>CM021107.1:368938896-369581440 GCA_007115665.2 Sequoiadendron giganteum | reverse complement strand
GTTTTAAGAAAAACATATTTTTTCATCATATTTTGCATTTTCGACATTTGCATCAATTGCATCTTGAGTTGACATTGAAATCTTAGACTTTTTCTATAATTTTTTTTACATAATCTATTTTCATGGGTTGTCATTTGTCTTTGAGAAATTTTACCAAGAAGGTTATATAAGAAATTTATTTCAATTCAAAAAAAAAATCATTCTCATCCATACAATGGATTTCATTCTCATTTTTTGTTTCCATTTTTTAGTATTATAGTTGATATCATTATTGGTATATCCAACTTCATTTAAACAACTAATATCAATATCATTAAAACATGGATTTGGGGACATACCTGTAGTTTTTTGCTTAGTCACTATCTCTATATCATTGAAAGGTGGATTTTATGACATATTTGGGTTTGTCTCTATAATCACATTTTCTTTCATATTCCCCATTTCCATATTACATCATTTACATTCATCCAATCCTTCATGGTCTCCTCTTCAATATTCATGGAACTAGATGCTTTATTTATTTTTGAATCCTTGTTCTATTTCTTTATCAATTTGCCTATATCTCTTTCTTTACTTCAATTTCTTGAGGTTTCATGAGCTTCCTATATATTTTTGTTGTCTTTATTTGATCCCATGATTACGAAACCATCTTGATAAATAAAACAAATAGTTTTTAATCTATTTTCAAATTACTACCTCCTTTAAATTTTGAAATACAACTAGATGTAGATCCTTTGTTCTATAAATTCTAAAGTACAAATAATTGTGAATATATCAAAAATACCTCTTTTTTATTCCTCTTGAGATAAGTCTATGTACTTGATTCCACTCTAGAATAGTGAACTTGTGATTGAATCCTTTCAAAACTTGAATAGAATATGACTTGTTGAGAGATTGCACAAGAAAAAATTGAATAAAAAATGCAAAAAATGTCACTGCCAATCTATACTATAGAAAAACAAAGTTCTAGAAATAAGATATTAAGTCATTTTTTTCGTAATTTGGAAATAATGCATATAATAGGAATGGGTACCTGTTTTAAACAAAGTACCCATTTTAAATAAGTACCTATTTTAAAATGGGTACCTATTTTAGTTTAGATCAAGTACCCATTCCATTTTAGAATGGGCACTTGATTTATAACAAGTACCCATTCCATTTTAGAATGGGCACTTGATTTATAACAAGTACCCATTCCATTTTAAAATGGGCACTTGATTTATAACAAGTACCTGTTGCTTTTTCCAATTAGGAAAATAGTGAATGGGTACTTGTTTTAAAATGAGTATCCGTTTTGATTTCAAAATTAGTACCTATTTAATAAAAAATAAATTTCTAATCCACTTTTTTTCTTTTTTTTAAGCTCGATAAATGCCTGGTAATCCAACCCTTAGGCGTGGAATTGCAAGTACAAGGTCATGGAAATGTCAAGAGGAATAAATGACTTTGGCAATATGTCTAACGAGTTTTTCTCAAAACTTAACAAGTTTTTTTTCTTTCAAAATAGTTATATGAAATTAAAATGGATCATAATGCATAGTTTTCAAATATGTAATTTTTTATGATTGGATTATTTTTTCTATTTTTAATTAATTTCTAAGGAAACTAGTCCATAAACTTGAAATGTCATTTTTTCATATTTTTTTAATAACTTTTAATTCATTAATTTTATTGTAAAAAATAATATGGCATCAATCTACAAAAAATTCTTTACACAATATTTTTTTTTTTCAAAAAATGATTAGTTTAGGTCAAATAATGGTGTCAACACACAAGGATTTTCAAAAATAGCAACTAGGGCAAAAAAAACTTAATAAAAAATTATTTAGAAAAAAGTTATAAAAAATATCTCCATCAATATTTAGTATATTACACATCTTTCCCAAAAAGGAATTAGAAAATAACTTTTCTTTAGGTTAGAGCATGGTGTTCATACATGTGCATGGTATGCTCATAAAAAGGTGATTTTTAGAAAGTGGTTTTTATACATTCTTATTGAAAATTAGATTTTAGCATCGAGGTATTAGAATAAATTACATATTTAAAAACTAGACTCAAAATAATAAATTTCATATTAAGAAATTTTTTTAAGATTAAATGTGTAAGTGCTTCATATTTTCAGTCCAACCATGAAAAATTCTAAAAATCAAGAAAAACACTTCTACTTTTTGAGCATTTTGTGGACCCAACTTCTTACACTTACCCAAGCATAATATGGACCTTTCTTAGTCACACCATGCAATACAAAAAATATCTTCACACACGTTAGTATTATCTTCATAGATAATTAGAGGCATTTAGATAAGAGGTGGAAATGATTTTTGCAACTATGAAATTTGAAATTTAAATATCTTGGTTGCACAATATCTTATTTTCAAGTGATTTCAACATAAGGGGCCCCTTAATGGGATACCCTTCCCCCAAGATGAACCAAAAATATTGTCCATAGAGACAATTGACTATTTTGTGCATAATTTGAGGTGGGATAATTTGATTAGTGGGATATGTTCATCTAGAAAAAGGTTTTCCAAGATTACCAACTCATTTAACTTAAAGGATGTGTTAGGGAGTGAATTCTCAAATTCTATGGTGGATATAATTTTATCTTCCACATATAACTCCTTGGCTTGTAATTTCTTTTCTCTCTATCTCAATATTGATTTAGTTATAAAATTGGCTATTAGAGTATGGAAACTTGAGAGTGTTATGTTTGGAGGGATATTTATTTTTCTATTTTCTACTTAGGATGATAAGAATAAAGTAAATTAGTTCAAGGGCCTTAGTTTTATGGCTACAACAATCAAAATAATCTTTCCATCTACAAATGAAAGACTAGGTTTGACCCTAACACATATTTTTGTGTTATCTCACCAAATTGGGCATGTTTTCTTGGCAAACAACTATAATACTAGGGAACCTCTATTACTGAAAGCATAGCTAATTCATTTGCCTAATTATTGGCTATAGATAAGGTAAAAATTAGATACAAGTTGATTGTGTTGGATGTTGTGGTTGTGTTGTTGATATGTGGTTGTCATTGATGTCAACACTACTAGCATTGATGATGCTTAAGGTTGTATATGTAGAGGACATTGAGAAAATTGTAAAAATAATATTACTAGCAGCCAGTGAAGCTGAGAAGGTCAGAATGTTGGAATTTTTTTTACATTGAAGATCTGAAGGTGCACTTCAAAGGGTTTGTTGCTAAATCTTTCTAGTATGTTGTCTGAAAGTTGTAGAGGTTCACATCAAGAGTTGTGGAAGATATGAAGATCTGTGTTCCTACAGTTATTCAGTTTCTATAAATGGTGTTCAGGATGAAGCGGATGAAATTCTAGTAATTTCATGTGTTGCGCATGTACCTGTGATGTTCATGGATGAGTCTAGATCATGATCTATCCTTGTTGTGTGTTCGAATTGATTGGAGTGTTTGTGATCAGATATATTTCTGATGTGTGCTCGAGTTTTCATGTTCTTGGCCGACATGATGATGTTAGCATGTTGCAGATCCATGAGGATTAATATTTTATTGTTTGGCATGTTTGTAGGTGTTTTTTTGGGTCCTCACTATGTTGTGAATGACTTGTGTTATTGTGCATTGAAATGTATTCATGTATTGAGGCTAACAGTTGTAATTTATTGTTTATTTGAGGCTGAATAAATAGTTGATGTAAATTCGTAGCAGATATACATGTGCAAATAAAGGTTAGATCATTTAGAGCAGAGTGTGGAAGAGTTTGTAGAAGTTTTTGTGTGCCTAATTGGAACTGTAATTAAGCTTTGGTAGAAGCTAATTTCTGGGTTCAACTTCATTAGATGGATTTAATTTGATTACTTTATGTAAGGCAGAAAGCCTTCCCTTTGAGCAGTGTGCTCTAGGAAGTGTGCTCGAATGCAAGTGCATTCCTTTTTCATTCTTCATTATACTTATAACATGGTATAATCTTGTGGACTAACATCCACCATGGTTTTTCCCTTAACAAGGTTTCCACGTATAAAATCTTGGTGTTCATGTGTCTCTGATGTGTTATTAATTTATGCTTGCACTGTTATTTATCAAATATGAGATTTAAGGTTGATTAATGTTGTATAAGTTTGATTTTGGTAACAACTGATTCACCCCCCTCTCTCAGTTGTCTATCCTTGTTTTTCCAACAATTGGTATCAGAGCTAGTTCCTCTGAAGAAGCCTAACAACTTGAGGTGATCTGAGATGCCATCATACAAGAAGGATAGTCCTAGATTTGATGGTACAAACTACTCTTTATGGAAATTTAGAATGGAGTGCCATTTGAAGTGCATTGGAGAACCTTTCTGGAAGATGACATAAAGTACATATACTATTCCTTAGAATGGTCTATCCTCTGAAGATGAGATCAAGCAAGAAAAAGATAATACCAAGGCTATTGAATCATTGTTGAGTGGTTTGACAAATTCAGAGGTGACAAATGTGTTAGGATTGAAAACTTCATACTAGATCTGGAAAATTTTGGAAACATTGTATGAAGGATATGTGCTACTAAAGAGTGCTAAGCTACAAAGTCTAAAAGGAAAGTGGGAATACTTGAAGATGAGTGAATATGATAATATCCTCTCTTTTTCTCAAAAGATAAATGAATTGGTGATGAACATTAGATGTGCTGGTGGAACCTTGGATGATGAAAAAGTTTGGCTAAGATACTTAGATCAGTGCCCCCCTCCTACAAAACAAGAGCTCATGTTATTGATGAACTCAAAACAGTGAAAAATATTACAAGAGACATGCTAATTGGAAAACTTGTTGCATTTGAGTTGAGTGAATTTGGTGAATGATCCTAAGACTAAATATGCTTTCAAAGCTATAGTATCCAGAAAAATCCAACAAAGATACAATCTAGGTGGGAGTTCCCAAAGGACATTCAAATATGAAAAGGAAATGAAAAAGATTGAACATGAAGAAAGAGAATTGGAAGAACTAGAAGCATTGATTTTGAAAAGAGAAGCCAAAGGTTATGGTAAGTACAAAGGAAATTTTCCTATCAAATGGTTCTCTTGCAGTAAAATAGGTAATTTTGCATCTAGATGTCCTAGAAGATTTTCAAAGTACAAACTTGAGAGGAATAGATTTCAAAGGAAATGTTATTATGCTGAAGGTGTAACTGATGAAGAATTTGATAAAGAAACCGAAAATGAAGATGAATGGGTATTTATTTCTATCAAAGAAAATGGTTAGGTGTCCACTAAATCTACTAGCAATGTGAATGTTGAGAAAGGTCTCTCAACAAAAATTGAAGAAAAGGATGAGTGGGTAATTGATAGCAGATGCTCACATCATATTACATGGTGAAAAAAGAAAGTTTGTAATCTTGGAAGACTATGATGGTGGTGTTGTAATATTTGGAGACAACACTTCTGGTGTGATTCGTGGCAAAGACATTATTTCTTTTGGTAGTAAGTATAATACTGATGATGTTCTTTATGTAGAAGGATTAAAGAATAACTTGTTAAGTGTTTGAGAAATGGTAGACAAGGGTTACAATATTCAATTCAAGGATGGTAAGTGCAGAATACAGGGATGTTCTGGAAATATAATTGCTTTAGGTACAAAGATATAAGGTAATATATTTCATTTGAGTGTTGCTAGTGAAATTTGTTTAATTTCTCAAATTGATGTAAGTTGGTTATGACATAAGAGGTTGTGTCATGTGAAATTTGATAACATTGTCAAGATAAGCACTACTCAAGCAGATAGATATATTCCTAAGTTAGTGAAGCCTATTGACACTACGTGCAAGGAATGTTAGATGGGAAAGCAAACAAGAAATTTTTTTCAGAGAAAACTATAACTCTAATGGAGTGTTGGATTTGATACATACAGATCTATGTGGTCCATACAGAATCATAAGTTTACAAGGTGAAAGGTATTTTATGTTGCTCATTGATGATTATTCTAGAATGATATGGGTTTCTTTCGTAAGAGAAAAACTTGAAGCATTAGAAAAGTTCAAAAGTTTCAAAGCTATGGCAGAGAATTAGATAGGTCAGAAGATCAAATGTTTTAGATCAGACAGAGGTGGTGAATTCACTTCCTAGGAATTCAATTCTTTCTATGAAGAGCATGGAATCCAAAGGTAGTTATCTGCTCCCCGGACCCCTCAACAAAATGGAGTTGTTGAAAGAAAGAACATAATCATTCTAGACACTGCCAAAACCATGATGTTGGAAGAAAATGTTCCTCATTTCTACTAGAGAGAAGTTGTAAGTACTTCTGTGTATACCATTAACAAGGTGTATGTGAACCATAATTCTGGTAAGACACCTTTTGAGCTATGGTTTGGTTATAAGCCTACTCTCAAGTATTTCAAAAAAATTGGAAGCAAGTGTTACATCAAGAGAGATTTTGATATAGGAAAGTTTGATGCTAGAAGTGATGAAGGAATATTTTTGGGTTACTCTAATAAAAGTAAATCTTACCGGTGCTTTAATAAGAGATTAAAGAAAATGGTTGAAAGTGCAAATGTCAAAGTTGATGAAGATATTGTTAAACCATCAAGATATAGTGGAGATGATCTAGATGATAACACTAACAATGATGTTCAAACACATAATCAACTTTAGATTGTTATGGTGAACCAAGGGAATCAAGAAGTGGAGACTAGTAGAAGTGCAAAAGAAAGAACACAAGAATAAGAGGTCAGAGAAAATCCTAAAACTCCTAAATATGTAAGGCGAAATCAGTTTGATAGTTAGATCATAAGGGATAAGAGAAAAGGTGTGAAAACTAGAAGAATATTGTCTAATTTCCAAAGTTTAGCCTAGCAATATCAATGAAGCATGCAAAGATGAACATTGGATGGAAGCCATGAAAGAAGAACTAATGAAAATAGAGAAGAATGATACATGGGATCTTGTTCCTAGACCTCAGAACAGAAATGTGATTGGAACCAAGTGGGTGTTCCATAATAAGCTAAATGAGCAAGGTGAAGTGGTCAGAAACAAAGCAAGACTGGTTTGCAAAGGGTACTCATAGATGGAAGGTATTGATTTTGAAGAAAAAATTTCCCCTGTTGCTAGAATTGAAGCAGTAAGATTATTTATTTCTTATGCTACTTTCAAGAATTACAAAGTCTATCAAATGGATGTAAAGTTAGCATTTTTGAATAGTGAGCTAGAAGAAGAAGTCTATTTTGAAAAACCAGATGGATTTCAACTAACTGAAAAAATAAAATATGGTATGCCGATTGAAGAAAGGTCTATATGGAATTAAGGAAGCTCCTAGAGCTTGGTATGCTAGATTGTATAAATACTTGTTGAAACTTGGATTCAATAAAGGTACTTCTGACAGTAATCTGTATTTCAAGTTGGATTGGAATAAAGAATTGATCATTGAAGTCTTTGTTGATGATATTATTTTTGAAGGTGATGATGATTTGTGTATGAATTTTATTGATGAAATGAAAAGTGAGTTTGAAATGTCAATGATAGGGGAGTTGAATTTTTTTTAGGGTTGCAAATCACTCAGTTAGATGATGGAATTTTCATTTCTCAGTCTAAGTATGTGAAAGAGCTACTGAATTTTTTTGGCATGGAAGGTTTAAAGCCAATCGGTACACCTATGATAATCAGATGTAAACTTACACAGAACAATGATTCCCCCAAAGAAAATAAGACAAGATACAAGTCAATGATTGGTGGATTACTCTATTTGACTCAGACCAGGCTAGACATAATGAATGTTGTATGCATGATTGCTAGATTTCAAGCTAATCCTAAAGAGTCTCATGTGACTGCTGTGAAAATAATTTTCAAATACCTGAAAGGGATAGTTGATCTTGGCCTTTGGTATCCTAGAGATGATGATCTTATTCTTATTGTTTTCACTGATGTTGATTGGGAATGATATGTGGATGATAGGAAGAGTACTAGTGGTGGTGCATTCTTCCTAGGGAAGAAGTAGGTACCTTGGCTAAGAAAAAAGTAGAACTCAGTTTCATTGTCTACTTTTGAGGGGGAAAATATTGCTGCTACAAACAATTGTACCCAAGTATTGTGGATGAAGAAAATGTTGAGAGATGATAGAATTGAGTATGAAGAACCCATTGCCATATTTTGTGACAATTCAAGTTCCATTAATATTTCCAAGAATCCAGTGTTGCATTCAAAGACAAAGCATATATCCATCAAGTATCACTTTTTGAGAGATAAAGTGAGTGACAATGAAGTTAGATTGGAGTACATACCTACCACAGAGAAAATTATAGATATCTTTACCAATTCATTACCTAAGGATAATTTTGAGTACCTCAAAGAAAAGTTAGGGGTGATTTCCCCTCCTAATTATCACTAAGATGTAGGTCTTTGCATCAGTCTATGAATTCATAGCCATATCCTATTCTGGATTGATGTTGTGGTGGCTGCTACTTAGGGGGAGTAGTCAAATGATTCAAATTTGAGATTAGATCATGTTTACCTTTTTCATTAATGTCAAAGGGGGAGAGAAACAATATGAAAAATGTGGGAGAGAAGAGCAATGAAGAGTGCGCAATCTCAGGGGGATATTGTTGGAGAAGAGCTAGTTGGGTTGATGGTATTTTTTTCACATCATGTGTTGCCATCAATGTCAAAGGGGGAGATTTTTGGATGTTGTGGTTGTGTTGCTGATATGTGGTTGTCATTGATGTCAACAATATTAGCATTGATGATTCTTAAGGCTGTATATGTCGAGGATATTGAGAAAATTGTAAAAATAATATTAATGGTAGCTAGTGAAGCTGAGAAGGTCAGAATGTTAGAAATTTATGTACATTGAAGATCTACATTGAAGATCAAAGGTGCTTCAAAGGGTTTGTTGTTGAAGCTTTCTAGTATGTTGTCCAAAAATTTTAGAGGTTTGCATCAAGAGTTGTGGAAGATATGAAGATCTATGTTCCTACAGTTATTTAGTTCTGATCAAGAGGGGAAATTATGGTAATTACATGTGTTGCGCATGTACCTGTGACATTCATGGATGAGTCTAGATCATGATCTAACCTTTTTTTACATTCATATTGATCGGAGTGTTCATGATCAAATATTTTTCCGATGTGTGCTCAAGTTTCCATGTTCTTGGTCGACATGATGATGTTAGAGTGTTGCAAATCCATGAGGATTAATATATATTTTTTGGCATGTTTGAAGGTGTTTTTTTGGGTCCTCACTATGTTGTGACCAACTTCTATTGGTGCACATTGAAATTTATTCATGTATTGAGGCCGACAGTTGTAATCTATTCTTTATTTGAGGCCGACTAAATAGTTGATGTAAATTCATAGCGGATATATCTATGTGTTTTTTTTCCTCATTTATAGGTAATGCTCAATGTGTACAAGTGATGTACATGTGTGAATAAAGGTCAGATCATTCAAAGGAGAGTGTGGAAGAGATTGAGCAGAGTGTGGAAGAGTTTGTAGAAGTTTTTGTGCAACTAACTAGAGTTGTAATCAAGCTTTGGTAGAAGCTAATTTCTCAGTTCAACTTCATCACATGGATTTAATCTGATTACTTTATGTAAGGCAGCAATCCTTCCCTTTGATTAATATTCTCTAGGTAGTGCACTTGAATGCAAGTGCATTCCTTTTTCATTCTTCATTATACTTCTAACAGAGTATAATCTTGTGGACTAACATCCACCATGGTTTTTCCCCTAACAAGGTTTCCACGTATAAAATCTTGGTGTTCATGTGTCTCTGATGTGTTATTAATTTATGCTTGCACTTTTATTTATCAGATCTGAGATTTAAGGTTGATTAATGTTGTATAAGTTTGATTTTGGTAACAACTGATTCCTCAGTTGTTTATCCTTGTTTTTCCAACAGATTGATGCTTGATGTATTTTTTGTAAACATGGAGCTAAACAAGATTCTCCCCATTCACAAAAATTTACAATCAAATTATGGAAGATGGGACAAAAAATGTGTGAAAAATTCATGCACTTTTGTAAAAATTGTGCCTACTTTGGGAATTTGATTAATCAATACCCAAAACCTTAGAAAGGAAAGGTTGATTCAAAATATAAGGTCAAGCCCCATTTTTCCATATTAGAAGCAAGTGAAGATGTAGATCCCTTTGAAACTAATATAATTAAGATTCTTGAATCCCCTTAGGGTATTTAACAATTTTCTTGTGGTATAGAGGGATTTATTATGGCTAACATTGGAGCTTCAGAAAATGAAGGGAAAACTAAATTTTCTATCAAATATTAGGATTGTGTGTTGAAAGAGAAAATAATAATGAGGTATGAGGGGAACTTAGTGGTGGACAATAAGCCATGAAATGAAATAAATAAGGATGGACAACCAAATATAGAATTAAGCATGAATAGGGTGGAGAAATCATATGGACCCTTTGTGGAAGTGGAAAAGAATGAGAATTAAGTTAGAAGTAATTTTAATAAGGTAGTCTCCCTTGTGGAGCCAAATATATTTTTTTCCCTAAAATGACTAGTTCTCACTTTCTGAAGAAGTCAAACACAACCAAGGCAAGGTAGATGTTCTTACCTTCATTGGAAGGTGAGAATCCCATAAGTACTACTAGTTTTGGACTATCATAAATATTATCTCCCAAATAATCAAATGTAAATGAGTTATTACCTACTAAGTGTGATGCTAGTGTGGATTGGATAAATCCTAATGGAAAAGGGAAATCTCACAAAAAGAGTATGGTAAAATGGTTGATGTTGGGATTAACAACATGCCAGGTAGGCCTTCTAAAAGAGAGGAAAGATCAAGAGAAACTATTGGAAGCTAATAGTGGCAAGAAAAAAACTTGGAGATGGTTGACTCCAGGAAAAATACAAAATGAATATTTTATCCTGGAACATAAGGGGGCTAAATAGCCCCCATAATCATTTTTCTTAAAAATAATATTATAGATAATAAAGTGGATATAAATTTGGGTTAGGAAATGAATATGACTAAAGATATCTTCTCCCAAATTATAAACAAAATTTAACTAGGAGGGGACTACTATATAAGTGTTATGGATGGATCTTTTTATAGTAATTTCACTATGTGGGACCCTAATTATTTGATGGGACAAAAATTCAATTCTTACAAATATAAACTAGAGGTGTTATTATATAGCATGAATACTAGGGATGAATGGGTGTTTTCCAACATTTATGCTCTTAATAATAGAGTAGCACGGAAAAATATTTGGGAGGACTTAACTAACATTATCTATAATTTTCCAAAAAATTGATGGTTGCTAGTCGAGGATTTTAACTTCCTCCTTTTTCCTTTAGAGAAACTTGTAGATATTGAAGACTTCGTTGATAGTATAATTAACTTGGTGGAATTCACTTCGAAGGAAATTCTCATGTAATTTGACCTAGAAGGGATATCTTTCACATGGTCTAATATAAGAACATGGAACAACCTCATACAATTCAAAATTAACTACTTTTTATCTCAATATATTGGAAAATCATTTCCAATCTTTACCATGTTTCCCTCCCAAGAATTAGGTCTAATCATAACCCTTTATTAATAAATTGGCATGTTCCTTAAAAAAGGGCTCTCATCCTTTCAAGTATGAGATAATATGGGCCTCCCACATAGATTTAGAAGCTTGGCAGAAGAATGGTGAAAAACTCCCTTCAAAGAGGCTACAATATTTAAACTATTTTAGAGGATAAAGAATGTGAAAGGTAGGGTTAAGGGGTGGAATAGGCTAAATTTTGACATGAATTTAAACAAAGATTGAACATATTCAAGATAAAATAATGGTTGGTCAAATTGATATTGATACTTGTAATCAAGAAAAAAGGTTGTGCCTAGAATGACTCGAGCTTGATTCAATTGAAGATTTTTTTGTAAATAAAAATTAATAATTCAATGTTTGATGAAGGGAGACAAAAATACAAAAAAAATCTAGATTAATATCACTTAAATATATAAAATGGAACACCATTTCTAAGCTCCTAAATTAGGAGGATTTTGTGGTCATCTTTGAGGAGGATTTTGTAAAAGTCAACATTGAGTTTTTTAAGTATTTCCTTAAGGAACAACCTCAAGCTCCTAACCCTACCTCTTGATTAGGTCCTTGTGGTTATTCCCTAAGGAATGAATTGAAGCTATGACTATAGAAGTAATAGTGGAAGAAGTTGAATTTATTGTCTTCTCTTTTAGAGCCTTCAAATCTCCAAGGTTAGATGGTCTCCCTCCCTCTTTTTTCAATAATTCTAGGATATTGTGAGGATTGAGTCACTAATATTATAGGAGAGTTATTTAGGATAAAACAATTACTCAAATAGCTCAAAACTATATTTATTTTCTTTTTTGTTATAAAAGGGAGGTTAACTCTAAGATAGATTTTAGGCCTATTGTTCTTTGTAATATTATTTATAAGGTCTTCTTTAAGATTTTGGTTATCTAAATTTATCCTTTTATTCACAAACTTATCTCTTTGAATCAAAAAATAACTTTTTTGATGTGAAAAAAATCTTGATGGGGTCCTCACTACCCACAAATTACTATATTATATGGAGAAAGGAAAGAAGGAAGGTATGTCTCTAAATCTAGACATCTCTAAAGCCTATGACAGTGTCTCTTGGGACTTTCTCTTTGCCATCTTAATAAATTTTATATTTAAGGGTAAATGGATTTATCTTATCTAGGAGAGTTTCTTTTATCTCATGTTCTTTGTCATCATTAATGGGACCCCAAAGGATTCTTTAGTATTGGAAGAGGTTTGAGACTCTATTTTTCTCTTTTTTCACTATGGATGTTTTTAATTATAGGAAGGAGCATTTATAAACTCATTTTTTATCATTAACTTATTGATGTTAGGTCTCCTTCTTCCTTATCCTTAAGCTTATCCTCCAAAAAATAATTTATGTGCAATACCATCATTTTTAGTGTCCTCTTTCTTGTTGAAGAAAATGGTTGAAAAATTATGTTGGACAAGTATTTCACTACCTTTGGTCAACACATTATCAATGAAAAAGTAAGTTATACTTATTCGATACTAGGATCACTTTACAACAAAAAATGTTAGAATATAATGGTGTGCTAGCATTGATTTCCCTTCCACTTAATTGGGACTATACTTCACTATGAAAAACTCACCCCTAACTTCAAGAATGACAATATGGATTAGATTCAGAAAAAAATAGTTGGTTGGAAGGGTAAGTTGCTAAGATAAACTAGTAATTTCCAATTGATAAAGGATTATTTAAAAACTATTCTAATTGATTATATGCTATTATTCAAAAATTTAAAATCTATGGCTAGGAAAATAACACAAATCTAAAATAAGTTTCTATAGATGGGAATGTAAGAAGAGAAAAGGTTTTCCCTAGTTATTTGGGAGACTACTTGTAAAACTAAGGATAATGGGGGATTAATTCTAAGTATTATTTAAAAATTCAACAAATATATTCTTGCTAAATTTGGATGGATCTTGGCCAAGGAAAATAATGATAAAATCTCTATTATGAAGGCTAAACACTTCCATAATAGAGATATCACTCTCTATTTTAACTTTTAGAATGTGTGTAATGCTTCAATAATTTGGAACAATTTAAAAAATAACAAGACTATTATATAAAGGCTTGAGATGGAAATTTGGGAAGGGTAAGATGATATTCTTTTGGAAACATAATTAGATAGATGGAGGCCCTCTTTTCTTGCATCGTAAGTTATACCAGTTAAGGAAACCTATGATTAAACTATTTATAACACACTTGATGGATATATGGTCAATGAGGAGAATCAAAGGATGTGGAAACCATTAAAATAATTATTTAATGAAGACATCAACCTCTTTGGTGACATTTTTGAGTTTGAAAACTATCTAAACTCCTCCAACCTCTCTTATTTAGTTAGTGATGATGAATTGATTTGGCCTCCCAATTTGAAGTGGTAATAATATGTTGCCTCAAGGAACTCAACCTTAACTCACCAAGGTTTAAATAAAACTAGGACATATGGAACCATAATTTAATTCAAAAAATTATTATTTTGGTTGTTTATTATCCATAACAAGGTCCTCACCCAAGACAACCATCTTAAAAGAGGTTTCCATTTTCCCAATATGTAACACCCTCGCCTAGGAACCCCAAAGGACAACACTAAAATAGGTCAAAGTAATGGAACTGACTGACCAACTGACAATACTAATGATACTGACAGGGTGCCAAACCAGATACTCATCCTCTTCAAGGATGATGGCTAGGGTAGGGGACCAAGTGTTGTATCTAATAAACTAATCCATTAGGTTCAAGGCACGCTTAGACCTACCAATTCAGGTGGAGTCAATGCTTGGTACCTACAACCTGCAGCACATAAAATGGTTGTGCATATACATATACATATAAATAGATATATTGTGAAAGGGAATCACAATGTCGCAAGGTGCTCACAAGTGAGTGATGTGACACTATCCATTTCACTCAAATACATCAGTAAGAACACCACCTAGTAATCAAATCCACTCATATAACAATCAACTACATAGTAATTAGGATAAAATAAATCATATGATAATCATAGAATAGTCATGATAAAATAATCACATAACATTGATGCTAGGGTTAGTCCTCATAATCAAATTAGATCTTCGTAGTCACCCGAATAAAACCATATACTAATCATAACATGTGCATATAACCTCAAGTAACAAAAGTGTCATCAATGAAATCATCATAACAATGAGTCTAACATCATATAATGTATCATAATGTCTCATCATAAAAAAGATCAGTTTTCAGTCTATCGGGGAAATAGTATGAGAGGCACTACACAATAGGTATGCTACTCCCAAAAGGAACGTTTCAACCCCATGATTCTTTATTGTAGCTACTCTAGGATTATATTGGAAGCTATAATTTCTAATATTGAGATTAATTGGGTTATTATTGGTGACCTTAACACAATTATTAACTACTATAATCATAAATATCATTTCTTGAACCTCATTCTAAAGGAAATATCAAGGTAAGTTTCTCCTCATGTGGCTTGGCAATTATGGAAAGATAAATAATAATTTTTTTAGGGATACTAAAAGGGTCAATGAAAAAATTTATCTCTATTTGTAACTCTATTAAAGAGAAAGTGAATGTTGTTAAAGTCAAGAATCCTAATATTCCTCCATCCAACTAGGAACATAGAATTTGTAAGATTTGGGGTGTTACTACAAAAAAAAATTAACTTTTATTTCTAAGAACACAGATAAGATAAAAACCCCTATTAGATAGACTAAAGTAAATTTAATGGTTTATAAAAAGGGAACATGGCCCTAGATAGAGTGGGTGGAATCATAATAAATGAAGAAGGTAATATTATTGAAAGTTATGCAGGATATCTAGGTACTAAAACCAATAATGAAGTTAAGGCCATTGCTCCTTAGTGAGGGATATAAAGGGATATATCCAAAGGCATTTAATATATATAAGTAGAAGTGGATTCATAAATTATAATCAACCTTATTAAAGGTGAAGTTACCCTAGCCTCAAAAATAAGGGATTACATGCTAGAAATTCATATCCTTTTGAAAAATTTAAAAATTTATACTATTAATGTTATTTACTAAGAAGGTAAAAATATAGTAGACGAGTTAATAAATGCTAGCATTTTCATGATGCAATGGAGTTGTTATGATTAATTTATATATTTTTATGTACATCAAGATAAATGATTTAAAATTATAGCATATGTAGCATTCATAATTTTATAAGACTAAGTTATCATATCCTACATGTGCAACACCATTATTTGGATAACATTTGATTCTATATCCATGAGACCTATTCCCACCATGTTCACATTTTTTACTTTCAATCCACCAATACTTCATATTCACATGAAGAAAATTAAGTTTTTTAATACAAATTTAGTTTTAATTGATGATGCATAACTCCTCTAATTTGATGAAAATTGTTTGAATTGCATATGTAATAATGTAGACAAGTAAAAATGGCTTAATGCATATCACACATCCTAAATTGTATTTTTCCATTATCATCATCACTGTCATTATCACTATTGCATTTTGCTTCATTAACATCATTAATCCCCTTTTAACATCATTTGCATCATTAACCCTATTTCCCTCTATTAATTAGATAACCTTGAATTGTTTAATTAATTCACTATGTCATCACCTAATTTAGCCTTATTCCTCCTGATCAATTAAGTAAATATAAATTATTTAATTATATCATGAAAATACCTTATTTATCTAAGTTAATTAAATTATCATCATTAATTATTTAATTAAGCTACTTTCCCTTCTCCAAATTTGATAATAAAATCAATTATTCAATTTTCCAAAAATCACTCAACATGGTCAATTAATAAATATACCTTTTTTTATTAAAGTCAGACATATCTTGTGCATTCCTCTCCAACATCAATTAATTATTAAATTAATTAATATATCCTCACATATCTTGATTGAATAAATCATGACCACTTATTTCTCAATCTATTTCCCAATCCCACCGATTATGCTAATCCTACTAAACACTTAAATCTGATTTCTTCAATTCCACTAATCATTCAATCTAAACCCATTGATTATCCAATCAATTCCCTTGATTGGATCAATTAGATGAGTTAACTAATCAATCTATTTCTTCTCAACGATTATCAACTGTTGATCCTGATCTTTCATTGTTGCATCTTGATCATTCATTTGAAAATAGTAAATCTATTAAACAACCTTCATCCTTCTCATAAATAATTTGGAGAATTTGTAGAAAGGTCATGTCAAATTGACTATTGAAGAAAATTGAGATAACATATGCTTGCATTCTAGATCATCATTGTTATCACACTTTTGCAATCATGGAGGCTTCATATTGAAACAAGAAAATCCAACATCCATCTTCAATATAAATACACTCAACCATGGGATGGTATGATCATAGATTTTCAATTCATTGTGTGTTTCATTTGTTTATGTTAACCTCTCTTACTTGGATTCTTAAGCTTTGCAGTTACATTTCATGGGTAAGTGGGTATTTTTATCTTATTTTGAATTGATTTGAGTTCATTCATTTCTACTAATCTAATTTCTTCAATCCCACTAATCATTCAATATAATTCCACTGATTATCTAATCAATTCCCTTGATTGGATCAATCAGATGAGTTAATTGATCAATCTATTTCCTCTCAACGGTTATCAAAAACCTTCATCCTTTTCATAAATAATTTAGAGAATTTGTAGAAAGGTCATGTCAAATTGACTATTGAAGAAAATTGAGGAAAAACATAGCCTTGCATTCTAGATCATCCTTTTATCAAGCTTTTGCAATCATGGAGGCTTTGTGTTGAAACAAAGCAATCCAACATGGGAATATGGATCAATAGATTTAGTAGAAATGCAATGAATTCAAATCAACTCAAAACAAGATAACAAGACCCACTTACCCATGAAATATAATTGCAAAGCTTAAGAATCCAAAAAAGCAAGGTTAGCATAAAAAAATGAAACACAAAATGAATTCAAAAACTACAATCATACCATCCCTGTAATGCCCCGCCACATAACCCTAGAGGAAGATGCAACAACAACAAAAGCGTAACAAATTTTTTTCATAAAAGTGTAATTACAATGAGTAAAGTGAACTACACTTAATGCATACATCCTCTAAGGTTCATGACAACACTTAGATTCAAATCCCATAACATACATAAGTATACAAATCCATAGCATATAAATATTACTCATGAAATAAAGAGAATACATCCAAAAGCATTAAACACATTCCATAAGATCTAACAAAGTATATAATAGAACCATCAAAAGATTATATTCATTCCATAAAGTAGTTACAAAGCTCATTTCCAAAATAAGATAGATCATACAATAATGTTACAATTACAATGATACAAGAATCCTCCTTGAATACAAATGAGGTGTAGTACATATACATAAGTATCCAACTGACCCAAAAATATACAAGAGATGGTACAAATAACTAGAATATACAAGCTCCCCAATCTGGAAGATCCTGCCATCACGAACATAAAGTGGGAACCCAATGGTGAAAGGTGCACGTTCCACCCAACCAAGTGGTACCTGAAGGCCCAACCCCTATGCTAGGAGAAAGAAAAAGAACCTCATAGGAAAAAAAACCAACCTCTAGACACAGGAAATCACAAGACTAACTAAACAAATATAATACTTATCATAAATGGTTACATTGCTTCCAGAGTAAAGTACTCAAGTACACCAACTAAACCATACAAATTATTGTCATAGGAGGAGTGTCATCACAAAGTCGTGTGGGTTATCCTGGCAAATCTTCCTAGGCGCCCATCGAGAGACGCTCCCCTACTAATAACACAAGGATCTAATCCATAACCAAGGCTAAACACGGTGCAAAAAAATGGATAATAAATCCTAATCTAAAATATGAGAGGAAACACATCCCCATTCGTAGTAACCAGGTGTTTAACTGAATACAACCAAGTGCACTGCCCAAGGAAATCAAAGGTTTGAACCATAAATCACAACAACCCCCAATAATAACATCATTTGGAAGACTTACATACACAACTAACCAATTTCCCCAACAATGTGAACAGAAGAAATCACAATTATAAAGGCAATTCAGGCAAAGTAATTAAAACTGACATTAGGATTTCCTAAATCCAATTTCCATTTAAGGAAAATATAATAACACATTGCTTGAAATAATCCAACTGATTGCAATTCCATTTACAGACAAAAAGGAAATTAAATGTATTTGTTTGTTTCAATTTCCCAATTACAACTATATAAAAATATAATTTCCTCTATAAATCATATCATTTCAAAATACTCTAATTGTGTATTTGCATGCATTTATTTAAAATATCATTTAGATATATATATATATATTTAAATATATATATAATTATATATATATTATATATATAATTATACATATAAAAATATATTATTTAAACACTTTAAAAACTAAATTACAATTTCAATATATATATATATATTACTACATATATACTTACCAATATAATATATATATCTTATAAATTTTTAATACACAAAAATCAAATTGAAACATCAACGGACGAAATTCCATTGAAGGTTCAACATTTGATAGTCTTAGGAGGGCAGCTGGGTTTATACATAGCCGAACCCCAAATGTATGGGGTGCGGCCACAATGGAGGCAGTGTTGGGCTGCCTCCACAGTCCGACTCCCTTTGGGGGCGGCAGCTATGGGGACAGTGACAACCTCCCCACACTTATATGTAAATCAATAAATTCAAGAAAAAATTGTGATTCAATAATTTGAAATCGTCGTACAACGTTTCCTCAAAGTTTCAAAATAGATACATCACAAGAAACTTCACAAATAATACCAGTATATAAATATTTATATATATATATATATATATATATATATATATATATATATATATATATATATATATATATATATATCTATCTATATGTTTATATATATTTCAATATATATATGTATATATATAAATTTATCAAAATGATTGTTCTACTAGAGCAAATTATTCTCACAATTTTTCCTACAGGAGGATATTCACAAAAAAAATTCTAGAGGAAAGGATTTACAAAATTTACAGAGGATTTCAATTTCTTCCAGATGTTTTTAATTTCTTCCAACCAAATTAAACTAATTGGAGAAAAACAAAACAATCCAAGAATCTTCCACAAGAAGATCTTCTCCAAATCCAAACGAGATTTTTCACAAATTGACAAGAAGATTTTAAATCCATTCCTATAGGGATTTTCCAAAATTTCCTATTGTTTTCCCTCTGGGATTTCTATTGTTTCAAATAATTTCCTACAAAGGCTCTAAAACTTTTACAACAATTTTTCCAATTCCAAACAAATCAAAGCTTAAAACAGATTCTATAGAAGTTCTAAAATTTCACGCAAATTTCCAAACACGGCAATCTTTCAAATTTACAAAATATATTAAAGCTTCTAAACAAATAAAATATTCTTCTTGTACAAGTAATCTTTCCAACTTGCATATAAATAAAAATGATTTAAAGAACCTGTTTCTGAAATTTTGAGGAAATGATGTTCGAAGTAAAGCTTCACCTTCAGATTCCAATTTACCAAAGCTTCTTCCAAATTATTCACTTTTCCATAAAGATGAAACAAAACTAGAGCCAAAATTTCTCTAGAACTTCTTCCCAAATCTTTCAACCACAATTTTCAACAACCTCCCCAAAATATATTTTCTCATTGCCATGAAGTAGCTTCTTTCCTCTTTCAGTTAATGCAAATATTCTCTCTGAGAATTAATTTCCCAACAACAATGTTTAATTTTTCTAACACATTTCACAAATAAAATATCTTCCCAACCAATTCACAGATAATTCCTCTATGATATTTACAAGATATTTATGCATATAATAATTCAAAATTCACATATTAATTTTAATTAAATTTAATCTAATTAATTTAATCACTTTATAAAATAAATTTAATTTCAAGGATTAAATCACTTTACAAACTAAATTTAATTTAATTAATTAAATTAAATACAATGCTTCTATCACAAAAATCATGATTAATTAAATTATCACTTAAGAACATTTTAAGCATTAGTTTCACACAGAACATGCCTTGCAAAACAAATAAATGACAAGGCAATGGAAACAACATGAAATCAAAGCATGACCAACAAATACTTATGACACACTCTGACTAGGGTTGTGGTTTGACAAGGAAACCCAGTTACTATCTCTCAATCAACTATATCGTTGGGAAATGTACACACTCAAACCTATGAATCCAAGTGGAGTTGATGTCCTGTATCTACAAACCTACAAAAAAAACATATGTCGTACATATATATAATCATGAAAATTCACACCATGAAGAGAAAATCATGGAATTGTAGGGTGCTCGCAAGCAAGTGACGTAATCCCGTTCCCTTCACCAATACAATATCACATCAAAACTAACAAAACTAAAACATCAATAAACTACAAATGAGCATATATCAATATCAACTCATAAGTCAAGCACCATATACATGATTTAACATACATTCTTCACATACACACCAATGCACATCACCGGAAATCACATCACAAGGCCACACATGGGTCCATTTGGACATTGGAAAGCAACATACAAATCCATGATACATAATCCATGAGCCAAGAGCCAATATCCATCTCACATAATCCATACCTCACAATCAGTGGCTTGATGGTGTTAGGCCACACCAGGGAAAAATTTAGTGGTGAATCTTCGCCAATTCACGAATAATAGAAATCAGGAGCTCCAAAAATGGCGAATAATACAAGCTAAAACGGAGACTGAATCGCCAAGTTTTTACAAAAAAATAATTCTCTCGATTAATTCACCATGTAAACGATGCATCATTGGCACTAATTTGCCAGTAGTTTATACAGTAAAATTTAAAAATATTAATAATATTCACCAGTATTATTGTGTATTTCTAGAGAATCAAGAAGGGAATCTACTATATTCACGCCAAGCTCTCGGAAAGACGTTTGATCAAAGCTCTGTTCGATCTCCACCATTCACTGTTTCCAATAATTCATGACATACGTCATCATCATTGTATCGGCAGGACATCCCTAAGTGTCCCACCGATGATGTTCACTCACATTGATAAGGCTTCCATACTCCACCTGGGGTCCACCAAGGCACACGTACACCATTTGTGTAATTCTGGAGAATCATGAAGGGAATCTACAATATTTGCGCAAAGCTCCCGAAAAGACATTTGATCAAAGATCTATTTAATCTCCACCATTCACTGTTGCCAATATTTCATTACATACGTCATCATCGTTGTATCGGTGAGACATCCCTAAGTGTCCCACCGATGATGTTCACTCATGTCGATATTCACTCACGGAATGAAATTGCAGCCGTCCGATTTAAAAGCTTATCGATGGTAAAATTTTCAAGTTTCATTTAGTCTTACTTTTCAAGTGAGATTTTTTAAAAACACTTTTCCCCCTTGACCCTCACAAGGGGCGCTGCCCCTTGACCCCACCGGTGGCTGCCGCCCCAGGGCCCCTACTTCAATATTAAAAAACACAAAAAAATATATGGGGCAACTACATCGACCAACTATGAAAAAATTTTAAAGGAGAGATTCGCCATTGTAATTAATCTTTTTAGTGATTATTCACTAGGATTCGCCATTGTGATTATTATTTTTACCAATTATTCATGAAGATTCTCCTAGAAAATTAATATATGTTTTCAAATAAAAGGAAAGATTCGCCAAGATTTTACACCTTTGCCAAGGGGGGGGTTTCTTAAATTTATCCTTGGGCCACACACATGGTGAGACCATCCAATCAAGACCATAATGACCTATCTCTTATTGTATAAGGTGATTAGCCTCCGAGAGATAGTCATCACACATAGGTGGGTAGTGGCTCCTAGCTGAGTAACAACCTCACATACCCCCATCCTCAAGGTTCCATGCGTCTACTTCCTTGTATACACTCACCAAGTCTACCTCAAACATCCTTGGAGAGGATTCACAATACAACATATTTCCAACATTGAAAACAATAAGGATAAACTAGTTTAGCCACCTAGGTCATAAAGAAGAGAAAATAAAAATTCAATTTCAACAATAAGGCAATAAATACACACAATTTCAACACTAATTCAAATATAACCATGAGGTTTACGAGAAAATAAGATCACAAGGTGTGGCTAAACCATCACAATAAAATATAACAAGGTGCTGACCTTCATGATCAACAAAAAATCATCAATAACCATAAATAAAGTCCACAATCTTTAAAATTTCATTGTACAACATTGTGTGACTAGATACTAGCCACCAAAAGAGGAAGGAGGGAACAACGTCAAGCTATAATAGTAGCCCTCATGTGGTGCAGAGTGATCACGTAATCCACATGACTCAAAGTGTACTCCATGGCTACACCTTGCATTGTGTCGTCACACGACATGGTCATACGTCAGTTGAGGTAGGCACACACTAGTCGTATGCCACATGGTAGTGTGTGTGGCTCTGTGGAAGTAGGCACGCATAGAACACACCCTACATAGCAATACCTCATCAAGAAGACACACACAGGTACTCGTCATAGCCAAAGGTATACATGGCTAGGACATACCCATATGTTAACCAAACCAACACTATCGAAAGCAAAGATGAGTATCCCTCTACAAGTGTGCGAGGCCCCATTATGCTCATCACCCAAGTAGGCTATCATAACATAGTCTCATAGTGCACTTTCATGTGTCTATGCACGTGGCATCATGTCCTCGAGCCCAGTTCTCTACCATCAGCAACACGACATCATCACCAACACTATGTTGAAACATCAGTGGGGTCTGGCATCGTATTTATTACATTATATCGTAACACGTGCTAATATAGTATATATTTATATAATGCATATATGATTATATCAATATGGGTTTACTCGAGCTTCACCTCTCATACAGATGAGGTTGAATCGCTAGTGCCAACTCAACGTCTCTACAGACAGCCAGGCATATACTAACAAACCAATGTTGTTGTACTCAAATCTGTGGGGATTGGGTTAGAACATATGGATCAACTATTATGATCCATCATAAGGGAAAGTAGTGGGTACGTTTCCTCAAAATCGGTTGAGTTGAGACCGCTCTGTGCCGCAATATGCATACACTACACACTCCAGCCAAGGAACTTTGTGGCTACTACTACACCTTCACGTATTGAGGGACTAGAGAACCAAAAGAAAAGAATCTATGAAAATAACTATTGGTTACTCATATATAAGTTTCAACCATATGCGGGTTGGACCTCAATTAGGTAAAAAAAATGCAAACACACATAATGGTATGGTTAATCCCAATCCAAAATACAACTTTTTCCCCATCGATGGGTACCTAGTATCACCATCCCATGGGCACACAAAGCAAGTACGGGGGTATTCACAACACTCAACCAATGCACAGTTATTTTTTCCTCACATTTATAGCTCGGGGTACAATTATATACATGATTCCATAAGTACATTTACTTCCATAACCCATGTGATACATGTCATTACTTTTCATCCATAACCTTTTATCATTTTTCTTTCACTCTACTCTTTTCCACAAAGCACATGATGCTAAATGTCAATGCCATGAACATTGTGATCACTTAACAACTCCACTAACATATTCACAAGGAAAAAATAATGGGCTCATATGTACCCAAAGTACCCAGTGTATGAACCTACGTTTTGATACCATGTGTAACGCCCCACCACGTAACCCTAGAGGAAGATGCAACAACAACGAAAGCATAACAATTTTTTTAAAAGTGTAATTAGAATGAGTAAAGTGAACTACAATTAATGCATACATCCTTTAAGGTTTGTGACAATGCTTACATTTGAATACCATAACATACATAAGTATACCAATCCATAGAATTTAAATAATACTCATGAAATAAAGAGCATACGTCCAAAAGCATTAAACACGTTCCATAAGCTACCAAAGTATATAATAGAACCATCCAAAGATTGCGTTCATTCCATAAAGCAATTATAAAGCTCATTTCCAAAATGAGATAGATCATACAATAATGTTACAATTACAATGATACAAGAATCCTCCTCAAATAAAAATGAGGTGTAGTACATACACATAAGTATCCAACTGATCCAACAATATACAAGAGATGGTACAAATAATCAGAACGAGCTCCCCAATCTGGAAGATCTCGCCATAACGAACATAAAGTGTGAACCCAATAGTGAAAGGTGCACATTCCACCCAACCAAGTGGTACCCGAAGGCCCGCCCCCTGTGTTAGGAGAAAGAAAAAGAGTCTCTTAGGAAAAACCAACAACCTCTAGACACGGGCAATCACAAGACTAACTAAACAAATATAATACTTATCATAAATGGTTACATTGCTTCTAGAGTAAAGTAATCAAGTACACCAACTAAACCATACAAATTGTTCTCATAGGAGGAGTGTCATCACAAAGCCGCATGGGTTATCCTAGTAGATCATCCTAGGCCCTCATAGAGAGCCACTCCCCTACCGATACAACAAGGATCTAATCCATAACCAAGGGTAAACACAATGCACAAAATGGATAATAAATCCCAATCCAAAATATGAGAGGCAACACATCCCCATTCGTAGTAACTAGGTGTTTAACTTGATACAACCAAGTGCACTACCCAAGGAAATCAAAGGGTTGAACCATAAATGACAACAACCCCAATAATAACATCATCTGGAAGACTTACATAAACAACTAACCAATTTCTCCAACAACGTGAATAGAATTAATTGCAATTATAAAGGCAATTCAAGCATAGTAATTAAAACTAACATTAGGATTTCCTAAATCTAATTTCCATTTAAGGAAAATAAAATAACACATTGCTTGAAATAATCCAACTGATTGCAATTCCATTTACAAACAAAAAAGAAATTAAATCTATCTGTTTGTTTCAATTTCCCAATTACAACTATATAAAAAACAATTTCCTCTTTAAATCATATCATTTCAAAATCCTCTAACTTTGCATTTGCATGCATTTATTTAAAATATCATTTAGATATATATATTTATATATAGTTATACATATAAAAATATATTATTTTAACACTTTAAAAACTAAATTACAATTTAAATATATATATATATATATATTACTACAAATATACTTACCAATATATGTAATATATATATATATATATCTTATAAATTTTTAATCCACAAAAATCAAATTGAAACCATGGCGGACGAAATTTCTTTGAAGGCTCAACATTAAATAGTCTTCGGGGGGTGGTTGGGTTTATACACAGTCAAACCCCAAATGTATGGGACACGACCACTAAGGGGGTAGCGTTGGGCTAACTCCACAGTCTGCGTCCCTTTGGGGGTGGTGGTTGTGGGGACAACCATAGCCTCCCCACACTTATATACAAAACAATAAATTTAAGAAAAAATTATGATTCAATAATTTGAAATTTTCGAACGACGTTTCCTTAGGGTTTTCAAAATAAACACATTACAAGAAACTTCACAAATAATATCAGTATATAAATATTTATATATGTATGTATATGTTTATATATATATTTCAAAATATATATATGTGTATATATATAAATTTATCAAAACGATTGCTCCAGTAGAGCAAATTATTTTCACAATTTTTCCAACAGGAGGATATTCACAAAAAAAAAAATCTACAGGAAAGGATTTACAAAATTTATAGAGGTTTTTAATTCCTTCCAACCAAATTAAACTAATTGGAGAAAAACTAAACAAAACAAGAATCTTCTATAGGAAGATCTTTGCCAAATCCAAACGAGATTTTTCACAAATTTACAGGAAGATTTTAAATCCATTCCTAAAGGGATTTTCCAAAATTTCCTATTGTTTTCCCTTTGGGATTTCTATTGTTTCAAAAAATTTCCTACAAAGGCTCTAAAAATTTTACGGTAATTTTTCCAATTCCAAACAAATCAAAGCTTAAAACAAATTCTACAAAAGTTCTAAACTTTCACGACAATTTCCGAACACGACAATCTTTCAAATTTACAAAATATATTAAAGCTTCTAAACAAATAAAATATTCTTCTTGTACAAGTAATCTTTCCAATTTGCATATAAATAAAAATGATTTAAAGAACCTGTTTCCAGAATTTTGAGGAAATGATGTTCGAAGTAAAGCTTCGCCTTCATATTCCAATTTACCAAAGCTTCTACCAACAAAATCAAAGGTTCTTCCAAATTATTCACTTTTCCAGAAAGATGAAACAAAACTAGAGCCAAAATTTCCCGAGAACTTCTTTCCAAATATTTCAACCACAATTTTCAACAACCTCCCCAAAATATCTTTTCTCATTGTCATGAAGTAGCATCTTTCCTCTTTCAGTTAATGCAAATATTCTCTCTGAGAATTAATTTTCCAACAACAGTGTTTAATTTTTCTAACACATGCCACAAATTAAATATCTTCCCAACCAATTCACAGATAATCCCTCTATGATATTTACAAGATATTTATGCATATAATAATTCAAAATTCACATATTAATTTCTAATTAAATTTTATCTAATTAATTCAATCACTTTATAAAATAAATTTAATCTCAAGGATTAAATCACTTTACAAACTAAATTTAAATACAAAGCTTCTATCACAAAAATCGAGATTAATTAAATAATCACTTAAGAACATTTTAAGCATTAATTTCCCATAAAACACACCTTGCAAAACAAATAAACAACAAGGCAATGGAAACAACATGACATCAAAGCATGACCAACAAAGACTAATGGCACACTATGACTAGGGTTGTGGTTTGACAAGGAAACCCAGTTACTATCTCCTAATCAACTATACCATTGGGCAATGGACACACTCAAACCTGTGAATCCAGGTGGATTTGACTCCCTGTATCTACAAGCCTACAAACAAAACATATGTCATACATATATATATAATCATGAACAATCACACCGTGAAGAGAATATTGTGGAATCGCAGGGCGCTCGCAAGCGAGTGACACAATCCCGTTCCATTCACGAATATAGTGTCACATCAAAACTGACGAAACTAAAACATCAATAAACTACAAATGAGCATATATCAATATCAACTCAAATAAACAACTATGCTAACCAGAAAGCATGACATAAACCATAAACATCCATATAGTGTATCATCACATCTAAATATAAAAACCATCATCGCTCCAATGTCAGCGATCAAATAACAACATAGTATCATAGTCTATCAAAATAAAAGAACTGTCTAAAAACATAAGAAAATCAGAGGGGTGCTACATCCTCCCCCTAGGATCGGGCTTACTCCTGGAAGCCTACAAACACGCATAGTACAAAATCCATATTATAACACATTGTCAAATTATTCCAAATACAAATAAATCTATACATCAACATAAAAACAACAGTAACCAGTGTCATAATCATCCAAGCCAAATAAACTTTCAATCCATACAAACCAACATGGTGAAGCAACCACCAAGAAATTCTCAAAAGCACACAAATTATCCTAACAAATGTCAATGTAGAGAAAACAACACTAAAGGAACTTCCTCAGTCTCCTGTACCGCAAGATTTCCACGGGATCTCGAATCAATTGCCCGACCACTACTAGTAATCTCCACATATGTGCCTTGATGCTTTTTCCAACGATGATCAACTGCTACACTCATCCTATGGGACCTTCCTGCATCATTCCTTGTTGGCTTTGTGGTCGTTGGCCTCTAACTGAATTCAAGTGTGTTCCTTTGAGGACATTGTCTAGCTATGTGGCCCTATCGGCTGAAAGTGAAACATCTTGTACCTCTACCCGTTGCAGCCTATGTTCTCTGAGGTGACTGGCCAGGATGATGGAGTTGGGCTCACAACCAACTCTGGATCCTTCTAAACGTAAGATGATCACCCGGGAACTTGAAGCCTGTTGGGGATGCCCTACCAAAATGAATACCAATCATCCAATTCTCAAACTCCAAACCTCCACAAGAATGATTGATGAGAGGAGAACGTGCCCTCAATAGGCCCATCATAAGTCTTGATAAATTTGAAACATTTAACCTCCTAGGGAACCTTTCTCTTTCCTAAACACCTGTCGACCACTCTCTTGTATAGGGCATAGCCGGGTAAGAATATTCTCAAGAAAAGAACGTAACTAAGGACCTATGTGCTCTTCATGATCATTCTCATGGGGACTCATAAAATAAGTGTACAAATGATTGACTCCATGACCACCTCCCCTAGTCATCCTACACACACCACCCAAGAAAATAGTCACAAACAATTAGGCGAGGGTAACAAAAAGTAAAATACAGAAACTCATATGTCAAGTACCATATACATGATTTAACATACATTCTTCACATACACACCAATGCACATCACCATAAATCACATCACAAGGCTACACATGGGTCCATTCGGACACTAGAAAGCAGTATACTAATCCATGAGACAAGAGCTAATATCCATCTCACATAATCCATACCTCACAATCAGTGGCTTGATGGTGTTAGGCCACACACATGATGAGACCATCCAATCAAGACAACAATGACCTATCTCTTTTTGTGTAAGGTGATTAGCCTCTAAGAGATAGTCATCACACATAGGTGGGTAGTGGGTCCTAGCTGAGTAACAACCTCACATACCCCCATCCTCAAGGTTCCATGTGTTTTCTTCCTCGTATACACTCACCAAGTCCGCCTCATACATCCTTGGAGAGGATTCACAATAAGACATATTGCCAACATTGAAAACAATAAGGATAAACTAGTTTAGCCACCAAGGTCACAAAGAAGAGCAAATAAAAATTCAATTTCAACAATAAGGCAATAAATTTGCACAATTTCAACACTAAATCAAATATAACCACGAGGGTTACAAGAAAATAAGATCACAAGGTGTGGCTAAACCATCACAATAAAATATAACAAGGTTTCATCCTTCACAATCAACAGAAAATCATCAATAACCATAAAGAAAGTCCACAATCTTTAAAATTGCACTCTATAATATTGTGTGACTAGATACTAGCCACCAAACCAGGAAGGAGGGAACAACGTCATTCTATAATAGTAGCTCTCATGTGGTGCAGATATAACGCCATCCACATGACTTAGAGTGTACTCCATGGCTACACCCTGTATCATTTCATCACATGACATGGTCATACACCAATCGGGGAAGGCACGAAATGGTCGTATGCCACATGACAGTGTGTTTATGGCTCCGCAGAAGTAGGCATGCGTAGAACACACCCTGCATAGTGATACCTCATGGGGAAGGCACACATAGGTACTCGACGTAGCCAGAGGTATACATGGTTAGGACATACCCATATGTTAATTGACCCAACACTGTTGTAAGCAAACATGAGTATCCCTCTACAAGTGTGTGAGGCCCCATTATGCACATCACATAAGTAGGCTATCATAACACAATCTCATAGAGAAACTTCACATGTCTATGCACATGGCATTATGTCCTCCAACCCAACTTGCTACCATTAGCAACACGATATCATCACCATCACTATGTCGAAACATCAGTGGGGTGTGGTATCATATCTATTGCATCATGTCGGAACACGTGCAGATACAGTATATATATATATAACACATATATCATTATATCAATATGGGGCTACTTGAGCTTCACCTCTCATACGGACAAGGTTCACTCACTAGTGCCACCTCAACATCTCTACAGACGACCAGGCATATACTAACAAACCAATATTGTTGTACTCAAATCTATGGGGATTGGGCTAGCATATATGGATCAAGTATCCTGATCCATCATAAGGGCAAATAGTGGGTACGTTTCCTTGGAATCAGTTGAGTTGAGACCGCTCTGCACCACAATATGCATACGTTGCTCACTCCACCCAAGGAACTTTGTGGCTGCTACAACCCCTTCACAGATCGAGAGACTAGAGAACCAAAAGAAAAGAATCTATGAAACTAACTTTTGGTTACTCTTATATATAAGTTTCAACCACACGTGGGTTGGACCTCAATCAGGTAACAAACATGCAAACACACATAATGGTATGGTTAATACCAATCCAAAATATAAATTTTTAACCACGGATGGGTACCCAGTATCACCATCCCATGGGAACACAAAGCAAGTACGGGGTATTCACAACACTCAACCAATGCACAATTACTGGTTCCTCACATTTACAGGGGGGTACAATTACATACATGATTTCGTAAGTACATTTACTTCCATAACCCATGTGATACATATCATTAATTTTCATCCATAACCTTTTATCAGTTTTATTTCACTCCACTCTTTTCCACATAGCACATGATGCTAAATGTCAATTCCATGAACACCGTGATCACTTAAAAACTCTACTAACAGATTCACAAGGACAACATAATGGGCTCATATGTACCCAAAGTACCCAATGTATGAACCTACATTCTGATACCATGTGTAACGCCCCGCCACGTAACCCTAGAGGAAGATGCAACAATAATAGAAGCGTAACAATTTTCTTTTTAAAAGTGTAATTACAATGAGTAAAGTGAACTACACCTAATGCATACATCCTCTAAGGTTTGTGACAATGCTTACATTCAAATCCCATAACATACATAAGTATACCAATCCATAGCATATAAATAATACTCATGAAATAAAGAGCATACATCCAAAAGCATTAAACACATTCCATAAGATAACATAGTATATAATAGAACCATCGAAAGATTGTATTCATTCCATAAAGCAGTTAAAAACCTCATTTCCAAAATGAGATAGATCATACAATAATGTTACAATTACAATGATACAAGAATTCTCCTCAAATATAAATGAGGTGTAGTACATATACATAGGTATCCAAATGATCCAACAGTATACAGGAGATGGTACAAATAACTGGAACATGCGAGCTCCCCAATTTGGAAGATCCAGCCATCACGAACATAAAGTGGGAACCCAATGGTGAAAGGTGCACATTCCACCCAAACAAGTGGTACCCAAAGGCCCACCCACTATGCTAGGATAAATCAAAAGAGCCTCCTAGGAAAAACCAACAACCTCTAGACACAGACAATCACAAGACTAACTAAACAAATACAATACTTATCATAAATGGTTACATTGCTTCCAGAGTAAAGTAATCAAGTACACCAACTAAACCATACAAAATATTGTCATAGGAGAAGTGTCGTCACAAAGCCACATGGGTTATCCTGGAAGATCTTCCTAGGCCCCCATCGAGAGTCACTCCCATACTGATAACACAAGGATCTAATCCATAACCAAGGCTAAACACAGTGCACAAAACAGATAATAAATCCCAATCCAAAATATGAGAGGCAACACATCCTCGTTCGTAGTAACCGGGTGTTTGACTGAATACAACCAAGTGCACTACCCAAGTAAATAAAAGGGTTGAACCATAAATCACAACCCCTAATAATAACATCATCTGGGAGACTTACATACACAACTAACCAATTTCTCCAACAACGTGAACAAAAGAAATCACAATTATAAAGGCAATTCAGGCATAGTAATTAAAACTAACATTAGGATTTCCTAAATCCAATTTCCATTTAAGGAAAATACAATAACACATTGCATGAAATAATCCAACTGGTTGCAATTCCATTTACAAACAAAAAGGAAATTAAATCTATCTGTTTGTTTCAATTTCCCAATTAAAACTATATAAAAAACAATTTCCTCTTTAAATCATATCATTTAAAATCCTCTAACTTTGCATTTGCATGCATTTATTTAAAATATCATTTAGATATATATATTTATATATAATTATAAATATAAAAATATATTATTAAACACTTTAAAAATTAAATTACAATTTCAAAAAAATAAATTATTAAATATATATATATATATACATATATATACATATAAATAAATATATATTACTACATATATACTTACCAATATATATATATATATATATATATATATATATATCTTATAAATTTTTAATCCACAAAAATCAAATTGAAACCACGGCAGATGAAATTCCATTGAAGGCTCGACATTAAATAGTCTTGCGAGGGGGGTGGGGGTGGGCGGTTGGGTTTATACACAACCAAACCCCAAATATATGGGGCATGGCCATTGTGGGGGGAGCGTTGGGCTGCCTCCACAGTCTGCCTCCCTTTGGGGGTAGTGGCTATGGGGACAACCACAGCCTCCCCACACTTATATACAAAACAATAAATTCAAGAAAAAACTGCAATTCAATAATTTGAGATCATCGTACGATGTTTCCTTAGGGTTTTCAAAATAGACACATTACAAGAAACTTCACAAATAATATTAGTATATATATGTATATTTATATATATATATATATGTATATATATGTATGTATATGTATGTATATGTATGTATATATATGTATATATATATATGTATATATATGTATGTATATGTATGTATATATATGTATATATATATGTATATATATATATGTATATATATATGTATATATATAAATTTATGAAAACGATTGCTCCAGTAGAGCAAATTATTTTCACAGTTTTTCCTACAGGAGGATATTCACAAAAAAAATCTACAAGAAAGGATTTACAAAATTTACAGAGGTTTTCAATTTCTTCCAGAGGTTTTTAATTTCTTCCAACCAAATTAAACTAATTAGAGAAAAACAAAACAAAACAAGAATCTTCTACAAGAAGATCTTTGCCAAATCCAAATAAGATTTTTGACAAATTGACAGGAAGATTTTAAATCCATTCCTACATGGATTTTCCAAAATTTCCTATTGTTTTCCCTTTGAGATTTCTATTGTTTCAAACAATTTCCTATAGATGCTCTAAAACTTTTACAGAAATTTTTCCAATTCCAAACAAATCAAAGCTTAAAACAAATTCTACAGAAGTTCTAAACTTTCACGACAATTTCCAAACACGACAATCTTTCAAATTTACAAAATATATTAAAGCTTCTAAACAAATAAAATATTCTTCTTGTATAGGTAATCTTTCTAATTTCTTTATAAATAAAGACGATTTAAAGAAACTGTTTCTGGAAGTTAGAGGAAATGATATTCGAAGTAAAGCTTTACCTTCATATTCCAATTTACCAAAGCTTCTACCAACAAAATCAAAGCTTCTTCAGAATTATTCACTTTTCCAAAAAGATGAAACAAAACCAGAGCCAAAATTTCCCAAGAACTTATTCCCAAATCTTTCAACCACAATTTTCAACAACCTCCCCAAAATATATTTTCTCATTGTCGTGAAGTAGCCTCTTTCCTCTTTCAGTTAATGCAAATATTATCTTTGAGAATTAATTTCCCAACAACAGTGTTTAATTTTTCTAACACATGTCACAAATAAAATATCTTCCCAACCAATTCACAAATAATTCTTCCATGATATTTACAAGATATTTATGCATATAATTGTTTAAAATTCACATATTAATTTCTACTTAAATTTAATCTAATTAATTTAATCATTTTATAAAATAAATTTAATCTCAAGGATTAAATCACTTTACAAACTAAATTTAATTTAATTAATTAAATTAAATACAAATTTTTTATCACAAAAATCAAGATTAATTACATAATCACTTAAGAACATTGTAAGCATTAATTTATCACGGAACATACTTTGCAAAACAAACAAATGAGAAGGCAATGGAAACAACATGACATCAAAGCATGACCAACAAAGACTAATGACACACTGTGACTAAGGTTGTGATTTGACAAGGAAACCTAGTTACTATCTCCTAATCAACTATACCATTGGGCAATGGACATGCTCATATATATATATATGTATATATATATATATATATATATATCATGAACAATCACACTGTGAAGAGAAAATTGCAAAATCGCAGGGCGCTCGCAAGCGAGTGACGCAATCATGTTCCCTTCACCAATACAATGTCACATCAAAACTGACAAAACTAAAACATCAATAAACTACAGATTAGCACATATCAATATCAACTCAAATAAACAAATATGCTAACCACAAATCATGGCATAAACCATAAACATCCATATAGTGTATCATCACATCTAAATATAAAAACCATCATCGCTCCAATGTCAGCGATCAAATAACAACAACACAGTATCATAGTCTATCAAAATAAAAATAAACTATCTGAAAACATAAGAAAATTGAATGGGTGCTACAATCCCATAGTTGAGTGTATTTGTGTTGAAGATGGATGTTGGATTGCTTGATTCAACACAAAGCCTCCATGATTGCAAAATATTGATAAAAGGATGATCTAGAATGCTAGAGGATATGTTTTTGCTCAATGATCAGAATTTTTCTATGAATTCAAGGGACAATACTCAAAAAGGTGTTGGAAGTATTGTAAATCATAAATAAAAAATGAGAAACATGAAAAACATCATTTTATTCAACATATTAAATGTATTACAAATCTTGAGCAATCTTGTGAGTGAGATGTATTCCTCTATTCGTACAAGTTAGGCAATCTCATGGGAGAGATGCATGCATGAATCAGTTTGGGCTATCTCATAGGAGAGATGTATGCCACAACTTGAAAAACTCATCTGAGGAGATCTATGACTATCAATCTATCTATTAGCTTAGAATTGAGCCTATTTTATACAATTACATAGAATTTGAAAAGTCACCTTCCATGTTTTCACCAAAAATTGAAGTTGAAAGGCCATTACACTTTAATGAGGACAAATTTGATAATAAAATTAAAATGTAATATTTAATTGAATACCCAACTTTGGTTCTGATCATTCCTCCCCTTTGTAGGGCAATGGGACCTATTGCCAAGTGTAGTATCTTCACAAAATGAAGGAATTGTAGTTGTAGTTGCAGTGATGGTTGAAGAAGATCAAGCAGCACTGCCAAATCTAAATGACGGTTGAGATGCAGAGGAAGAATAAGAAATTGACATTGTATAAATAGAAAAATCCAAACTGGAATCCCTAATGGGAGTGTCAAAAGAAATCCTTATGTGTATCAAGATAGGAGAATATCCTGGTCATGACAGGACAGATTGCAGGATGCTCATTTTTGGCAAAGAAGTTGTATATGTTCTTGTTCAACACCATGTAACCAATAGGTTGGAGAGAGAATATGTCCTCGGGTCAAATTTTCGTAACATCCAAGGGTTTGAAATCATATTTGTGTTCATCCCATCCCAAAAAAAGAACACAAGAAATTTGTTCCCAATCATATCATAATTCCCGTCGACCCTCTCGCATGCACCACTTTCTCTGGTATGCGCTTATGATCAAATTGGGAAAAAAAATCTGCCAAATGATAATCCTCCAATAGTATCGGCCCTCTAAAAATGATTGTGAGGGAAGAATTGTTGTTCGACACTGGAGCACCCGTGATGGTTGTCCAAAAATTTGCATTGCATGCTCTTGATGGTCGGTACTTCTAGGATCCATAGTCGAAGTTGGCAAGAAAGTCTCCAAAACAAGAATTTCCTCATAAACATAGGCCGCTTGGTTGATGCGATCTTTCTTCTTTGGAGCGTACTTGTTCATAGTGATAAAGATGATGGAAAAATTGTGGTAGTTAGAGAGGTGCTTGGATAGTTCAAGAAAAGGAATGAGATGGCTCCCCGCATCTCTTTTTGTATGTCGATGAAGTTCTCCTCCTCCATGGTCTCTCAAGGGCTCAAACCTTGTAGCGTTCCCAAAACTTGCACTTAAATTTTTGCATATCCTCACCAAATAACCATGAATATAGTAAAAGGGGAAAACTTGGTTGTAAATGCACTTGAAAAGATCAAAGATGGCTCTGATACCACTAATCTGAATTTTTCTACGAATTCAGGGGACAATACGCAACAAGTTGTTGGAAGTATTGTAAATCATAAAGAAAAAGTGAGAAACATGAAAGACATCATTTTATTCAACATATGAAAGATATTACAAACCTTGAGAAATTTTGTGCATGAGATGTATTCCTTTAGTTGTACAAGTTAGGTAATCTCATGGGGGAGATGTATGCTCGAATCAGTTTGGGCTATCTCATAGGAGAGATGTATGCCACAACTTGAAAAAATCATATGAGGAGATCTATGACTATCAGTTTGTCTATTGGCTTCGAATTGAGCCTATTTTATACAATTACATAGAAGCTGAAAAGTCACCTTTCATGTTTTCACCATAAATTAAAGTTGAAAGGTCATTAAACTTTAATGAGGAAAATTTTGATTATAAAATTAAAATGTATTAGTTAATCGAATACCTAACTTTGATTCGGATCACTCAATTTACTTCAATAGTCAATCTGATATGACTTTTCTACAAATTCTCTAAATTATTTATGAGAAGGATGAAGGTTGTTTTATAGATTTACGATTTTCAAATGAGCAATCATGATTCAACAATGAAAGATCAAGATTAACAGTTGAGAAACATTGAGAGGAAATAGATTGATTAGTTGATTCATCTGATTGATCCAATCAAAGGAATTGATTGGATAATCAGTGGGATTAGATTGAATGATTAGTGGGATTGAAGAAATTAGATTGAGTGTTTAGTGGGATTAGCATAATCGGTGGGATTGGGAAATAGATTGAGAAATTAGTGGTCATGATTTATTCAATCAAGATATGTGAGGATGCAATAATTAATTAATGTTTGAGAGGAACATGCAAGTTGCAATTGATTTAATAAATAAAGGTATATTTATTTATTAATCGTGTTGAGTGATTTTGGGGAAATTGAGTAACTGATTTAATTATTCAAATTTGGAGAAGGGAAAGTAGCTTAATTAAATGATGAAGAAGACACAACACTCTCTCAAACAACTCCCAAATTCTAGATTACAACAAAATTCATGAGGATTTACCCAAATTTGACAATTCATATGTCAAATCAACAATCGATTTACAATTGCTCCATTTACATCCAAAATTGAAAAAACAAATCAAATATCCTCTTTGATTAAATTTCATGAAATTTACATACAAAACTCTAAAAAATCCTTGGCCATTCTTTGTCCCTCTTATACTTGCTCAACTTCTCTTTGATACACCATTCAACCACTCACTACACACACCTTTTCAATTCTTCTCTCAACTTCTATGCAAATATTCTCGATAATAATCATATGTTGGCTGCTCCTTAGCATACAAGGCTAACTCCAATTTAGAGACTCGACCCCTTCTTCTTCCTCTTATCACTGCCAAACTATTCTCTACATTCCTTCTCCATAGGATGACCTACTTCTTTAATATATTCTTTATTATTAAAATGATAGTCTTATTTCCTTGCATATTACCCATCGACTGTCATACTCCATGGTACCTCCTTGTGTCTATAGCATAGACCACTCTTAAGCAACTTGAAACTACTCAGTACTCCTTAAACTCACACAACCTCCTCTTAATTTGCACAGTCCTTCCTTATTACTTTCTAGCCTATCTTTAACCTTTACGAACGTTTTAATAAATTTCATACTTCCTTAACCATACCAGATAAATTGCATAAATTATGGTCTCCTCCCACGCAATTTGGTTCATCCTTTATGCATCCTGCCCACATCACATCACTTCAACTTTGATTATCTAACTGCAAACCAGCTACTATTAATATGCACATCGACTATCTCTTAGCATCGAATCATTTTGAAGTTCCACAAAATTGAGGACTTTATCCCATATATGTGTAATGCTCCTCTATGGTGCAAACTACCCAGAACCAAACAACATTCATTTGAAATTGTCTCTCTCCATTGATCTTCTTTCGTAGCAATCCCTTGTCTTATTCCACTCGACACCAAATTTAATATATTTTAGAGTTGATTCTACCTCAACATTTCCAAGCCAATACAAAAAGAGTTGATTCTACCTCATCGGTCATGGCCTTTTGAACATTCCTCTTGCATGTTAAATTCAACAATAAAAAACTCCACACATAAGCAACCCTACATGTACAATTTCTTCGTGTTTGATGTTGATTGCATGAGCGGGCAAGGAGGCACTTCTTCTACATCTCTCACACAGTCACCTTCTCCTTCCTATCATGCCTCTCTCCTTTCATATCTATGTCTTTATTTGCATTTGATAATGGTGCGACCATTCAATTCATCTCCCCTTTGTATAGGTAACCCCTTCATTGCTACATATGTGTCGCTTGGCAATGTCTATGCAGGTGACAATTTGCACCTTTGACCGTATTTATTAATTAGTTGAAAATAAAAAGTGAGTGCATTTTTTATTTTCAATTAATTAATAAATACGATCAAAGGTGCAATCTGTCACCTACATAGACAATTATGTGTTACTTCACCTTCCATAGATTTTGGATTTTAATTCTCATGATATTGCAACTTAATTTAACTAAACTATTTTTCTTTTTCATAGTCTGAACTTTGTAAATAAATTGAAAATTCCAAAACCATATTATTTTGAGATAAAGTGACAATGATAGAACCTGATAGGTTTTACAAAATTCATCAATGCCAACTTCATCTAGATGTCAATGAAATGAATGTACGAAACCAAAAGCCAAAGGGAATTTTCCTAAACCATAATTTTTTTTTGGTTGATTTTGATCGTGCATGGACCTGGATGCTCCTACAACATTAAATAATTAATGATAATTATTTAATTAATTTAGATGAATAAGGCATGTTAGTGACATAATTAAATAATTTGTGTTTATTTAACTATTCAAGAAGAATAAGGTTAAATTAGGTGATGACATAGTGAATTAATTAAAGAATTCCCTTATGGTTTGATTAAGTCAAATTTTACTTTTTCCACCTTTGTGAGCTCATTTGGTGAAGATTCAGTTGCTAGATTTTAGGCTTTTTGGGGGCATCCAACCCAAGGAAGCTTCTAATTCCTTATTTGGTGCAACTATTTGGGATTTGATGTTTATAGTTACTTGTGTGACTCATTTGTAATCAGTTATGAATTATTCTAGATTATCTAATTGAGAGAGGAAAATAGGGTTAATGATGTTAATGAAGTTAAAAAGGGGATTAATAATGTTAATGAAGTGATATGCAATAGTGATAATGAAAGTGGTGCTAATAATGGAAAAATGTCATTCAAGATGTGTGATATGCATTTAAGCCATTTTTACATGTCTATAAATGGTAATGATGTTATTTCTCATCCCCAAGATCATTCTTAGGAGTCACGAGGAGAGAGAATATGTAGATAGCCACACCTTAGGTGTACTTAGATTGCAAGTTAATGGTGATTTTTATTTCCAAGATCACACAAAGTGAAAGGAAATATCACACATTCACTAACCTACCAAACACATCATAGAATTCATTTTAGATGTACCAAAAGTAAAGAAGATATTTTTATTGTTTAATTTTAGTATACCAAAATCAAAATGAGAGTTGTATTCTTCAATTTTAAGTCCAAATCTTTAAAGTGTGCGAGTTTATTTTTTTAGGTACACCAAATGAAAATGAAAGTTGCATTTTTAGACATGCAAAAATGCCTTAACACATATGACACATCCTGAATCATATTTTTCCATTATCGACATCATTTGCATCCCTGCATTTCACTTCGTTTGTATTATTAATCCCCTTTTAATATAATTTTCACTAGTTAACCCTATATCTCTCTATTAATTAAATTATCTTGAATTGTTTAATTAATTATATTGAATGAACAAGACAATTAGGGGGTGAATTGTGAACAAGACAACTAGGGGGTGAATTGGTTGTATCAAATTAAAACATCAAAATCCTCAACAATAATTAAATCCTCAAGCATTCATCAAGTCCTTATTTTGTTATAGTGTGTTGGTTATTTTGAATGAACCAATCTAGTCTCACTAGTTATCTATGAATTTGTTAGATTTAATTATCAATAACTATGATGGATTGGCCAATGAACGGGTGAAATCTTGCTAGGCTTTCCCTCTATATTTTGAGCTCTGCAAAACCTGGGAGGGTGATACCTACAATGTATTTTTAGATACTCTTGTGCCAATTATCATATACATTGTAAATATAATAGATAAATTCTCCTTTAATTTCTTAATAGATGAAAAACCTTAAACATCTAGCTAATTCTTATGACAAAATCTCAGTAAAGCATGAGAAAATGTTGTAAATTCAACTCAACATACATTCACAAATAAAATGGATATTGAAATTGATTTTGAATGTAGTTTTTATGAAAGATCTAGGAAACTATAACATAACATGAATAGCGCCTTATCCTAGGATGGAGAATTCTAAGTCACATAATTGAAAATATGTAACAACATTATTCCTAATTGCAGAATATTTTTGGATTCGATTGTGTGAAATTTTTTTGCATCAACGTTTTGGATAACACTTCATGATCCATCATGATTATAGATCACAAAGTGTGATCCAAAACGTTGATGCAAAAAAATTTCACACAATCGAATCTAGAAATATTCATCAATTATCATTATGCATTGTGAAAACTTGTTATCTTTAACATTATTCTTGTCATAAAAAATTCTACCAATAATGCCTTATACCATTGATACTAGAAACTTAGCCAACAATACTTAATTATCCATGCATACATTCACATAAACCTTTATTCATTTCAAAATAGATCTCACTCATTCTTTGAACAAGTGTATTAACAATGAATAAAAATTCAAGGAAAAACAAGAAGATGAATAGAAATAATCTTTGATTGATTTATATTCAAAATCTATTCAAAGTACACAATGGAGAACATTGTCCTTGAATATTTTTCCATTTATATTCCACAATATAACAGTACTGTTATCACATTCACCATTACAAGATTCAAAAGACTCCTAGAACCTATAACAGACTCATAATTTCCATTATTTAGACCTGGTTAAAAAACTTCTCTGAGATCAATCAGCTAACCACCCTACACAATTTTCCTTGAATTCCCTTTTATAAGAAAAAGGAGTGAAACAAGCTTCGAGCCAAATTATACGCATGTCATGTTTTCATTTGGCATTCACATTTACATTCAAAGGCAGTTATATTTGCCCAAACTTGAGGGAGATGTTCACATAAGACATAAACCATTTCTCATTTGTTGATGAAGATTCTCCCAAATTTCAAAAGGAATTTCAGTCAGTGTGGATTATTCCTTCCATGAGCTACACACCCTTTTCCACATGCTCCAAAACTTGTAGATGAAAAACATAAAATAGAAAAGAAAGAAATACACAAAAGCACTTCCATATTTGCATTGCATGTCATCAATTTTGAATTGGAGAAGATACAATATATGAACATTGATTTATCTAAGGCCTAATATGTACTAGTTCCAGGCCATGTATTGAATTTATCTTGTTGTAACCTTTGTTTTGGTAGACATAAGATCAAAATTTCAATCATCAATTCAATAGTGTAGAAACCTACTCAACCAAGATGCCAACATATTTTCTCTTCTAGAGCTCAAAGTCTTCCTTAAAAGGCCAGTCAAATGTTATAACTTCATCTACCTTTTTTTTGTATGGAGTATACTTTACCACCACCTCATTAGCTTCCTTGGAAAAATATTCAAGGAAAATTCTTGTGTGGGTGAGCTTATCCATACTATTCTTCAACATCTCCACATCTACTCCATCATAAATGAATTTGGCTTGAGTGGCTATAACCTTATTTTCTTGGTCCTTCCATTCTTGCAAAGGTTTAACTTCACCATTTTCATTTAAAATATTTGGAAGCAGACTGGAGCTCCACTCATCAAACCTCTTCACTAATTATTTGATTTTTATTTCCAATTGTTCAATCAACCCTTGGAATTCCTTGCTTTCATTCACAATCCTAAGGGTTTACAATGCTTGAAGGTTTATTTGTATCATGTTTTGACCCAATGGCTAGATATCTCAATTCTTGTGCTCTTGGGATCCATTAATCCATCAATGGGATGGAAATCTCTTTATCCTTATAAAATTTCCTTATTGCACTAAACATAGAAGAATAGTTTGAATGAATGCTAATCAGTCTCCTCTCAATTTATTTACTTGAGTGCTCTAGCACCACTATCACCATTTTCAAATTTCTTACATGAATTAGCTCATAAGACTGCTAACATATATCCTCAATGCTTTTGAGATTTTATATTAACTCCTCCTTGGTAATCTCCTCAGTTGGAGGTGCATTTGATGTATCAAGAGTTGATGGTGCAATGGGCACATCCTCAGAATTAGGAGGCATAACCTCAATTGGGATTGGAGGTGGTGAAAGAATGGGAGAAGATGGGACCTGTTCTTGTGGAGAAGGGGAAGAAAAAAATGTAGCTTATGATGATCCTGGTTGCATTGACTGAACCTTTCCTTCCATAAGGAAATTTATAACTATATTTATGCTTATTCTATTGGCCCACATTGTATTCAACCACTATGTCATTATATTGTGTTATGAACTTGTCCCTTTCTTCAATCAAGGACTCAATTGTGGCTTTAGTGAACTGAGCTATATCTACATTCAAAATAGCTTTTTCCATAGTTGATGTGTTCGATACTCTTTTTGTGATAAGCCTTCCTCTAACTCTAGTAGTTGATTCTGCAACTTCTAGCTTCTTTGTGCTTAGGGTTAAGGCCCAAATGGCCAATGTGTCCCTTTGAGAGCTAAAGGTCGATCCTTATAAGGCCAAGGTAACTTCCTCCTTTGTGTTGAATATGGGAGAATAATGTCTTCTAACTGTGTCAAATGTTGTAGCTGATGCCAAATCCTATTCTGGTAATAGCAATACACTACTCTTTCTGACAAGTTCCCTACCTTTAGCTGCAATGATATTCAAATACTTGGCTCTCATCTCATTACAGACCTTAGCCTCTATAATTATCTTTGTAAATTCATGGCTCTTACTTGCCTTCATCTCAACAATTATAGCATACTCATCTTTCATTTCCCTCCACACATATTCTTGAAATGTTTGTGTTTTTACAAAGGCATCATCATCCATGAATCTGTCACAAGCTTCAAGCCTAAAATCTTCAAAACTATTTATCCCACTCAAGTCTTCCTTGCTCAGTCTGAGACTCAAATTTTGTGGCATTATGTCTCTTTAAGGGATGGCATACCTTTCCTTATTTCATATTTTGTAACAATAATTTGTTCATCTGATTCATTAGCAGGGAAATCAACAAGGTCAACTGGCTCAACCCTTTTCCTTTTTATTGGTGGCTCCTTAAGAGGGGATGTTACTCTAGGAGGGGAATCAAACTCAATTATTTGTGGGGTGGAAGAATGTGGTGGTGACAATAGTGGTAGTTTCTACTAGGGATAAGGTTCCCTTGACTTCTTTGATTATGTGGGAGTGGCAATTGATAATTTTTTCTTTATAGTGCTCTTCTTCCTTGCATGTATGTGCATCTTCTTGGGAGGCTAATAAGATAGTATTTCTTCTATCATGGGGGATTTCCCCTTATCATTCTCTGCAATTATTGTAGCTTTAACCTTATCTTTCTCCACTCTTTCCTCTTTTAAATTTGCAAAAAAATTATCAAAATTTTGTATAATTATCTCCACTTTAAAAATTACATTATCAATATCAGACAAAGCTTTAAATTTATGGTCTTTCACCCATTTTTCTATCTCCAACTTCTTGAATACAATCTATTTTATCATCCTGTCCTCATAAGTTTTAAGTTCAAAAACATTTCTAATAAATTCATCAAAGAATGAAAAGTTATGAACAAACTTCCCTCTTTTTATTCTATCCAAAAAATTATCCATGAAACGCTATGGGTCATAGCTCTTGTATGCTCGAATTTTCATTTTGTAGGGCTTGAGATGATCAATGATTTTATTCCATCCATTGGTTGTCATGAGAAAATATGAGAATACTGTGTAGGTAGGGAATAAGGTTCCTTTCCTTTTCTCAAATAGGTAATTATCCTCTACATCACCTAGCTACATCATGACCTCAAGGAAGCCAATCCTCAATGGCACATCCCTAGGGAGTATATGGGGTGTGTTTATTGATCCATATACTCTGATAAATATGAAATCTCGATAAGGGATTAAATCCCCCCAATTGTGATTTATTTTCAAATAAGACCTCCTCTCTGCCAGTCTTAAGAAATCATGTAGCTCAATTGAGATCCTTGGCATATCTAAAATTAGAGCTCTTTTCAACTTGGAGGAAAATATATTTGTGGCAACCATAAAACTAGTTTTTTTATCATGTATGTATAACAATGGAGTCCATGATTGAAAAATCATCTCTATACCATCCACCTTTCTTTTCAACTTCATATCTTTACCAAAGAAGTTTTCACCCTTCTATAGGAACATATTCATAAATAAAGGATACCACGAGAACCTAACTGCATATTGTCCATGCTTCAATGCTACTAGACTCTTATGTATCTCTTCTTAAAAGTAAGTAGAAAAATCATACAAGGTGTTGATGTTGGGGTGTTGAATACTAGTAGCCATATAAATTGGTGCAATTGGCATGCTTGAAGATGGATCATACCCTAGAATTTGACAAAGGGAATAAAAATATTTTTGAAAGTAGAGAACAAAGTACTTGATTGGAAATTGTTCCTTATTAGATGATCCAATTACAATTCTACCTTTTCTCTTTCTTGTTGATGCCAAGAAGTGAGCCAGAACTGAGACTTTAAATCTAGGTCTCACTTTCTAATACTCTACCCTTAACTTATTTTCATCAATCTCTACCATGTCTTTGTTCCATTTGTTCAATTTAAAGACTTTAAAAAAAAATTCTTTTGCAACCCAAACCATCTCTTACCTAGAATGGGTTATGACTACCCTAACAAGAGGGTCATAATTAGAAACAATGGCCTTGATAAGGTCAATGTCCAAATACATGTTGGGGACAATCAATTTATCCATATCCAACCTCTATGGGTTGTAGATTGGAATTTTGGAATTCTTGTTACCAAACCAACCTTGGAAAATTGTCCACCCAATGTACATTAGTGTAGCATCCTTGATAGTACATTGTTTGTTGACAATGACATATTTAACCCTAGGGCCATGAAACATAGTTTTCCTTATACATTTTTTAGTTGTTGAGGGTGGAAGTTGGTCAATCAAATCTTAGACCAAGGGTCTTACCTTTGGTTTAGAACCTGGGAGTTGGACCTTTGGTGCCATGTCTAATAAGTATTTTGACCTAAGGCTTTTGACTCATTAAGACTAGGGATCTTAGGTTTCAGGTAAAGACGTGATGCAAAGAGTGACTAAAATCACAAATTTACAACAATATAGATTAATGTCAAACTTTAAAAGAAACCATAACTGGAATTCAAATGACAACAATTGCAATTGAATGAAAACCCGAGTAATTTCTAGCTCAAGAAGTGTGAATTTTACTTACTGGTTCAAGGATGTGAAAACCCTAGTTTGAAGATGCTAAGAGCTCGAAATGTGCTACAACAATTCCTAGATGCCTTAAAAATGCCTTTCTAATCAACAAGAAGATTTAAATTTGGATTTTGTGGTGAACAAATCCCTCAATTCGATAGAAAAACATCAAATCCGCCATTATTTCTCAATCGCATGAACTAGAATGGCTCCATGATGTATTTTTTAGCAAATTTGAATTTGCGCCATTGATCTCATCGTGACCTAGATTAGTGTCTGACTCAGAGGGAGTTAAAGAAGTTTGAATGTTTTAATTTTCACTGACTCAACCTACACTAGATCAAACGCTCACCATGTGTGCATCCTTTTCACTGGCCTAATGGTCCCATAACACTATGCAAGACATGAGACAGTCCATGTGGAAGTTGCATGCTAGCCCTCTGGAATCTATAAGGTTTAGATCTACGATCATGGGCTAGTGGGAAATGACCCATATCTACCCAATGAACTTCAACATATGTGGCCTTTAATCTCCAAGCCTAACACTCAAACAATTATCTCCCTTTTGTGATGAATGATCTAGATTAAAACATATCATGGAGAAATTTTGCACGTGCACTTATATCTCTTTAGTAGCACACCCTTTAATATTACCATAGTTGCTCAAAGTATTTCACTAAATATTTCAATGCCTTCTATAGTCCTATGGATGGTGGTGATGATGTCATGTGGCACTTTCCCACCATCCCTCCAAGAGCTAAGGTCTGGCAGTGGGTCCCTCATGGGGTGGTATGAAATGATCAAGATTCATCTTTAAGACTGCATCACACCCGTTGATTTCAATTATTTTCATCACCGATTCTTTGAAGAAATCGTAGGACCCTTCAAAAGGGTGGAAAGGTGTCTCCCACTTTCTACCTCGCTATTTATTTTATCAAATAATTTTATTGTTGCAGGATAGCGGGGAACTAATGGAAAACATTTGGTGGGACCCGACCATGGCTCAAGCGTATTAATAAACATGTGCACTTATTTATGACTTAAGAAGGGGTAGTTTGCTAAGTTAACAAGGTTAAAGGACTTAAGAATTTCATGGATCCAGACTTAGGATAAAGTGGCAAATATTTAAAATATTTCAAACCTGCCTAACATTTGACAAGATTAAAATAATTCAATGGGTAATGACCGGTAAGCTAGGCATAAGGGGCTGATAAATAAATGAATTTGATAACTCAAGTTGTAACTTGAAAAACTGAGAACGGACTAGCACCAATCAACTACAAATTAGACTTATGCAAGGGTTTTAACACTTAGGATTTTTCTAAGGGGTTTAGGGCATAAAAAATACCCTAGATGAAGGAAAAACCTAAAACCTAAACCATAGGACACATCCTAGACTAGAAAAGATAGCCAAATATGCATTAAATATCAGTGGAACACAAAAAAAATTAGGGGTTCCACCATAGTGATTAATCATGAAATAAAGATAGAAAAAATTGAAATAACAACACCATACAGAAGAGAACACTAGATTTACGTGGAAAACCCAATGAGGTAAAAACAATAGTGAGGATTAGCTCACAATATAAGTAATTGCAAAATTGGTACAAGGGATCACTGCCAAGATAGGACACACTATCTAATAGGGCTCACAAGAAAAGCTCATTGCTAGAATATGAAAATAAGATAGAAGATAAATGTTACATAGAGAAAACTATCTCAATGCAATAAGGAATCCAACAAATTTTTAGCCTTTTTTGAAAGATTATAGACACCTTTAGCTCACTACCTTTAGAAGTCCAACACCTTGAAGTTTACATTGATTTGCTCAAATTCACACCCTACAGTTCTAGAATTTGCACCACATTCATCACTTATATCTCTTTCGTATCTACCTTGATATATTCCAACAACACCACTCTTATTTATACCATCTTCAACCTTGAAAACTTTCTCCTTGAGTTCAGAAACACATCCTTTACATTTACAGTTTCAAATTAGGTGGTTGGAACCCAAACATTCCCACGATGGATAGGAATGAAGGCAACCCACATAAATCCTTAGTTAGGACCTAAATTTTTCCTAACACACCTCAACACACTTCCACAAACTTTGAATTCGCTTCACATGTAGTGTTAACACCCATCAACTGTTACCCATGCTAAACATCATAAAAGTATTAAGTAGACACTTCCCAATTGATCAATATGACAAACAGACTACACAAATATATTTTGCATAATTTGGAACAATCCATAAGCCACCCAAGATCCAAAAAAAGATTCGTCCAATCTTGCATCATAGAAATGCTTCAATCTAAAACAACCAATTAATATTATACACACACTAATGCATGAAACACACACTATACTACACTAAATCATGAGAAAACATGAATTCTGAAAGATATAATAAATATAAGAAACATCCTCGATCTATACAACCAAAAACCAAACTGTGGAGAAATGCAGAGAAAATACATTTCTTCCAGACCACAACAAACAACACTAAAAACCTAGTTCACACACTAGTGAACATATCTCATTTTGGAGAACGATCTAGAAATCAAAACTCTATATATAGAAATTACTAACAACAATGAACAACATATTAGATTCACCTGAGCATAGCATCAACAAAGAAGAAACATGGAGCACATCTCGGGGCACATACTAAACATTTGCACACTATTTTCTTTGTTTATTAAATTTTCTCAAAAGCACTAGATAGACCATCTCATCACATTAGATCATTCCAACACATATCCAAACATTTCAACATAAAGATAGCTCCATGTACTCTCAACGATTCCTCAATATCTCAACTATACATGCACAAACTACAACAAACAGTTTCCTTCTTTTTTACAATTTTCTCAGTATCCTTGACATCTTCACCATGAAACAACCTTCCTTAACACATATTTGAAATCAATGACAACACCATATTTTTTACATCTATAGCTTAATAAAATTCAAGGTTAGAAGTCATTAATCAATAAAATCAAACCATAAAGTCCTAAGCAACAATGAAACACAATCCAATTATGAAAACACAAAATAATAGAATGATGTTACCCAAGTCTTCATGCAGTGGTTGGAAAAACTCCATTACTCTTCTCCATTTTTCTATTAAGTAATTAATACCCTCAGAATTATCAGTATGCACTAATAGCCTAAATATTATGACTATAAAATATAGAAGTAAGTATTATCTCAACAACATTGTAGCCTATATTCCCTAGATAGATGAAAATGATAGTGGCAACACTATTTATAGAGAGGTGAATGCAAAATGAATGGATGAGATTAACTGATTTTTGTTTTGATCAATGGTAAAAATTAAATGAGACAAGACGAGATAATATTGAAATCAGAAGAACAAGAGGAAATTAAGTGACTTTTCAACAAAATTAGTTAGCTCAAAAAGGAAAATGCATAATTAAAAATAGAAACATTATTTAATTAGAAGAGGAAAAGGCGAGTTAACTTTTTGATTAAATAGAAATTTAATTCAAAAACTGGGAGAAAATATAAGTCATTTAATTAAATAAAAATTTAATTAATTTGTGTTAGAAAAAGCTAAAAGTGAATAATTCAATAATTAACATAATTATTCAATTATAGTGGAAAATGATAAATAATTAAATAAATATAAATCTATTTAATTGTAAAGATTAAGATATTAGTGACACAATTAAATGAATGTAATTTATTTAATTAATCAATAGTAATGGAGAAATTAATTAAATAATTAAAAATTATTTAATTAATAGTAGAAATATGACCCTAGACAATGGAAAAATGGTGTTAGCAAGCCTAGGACATTTTTTAGTGTCTACATTTTCCCCTCTTTGATACAATGCATTTTATCGTGTTGTGTCAAAGAAAAAGATATGCCCTAGTGTAAGGAAGAATGAAAAGGAGGTAGTGGTATGCCCCCTTGAGAGGACATGCAGGTTGAAAGATCACGCGTGTTCTCTCAAAATGGATGAGAGGACTACAAGATGAAGGAAGAAAGGATAGAGGAAAATAGAGAAGGATGATGAAAATATGGATGGAGAGGTAGGATAGAGGACCATCATGCTGTAATCACTAGTACAAAAACAACAATAAACTACTGAAAAACCTACTAAAAATTGCTTATAAATGACTATACTTGGTCACGTGACCACTAGTAGTTTATTGCTAGTCATATATAACGCGATCAGATTGATGACTAAACCACTTTTAGTCATTTATTAGTTGTTTTGATTGATTGATTTGGTAGTATATTTAGTCATTTATTTCTATGATCTGGTCACTTATTTAGTCACTTTTTTTCCACTGATATATTTAGTCGTTGATTTAGTCATTGATTGATGTAATCTGGTCACTTTTTTAGTCATTTTTTATTCACTTTTTATTCACTAATATATATAATTGGTCACTTATTTAGTTGCTGATCTATTCATTGATTGCTATAATCTAGTCACTTATTAGTTTTTGATTTAGTCATTGATTGTTGTAATTTGGTAGTATATTTAGTATTTGTTGATTTCACTAGTCATACATCTAGTAATATTTATTCATTGTTCACTATTTTTTGTCAATTATTAGTATATTCAGTCAATTTAATTATTAATTAATTTCAAGTAGTAGTATATTTAGTCAAGTTAATTGACTAATATTTGAGGATTTAAGCATAAAACACAAAAATACACATTAATCATCAATTACACACAATAAGACAACCATTTAGAAGGAAAAATTGGTGAAATTTACTAATAAAAGAAAGGTGTTCTAGTTACAACTTACAAATAGAGTATTACAATCATTATTTTTAGTCACAAGATTGAAAATCTAAGTTACAATATTATAGAAAAATGACTGCAAGAACTTCTCTGAAAGACTTCTGCAATGATAGAAACACATGCTTGAAGCCCTTCAATGCGAGCACATGCCCCTTTCATCTCTTGAAACTTCTACAACATGGGAAATCTTCCTGGAGAAAGTTCTAACATGTAGAATCCAAGGAGAGTATTGATCATGTCCCATATATGAAATTCTCTCCTTCAACGCAGTCAACAATAACCCAACTAGAATATTTCCTCCTTTATATGCAATGCTCCATTTGATATGAGCAACATGGTGCTGCCTTTTTCACCATGAATGAAGTTGTGCATCAATACAACCAAAAATAATAATATTAGTCTCAATTTAGAAAGAATAAAAGTGCATTATATATTGCAAGTTTACAAAAGAAAGTTCAAACATAGTAGAAAGATAAATCAATTAAAAAATTGTAGCCTTGTAAACAAATAGCTTAAGCGGAGTGTGCAACATAGGCCTAAAACATGCATATTGAACCCTTGATTTTAGAACCTTGTTCAAAGTTTAAGGAAGGTGATATGCTCATATTATAGAATGAAGTTGACATTATAGAATGAAGTCTATCAACACTAACCAGACTGGAACAACATTATCAACATAAATTTCTTGGAAACCAAGCCCAAGAATGCCATCAAACTTAATTAGACAACAAAAATGTCAACCCTAGTTCATGTGTTGTCTGAGTACAGACCTGCACCATGGAAGAATACATTTATACATAAACTCCAAATTAAGTTGATGAGAAAAGATCTTTGATATCCAACTGGGAGGCCTTAACCTCCAAAAATTACTAACCTGATGTTTCCCAACTGTGACATGTCATCTTTACTTAAGAAACCAGATATTGATCCACTAACATATTGAATCTCATAGGATTCTCCTTCACAAATAAAAAATAATATATATTAATTTTTTAACAACTTCCTTAATATCCCCATGTAAGAAGACTAAACTAAGTGAGGTTGAGGTTTTTAAGTAGAGTACCATCTTCTTGATATGTGCTTGAATTTGATTACTCATCTTCTTGGTATGTGCTTAATTTGATGACTTGTATCTTGAATGAAAATAGCAAGATAGTTGCACTGTAAAATCATTGTTAATCATTGTTACAAAAATGATCATAAAATCCTCTTTAATTAAATTAATCCTTCTATAATATCTAAGAGAGCTAATTTCACTATCCAAACAACCATCAATCTATTTACTGTATATAATTTCCCACAATTCAGAATTTGAATGTAATGAAACTAACCATAATTACCAAAGATTTGACACCAAAATGTAGTATAAAATGAATTTTTTTGACAGAATGCCTCAAAGATATGTCATCTCATGGAAAGAAATGATATGATTGCAGAATGTGCACAAAATGGATTTTGCAAGGAATCTCTCAAAATCTTTGAATTAATGAAGCACTCTAGAACACCAACATTGTAAGCTTTTCTTGTGTTCTAGATGCATGCAGTCATGCAAGTTTAGTGGATGAGGGTTGTACATACTTCACACACCAGTAACCCTTATTGCATTACATATATAGTTGATCATTAAGTGTGCATGGTTGACCTTCGTTCTCGTTTTGGCTATCTTGAGGACACCCTAAACATTATTACTGAGATGCCAGTTAAACCTTTGGTTCCTATGGATCATATATGAATATAGGTGGATTATTCTAGCAACGCTTCTTTTTTGGTTGGATCCTAAAAATGCTGCAATTTATGTTCTTCTCTAAAACATTTGTGCAAAATCGAGAATGTGTGGTGAGGTTCGAATAGTAAGGAGATTGATGAAAGATAGAGGAATTAAAAAGATACCTTCATGTAGCTAGATTGAAGGGCATAAATGGATACATTATTTTTTGTGTAGGAGATAGATCACATCCACAAACATGGGAGATCTATGCAAAATTGGATAAATTGGCTTGATAAATGAAGGAAACAGGGTATTTCCAGATTCAAGACTTTTACTCAATGTTGTGGAATAGAAGAAAAAAGAATCATTTATTTGCCACCATAGTGAAAAGTTAGCAATTTCATTTGGTTTGTTAAACATGGCCCCTAGTACAACTATTAGAGTTGTTAACAACCTTTGAGTATGTTCTGATTTTCACATTGCATCTAAATTCATCTCCAAGATTGTTGCAAGAGAAGTTGTTTTAAGAGATGTGAACCATTTCCATCATTTAAAATAGGGACAATGTTCTTGTGGAGAATATTGGTGATGCTAAATGAAATAATTTGAAAAATAGTTTTACACTATAATAATGTGCACTACATCAGATATCTAGTAATAACAAAGGGACATCCATCAAAGCATAACAACAAGGATTTTTTTGTCATATGTTGTAGTTACAAGTGCCCTACTAGACATAAATGAAAATGTGGAAGCAATATACACAAGGAAAGCAAACTGTTTCAAAAAAATGCCTCAAAGAAATGTGATATTTATTTTTTATAATTTAATCATGATACCACACTGTTTTGACATGATCCTTGTAGTGATGTGAGATGTTACCACTACACCGCACCGTTATTTCTTGGAATTCATAGTAATGTGGGATGTTACCGCTACACCATGCCATTATTGCTCAACCTTTGTGGTAATGCAGGATGTTACCGCTACACCACACCATTATTGCTCGATGTTCACGGTAATGCAGGATGCTACCGCTACACTGCACTGTGTATTCTTGGCTCTTGCAAGGATGTGGTAGAAGTATTTGAGTTACTACCATACCACACATTTATTTCTCGATCTTCACAGTAATGCGGGATGCTACAACTACACCGCACCATGTCTTCTGGGCTCTTGCAGTATGATGATATTATGAAACTTGTGACAATAGTCTTATGAAACTTGTCATGACCATCTACTACCTTGAAAAAATAGTCTTATGAAACTATCCTATAGGGATGACAGTCCCAAGAAAAATTGCAATGGTTACACCAATAAATAGTTAACTAGAAACCATGAATTTTCAATGCATAATGGAGAATATACAGAGAGTTAATTCAGTGAGAAAACATCCTTGGAGAATTGTCATCAAAAGTATGACAATCTAAGAGTTTTTAGTAGAAAATCATATACCCTCAAAGACCTAACAATCATAATAGACCTAGTGATAGTTTTCAGAGTCATAAGAATAAATTCATAATAAAATATATGCAAGAGTATGAAAAGACACTAAGATGAAAGGGAAGTTGGTAGAGTTGAAGAATCGGACATGTAGTGAGAAGGTAGGGAGAAAAAAGTAATTTACAGTCAAGATCATCATGGCAGTTTCTTAGGTGACTATATTTGGGCAGGGAGAAAACTTAGGGACAACATTACCATCAAAACAATAAGGATACTCAAAACCCTACCAAACCCTAGGGCCATTTTTATCAGAGCCAAGTTGCAAACCTTTGGAGCTCTGGGACTTTGTGTGGAACTTGGTCAAATTTATTTATTTATTTGAAATTTGTATAGGAGCGAATTTGCACCCCTAATGAAAATTCCCCTTTTACCACTTTACACTTTAGAAAACCAAACTCGGAGGCTTAATTCCACATAAACCCATTGTTCACATCACACTTGGCGACTATTTTGCATGTCGGTGGAGGCGTTTCTGTCGGGGACACCCGCGCAGTGCGCAAAAATCCACGTGGCATGCTTACATCCCTGTCAAATTCTTGTGGTTGGAGTCTGTAGAAATGTTACACTTCCTATTAGAGTTCAAAGTGTAAGGCCTTTCTTCGGCTGGCCGACCCAAATATGGCCATTTTTCTTCCATTCCTTCTTCATATTCTCATTTCATTCATCCATCTTCAAGTTTACAAGATCTCTTTAGCATCTCTTGACCATTCATTCACTCACTCCAAGCTTTGTAGAAGTATTTCACACTTCATAGCAACAATATATCACTCCATCACTTTGATAGAGCAAGCACATGAAAAATCCATTGCAATAGAGGCTTGACTTCCTCTCATATTTCTCCTCCACTAGCCTTGAGTGCTTTGGATGGAGGTGGTAAGCTCCTCTCATCTTCTCTATTGTTTGGTTGAGTAAGCACGTACTGTGTTGTAGTGTTTTTGGTGTACTTTGATTGTATTCTTTCTTTATCACTTAATTTATATATCATTGCAATCTTGGTTGTCCATGGAGGTGGAAACACCAAAACGGGGGTCTGACTAAGGCAAACCCCTATACAGCCCCCCCAACATTTTCCCTATTTTTTTTATGTAGGTGTAGAGATCTTGGAGCAAGCTAAAGAAAGGATTGTTGTGTGAGATCATCTTCATCACACTTGCAGTAATCTACCTTCTTTATTACGTTCATCTTTATGTTTCATACTTTATTGTCTTATTTTATACCTTTAGAAGCTCTTAAACTAGGTTGTTAGTCTGTCTTTTAGAGGTTAAACCTTGTCTCTGTGGTTTTCTGGTCGTACGGATGCCAGTGCACCTAAGAGACGCTAGCATGCCATGTTGTTTTCCTAGAACCGGGATTTTGTCCTCTAATAAAGAGCCACCTGAGACACAAAGTTGACCCTAAAAATTGAGTTTCCTAGTCTCCTTTCAACTCTCGGGTTTGTAGAGTGGTTGAAGGACCTTATAGTCCTCATAATTCTCATCATGTCTATCCTAACACCTTTGCAAACTGAGGTAAGTTAGGGCAGCCATACTGCTCTCGACCTTTCATGACCTGGGGCCTTGCAGTGGTTGGTCCCCCTCTCTTACATTTTTGGTGAACCCGACGTGAACCATTTTGGTTTCATTTTGTGATATTGAAAGTTACTTTTATTGTATCCTAGGAGTGTTGTAGGTGTGAGTGTTGTGATGCTTCTTCCTTACAACCCAACCTGTGACCCTTAGTAGGCATAGTTGGAAGGTTCCAAAGGTATTGCATGACGAAACTCAAATTGGGTCACTATCTTATCCTATAAACCTCAAGAGGCTCTATAGAATTACTACTCGGTGTGTGTGATGGCTTCTTTCTTAAACCAACCTATCCCCTCTATGTAGACTATGAATAGTGGTACTAGCATAACCTTTACTTCATAGCACTTGTCGATGGGATTTAATAGGGAACCATCTCCTCTTTACATTCCTACAAGAATAAATGAGAATACCGTAGCAGGTGTTCTCATTGATCCGACATCTCAAGTAAATATCATAACTGAGGAGATCATGTTAATCAAATTCCTACATAAGGATGTATATGATGCACCTGAAAGTACCATCCACACACATGACGGAATTTTCATACCTCCTATAGGGAGTATTGTCATGTCGGTCCTCGTTAGACCTAAGTCTATGAACCTTAAGTTTGACATCATCCTAGGGTTTGAACTCTTCAAAGTGAAGCTAGGCATCCCCTGGTTGGTAGCTATGAATGTAGTTCCCTCAGTTGTGCACAAATGTCTAAAATTCATTCATGGAGGTTTGATACACATTGTCCATGACACCAGTTATAAACCATTGGTTGCACGTGGCATATGTACCTTAGATTACTTTTGGCCTAGACCTATTGGTCCTCTCCCACCCATGAAGGACCTCTTGTATCGCACGTATAAAAACTATAAGAAAGGAGGTTCTAGGCCGAAAGTAAGGTACCCTCCTTCGCCTTATGATATTTCACATAGGTCTTGTCTGAAAGCTAATAGTGATGTTGCCAAGGCGTGTAGAAGAGAAGAAGAGAAGTGGCCCCGAGATCCTCCTTCTTCCTCTTCCATTTCTCATCTTGATGCTTCCTCTCACCCTATTGTGGTACCATCTTCTTTTTTCTCACGCTTGTAAGAGAATCCCATGGTACCCACTTGGCGAAAGGCCAAGTGCCCTACTTTTGAGCTTCTTGCCTTACCCACAAAGCCTAGGCCCATTCAGTATGGTAGGAATAAATTTTCCTATGGAGAGTCCTCTACGTCTCAACCTTCGCAGCCTCCCACTAATCTTGCTCCTAAAACAGTGAATGGGAAGAGGCTCGTTGTCGAGGCACTAGAGTTGATTCCTCTTGCTATCTCTAAACCTGCTCCTCCTAGGTCGAAGAGTTGTAGGAACCACCATGCGCATGAGAAAAAGCACTAATGAAAGGCTCTTCTAGCTGAGCAAACCTCCTTATAGAAGAAGGAAGAGGAAATGATTGCTCCTGTATCAGGACCTCCTACTATGTCCTCCTCTCTCCTCCTTTCTTCTTCTATCCAAACTAGCTTTGTATCTCTTTTGGATTTTTTTGCGAGCGCACATGCACTTGGAAAGGTGCAGGTGTTCATCACTCCTTCCATGGAGCCTCCTTTTTTGGCGTTCATCCCAGATGTCTCACCTTTCCCGAGACCCATAGATATGATTAACACTTTGGTTGTATCTACTGCGGTTCTTTCCTTCTCTCCCTCTATTCTTCTCACTTCATCTGTGGGGATTTTTCCTCCTCCAATGAAGAAAAAGGTAGAGAATGGTCCCTCCAGTAATGAAGGATGTAAGAGGATCCCACATTCCCCAAAAGGTGGTTCCTCACTGGCTTGCTTTTTCCTAGTGACAGAACGAGTCCCAGCCTCCCCCAAGTTCATCACCACTCTTGAATCGCTTGATGAGCCTAGCAATAAACCTTGAGTGCAAACCCCTTCGTCCATCAAGATGAAAGATGGTACTTTCATCAACTGTATGTTTAACTCGATGGATGAAGTCTCGACCTTGTCAACGATCTTCACAAATTCGTTTTTCTTGGACCCATAGGATTTGAGCGACGGAGACCTCACAGGTCCTTCTTCCTTAGCCCTTGTTGCAGGAGGATTGAAATCTCCTCCCCTTAACATTATAGCATTACAGGCTCATCATCCTTCGCCCTATGATGATCTAGACTGGGAAGCTGATGACCTCTTGGTTGACAAGTGTTAGGGGGATACCCTCTTCTTGATCTTTAGATTAGATGTGTGTGTATGTTTTGCGATGTGTTCCCCCATGACTGTTCTATGTGTGCCTGGATGACCCTTGTCACCCTTGTTGGTGAGGGATACAGGCATGGCATTTGTGTTGTCAACCCTATTCTATTTGTACCATCATTCTTCCATGTTTGTGATTGACTTTTGGCAAATTGCGGATGATGCGAAGTGTTGGAGGCATTTAGGCTTCCTTCCATGTTGACCCAATTTTTATATTTACTTTGTCTTTCGCACATTCTTCCCGATGTGGTTGGGGATTGATGGTCTTTCGCCTTACACCATAGTTACCTATCATATATAAATAAAGGTAGATCTGACCCCATGAAATCAAATCCCCATGTGCCCTTTGTTTATTTCCGATTCTATTCTTCTTTAACTTTCCCTTTATCTTTCTCTCTTATTTTCTTGAGTTGTCCCTTCCATGTGTGACAATGTCACTTCTACATTACTTGGTTTTTAGAAAAATCATTTCTTGCCAATAAATATTTCCTAAAAACCCCTTCACACACTTCTTTGTTAGAATTGAATTCTCGACTTGAAACCCTAACGGAACATGTTTCCTTCATCATGTGTTCGTAAAGAAAGGACTTGGGAAGCTTCCTCTAAAGCGGGAACAACTTTGATCTTCCCCTCGTGTGGGGGCATATCCTTCCTTTTGAATTCCTTGATGAAGTTAACATCTTTCAAAAGGATTCTTTAATGAATCAATTCGAGAAAGAAGGTGTTGGCTTTTGAATAGTGCATCCTTTGAGTGGACCCCCCTTTCTTCACAATGGGTTCCCAAGGGACCCCTTCGGAAGTTTTATCTCTAATAAGTTCTATGACATCTAGCTTGGGGGTAGATCAACTAGACCAGCTTCACATCTTTATGTCTAGCTCAGGGGCAGCTTGACTAGACCTTACTTCACATCCTTGCATCTAGCTCGGGGGAATCCCGACTAGACCTTACCTTTCTAACAACGCATCCCTTGAGTGGACCACTCTTCTTTTTGAAGGGTTCCTAAGGGACCCCTTTGAAATTTCTCCAGCTTGGTGATGGTCTTCCTGACTGTCCATTCACTGGCCTACACGGCCGCTTCCTGACATGTTCTATCTACTAGTAAAAATGTCGTCATCCTTGACTCTACAGAGTCCCCTCTACTCGGTCTCCCTCATGTGATATTTCTTGGGAGATGCCTTCCTTGCAGGTCTGCGGGTCTATAAGGTGCTTTCCTAGTTTATGTCATGTGAGATTTCTTGAAGGATAACTCCCTTGCAAGTTCGTAGGCTTGTGAGGTGATTTCATTCTTCAAATTTATAGTTTTGCGGAACTATGAAGCCCTTTCCTACACTTTCGGGTTCACTAGACCGTGATCTACTTCCTCGTCGATACATGTATACATCTCTAACCTTACTACTTCTTCGATCTACTTTACCAAAGCACTCACTAGTATTCATGCTCGCTAAAGTGGGGGAAAAATGTATAGGAGCAAATTTGCACCCCTAACATAAAACTCCCCTTTTACCCCTTTACACTTTAGAAAACCAAACTTAGAGGCTTAATTACACATAATCCCATTGTTCACATCACACTTGGCTCTTATTTTGCATGTCAGTGGAGGATTTTTTGTCGGGGATGCCTACACGACGTGCAGACGTCCTCGCGGTGCGCTTACGTCCCTGGAAGATTCATGCGATTGGAGTCTGTAGAAACGTTCCACTTCCTATTGGAGGTCAAAGTGTAACTCCTTTCTTTGGCTAGCCAACCCAAATATGGTTATTTTTCTTCAATTCTTTCTTCATATTCTCATTTCATTCATCCATCTTCAAGTTTACAAGATCTCTTTAGTATCTCTTGAACATTCATTCACTCACTCCAAGCTTTGTAGCAGCATTTCACACTTCATAGCAGCAACCTATCACTCCATCAGTTTGATAGAGCAAGCATAGGATGAATCCATTACAACATAGGCTTGAGTTCCTCTCATATTTATCCTCCACTAGCCTTGAGTGCTTTGGACCAAGGTGGTAAGCTCCTCTCATCTTCTCTATTGTTTGGTTGAGTAAGCACGTACTGTTTTGTAGTGTTTTTGGTGTACTTTGCTTGTATTCTTTCTTTATCATTGCAATCTTGGTTGTTCGTGTAGGTGGAAACACCAAAATGAGGGTCTGACTGAGGTAGACCCCTATATAGCCCCCCCAACATTTTCCCTCTTTTCTTTGTGTAGGTGGAGATATCTTGGAGCAAGATGGTGAAAGGATTGTTGTGTGAGATCATCTTTGTCACACTTGTGGTAATATAGCTTCTTTATTACGTTTGTCTTTGCGTTTCATACTTTATTGTCTTATTTTATACCATTAGAAGCTCTTAAACTAGGTTGTTAGTCTGTCTTTTAGAGGTTAGACCTTGTCTATGTGGTTTTCTGGCCATATAGACACCAACACACTTGAGAGACACCAGCGTTTCGTGCTATCGTCCCAAAACCATGGTTTTGTCCTCTAACAAAGAGCCACCTAAGACATAGAGTTGACCCTAAAAATTGACTCGTCTAGTCTCCTTTCAACTCTTGGGTTTGCAGAGTGGTCAAAGGACCTTATAGTCCTCATCATTCTCATCATGTCTATCCTAACACCCTTGCAAGTTTAGGTAAGTTAGGGTAGCTATACTACTCTCGGCCTTTCATGACCTGGGGCCTTGCAGTGGTTGGTCCTCCTCTCTTACAAAATTATACTTTCCCTTGATGGTTATTAGTCTTGTTGATGAAATAAAATGTTAGATTGAGAATTATTTTTGTTATATAAGATATATATATCACAATTAGATGGTGTCATCTCACAAGTAACTTTAGATGATCAAATGAATGAAATTAATCACAATAAGTAATCAATTTAGTTCATTTACTTATACCATCTAAATTTTGTTGTTAACATTATTTATATTTTTTTGGCATTTGATATCAAATGAGCAACAAGATACAAGGAGGCAAAAAGCCATATTGTCACCAACTTCTACCCTTTTACATCATATACAAAAATCCCATTCCTCATTACATCATTCCTAGAATATTAAATAGAGGTGTTACCCTATTACAATGCCATTGTATCGTCTGTACAAAAGTTCCCATTCCCCCCATTACATTATATCATACCCTTATATAAGCGGCTATATCACCTGTACAATATGATAAATACATCATAAACTTGTCATAAGGGTTGCTCATGTAAAGTTTCCCAAACAAATTGGAGCTCATGGCTATCTAGATCATGCAAGAATTGTTGCAAAAGGCCTGATGTTGAATCACAAAAAAGGATCTAGAAGAAAACATCAACACCGCTTTTACTACTGCTTTGCATCCACTCTGCGAATAAGATCTTTCAACCTCAGTGGGGTACATGCTGCCTCTATCTCTTCTCTGGAAAAGTCTTCAACGTTGTTTGTATTTTTGAACTTGGCATGAGTATATGTTACCATCAAGATATGGCATTTTAGTGAAACGTAACATAGTCGATAATTAACATAATTGTAACTTCCATGCATTTTGAATCATGCATGTATAAGGAGTACAAATTTATTAAAGAAAAGAATTACAAGGCTAGAGTTGTCCAACCCTTAAAAAAAAACTTGTGCTCTATGTTAATAAATCTAATGATTATTCCCTTTTGTAGCTTATAGTGGTTGATTGAGTATAGGATTTTTTCTTTTATTAAAATAAATAAATTTTAACTCACCTTGTTATGTAAAGATGATTTGGACACTAGGGTGCTAAGAAAAATCATTCTTGCGGTAAACACCAAACCATTTTAGACATTAAGCCTTCCTTTCTTCTTTGTAATATTACAATCACAATTAAATATGTTTACCTTGCAGATTCCCCTTCCCCCAGGGAAGGATGTTCTATGCAAACCATCCCTTAGTGAGCAATGGTGCTCGATTCAAATGATGCATAGTATTGCAACGAAAATTAATTAAAGTATAATATGTAAATAGGGTAGATGTCATGCAATTTATTTAGTAGGCAATCAAAATAATATTCTAATACTCTTAGTATATGATATATATTGAGTATAATTATTTTGTGTTCTACGGTAATAAAAAAAAAACTAGATGGGATATGTGGAGATGCATGAATAATTATTTCTATTGTGATGCATTATGATAGGTGGGAAAATGCAAGCGCCTTAATAGTCATGTCTATGGTAACCTAAATATGTAACTTTGCACATCCATAGACTTGAAATGATATTGGTATATTTTGTAGAATTTGATCTATTGATTTTTATGGATGTTGAAGCATATGCTTAGCAAATTAAATAAAATTATTGTTGATCAGACAGTTAAAATTGGGTAAGATTAACCATCTACATTAATCATAATATAATTGATGAACTGTTGTAGAAGATTAATTGAAGGCTAGTTTGAAATAAATGGGTAGAGTTTACTTTATTAAAGGGGTAATAGTTCTAATGATTAGAATTAAAAAAAACATAGTTAATTAAGCAATCCTTAGTCATAATTGGAAATTTGGTATGAAGGAAATCAAGAATGTCACTTATGTAGTGAATTATCCTTTCTTCTTTTAAGGATAAAATTATATGCAACCTATGATCGTCACCTATCTTATGAAGGAGCCCCATTATTAAGCGCTTGAAAAAAAACTCGAGAGAATTTACTCCTTTTTTGGTAAGTAAAATTATATCATTATTAAAATCCACTATATTTTGTGACCTTGTTTTGTGTAGAAAATCTTATTTAGATAGATGAAAAAAGTTTTATCTTATCTTAGAGTTAGTGGCAAAACTATAACCTTGCTTAAGTACCTTCCTAAGTAAACAATGGTCTAAGAGATTTAAGAGGTCTATGTGTTGAGCACTCTGATGTATATATAGATATATGATGAATATTTAATAGACGTTAATTGACGTTGATTTATATATGATGATCATTTGATTTAATTATATAAGTATATGTTGTTACATGTATAATTATTATGATGTATATGTGATTCTACCCAACCTTTATGCTCTACTATTTAAAGAATAAAGTAGCAAGCAAAGGAACATGATTGTCTAGGTTCACGCTAAAGATGAAAATACTTGGAATGTCATAACTAGGATATGAGTGTGGTGATTTAGCTAATATGGGATCTAAATGAGTTCTTTGTTAGTGAGTAAAATTTAAGATCCCACTAATGAGCATATTTATGTTAGTTGATTATATGAAATTTATGACCAAGATTCTAATAATGGGCACCTTTAGGTTAGCATATCAATATTGAATTTACTTTTCCATAATTATTATCAACAACATTTGATGGACTCTAATATTTTCAAATAATTTGATGTTTTTAATGGCTAGTGATATTGTATTATACACTCCAATTTTAGGCATTAATATGGCCATTTAGAAACATATTTAGACATATAAATCAAACAAAACAAAAGAAAATAAGAATTATTGACACAACCATTCCTCATATTAATATTAATCTTGTGAAATAATCATAGCAATTCATTGATATACATCATTTTCAGGTTAATTTCGAGTAAATGTTGAAGTCAATAGGTAGTCATACTGGAGTCAAAATCAATGCAACGTTGAATAGAAATTTAGAACCTTGTAATCAGCATTACCAATAAAGAAGGATATTATTATGGGTAATATTAAGTTTAATATCTTTTTTTTTAGAAAACGTAAAGTATATATAGTCAATAATGATATTAATTCATGATTTAAGGATAATAGATTTAATAATGTTCAACATTATAGTTCATAGATTAAATATTAGTAACGACATTAGTATCCATGAATGTAAATTTAATATTAATATTAATACTAATATTACCCTCTCAAGGAAACATGAATATCAATGATAAGTTAAAATTTGTATTTGATTTCTTTTAATAAATTAATTATTGACCTTCAATATTAAAGCTTAAAATAATTAAATAATTTTAAAACTATTGGTATTTTCTTACTCCAAATTAATACTTATCAAGGGTGTCAAAATCAATAGTAAAAAAATGGGGGCTCAATATAACTTTAAATCATTTTAAATAACTATGTTGGTCTTGATGGCAACATTAATGATTGGTGTTTGGAAATTTTAGCAATATTATGAGAGAGTGTAGTTTTTGATAGAGGAAAAAATGGGTTTTACAGGGACCCAAAACCACGGAGTTTACAAGCCATATAAAAATAAATGTGAGAGTATAGTTAAGATCAATTACTTCAGTGAGTATAACGACTAGTATGGGATTCAAAATTTTGGGAGATGGATTACAATAATATTTATAATAATAAAATTCAATATAAATATTAATAGTATCAGTGAGAGTAATGTAATACCAGTAGTATAGGTCCAGTTATAAATTCAATATTAATATTAAGCAAAGGTTAATATTAATGTTATTTATAACATAAGTGCACATGATGTTTGAGAGTAGCTTCAATGGGGATGATTAGATTAGCAGTGACATTATGAAAATAAGTGTTAAAAACCTTGTAATCATAAGTTATATCAAATGTGACATTAGAAAGGGAGATGAGAGGAATATTATTATTATTAAATATTATTAATTGGAAGCAACGAGTTCAGGAATTACCGTGTATCAATTTATAACTATAACATGCATATTAGTAGGGAAAATTCACCAAAGTTTTCTTCTAAGGTCGATGATGTTAATTTCAAAAGGGAAATAGTGGTATGAGCTCTAACTCATAACCATAACTCCTAGACATAATTAGAAAAATGTCATTTCAAGCTTATTTGTTGGAAATTAATGGTATTCTACCTTAATGGTAAAAAGATCATCAAAAAAAATTATTGTGTTATGTCTTTAGGTTGATAATATGGGTGTTATATTTAGTATTAGTAGGTGATTGAGTATTCTTGAGAGTGCGGCCTCATAAGAGTCCAATCCATTATGGAAAGGGGTCTAAGCTAGTACCTTGATGTATGGGTCCCTTTGAGATTCTAGAGTGGATAGGACCGGTAACTTATCATCTAAGCCTTGCCACCTAGCCTATCACGTATCCATGCCATTTTTCATTTTTGTGACATTATGTGCATAACCCGTCTCATGTTTTGGATTGGAATGCCTTACAGGTGGATTCCAATGACCAGTTGGCATTGGAACCCAATCACATATTTGGTCGTTAGACATTGGCCCTTTGAGGGCAAGAGCTGGACCAAGTCAGGATCCAATGGGACAATTATGATGAGGTTGCTGCTACCTGGGAGGATGCATCACAGATGAGGACATTATACCCTCACCTCTTTTGGGACTTTCAGGAGGAAGTCCAACTCTAGGGGGAGGATGTGAGACCCATATTTTAAGTACCAGGGATTATATGATTTATGCCATTTAGTATGATCTGCATAGATAGTTTTCGATTTTGGATATTTTGATATCATGGATTCTAGCTTTGACATACTGATGTTATCATAGAAATGATACACTTCTACATGTATGGTGATCTTTATCAATGTGGGTTTTGCGATGATATGCAGTTGATTGAGTTAATCTGATGATTTTGTTATTATTATCCTATGAGCATATGATAATATGATTAGATGGATTTATGGACATCGTATGTAGTGCAATTGTGATTTATCTTGTTGAAATTGATTTTTGTTAATAATATAATCATTATGCCATGATGTGAATAAATGTGATAAGCTTCTTAGTTCTTTGAAATGATTCTACATAGATATCATGTTGCAATATAATGGTTTATTTTATTATGATGATGGATTAATATTTGTAGTTGATTGTGCAAGTTAGTCATGACCAGTGGATTAGGGGAACATCAAGGTGGCTTATGTTGTGAGGCTTGTGATGTGGTTATTTGGTATTGTGTCAATAAGCACCCTTGTTTTATTGTCTAGTGCCATGGTTAGTGTAAATGAATTGTGGAAACATTTTAAATCCATGTTTTGGTTCAATCTAATGTGTTTTAGTTGTGTTATGTGGCATTTGCATGACCCTAGGTCATAAGGTCAAGTCTTAGGGGTAAATTTAAGAGTTTAAAAATTAATTTAGAAGCCTTGAACCCCCTTTTTGGAAACACTTTCTACAAGTGACGAAATTCAAGGTTAAACATGTTTCAAGAGCTAACTCACCAAAAAGAGGGATGTGTGTTCAAAGTGGGAGGCAACACATGTATCTTGCATAATTGATCATGGGTGTTTAGGGTCTTAAGTAAGATTTTTTTTTTTTAAACTATTTTTGGGATTCTATCATTCCTGAGTTCATGAAAAAATTCTACTATCTACACTAGAGAAAGAAGAAAGGAGGCTTGGAAGGAGGGATTTGAGGAAGGGTGTTGTTGTTGTTGTGATCTCCATTGCCATTTGAATATTTCATAGGTCAGTAATCCTCTTCCTCTTGTGTTTAATTTTTTGAAAATTGAATGTGTACATTTGTCTTTGGGGAAATTTATGTGAATTATTGTGGTTGCTTGTTGGGGGTGCGGTTATGTTGAATGGATCTCCATGTTTCTTGGAGGTTCATCTTGTGTGGGGTCTTGAGTGGGAGAGATGTCTATGGAAATGGAGCTATTTTATAGGTATGAGTACCCTAGTTAATAGCTTGAGCTATGTAAAAATTGATTAAATGTTGTGTTAATGGGGCATGGAGAAGATTGGATGTGGGTAGGAGGTTGGAAGGAGAGTATGATGGCAGTTTTGTGGTATGATTTAAAGATGGTAGTGGTTTTAAATTCCAAAATTATGTGCTCCCCTTCATCCTGTAGATGTCCCCACTACCCCTCATTTGGGCTCGTGAAGATGAGTAATGTGTGGGGTGTAATCTAGTGTTAAAAACCTATAATGTATATTTCTTTAATGAAGATTATTTTATGTAAGTATGTTGTTGGTTTGTTTTCCTAGTGTTGTTAACTAAGGTTGTTGGTATATGTGTTGTGTCAAGCCTTTGTCACCTTGGTTCATGTTCTCCTATCTTGGGGGTGGGATATTTTTAGCCCTATGGTTGGGAGGTGAGCTCCCACTGGTTATGGAGTTACTGGTTGTCATTATTGTGCAGGTAGCTCAATTGTGATGAAACCCTTATTGTGGAAGGAAACCGTTGTCAAGAGAACCTGTTACTGTCACTATGTGGGAATTCAATGTTTACAAATGTGGTTGTATGCTATGTTTGTATGTGGAGATGAACATAAGTTTTGCTTGAGTAAATGGACATTGTTGGGAAATAAAAATTCTCCTGTACATAGTAGGCCATTTCAAGTTGCTGTAAGTTTTCAAATGGGTGGAGAAATTTTTTGAAAAAAAATTAGAGCAAGAGTTGAAATGCAATGATAATGGTTTCTCAAATATTTATTACTTCAATAGGATATATGTGAGTGATTTGTTCAATGTGGATAATTTTGGGTAGGCTTGGTACTAGTCATCTACATGCATCTTCCAATGTAAACCTTTATGTAGAAATGAAGACCCGCACTTAACATGTTATTAAGATATTTCAATAATGGTTAAAAAGAAAACAAAAATATATATATGGTAAATGATGTAGTGGTTAATAACAAGGTTAATGTCTACCTAATCTTGTCTCGTGTAATATATTTTAGTCTTGAAGGTATCTGCAAGGGGTAATTTTCCTAAATAACTTTTGGAATACATGTATAAATATGTGACATAGTAAATTTGATTTCAATATCTTCCTTATTATTTTGCATAATATAGATTTATGTATTCATATTTTTTTAAAAAAATTTAGCGTTTGTAGATTGTTTTGAAGCACTCATACACATGTTATTATGCTGAAAGTTTCACATAGTAGACATCAGTCTAGTGTAGAAGTTCCCTACTAAAGTTAAAGAGATAAAAGAGATATATGAAAGTAAATATATAAAATAAGTGCATATGCAACATAACAGATTTTTCTAACATTATCGTGGGGTGCAACCCTATTCATGGGCACAATCTCCCCAATGAGGCCGAACTTTTTTTTGGCACCTCTGTCTTCTGCAAACACAAAAACCTATATATATATATAACCCCATCTCAGTCGTTCCCTCTTATGACTGTCACAACCATAGTGGTAGCAAACAAAGATTGTTCATGACAATAGACCCCACAATCATCTAGAATTAGGCTCATAGAACACATAACAATAGGTTACTGTGTAAAGGAGGAAATACAAACATAAGAATAAATGGGGAATTTCACCTCCCATATACCCTTCCCTTCCTACAAATAATAGAGACATTGTAGCAACATGTGGTCTCCTTGTTAATAGTTATTTGGGATCATAGCTGTTGCTTTTACCCCTCCAACTCAACCATATTAGCAAGAGAAAAGAATAGGGTTTTACCTCTATCAGTGCCCAGCACAAATTTATTTTTTTAGTAAAATGTTGAGGGAAATAGAAGGTGATATCAGCAATTAGGGTTGATTAAATGTTGCACCCAGGTGTTTGTAACAATGCAAGATGATTAACGAATCTTAGTTGTTAATCATTTTCTCTATGCTTTAATTTTCCATGACCTTTTTCACCGATTTGAGCTACCTTCTTGTTGCTTTTGGTTTTCACTCGTTCAACTTTTCCTCACTAGCATCACCCTACCACTTCACCGAATTTGGTGAGCTGCAATGAAAAAAAGGGGTTTCGGCTAGGGTTTTAGTGTATGTCTATTAAAAAGAAAGCGTGAAGATAAGGTTGACAAGGATTTTAAAGTATATTTTTTTTAAATGAAAGACTTAAGCACCTCATCTCTTTTGAAATGGATGTGAAATTAATTAAATAAACTACAATGGATTCCATCGATGCAAATGGAAGGTCATTAGTGATGAGATAATAAGGGATATTAGCTTTATTGCTAAAAGATAGGGATTAACGAAATCATCAATATTAATAAAATAGATATTTAACGCTATGGTTAACAATTCAAGTATCGATACCCAATATTTAATAGTATTATTGGAAACTAGTATGGGAATATTTATATACTAATCTTAAAGTCAACAACAATATCAATAGATTTATTTTAATATATCATATGGAGAATATCAAGGTCATTGTTACTATGAGTAGAGGTAGTAAATAAGTTTGAGTCTTAATCCTCCATAGCAACCATTTAGTTAGTATATAATTACTTACACCTAAATATTCTTTCCTTGAAAGAATAGCCAAAAAAATGGAACACATGAGAATCTTGAGTTGATAGAATTCAAAACTAATTACTTGGGAGAGATTTGTGGTGATGGGAGTGTTGGTTCCCAAATCAAACAAATGCTAGGATCTAAAAGATAGCCAAACTTTATACTCAACCCCAACACTGGACTTGGCCAACTTAACGGTAAATAAGCGATTTCCCCTTCACTTCAGGCTCTGCAGGACCTAGGTGGGTAGACCTTGGTAATACTCTTGGATTCCTACACTTTTCAGTAGAGTATTACATTTAAGAAGATTGCTCTCAACATATTTAATTAGAATGCAAATGATTCAAACCTAGAATTGTCTTAATTTTGATTTCATATCACCTACTCATCCCTGAGAGCAAAATTAATGCAAAACCTACACCTAACAACATGAGGGTATAGAAGGACTTTTATAATTTGATTTGTTTCTAGAAAAAAAATCAAGCCTCCAATAGACCAGTGCCCGATCATGAGTCATAGAGTCAAACATGAAACTATAGTAGAAATAATATGAATAAATGGAACTAAATCAATGCATTTCAAGATGTTAATGCCTTGCATTAACAAATTAACTTATATTGTCATCAAACTCTTCTTAGAAATCCAATCTATGCACCCAAAACCACAAACATTTACTCAAAGGCTTTTAATTCTTCCCTTGGAATAAAACCATGACTAAACATTACTATCACATAAAACACTATGAAGACAAATTTTAAATACCCTTGATATTCTAAAAATTGTATGGACTTGAATAAAAAACTTGAGATTATAATTGTTTGAACAGAGAGACTTAACTCTTTCCTTGAAAGAGACCAGTGAGAAAACAATACATTTATAGAAAACCTGTAAAGATGAATCAAAACCTCCTTAAAGTATTTAATTCATATAACCAAAAGTGTACAAAAATAGAGACAATTTCATGACAATAACATTGGAATTCCAGACACTAATTCTCCTATTCATAAAACAAAACCACTTTAATAACATTTCTAATTTTCAACTTAAAACTCAACACTACACTATTTACATGCTTGGAAAATGAAAATTCTAGAACCCTCTACAAAAGAGAAAGAAGGAGAATAAATAGAAAAAGATAGAGCTCCAGATTTAATCTGATTTTGCCTCATGTCTTCTTCAAATCTGATTTGTATCTACCATTTGTCCTACTTATCTCCTCTCTCTCTCCAACTGAAAAATATTCCTTTTGATCTGCACTTTCCCCATTTACTCTAACTGAAAATATTCCCTTGTCATTCTCATGCAAGCACTCTTCACCTGGTGATAATAATTTCCCCTGCTAGAAAATATCCCATGTATCCTCTTTGTCACTTTTCTACCTAGCTGCATGAAAACAATGCTCATTGTAAAAAACTTTTTACCTCCTCTTTGCCCTTCCACAGCTGAAAAATAAACCTCCCCTGAAAAATCTTTGTATTTTGTTCCTTTTAATCTTGGCTGCAAATTTTACTTTTATTTTCCAACAACTTTATAATGGAGGCCTTAATGTAAAATTTACACTGGGAAAATAAAGATCTGTTTACCCAAGCTCTTACCCTTCTCCTCATTAAAAATTTACATTTAAAAATGAAGAGCCTTTTAAAACTATATGGTCAAGTATACACATCTAAAAATTAAAATCTTATTTGGGCCCACCACTTCCATCACTTTAGCCCACACACCTGTTGCATTTTATAAAATAATATTTTAGAGTGGCAGGTTAGCGGGCAAATATTCCCTATCTCATAGCCTCCTACCTCCCCGTTCTTCTCTCACTGACTTCACCCCATTCCTCACAGTTTCACGGGCTAGGATAGAGATTGATCCATAGCTTCCTTTGATATCGGCAATTGATGATTCTTATTGTGCCCTAAATCATTTCTACAATACTTCTTCAATCAACACAATGGTTGCTCTGTTAGTAGCTCACTACTATGTAAATGCACTGGATGTACTACTCGCGGTAACATTCTCCTTACAAGCTTGCTACTTTTCTATGCACTAGGAATCTGAAAGATTGCCTTTGCATTGGTCACCCTATATCCTCTGTTCCATGCCCTCAAGTTGCATGACATATGCAAAGTATCTGAGGTATTCTTATCTACCATAGGTGCATCCTTTATCACAATCTTCACTTCTTGTTCTTGACTTCAACATGTCACTATATAGTTCCTTTGTCTGCACCAACACCACGCCTTTTCAAGCCTTGTTGCCACGTCCTGTGGATTCTTCATCCTTTTTCCAAGAGCTATAAAAAGATTCTTTATTTTAAGTGAAAGGCCATGATAAGGGTTGATCTCATTTCATTCACCTTGTACAACCCTAAAATTTGATATACACTCACAAAATCAGGCAACCCTAACAAGATAAACCTGCACAAAAGATTTTATTTTTTCAGTATTACATGGTTGTTCAAATAGCTAAGTAGAGAATACATAATGTTGTGACTTCGTCTCATGGCGAATCCAAATTGCTACCTTCATATAAATCTATGTTAAAATTTGGGGAGTGAATGCCATAAAATCATATTAGATCAACTGCCTCCTTTCAGTACGATGGTGCCCCAGCTATATTTTCATTTTTTAGATTTTTGATGTCAACACTCTTATAGCCCTCGAGCTCCATCAAGATATACGACCATTTTCTTTGAACTTCTTTGTGTCTAATCCACTTTTTGCAATATGAACTATTTTTGTATGCTTCATCAAGGTGCATTATTACATCCTCTCGGGTCACTCCTTATATTTCAAAAAGCTACTCTAACAATCCCAATGTCCAAGTGTGATTTACTTACAAGAAACCTTTACATATAATTCACCTTATACACATTTAAAATTTTCTTTGGCCTTTTGTTCCATGCTGACAAATGTACATGAATCTTTTTGATGTGTCTTATATTCACTTTGAAGGTATTTCCAATCGAATCCAATGCAACCATGTTGTCAGAAAATCTCAACAATATTTTCATTTTAAAACTGATTTGCATTCTCAGTATTCTGAAGCTGTTCAAATAATCTAGCAAGATTAAATAGTGTTGTGACTTTATCCAGTAGTGGCTCGAGCCTGAAGCAACAATGCTACATTCTCTTTTCACTCTGAAGCTACAATATAGAGATTATTTAATCTTTTATGTAATTGACCTTGCATCTAAATTTTCAATAACTGAACTCAAAATCAACGCATCAGCTTAACATTTTTTTGTAGATGCTAAGAAAATCAACATGTTTTCCTTGGTTTTCATGATGTGGTCAAGCCTGTGAGCTCGTTGGAACCCTATGCAGTACTTGAGCCTTGTCAGAATGTGATGTCACATTGTTTGGGAATACAAGTTTGCAATAGTCAAATATATGTAGAGTAATCTCTAGAGGTTGTATGCAGCAAAAAAAACGTTCACTGCCTTCCTCAACAAAACATTGTGAGACTAGGACTAATGTTGGAGGGTTATTATATTATGATTATAATTAAAGCATGGAAATGCATAATGTTTCTAGTCTATGCTTGGCACAATAACATAAATCTTCATATTCCCTCTCTTTCGATGACTTGTTTGAAGAATGATCCCATCAGAAGTTTGTGATGTCACCAATGTGAAGATGCCATTACTACAAAGGAAGAAGTATTAATAAAAAAAAAATTGCATGAAGTTACTCAATTTTTTCCATGACAACATGCTCAGGTCCCTTTTTTATTTTAATGTGCTTTACATGCCTCTAAAGCCTATTTTTGATCCATCCTTTCATCATGGAAGTCTTTTTCCTGAGTTTCTTTCTGCGATAACATTATGCTTGGAGCTGGTCCAATACTTTCAACATGTGACCCATCTATGCTATCGATGAGATAAACGGCTTTTGATACTGATTTCTATTCTAGATTTGAACCCTGCTCTATGTTTACTCCTTGAAGATTCTCAACAACCATAATAGTTGTTTAATAGAGCTTGCTTAAACAAATCAAATGCAATTGTGAACTTTTCATTGTAATGACAGGGAAATAATTTTATAGCTTTCACAAGACAACACCATATGTACTTTATTTCTAATATTTTCACATCTTCAAGTCACTTAACAAGGTCATCTTGTAAAAAGGCTTGCTCCTTCAATGTCCTCCAACTCTTCAAACAACCTATCGAGATTAAAAATGTTGTGGCTCCATCCAATTTCTCCATAATAGTTGTTTAATAGAGCTTGTTTAAACAAATCAAATGCAATTGTGAACTTTTCATTGTAATGACAGGGAAATAATTTTATAGCTTTCACAAGACAACACCATATGTACTTTATTTCTAATATTTTCACATCTTCAAGTCACTTAACAAGGTCATCTTGTAAAAAGGCTTGCTCCTTCAATGTCCTCCAACTCTTCAAACAACCTATCGAGATTAAAAATGTTGTGGCTCCATCCAATTTCTCCAACCATTTAAGATCATGCCCCAACCATATCACCCACCATTCCATTAGTTAAGCTTATATATGTATACTTGGAGATGGTATTTGCAACTTGTCAAACCACTATGGCTTCCTTTTTGAAATTGTATTTTAACATGGAATTTCACTATATTAACTCATCGATTCCCCCTCAATAATGGTGTGACACATGTCGGGTCCCCTAGTGGGCCCGCCTAAAAAAAATCGTTTTGAAACAACCTTTATCCTAAATCGATTTAATTTTTATTCTTAAGGCATCTGAGGTGAGAAAATTAATTGGGTTGTCATTAGAATTTTCTTTTCAGGCACTTTGCATTGTGGTCAAAACTGGCCAAGTGGGCTCCGAAACCGCCCCAAAAAAATAGTCAAACAACCTCCTAGAGTCACAAAAACTTGTAGGCATGCAGACTTTTGACCCAAGTATGGAGTGCAAAAGACGGCTCAGAAAAATAAGACATGCGGTGAAATATATTGGGTGTCAAAGTAGCCTACTCAAAATTTTCTGCAACTGTTCCTGTTTAAAACTAATTAAAACTCAGCAAGTTGCTATTTTGAAAAAATATTAAATCATCTTCTAAGGAACTATCATTGGAAAAACTAGGTCATTTGGGCACACTAAGTGTGTGTGCAAGAGGTTTTTCCTTGAATTATTGTTCAACAAAAGATATTGAGTGTCAAACTTGACCACTTTGAAACAGTTTTGAAAATGCAGGTGTGAGAACAAAGCAAACTACATTTGCTTTTGGCCTAGTAAAAATAGAAAATCTGATCATGAGGCTTTGAAATCAGACCAAGGATTACATTTATGTGGGGAGAATGGAGAGCAGAAATCCTTTTGACATTAAAATCAACTAGCTCTGAATGGTAACCCTCCAAAGTAGGTCACTTAGGTAGATTTTCCAGGTGCACTTTTGAGTGTGTAAAGGCAAATTTTTCAACATGGGCACTTCAAATTTGAAAATTTGAAGGTTCCATCAGTGGCTCTGACTAGGGACGTATGCCCCTTGTGGGCATAGAAATAATTTAGATCCTCTGGAGAAGCAGACCAGGTGCCTTATCCATTGGGTGACAGTCAAAAGATCATCTTTGCCCCCTACTGCTCTGGTTTGACAAGTCAAATCACATCTGATGGCCCAAGGCCACCAGAAACTGTAGGCCTCTTCTTACCTCCGTCATAGACAAATTTATCATCACACTTCACTGAAGCCAATCTGAAAATACCACTACAGTTTGCTTGATTAAACATGTTGGCATCTCCCAACAACCCATTATATACAACATTATCAACAAATTTACAAATACCAAGCATTTGAAAATCAGGCATACCCTTAGAATACTAATTTTCATGTGGCAAAAACTTATAATATTTATCATGTAAATCATTCTCAAGTTGAAAAAAATATTCTTCAATGTTTTGCACGTTGTCATACTTCATGAAAACTTCATCCAACTGAAAAAAAATGGCACTCATATTCTGCCACATGGCTAGTACCATCATGTTCAATCTGATTATTAGTTTGCATGTCAAAGGTGAAATAGTCATAAGAACTAATCAAAATATCACGCACATCATGCAAACTATCTCTGAGTGTATGTGAAAAGATACACTCATACATTGGCACACACTATTTTTGTGCCCCATAATGCTGGTATAGAGAATAATCAAGAATCTCTAACCTATCCTCAACCTTGCTCACTTTGATATCTTCTGAACATAACATATCAACATCTTCAGCATCCAAAGCTTGTTCAAAAGTGAGAAATTTTGGTTCAAAAAGATAATATAATTTTTCTTTTAAAACAACCTCCTCATCCACATGAAATGACTCATAACCAGGCTCATCTAAGTCCAGAAACAAACACTTATTCAAATCTGCATTAAAGTTCTCAAAACTTGGCTCATTGGAAACACAAAGCTCATGGTCATTTATTGTTTCTAATTCATCAAAACAGAATTATGAACTTGTATCAGTATTCATACTTTCATACTCATCACACAATGCATCATTACAATCAATTTGTTGCTTGTCCTTATCCACATTATCATTATGTTGGTCAAATAGTTGATAAATAGGAGGAAAATAAAAAACACATGCATCATACCTTGTAGACTGAAGATCATCAACATTGTCAATATCAACATGGGTAGCACACAACAACTGAGAGTTATTAGAACATGTATATTCCTGATATTTAGTGGTCAACATATATGAAATTTGTTCACTGTTCAATAGATCATTGTTTTGATCCATTCTCTCAACCACTTCTTCTTGACTTCCACTAGAACTACATGCATTACCAAGTTGTAAATCAGGATATACTATGATGTCACCAGCATCTAAATCTGAAAACTCAATGGATTGGGTGTCATAACAGCAATCCACATCTTTTTGAATTTCAACATTGGACTGAGTGTCTTCATTGAGTTGCTCATTTTCATCCTCTTGAGGATAGTCACAAATATTTTCACTGTCATGAACATCAATGGTAGACATTGCATCACTCTTAACTTTTTCCTTCTCAAGCATGCATTTGTCTGTATTTGAAACTATAAACATTTGATCACTTTCATTCACACAGCTACTAACTTCATTAGTATGTTTACCCAAAATTGAAGACAACAAACTTTGCACATATTCATTCCTCATTTTCTCCATATTATCCAAGCATGTGTAAGCCATTTGCATACTCAATATTTTAAAATCCTTCAACAATGCACTAGATCCCTCCTCAAAAGCTTCAAAGTATATATGAATAAAATTTGAAGTACTAGGTCTGAAATTTTCAAGGATTAATGAAAGCCCACAACAAACCTGTGACTGAAAGCAATGCTTGACTCTTCATCTTGTTTCTTAAGTTGCTTTAACCTTGTGAGAAGGTCAGAAAGATCTTTTGCAAAATTATTTTCTATAAGCATCCATTAGTTCATCCCAGCAAGGAAAGGACTTCTCAAGAAAACTTAAGTACCAGTACTTAGCTTTAGCTTCAAGAGATCTGACAAATAATCTCATCCACATATCTTGATTTCCAAATGAATGTTTCACCATGAAGCTACAAAAACTTTGGATATGTGCATCTCCTTCACATATATTATAACCATTAAATCTAGGCATCTGCTTATAGACTCGGCCTGGCATACTTTTAACCTTATAATCAACCCATGACAAGTCTAATTGGTAATACAATGGATCAAAAGAATTGAAAAAAGGTGCAACGGTTTGGATAGTAGACCTAGTATGATTATCTCTTAACTGAGCTTGTATAGACATCTAGTGCCTTTTCTTCATCTCTCTAATTCCCCTTTCAAACAAATCTTCTCATTCCCAACTAAACCTAGGCTTTTTCACACTTGAGTTTATGCACTTTATGGTGTAAATTGTTAGAGGATTATCAGACTTCTGAAGTTTCTTGACAATATGCATTAAGGTTTATAATGGCATGGTTATTTCCCTTTGATAATTCATGGATACATACATATCTGGGTTTAACTAATTGTGCATAATCATAACCATGACAATATGAAGGATCACTAGGATGGTGGTAACCTGGGACTGAAACATATGATAATGCAAACCATCCATACTAGAAAATTTGTGAATACTTAGACAAATTCTTTAAATGGAATAGTAATTGCATTCAATATGACAGGTTCAACAAATGAAAGTATGCAGAAAACCATGTACCTTCACATCTCCAGCTGTTGCAACTTTGAATAAAGCAATTTCAGGTCACAATAACAAACATCCCTTCCTATGCATAAATTGTAGAGAAGAGTCGCCACCTCTTCAATAAGAGGAAAAACTATGAAGTGAGGATATCTTCAGCAATAAAAATAAATTCTCTGAGTTCTCCCAGCAGAGCCACTTTCCAGTATTTTGAATTTGGGGCTGCTACAAATCAATTTGCAGATCTAGAACTTCTTCAACTTCTGAACCAGTCATTTATTTCTTTTTGACTCTTCCCAAATGGTCTTCAACAAATTTTCACTGGAGATTCAAATTTCTCCCCAACATAGTCGCCATTTTTGTTGGTTCCCAAATCAACAAAATGCTAGGATCTAAAAGATAGCGAAACTTTATACTCAACCCCAACACTGGACTTGGCCAAATTAACAAGAAATAAGCAATTTCCCCTTCACTTCAGGCTCTGCGGGACCTAGGCGGGTAGACCTTGGTAATACTCTTGGATTCCTACACTTTTCAACAGAGTATTACATTTAAGCAGATTTCTCTCAACATATTTAATCAAAATGCAAATGAGTTAAACCTAGAATTGGCTTAATTATAATTCCATATCACCTACTCATCCCTTAGAGCAAAATTAATGTAAAACCTACACCTAAAAACAAGAGGGTAAAGAAGGACTTTTATAATTTGATTTATTTCTAGAAAAATCATCAAGCCTCCAATAGACTAGTGCTTGATCCTGAGTCACAGAATCAAACATGAAACTATAGTAGAAATAATATGAACAAATGGAACTAAATCAACGCATTTCAAGATGTTAATGCCTTACATTAATAAATTAACTTATATTGTCATCAAAATCTTCTTAGAAATCCAATCTGTGCACCCAAAACCACAAACATTTACTCAAAGGCTTTTAATTCTTCCCTTGGAAGAAACCCATGACTAAACATTACTATCACATAAAACACTATGAAGACAACTTTTAAATACCCTTGATATTCTAAAAATTGTATGCACTTGAATACAAAACTTGAGATTATAATTGTTTGAACAAAGAGATTTAACTATTTCCTTGAAAGAGACCAGTGAGCAAACAATACATTTACAAAAAACCTGTAAATTTGAATCAAAACCTCCTTAAAGTATTTAATTCATATAACCAAAAGTGTACAAAAATGAAGACAATTTCATGAAAATAACATTGCAATTCCAAATATTGATTCTCCTATTCATAAAACAAAGCCATTGTAATAACATTTTTAATCTGCAAGTTAAAACTCAACACTACTCTATTTACATGCTTGGAAAATGAAAATTCCAGAACCCTCTACAAAAGAGAAAGAAGGAGAATAAATAGAAAAAGATAGAGCTCCAGATTTAATTTTATTTTTCCATATGTCTTCTTCAAAATTGATTTGTATATGCCATATGTCCTTCTTCTCTCCTCTCTCTTTGCAACTAACAAACATTCCTTCTGATCTACACTTTTCCCCATTTACTCTAGCTAAAAATATTCCCCTGTCATTCTCATGCAAGCACTCTTCACCTGGTGAGAATAATTTTCCCTGCTGGAAAATATCCCATGTATCCTCTTTGTCACTTTTCTACCTGGCTGCGTGAAAATAGTGCTCATTGTAAAAAAAAATTACCTCCTCTTTGCCCTTCCACAACTGAAAAATAAACCTCCCCTGAAAAATCTTTGTATTTTGTTCCTTTTAATCTTGGCTACAATTTTTACTTTTATTTCCCAACAACTTTATAATGGAGGCCTTAACATAAAATTTACATCAAGCAAATAAATATCTATTTAGCCAAGATTTTACCCTTCTCCTCATTAAAAATTTGCATTTAAAAATTAAGAGCCTTTTAAAACTATATGCTCGGGCAAACACATGTAAAAATTAAAATATTATTTGGGCCCACCACTAATAGGACTTTAGCACGCACACCCATTGCATTTTATAAAATAATATTTTAGAGTGGCAGGCTAGTGGGAAAATATTCCCTCTCATAACCTCCCACCTCCCCGTTCTTTTCTCATTGACTTCACCCCATTCCTCATGGGTTCACGGGCTAGGGTAGAGATCAATCCATGTAGCTTCCTTTGATATTGGCAGTTGATGATTCTTATTGTTCCCTAAATCATTTCTACAATCCTTCTTCAATCAGCACGATGGTTGCTTTGTTAGTAGCTCACTACTATGTAAATGCACTGGATGTACTACCCATGGTAACATTCTCCTTACAAGCTTGCTACTACTCTATGCACTAGACATCTGAAATATTTCCTCTGCATTGGTCACCCTATATCCTTTGTTTCATGCCCTCAAGTTGCGCAACATAAGCAAAGTATTTGAGGTATTCTTATCTACCATTGGTGCATCCTTTATCACAATCTTCACTTCCTTTTCTTGACTTCAACATGTCACTATATAGTTCCTTTGTCTACACCAACACCACGCCTTCTCAAGCCCTATTGCCACGTTCTATGGATTCTTCATCCTTTTGCCAAGAGCTCTAAATAGATTCTGCATTTTAAGTGAAAGGCCATGATAAGGGTTGATCTCATTTGGTTCACCTTGCACATCCCTAAAATTTGATATGCACTCACAAAATCAGGCAACCCTAACAAGATAAACCTACACAAGATTTTCTTTTTTCAGTATTACATGGTTGTTCAAACAACCAAGTAGATAATACATAATGTTGTGACTTTGTCTCATGGCCAATACAAATTGTTGCCTTCGTATAAATCTATGTTAAAATATGGGGAGTGAATGCCACAAAATGATATTACATCAACTACCTCCTTTCAGTATTATGGTGCCCCAACTATATTTGTATTTTCTAATTTTGATGTCAACACTCCATACAGCCCTTGAGCTCCATCAAGATATATGGCCATTTTATTTGAACCTCTTTGTGTCTGATCCACTTTGTGCAATCTTAATTGGTTTTGTATGCTTCTTCAAGGTGCATTGTTGCATCCTCTCGGGTCACTCCTTATATTGCAAAAAGCTACTATAACAATCCCAATGTTAAAGTGTAATTTACTTACAAGAAACCTTTACATATAATTCGCCTTGTACACATTTAAAAGTTTCTTTGGCCTTTTGTTCCATGCTGAAAAATGTACATGAAGCTTTTTATTGTGTCTTATATTCACTTTGAAGGTCTTTCCAATCGAATCCAATACAACCATGTTGTTATAAAATTTGAACAATATTTTCCTTTTAAAAATGATTTGCATTCTCAGTATTTTGTAGTTGTTCAAATAATCTAGCAAGATTAAATAGTGTTGTGACTTTATCTAGTAGTGGCTCGAGCCTAAAGCAACAATGCTACATTCTCTTTTCCTTCTAAAGCTACAATAGAGAGAGCATTTAATCTTTTATGTAATTGACCTTGCCTCTATATTTTCAATAATTGAACTCAAAATTAGCACATCAACCTAACATTTTTTTGTAGATGCTAAGAAAATCAACATGTTTTCCTTGGTTTTCATGATGTGGGAATCCTGTGAGCTCATTGGCACCCTATGCAGTACTCAAGCCTTGTCAAAATGTGATGTCACATTGTTTGGGAATGCAATTTTGCAATAGTCGAATATATGTAGAGTAATCTCCAGAGATTGTATGCAGCAAACAAAATGTGGACTGCCTTCCTCAACAAAACATTGTGAGACTAGGACTAATGCTAGAGGGTCATTATATTATGATTGTAATTGAAGCATGGAAATGCATAATGTTTTCAGTCTATGCTTGGCACAATAACAAAAATCTCCATATTCCCTCTCTTTCGCTGACTTGTTTGAAGAATGATCCCATTAGAAGTTTGTGATGTCACCAATGTGAAGATGCCATTACTGTAGAGGAAGAAGTATTAATAAACATTTTTTTTGCTTGAAGTTACTCAATTGTTTCCATGACAGCATGCTTTGGTCCCTTTTTAATTTTAATGTGCTTTACATGCCTCTAAAGCCTATTTTCGATCCATCCTTTCATCATGGAAGTCTTGTTCCTGATTTTCTTTCATCAATAACATTGTGCTTGGATTTGGTCCAATATTATCAACATGTGACCCATCTATTCTATCAGTGAGATAGAAGACTTTTGATACTTATTTATATTCTAGATTTGACCCCTGCTACATGTTTACTCCTTAAAGATTCTCAACAACCATAATAGTTGGTTAATAGAGCTTGTTTAAATAAATCAAATGCAATTGTGAAATTTTCACTATAATGGCAGGGAAATAATTTCATAGATTTCACAAGACAACACCATATGTAGTCCATTTCTAATGTTTTCACATCTTCAAGTCACTTAAACAAGACCATCTTGTAAAAAGGCTTGCTCCTTCAATGTCCTCCAACTCTTCAAACAACCTATCAAGATTAAAAATGTTGTGGCTCCATCCAATTTCTCCAACCATTTAAGATAAGTAAACCTTTCCCCATGCTAAATAGCCAACTTAAGATAATCTTTACATATCACCCACCATTCCATCTTATTTAAGCTTATATATGTAGACTTGGAGATGGTATTTGCAACTTGTCAAACCACTATGGTTTCCTTTGTGAAATTGTATTTTAACATCGAAGTTCACTATATTAACTCATGGATGCCCCCTTAACAATGGTGTGACACATGTTGGGTCCCCTTGTGGGCCCGACTAAAAAATTTCATTTTGAAACAACCTTCATCCTAAATCAATCTAATATTTCTTTTGAAGGCATTTGAGGTGAGAAAATGAACTGGGTTGTCATTAGAATTTTCTTTTCAAGCACTTTGCATTGTGGTCAAAATTGGCCAAGTGGGCTCGAACCACCCTGGAAAAATAGTCAAACGACCTCGTGGAGTCACAAAACCTTGTAGGCATGTAGAATTTTGAACCAATAATGGAGTGAAACAGATGGCTCAGAAAAATAAGACACGGGGTGAAATATATTCAGTGTCAAAGTAGCCTACTCAGAATTTTCTGCAACTGTTCCTGTTTAAAACTAATTAAATCTCAGCAAGTTGCTATTTTGAAAAATTATTAAATCATCGTCTGAGGAACTGCCACTGGACACACTAGGTCATTTAGGCACATTGAGTATGTGTGCAAGAGGGTTTTCCTTGAATCATTGTTCGACAAAAGATATTGAGTGTCAAACTTGACCATTTTGAAATAGTTCTAAAAATGCAGGTGTGAGAAAAGAGCAAACTGCATTTGCTTTTGGCCTAGTAAAAATAGAAAATATGATCATGAGGCTTTGAAATCAGGCCAAGGAGTATATTTATGTGGGGAGAATGGAGAGCAACAATCCTTTTGACATTAAAATAAATTGCCTCTGAATGGTGACCCTCCAAAGTAGGTCACTTAGGCGGGATTTTCAGGTGCACTTTTGAGTGTGCAAAGGCAAATTTTTCAACATGTGCACTTCAAATTTGAAAATTTGAAGGTGCCATCAGAGAGAAGGAATAAATCCCTTAAGTATTATCATTTTATCCTCAAGTGATATTCTTAGCCTAAAGTGAGGTTAAAAAAAGCATGACTTAGTTTTTGTATGTTAGATATCTAAAGTAGGCCCACCAAACTATTTATAATCTCAATAATTAATCTAGTTGGATATTAACAAGTTTGGAAAAAAATAACATGGTGCTAATATTTCTTAATTATATTAGCCATCAATTATTTAATTTAATTAGTAAGATACAATTAAAATAGTAGTTAAGATAAATGTGATTAAATTACTAAAGTATCATTAAAGTAAAACAATACTGGTTTTTTTTGGTATATTTATTAAAAATGATTTTATTAATCAATTTTAATTAAAAGGGAGAAGTTAATATATTTAAGTTTTCATTAATAAATTATAATTAGATGTTCATATGTTTATTGATTTTAATGATTGATTTCTTAGGAGGAGGATTTTTTTTTTGGGGTGGAAATATTTTGGTGAAATGCATATCTATGTAAATATATGAAATCTTGGGGCTTAGAGCATTATTTGGGTTACGTCTTAAAGTTTAGATTGGAAAAATTATCGTAAATTATTATTTGCAAATTGTAGCTATATCAAACAAAAGAGATAATGGAATTTCAAAAATATAGCATAGGTTAATGTACAATGAAATTGTAAAATAATTATTTTTTTGTGTACCTCATCAAGGGAGGGGGGCTTACAATATTGATTTAGGGATTTATCGTGTAACAAAAAAATATTGTATTAGAGGTGAACCATAAATAGGATTGATGTCAATACCTCACCTTATGAACCTCACCCTAGTGTAAGTATGATTTAAGATGATCATCTAAAGAATTTTACAAGGAATTTTTAAGGTGGAAGGACCAAATATAAGGTGTATTATTTCAACACGTGACCCAATTAATTTAGCCTTCATTCAAGTATAGATGAAACAGTCTCATCATACTCACCTTACCTACCCACTTTTCGCCTTTTGGGAAATGTGCTTGCAGTGGTTGTTGTACGAGAAATATCTCTAAGTCCCACGTTAGCTATCTTGTTAAACATGATGTTGATGAAAATAGAGTAAATAAAAAAATTGAGTTATGAGTTATGTCCATAGGTTAAATTTATGGGCATGACAATTTTCATCACCTTGTAGAGATCTCAAACATGCATGAAAATATTTCACAAAGACTAAAATCATCTCTATTTTTGTTGATCACAAAAAGTAACAAAAATTTAGATTTACAAGTGATGAAAAGTACATGGAAAGTTATGCTAATTTTTTTATTTTTTTAAAACTTAACAATTAACTATCCAATACAATCTAACAAAATACAAATATACAATGAAATATTATGATTAACAAAATGACAATTTTAACAGTTATCTTAAAGCAGACAAAAAAAAATTGTGCGAGGGAAAAATAACACCCTTAGATGATTCTGAACAAATAACATTTTCATTTACATAATTTTCAAGCAACAATTTTGTAGATCCATTCAATTGTACAAAAATCAAATCAAATCTGCAATGATCTCAAAGATCTAAAGGTTTAAAAATCTGATATTTTTGCATCTATTCTTGGGTGTACCCTAGAAACTTCATCATAGAAGGATGGGTCATCACCTCATTTAGACCTAGATGTGGAACTACCTTTGTTGTTTCCATAGAATCCAAAATAGGCCTAACAAATGTTGGAAGAAATAACCTTGTAAACATTCAAAAGGAAAAGTTAAATCAGTAGTAATTTACTAATTTTCATTCAACTTCTTTATAATCATTTTACGTACCTGATTCTATTTGACTTTAAAGATTTATAATATGAAGTTTAGCTATTCAAATAGCTTAAATAATTTTAAGTTATAAAATTGACAAATAGGCTTTAGAAATTCAAAAAAAAATCCACTTCTAAAATATTAAATATCTTTACTTTATCTATTTACCGTTGTTAGAGAGTTGTAAACTATGAATTTTCCTCTGTCCTATAGGATTGATAAAGGAAGAACACTGTCAAACAGTGATTAAATCATAACAAATAGTCCAAAAATAATGAAATTTACTGTCAAATGGTGACAAAGATCTATCATCTAAGTCATTTGCACGTGGTGATTGAGAACATAGTGAGTAAGAATTAAAAGAGCACTAGATCATAGCACTACAAAATGGTTATGAGTTATGCAATGAACTTCACTGTTCTTTTGATCACAAAGGAGATCGAGATAATAACCATCATACAGATGTGCACAAAGAATGTTCAAGGAGTGAAAACTTCCTTACAAAGCAATTACCACAATAGAGTTTGAAAGGAATTGCACCTGTTATTTTATGTTGATATGGATATGTTCTAACATGTAGTTAATTGTTGTAGCATAACAAATAGTCTAAATATTTTTTCATATACCATTGTTTCAAATTCTAAATTGGTATACCTTATTCTAGGAGTAAATCACAGGGGGAGTCTATACATAGGACACCATTGTTTCAAATTCAAAATTCTTGGCTCTTTCACAATTTTTTGCTTCATTTATTTGATCTAAGAAAGCCTACTATATAGAAGCTGCTCTCAAAATCATAGTAAAATCCTTTATTCTGAGATGACTGTTCAAAATCTTTCCCATCATAACAATGAACAAAAGCTTCAGTCATTAACCTAAAATTTGCAAGAGTTTCATCAAATTCTACTTTTCCACTCTCTTTTCCATTCTGAATTGTATTCCCAATTTCATCCATGAAGAATTTCCTCAGCCTATAGATCCTTCTATTATCCATAACTTTACCAGGTGTCGAGGATAGCTTCATTTTTTTACCCAAGCAACAATTGACAAAATTTGGCTTTACCAGATTCTAATCCGATAAGGCCTTGGGTAAAAACTCAAAGCTATCCTCGACACTTGGTAAAGTTATGGCTAACAATAGGATCTACAGGCTAAGGAAGTTCTTTATGGATGAAATTGGGAATAAAATTTAGAATGGAAAAGTAGAATTTAATGAAACTCTTGCAAAGTTCAAGTTAATGACTAATGCTTTTCTTCATTGTTATGATGGGAAAGATTTTGAATAGTCATCCCAGAATAAAGGATTTTACTATGATTTTGAGAGCATCTTCCATACAGCAGGCTGTTAGATCAAATAAATGAAGCAAAAAATTGTGAAAGAGCTAAAATTTTTGAATTTGAAACAATGGTGTCTTATGTATAGACTCCCCCCCTATAATTTACTCATAGAATAAGGTATAGAAATTTAAATTTTTAAACAATGGTACATGAATAACTATTTAACCTATATGTTATGCTACAACATTTAACTATGGGTTAGAACATATCCATATCAACATAAAATACTAAGTGCAATTCACCTCAAACTCTGTTGTACCTGAGTATGATGGTACCTAATCTTTTGGTGTTTCTAGACAAAATATATAGTGGAAAGTGTAGTCTCCATCTGAAGGAACCATCTTCGGAGCTCTTCCCTAAAATGAGGGTTGAAAACATTAGAAGAAAAGCAATACCATAATTCTAGTAATAATTTGTATCAAGCCAAATGTGAAAGTATAATTAAAAATACAAATCCTTACAATTGGACCTCAAATTGGACCAAGCAGATTTATGATTTTATCTTTAGAATGTAGGAACTTTCTTTGTCAGGGCTTCACGACCTCAAATTGGATCTCAAAATCGACCAATAAAATTTATGATTTTGTCTTTATAATTTAGGAATTTCCTTTGTCATAGTTTCACAACCTCAAATTGGATTTGATATTAGGCCAACATATTTATGATTTTATCCTTAGAATGTATGAACTTTCTCTATCAAATATTAAATATCTCATGTTGGATGTGGAATTGGACCGGTAGATTTATGATTTTATCTTTAGAATGTAGGAACTTCCTCTATTGGATATTCAAAAATTCCTATACTCAGGTTCTGCTCCTGAGCGAAACCACCCAGAAATGTTTCAAGCCAACTGAGAGTACTCTCCAACTTGGTTATGTCACTGATAGCAATCCATGTTTTCCTAAACCATCCATACCCAAATGTTTCATCACAATCTATTTTTCTTGCACATAAAAATACCACATATTAACCCCTTCTAAATAAAACATTTAATCATCATAAAACCATAATTAATAAATCATTTCAGTTTCAGAAAGAATCTGATGCCATTTACTATTTAAAAAAAGTTGTATAAATCACAAAAAAATTGTGAAGCCTCCTAAATGTATCTTAAAGCAAGTTTATAGGATGGGTTTCAGCATAAGAAGCTTTCTACTAAAGCTCTTAATGAATGTATTATAAGCAGAAAAAAAATCTTCACACTCAAAGCAATGCAGTCAAACATTTATTCCAAAAGTATGTTAGCAGGAGTTAACTAAAAGCAGTTACCTCTTGCTACAATAAAGAGCCTATAACTCTGGTTGATATGCAAAGTGGTTGTGTTATATCAATTATGCAGTGTATTCAAGCACAACCCATGTTTAATGGGCTATTCTAGAAAGTGATCAAGATTTTCTAAACCTTATGAATGTTACTTAAAAGTGTAAAGCTTAAACTACAAACCAAGTTTGTTACATACTTGAATGAGATCTTGGGTTACCACAAACTATAATAATATGACTTACTAATAACCATTATCGAAAGTATTAAAGCAAGACCCATGATATATATGATACATTTCCTTGATCAGGATTACATACCTTAATGATCAAACATAAGCTTCCCACACACTCTAGGATACAATACAAGATCATACCACAACCCTGTCAAGACAACTAATTTTTTGACCTAATATTTAAGGTTGTTATTTAATACCAATAGAAGCATTGGTAAGAGCATGACTAGGGTACAAAACCTAGGCCTTTGTAGAAACATAAACCATATCTCTATTAGATTAGTGAGGTTGTAATACTAGAAAGATTGAGACATTGTAGCTAATAACAAAATCTTGCAATCTAAATATTGTAGCCAATAACAAGCACACTATGTAGCTCAATGACATTTGTAAATTCAATGTATGGTAAGAAGAATGACAATCACTTGAGGTGTGACAGTCAAAAAGAGGTTGAGCAGTGACAAGATAATAAAGCTCAAACCTTGCATAGTAAAGTGGAGATTTTACCAATGAGTTTCCTTACCCCCTTGATGACCTTAAGGGTTTTTCAAATGCTATTGGCAGTGTTAGACAAGGAAAATGCAATTAGGGAATGACCGTCCAAATGAAGTAACAACAATGGTAATCACAGGTTCAATGTTTCTTCTTAGCCATTGTATAATCGAGGTAGTGGATTGCATGTTTGAGGAGTGTTTTGAGACTCATCAAATATGGGAGAATAGTGAATAATACTTTGTTGACTATGAAGTGGTGGAAATAAGGTTGAAGGATCTTAAGACCCACAATACCATGAAACAATGAGTCCCCAATAGTAAGTAAGTAGGCAATCTATAGGGCATAGTTTGATTTTACAAAAGGATGCTCATAAAAGGAATCTTAAAGTGATAGTGAGAGAGATGTTTGAGATTACAATTGAAGTGCACTATCCAGTCTTAAAGGTAGTTAGAAAAGAATTAAATGTGCAAGCAAATCAAATTGTACACAACAAAAAATTCATAATGTTATATTGCATAATTCCTTGAGTTTGAAGACAAAATTCTCATTGTATCTTGATGAAAGTAGTGACCTTAATGGTCAATCACTGGAAACCATTATTTTAAAACATGTTATTGTGCTTATGGATGCAACATTTTAAGCAAGGTAGTGAGTGGCGGTTTGAAACAATGGCAGGTATGAAGGACTTGTTTTATATGCATACTATGTAGTTTAGCTTATGACATCATTCTTAGAAGAGATTGAAGGTGGATTATGGAACTCAAGGTTTACCATGATAAGGATTAAAGCAAAGACTAAGATCTATTTAAAATCCACTGTCATGAAGATATTAAAGATGTCACATGCAAAACCCTAGTAGCTAGAGTAATCAATATAGTGCTAAAGAGGATAGTGTGCTGAGGAAAATTTAGGAGATCTCCACATTATCTAATCACAAGAAAATACATCATTTATTTACTTTTTTAAATTAAAATAAAACATTCTAAACCCTATATAGGATACATTGATACTTCAAAAGAATCTGATTTATTTATTTTAATTAAAAGAAATCATTTTAAACTGTATATAGGATACATTGATACTTCAAAAGCATTTGATTTATTTTTTTAAATTAAAAGAAATGATTTTAAACCCTATATAGGATACATTGATACTTCAAAAGCATCTTATTTATTTTTTAAAATTAAAAGAAATCATTCTAAACCCTATATAGAATGCACCCTATATAGAATGCATTGATATTTCAAAAGCATCTGAACGAATTTGAGATTATGCAAATATATTTTGATTAAATACCTGGATTACAATAAGTAGCACAAACAATGTAACCCTTGTTGAGAAAAACAAGAATGAGATACGCAACAATGAATCTTGTGCCTCCTATCACACACGTCTCCTTACCATTCTATGTCATTATTTACTAAAACACTTATCCATTTTGGTGGGCTACGCCTAAAAATAAGCTTTTGACAAAGGTTTTAGAGTATGTTTATTAAAATTAAAACTCCATTTTAGCGGGCTATGCTTGAAAATAATATTTCAACGAAAGTTTTAGAGTATGTTTATTAAAAAATTAGAGTATTTTGGTAGGATCTATTCTTGATTCCTTAAATTATTTATTCAAATGGATTGTGACTAAATAAATGACTAACTATTTAGTCATTTTTATTTGTGTGACTAAATCATTTTTATTTGTGTGACTAAATAATTTTTATTCAACAACCAAATTAGTCATTTATTTTATAGTTGAGTTACAAACAATTAGTAGAATTTAGTCATCTTTAAAAGTTGTGACTAAAATTTTTAGTCACCTAGTCATTTATTTTCCAAATTCTACTAGTGAATGATATGAGCAACCTAGATTTGATATTTTACTTGATGATATCCACCAAGGTATAAGGAACCAAGATGACAATGTGCTAAGTATGTGATTGTAGACACCTAAAAATGTCCTAGCTCATGAAATGGCATTTTAGCACTCATATTTATCTATTAATTAAGTGATTTAATATCATTTAGTTAATTCATCATCAAACAACATCGAACAACATCAAACAACATCAGATAGCATCAAACAACATCAAACAACATCCTGAAACATCCTGTAACATCTCAGAATGACTCGAAGTTGTCTTGTAACATCTCAAAATAACTTGGAATAGTCCTATAAGATCTCAGGATGGCTTAAAACTATCCCATAACATCTTGAAATGACTCGGATTTGTCCCAAAACATCTCATAATATCTTGGAATCATCTCGTAACATCTCAAAACCATCCTAAAACATATCAGAATCATCTTGTAATGTCTCAAAACATCTCATAATCACCCCAAAACAACTTAGAATCATCCCGTAATATCTCAAACCATCTCGAAATCACCCTGGAACATCTCAGAATCATCTCGTAATTTCTTGGATCATCTTGGAACCATACTACAACATTCCCACATCGCACCACATCAAAACGACATCAAAACCCCTAATTCCTCTATTGATTAAATGAAAAAATGTTATTTGATTAATTCACGTTTCATCATTTCGACCAATTAAATAAATCACATTTATTTAATAAAGTCCTAATCTCAATTTATTTCATCTTGATTGATTAAATAATGCCAATTATTTAATTACGTCACTAAATCACCTTATTCCTCTAACTCGATTAAATTATTAAATAATAATTTAGCTATGACACTTTCCCTCCAAAATTTGAGTAATTAAATCAAACTATTCAAATCAATTATCGAAAATTAAATCAAACTAATGCAACTTTGTTTGCAAAAGTCAAACTTGATTTGCACGTTCAACTCTAAAAAGGAATTAATTAATTAAAGCAATTAATTCATATTTCCCACCCACTTTCTGATTGAGAAATTTATGATTGTTGACTGAGCAATCTAATATGTTAAGTGATCAATCCAAATTGTTAACTGAACAATCTATTTTGTTAACTAAGCCATCACATTCCTAACTAGGCCATCAAAATCTTGACCGATCAATCTAAATCTGTTAACTGATCAATCACATCCCTGACTGGCCAATCTATTTCTCAATCACCCAAATTTTTCAATCAAATTTGCCCAATTTTCTCATGTCCAAATCCTCTCAACGCACTTAGACTATCAATCTAGACATTCTTCAACACGATCTTGATCGTCCATTTCAAATCACATCTTCTATATAACAAACCCCTTTCTTCACAAATAAGGATTGGAGAATCAACATACATTGAGCAACAAAGTGTTGTCAAGAACACCATTGATAGAGCTTCACATTTCTTCGATCAACTAACCAAAACAATCACTCATCAAGCTTTTGCACATGAACTTTGGAGGCTTCGTGGTGATAAGAACAACCCAACATCATTTGAATACACTCCACTATGGTATGGTAAGACTGTGCTATTCATGTTCATTCATTTATGTAGTCATAGATTCATTTATGCATGTTAGAATAGCTTAGTTTCATTATGTATGTGTAGGTTTAGATCTGAGATTAATGTGTTTAATCTTAGTTTAGATTCTTAGATTAGCATGTTTTGATCAGTCTTCTGGTATATCATTCTCCCCCTCACACATTCTGGCATGCCTGATGGGACCCTTATCCCCTCCTCTAATGTTCGTTTGAGTTGATTTTGAAGCTGCATGTCCCGGAAACACATTTGATAGAGTTTTCACTTGCTTGTGTAGAAAACTTGCACACTTGACTGTCAAGAAAATTGTGCTATTGTCCAAAAATTGTGCTATTGTGTGTCAAGAAAACTATGTTATTGTCTAAGAACTATGTTATTGTCATGGGAATGGATCTATTTTCTAAAACCTATGCACTTGTTTTTTGATAGTGTTATCTTTCTGATTTGAGCATCTGTTTCTGGAATTGAGCAGTTATATTTTTTTGCGCGTTTGCATCTTTTTTCTTGAGTAGATGTTCTGACAGACAAGTGCACAGATCCTAGACTATTGTAATGGGGTTTTCCACTAGCTTTTGTTTGTTTTTGGATGTGTAAATAGGTATTGACAGATCTGAGGTAGGATTCAAGTAATTTTAACATGTTTATTGTAGGGAAGGCGATCGGTCCCAGTTTTTGATTTACAGTTAATTAACTTAGGAATATAAATTTGTTGTTCTAAAATGAACAAACACAAACTCACTTTTGATTTAGTGTTTAAAAATTGAACAAATTCATGCTTTCTTAACTTAGGAATCTGAATTTGGTGCTCTAAAATGAACAAACACAAAATCACTTCTGACTCAGTGTTTAAAATTGAATAAAGTCATGCTTTGTTGACTTAGAAATCTGAATTTGGTGCTCTTAAAAAGAACAAAAATAAAAACACTTCAAATTTGGGATCTAAAAATGAACCAATTTCACGTTTCTTAACTTAGGAACTTTAAATTTGGTGCATAAAAAGAGTGCAAATGATTTCTATTTGTATTTTTATTTGTTGATGTACGCCCAATTTTCATTTGCTGACCAATTAGAGACAGAATATTTTCTTAGAAACACCCAAATTTAGAGCTTAAAATGAACAATTTTTTTTCTTTTGTATTGCACCATTATGATTTTTGAATGATATCCTGAACACTTCCTATTGCTGCAAGTAAAAAGATTTTTTTTTTAATGTTATTCACATATTTATGGGGATAACACCACTTGAGATGTTTAAAATGAATCAATTTGCTATGGATTGTTCATTGTGCATTCATTGATTGGAAAAGCTAAAGTGTTTTATCTTCTCCCCTCACACCTTTTGGCGATCTTGGATGAGTGAAATAAATGTTTTGAGAATTTCACTTTATTTTAAGTTTACCTTAAAGAGGGGACTTCTCTTGAGATACATCCCACGTTGGAGAACCCATTGCAAGGTCTAAAAGCATATTTATTGATAGGCTATATTAAAGGTTACGAAATCGTAAGAAACTAGCTTCAAACCATTCTAACAACAGACTGCACCTAATCCCATGCCTTAAGTGGAATGGGAACTATTAAAGAGCCTTAAGTGGCCAATGGGTGAGTGTCAAATTTTTGCATTCATAGTTACCACTAAGAACCAAACTGCTTTAGAGGCCACCCTATTATCCAAAAACATTCTCTAAAAGTGGCACATCAAAATTTACTTCTAAGAAGTTACTTGCCATGTCCGACTACAGGCCCGCGCCATAAGTTGATTGTAAAATTGTCTCTTTAGAGCATGAGGGAAGCCTACCTAAGAGAATGGTGTCTATCCCCTAGGTTTGTAATTACTGGTTTATGTTAAACTTGGCTCATTACATTTAAAAGAATTTGATATCAAATTTTGTGATTGGTTTAAGAAAAATAACACATTCAAAACAAACACTAAATGAGATGGTTGAACCACAAACCCTTTGATTTAGTGCATACTTGTGAAGGAAGCCTTATGTTAGGACCCCTTTGAAAGGATATTTCCTTAAAGGTTTCTGAACATTCTAGCTTTGATTTCAAGGTACATTAAACAAAGTAAACATTTGGGAACTATGGCGTGGGTGTTGTGATTTCACAACCTAAGTTATAGACATGAAGATCACACAAGTCCATGCTTGTTGTGTCAGTCCAAATGTTGTTTTATCACTTTTCATACTTCAAACACAGAGAAAAATTTGAGAGAGAGTTGTGTATAAGATCATTGTTTGAACCAAAACAATTGGAAAGCTAGAAGATCAGATAGTCCCACATTAATTATTTCCATCCGACCCATTTGAAATCAAAATCAAACAAACCATAAGGTCATTCCTCCACTCAGACATCCATGATATCAATAGTTACTTAGGACTCGTAGATAGTACAAGTAAGCTTTCCTACAACATATCCTCTGGACAAGGAAGTGGAATATAGACCTTAATTCTTCAACATTTTAATTTCCAAGTATTATCATTCCAAAACAACACTCAAACCTTAGGGTTTTGAGCTTCACAATAACCATCCCATAACACCATCAAAATTTATGACCATTTGGCAATCAACTTCCCTGGTTCAACAACCAACTCTTGTAGCATTGATCCTTCAACCTAGTCTTACATATATTGAAGGTGAAACAAATTGACATCATAAGCAGCTTGAGAAATTTCATTTTTCACAAGAATGAAACACCCCACCAATTTCTCACTGCATCAATTATCCTAGACGAAGATGAAGAAAAATCTGACATAGCAACAAAGAGACCTGTATTACCACCACCCGCATGGCAATAAATATCCCCTTCATGATCTCATACAAGGTCAAGATCCCTAAGGTAAAGTCCACAGGTCATCATTTCAAACTTAGGCATCTTAGTCCAAAATATCTCAAGAAACACCTTTGGGCACTTCACAAAACTAGAACTAGGTTGGTATGTAACTTTTACAAATGGGCTTCTAGGAACAATCCAAACTTGTATTCCTTCTATTGTCAAAATCTGGGCATGTTCTAATAGTTCCAGTATCTTACACAATCTGTAGGAAAACATCAAGTCTTCAGGATTTGAGTCACCTAGAGAGTACACCAATCTCTCATAAGAGACCCAAGTTGTTTATGAAAACCATGAGATCATAACATAGGAAGAAAATGAAAGCAAGCAAGAACATCACCATTATCCCATCAACAAATGCCATGAACGATGAGAGTGGCCCATGAGGATATAAACCAAGTGACCTTTTGATATGGTATTGAATATCAAAACATCCCCAAAACATGTCGAACTAATACCCAAATCAATCTTATCAAGGGTCACAACATCAAGTGGGAAACAATAGAAAGGGTTTCAAAAACCCCATTAAGGAATAAGTCCAAAACATCAAATTTCCCTAAATAAAATTTAAAGAGATCTTGATGAAATTAATCAAAATCAAAATTTGACGTATCGCCAATGCCATGAGAAAATTTGAAACATTACAAATTAATGTCTTGAAAATCCTCAAACACCTCAATATCCACATCAGTAACACTTCCAATATCTGCAGTATCCAGAAGTTTTGCACCACCAAGGTGTACCTCAAGTGCAATATCAAAATGTACCTCAATCACAATATCAAGAATTTTTTCAACACCAAGGTGTACCTCATTGCAATATCAAAATGTACCTCAAACATAGTATCAATGAGTTCCACAAAATCAAGAGCAAAATAATCAAGAAAAGCCACAGAGGAAATATTACCAATCAGGAAGGAAATTCACCCCTTTGGGAGAGACTTTAGAGGTAATCGTGCATGAACTAGTACAACATGAACTTATCAAAATCAATGATAGTCCAACTTATGGTGAACCAAGCTATAAAATCCCTTGGTATAACTAGTATGAACAATGTGAGTTCCACAAAATCAAGGGTCACCCAACGAACAAATGTGCTACACTCAAAAACCTCATCCGAGACCTCATTGATTAAGGAAAAATAGCTATTAAAAATGATGTTCAAGGGCCATCTACCAATGACAACAATGATAATGTCTCAACCAAAAAAATTGAAAGCAACGATCAAGAGCTATCTATCACCGATCACATTGACAATGTCTCTACATCATCTAGTGAGTAGGACATACATCAAGAAGTTATTCCCAAGCACGATCAAAATCAATCACCCAAGTCTAGCAATGATTCAGTCCAAGATATATTGGCATCATCCAACCTCATGGAAATACATATTGATGATCAAGAGACTCTTGATCCAACACTTATAACCAATGCAAAAGATCTAAGCCAATAGGCATTACCCATATGTCCACATTTTGAGGAAAGTCAAGGACTTTTTACAAGCAATCCCTTCTTTGAAATTGATCCATGTCAAGAATGTGATCTAAATCATGTCAAAGATAATACCACACAAATTCAATATCAAGAATCCCTATCATCAAAATACTATAATGACTTGGCAGATATCTCCCAAGACATCCCATGTTTTTCAAAGGAAAAAAAATCCATATACCGAGCACACATAAATCTGCCCATGAGATGCTTACTCCTAATGGACATGTAGATGATCTTCATCCAAGAAAAGAGTCTCAAACTCTTGAAATCATTACCAAGGAACAAGAGTCTCGTACTCTTAACATCTGTATGCAAGATCAAGACATAGCAGAAGCTAGAGGCATATCAGACAGGGATCATGAAAAAGACTTGTACATAAGTTGTGAATCAAAAACATCTTGTGGATACATATCAAAAATGGATCATAAAGAAGACTTATATATAAGTTGTGAATCAGAAACATCCTATGAAGACATATCAAAAATAAATCATGAGGAAGACTTTTGGGTGGATAGTAAATCAGAAACACCTCTGGAAAAAGCATTAAAATCTAATATTTTAAAGGATCGGGCTGAAGATATCAATCAGGAAGTTATCCCACATTTGAAGGATCTTATAAGTGAAGAAGCTATCACATTTAAAGACCCACAACAGAACAGAGAAGGACTAACACCTTGTTTCCAAGGTAAGACATATCCTATTGCAAATGAAGATTTTCAACAGACCAATTATCAAGATATAGGAATAAGCGTACATGAATAGGGTATCCTAAAACCAATGTAGATTACTGGAAATCCTAAGAATCAAGGTCTTGGTTATTCAAAGTAATCTAAACATATCAATGATACCTCCATAATATTGGAGGCAACTTTATCTAATGCAAGCATCAACATAGAGACCAAAAAGAGTCCTTATGATGAAATTACTACCAACGCTACAACTAGCCATGTCATGAACCCTCTGATTGGGAACAAAAATATGAGAAAACGCTATATCAAAGAAAGGAACAAGTCATTGAAGCAAAAGAATCAACAAAGCAAAATGGACAAGAAAAATTCAAATGGATACAAAAGAAAAAGCAAGAAAATCATCCCTATCAAACTCCACTAGCCAAATAAACTATGGGGAAAAATCAAAAAGTGAAGTTCATCCATTAAAGATGTCCAATAATGCAAAATAAAGCTTCAAGAGTGACTTACAAGGTATATCAATACGTTGGTCCTAATCAAATCTCCATATCCACACATCATTTCTCATCATCCCAAGTTTGGAGAGTCAAAGATTCTAAACTATCAACCAATCCATCTAAATATCATATCCCTCAACACATTTTACCATCTATGATATCCAAATATCACATTGACCATGTGTTGGAAGCAACTCTTTATCATAAGAACTCTAAGGGCACTTTATCATGATGTGCGCATCAAGGTTAGGTTAACTTTTTTATCAATAGGGAAGATAATAGGGGTTACATTCAAGCGTTCGTATCCTAGCAAAACAACTCCTCCAAGAAAGATATCATTGGCACATCATGATAGAAACAATGACCATATCAATACTAGAAATGCCTACATCAGCACCACCAGGTGGTTCAACATGAGAAAAAATGGTCACCATGACGAAAACCTAGTAAAAAGGCATCTTTGTGTGACATCAAAAAGATTAAGAAAATAAAAAAAGCAAGAAAAAAATTCAAGAGAAAAATCATCCTCTAGTGAAAACCACTATGGTGGTGCTTTGGACAAGTACCATGATGAAAACCTAGAAAATAGGTGTCATGTGTAGAATCGAGCATCTACGTGCACCATTTCAAGTGGAAGCATCTCAGCTTATCCATAATGAATCCAATCAATTTTTATCCAATTCCAACTTATCTTAATCTTGAAAAATGTTTGGTATACACTTTACACTTGCTTATGGAAAACATCTTGACATGGGCCCCGATAATTGATCCTATCTTATCCAGCATTATCTAAGCCATGATACATACTCTATCCAAACATGTTATCCTATCACAAGATAATCCATCACCTACATTTCTAGACACTAGGGGAAAATGCTTGCATCTTGCTTCAGAATAAATCTTGATCTATGTCTTCTAGCTCATGTTGTGATATAGGCATTTATCCCAATAATAAGGTGTACCACTAATGCACTATTGGGGTAACCTTTGAAACAATTCATCCCATCAACAAGGTATACCACCAATGCACTACCAAGGTAACCTTCGAAATAGTTCATCCCCAAAGACAAGGTGTACCACCAACGCACTACCACGGTAACATTTAAAGATGATGACAACATGATTATTCCTTCACTTAACACTTCTAAGATACCAACAATTTCTTGAACCCTACAGCTAGTTCAAGTAAGATTTTCTGCAACATATCCTCTAGAAAAAACAAAGTGAAGTACTTGTTATCTCCTAGAAATACACCCTACTGTAAAGTTCTAAAACTAAGTTTTCTAAAGAAACATGGGATCATTTAAAGGTTGTGGGTCACCTAAAGCTGAAATGAACCTCTGGAGAAGGTCACCTTCCTTTCGATATGATATCACTTAACTACTGAATTGTTGAGAAAAAGGGGAGAAAGAACATAAATGAAAAGTTGAAAGTTTAAACTGGGTGATACACCAAACTGAAAAATGAGATAAATCAAACTCAGAAAACTAACAACTGATTTCAGCTGGTAAGAAACAAATATGCACAATTCATTTTTTATGCTCTTGCATAAGTATTTCACTAAAAGGTTTGAATGCATAAAACTACACAAGGGAAGGTATACTTCACAACGAGCAAGTAAAAGCAAATGTTACTCAATTAATGACCTACATGAACATACTATTTGTAAAAAGGTAAAAACATGAGACAAAAACCAGAAGGGAGTTATGACACTTCCACTGATGGCTTCATCAAATCACTTCATATACACTGAACTGCAAAGAAATAATAGGCAAGTATTCATTACCAATAAAATCCAAGGGAAAAATATGTATTCAGTACCTCCAGAGTTGCAAAAAATGGCCAACTGCATATGAACTATGAAAATCACTAATACATGAATAAGCCTAATCTGAACTAACTGATAATGAGTTACAAAAAGGCATAAGTAAGCCATCTCCAACAACCCAAGTCGGATGCACTCCATTAGCCTAGAATATAGCCCCTATATCATCTCAAAAAGAGCTCCAAATGGGATAAAAAATAAAATTGGACCAAGTCCAACATGATGACACTCCAAACAGTCCTCAAAAAGCTCCCATTTGCATCAAAAAGCAAATAATCACCCCTATATTCCCTCCTAATGTTTGCAAACCTCTCACAACTCGCCCTCATTTGTGCCATGCCATTAATACAAGACACTCTCCATTTCATGACTTGGTCACATTATGAAGATAAACATATCTTTATTCTTCCATGCGTTGAAAGCTTCCATTATTTAACTTTTGCATTCTAAAAATAATATTTATTCTAAGTGATTTATAGATAATCACCTAGGTAAATATTGCACATCATGTAATGAATGCAAAGGAAATACAAAACCTTCATGTATCGGGCAAGCTAAATCCCTAGCCAATAGGGTTTACAAAGTCAAGGAATGACTTGATCACGCCAAAGTCATAAAGGCACATTTGAATACCAAAATTACAAGGCACAAGCAAAGTAATTTACAAGACTTAAAGTCTTGACCACAGAAATTAGTTGATAATGTATATTTTTAAGAGAAAAGGAAAAAATTGCCTAACTTTCAATCAGCCACCACTTGACTTAGGGTAAAAACCCTAAAACAAACCAAAAGAAAGAAACATCATCATTCTGCATTTTGAATGAAGCTTCACGAAGAAGCTAGAATTGTCGCCAGTGAGGGTTGTAAGAAGTCTGCTAAAGATATCCATGGTGAATTCTCTACAACACAGAGATTCTTCTAAACAGATCTGAGCAAGAAACTTTCGATGAAGGCCCAGGTAAATACCTTACATCACTATTTTGATACTTTTTGTGAAGAAAAACTTTGCAGTCGAGCCCTAGTCTGGATATATTGTTTTGCTCTTCGTGTTGATTTTTCAAAAGTACTGTTTCCATGCACTCCATGCACATGGCTCTATATGGATTCACATTTTCTTGTAGGATTTGAGGTTTTTACTTCGCTTGAATTTTGGATTTGTGGTCTCATATATCTGCATAGCCATTCTGGCTTTCTCGTACCTTATGAAAATGAAGGTTCATTTCCTCAAATCCCTAGCCCGAGGGTTACCTGTGATTCGGCCTATGTGGCTATCTCCAAGCCTTTTTCATGTTGTGAATAATCATGCTTTACTTTGAATAAAATAAGCATTTTCCTGTAGAAAGGTCGTGCCCTTGATATTTTAAAATGCAAATTCATAAACCCCTTGTAGATTGCTTTTCTGGGCACATCTCATTCTTGTCATTCATTCATCATCCGTTTTGAGGAAAATAAAAGAATTTTTTTGGATTGCGGCATGTGCTTATCTTCATGTATTTGTTTCACTCTCCTGTTAATTCTCCTGTTCATATTCTGGAAACTCTGCACTTAATGGTTGCGACCATTTCAAACTTTCCAACACATTTTCTTGCTCTTTTATCCATATTTTATTATCATAAACATTGGATGTGCATCCATTACTTTCGATATGACTTGAGTATTATTTGTTTGAATACCATTATTTCTTGGATCCACAAACTGTAAAGTAGCATCATGATCAACAAGTGATCTGGATTCACTACATAACTACTTAGAACTTGTGTTCTTTTCTAGACCCTTTGAAATGAAATTGTCATTCGAAACATTCCCATCCTGTTGGGATATCTTACCTTTTTGTTTACACCTGCAACAGTCAATTTTAAGAAGATATTACTGTCACTTGGAAAGAAGACACATTTTTTGTCGCCTAGGAAGTGCAGGAACCTTGTAATTGGCTTTCCTTTGGGTGCCATGTGTTCAATGGCACCATCTTGTTTAGCATAGAACCATTATCTTAAGACTAAGACCCACCTATTGTTTTAATGCTAGTTTTTTAAATATCTCATATAGAATAGCATGTAAGATTTATGGCTAAGAACAAATTTATCACTGACTAAATACACCCGATTATCATCTAAAGCATGCTAGATATTTGTGGATAAACAAATAAAGCAGAAATAACGACCTTTACGTGCCTTTAATGAATCTCCTCTATTTACTCACAAAATATTATCCTTTCTAGTTCATATGACAGTCCTATCTTTGACTATCATGGCTCATACTTGGCAGCAGTGATGCTATAAATTCTCTTCACTTAATTTCCTAGGCTTGTTGCTAAAATCTCCATGGATGGCTATCAACAAACATTAATAGGACTGCACATATTCACTGCTTTATTAGTGATGGATTCCTCTCTTAACCAAGCTGAAAAAGCAAGATTCAAGAATTTGACAACTTTCTTTGTATTTGATGATAATTGAATGGCTATTTTTTTATTTTGAATATGAACCACTTTCCATATTGATGATTAGCACCACTATTTAGAAGAGAGAGCAGTGATTGCATTGCCTTTTAGGCAGCACTATGTTATGAATGCCTTTGGTTGCATTATTTGATCTGATTGCTCCATTTTCATTTTATCTTTGTATCATGAAGCTTGCAAGAAGAAAATCTAATGTAAAACAATGAATAAAACCCTTGTGCTTCGAACCTGGAAGAAAACACCCTATAGCTTCATTTCTTCATGTAAACTTTACTTCATATTCAGATTATAAGAAAATGAAGCTTTCATTTATTGCCGAGTAATTTCACTTCTCCATGGTTGCTTGTTTCCATTGGATGCACCATCATTGAATTTCCCTAACCTGCGTCATGATATGTGTATTTAAATTCACCCTCCCTTCTGATTTTGTTTTGTTTAGCAATTCTATGTCATTTAACATAGTGACACATAACTTCTCTATCATAACTGATGTATACTTGCTTGAGCAAGTCAAAAGGAGATGAATTATCTGATGAGTACCCTTTTGATGTCTTTGAAAAGCACAATACAGTAGCACACCGAGCTCAACCCTTGTGGGAGCCATATTTACCCCACGTGCTGAAATTCGATAGTTAAAAATAGAAACACAATTGCACCTGTATCTGCACATGAAACAAATAATTCAGAAATAGGATGCCTACCTTCAATGTGTATAATAGTCCTCTATTGGCTTCCTATAGACACTTAGGATAGGCGTTGCATTTGATGTATACAAAAATTAGCATATACATGCATGGGTAGATGTGCATGTTCAGAATGCAACCCTTCATTGCTTAGAACCTAAAGTTTTAACTCATTCCTTTACCCATTGCAGGTAACCAGACACAAGGCAACCTAAGGACCAAGGAGCAAGACAAAGCTATCAGATGCCAGACACCTTTGCAGAACCATTTATTTAGGCAATGACTGGTTACCTTCTTTACATGTTTATTTTTTAGCATTTACGCATTCATCCATGGTTTAATTTCTATCTATATCAAATGATTAAGTCAGTCTCACAGCTTGTTGTGTGAGACACACGTTTACGATTACATTCAATAAGATTACTTTTCATCAAAATATTATAAAAAATCTGTTACGTTTCATTCATTTGTATGAATAAGATAACTTTATGTTTCATGTAATCTTGCAATCCTATAAAGATGTTTCATTTGTATAATTGAATGTAGCATATAAGTTTTTAATCAAAAAGTACCCCTTATCTTGAAGCATAGATGGCTCTTCCTGATTGAGCCCGTAGGTGAAAATCTTGTAACATTTTTGGCAACATTTGTTGCATGTTTGCCTGCTAAACATCAAATACCAGTGACCTAGACTCCTCCATTGGGCATGGAGTTATAGGAAAAATTAGAGACAGACCTAGAGAAATCTCGCACATGGCTATAACTCACTTTGTAACTCAGTAGAACAGAACATATTCCGTGGAAAATTATTGAAAACAAGAAAACTACAAAAAGAAAACTATCTAACTGTGTTGGAACAAAACTTAGGGAAATGAAAAAGCAGCTAAGCTAAATTGCAACAACACTTATTGAAAACATAAAAACCTATCCTACGATGTACAAAGGTAGATTATACCTCAAAACAACATTTGAGGTGAATCCCATTAACTGGGATTGGTAAAAATTCACCATCCATTATTGACAATTGGAAAGCATTGTGCTCCTTGCACTCGGAAATAACATAAGGACCAGTCCAAAAGTTATCAAACTTTGAATGCTTACCTGGCCTAGTCTTCAATACATCCCACTTAAGAACAACATCGCCCTCTCTAAAAAATCTTGGTGTAGCTCTCTTGTCAAAAACCCTCTTTGTTTGGAGTTGATGATACTCCATAGATTTAATTGCTTTGTCTCTAACTTCTTCAAGCTCCATAAGCTAAGCATATCTCACTGTCAAAGGCTCATTATCTTCAAACATCTCTAACTGGTGTATTATGTCAAGAGCTGGCAGCTCCATAGATACAGGCAGTCTTGCCTCTTTACCATAAACCAGCATATACGGTGAGTTACCAATAGAGCTTTTAGGGGTCACTCTATCTGCCCAGAGTGCATACTTCAGATTTGTGTGCCAAGTCCTTTGGTTATCCTCCAGGGTTCTTTTGATGATTCTGATAAGATTCTTATTTGTACTTTCAGCCAAACCATTACCCTGAGGGTAATAATTTCAAGATGTATTCAGATGAATGCCATGTTTAACAGCCCAATCTGTAACTCGTAATCCCACAAATGCTAGAGTGTAATCGGATATAGTAGAATCATGAACCCCAAACCTGGTTACTATGTCATCATAGAAGTTCAATATAGAAGATTCATTAGCTTCTTTTAAAGCTACTGCTTCTATCCACCTTGTAAAATAGTCTGTGGCGGTAAGTATCCACCTGTGACCAGCACTGGAAGGTGGGTTTATGGGTCCAATAAAGTCAATGCCCCATCTTATGAAGGGTTGTTCAACTTGAATCGACTGTAGAGGCATGGTTGGCAACGTTTCCTTCCCTCCAAATAAAGCACATTTAATACACTTCCTCACCCAAGCATGGGAATCTTTGAATAAGTTGGGCCAGTAATAGCCAGCTCTCATTATTTTCCAAGCAGTCATCTTAGGAGCAAAATGACCTCTTACAACTCCATCATGAAACTCATGAAGCACTCTTTCTATTTAATTAGTATGAATACATCTCAATAGCACACCGTTGAGATCCTTTTTGAAAATGATATTGTCCACCAGCACATACGGAATGCATTGCAATCTGAAGTATCTTTGTTTAGCTCTATCTAAGCCTAGTGGACACTCACCAGTTTCTAAAAAATGGGCCATGTCTTGAACCCAACCTGCACCTAATATAGGTGTATCATCTTGAGAATTTTGAGGCTCATTAATATTAGCTAAAACAATATATGTTTCTGATTCCTTTTCATTGCTAGACCTTGCAGCAAGTTGCTCACAAAGTCCCTTTCCTCTGACAAGTTTCATGATTTTGATGTCAACGTCAAACTCCATAACTTTTTTGACCCAACCTGCCCTTTTCTCACTCAGATCCTTACTTAACATAAATTATTTCACACTAGGGTGGGCAACTAAAAGATGAATCTTACTATTTGAAACTAAAGGCTTAAACTTCTTCAAACTTCTAATCACAACAAGAACATGCTTCTCCACGAAAGAATATCTTTGTTCATAATCAAGAAGACCTTGACTAAAAAAGGCTAGTAGCTGCTCTAAATTATCATTATTCTTTTGAACTAGCATAGCAAAAATAGAACTAATGCTACCAAAAGCATATAGAGTAAAATCTTTAGAAAAATTTGGATTTACCAGCGTTGGGGGTGATGCTAAAGCCTCCTTGATCACTTCAAATTTGTTCTTTGGCTTCTATGGTCCAACTAAAAACTGCATTTTTTTAAGCATGGCAATCAAAGGCTGCAACAAATTTGCAACATCAAGAATAAACCTCCTTAAAAAGTTAATTCTGCCTAAAAATCTTTGTAAACCCTTCTTGTGATTGGGCAATGGCAGTTCAAGTATAGCTTAGACCCTCTCAAGATCAATAGTAACTCCTTGCTTTGACACTATGTGTCCTAGCAGCTTACCTTCATGAACTGCAAAGATACTCTTTCTTGGATTCAAGGATATTCCAAACTCCTTGCATTTCTCAAACACTTGTTTTAGATTTGACAGATGTTCCTCAGCATTCTTTGAGAATACTATAACATCATCCAGATATATCAGCACAATTTTGTTGACTAGACTTTGAAAATCCATATCCATGGCTCTTTGAAATGTGGCACCAGCATTAGATAAGCCAAAAAGCATTCTTTTGTAAGCCATAGTGCCCAACTTCATGGTAAATGCAGTCTTGAACTATCTTCTTCCTTGACTAGCACCTGGTTATAACCAAAATAACCATCCAACAGAGAAAACCTTTCGAAACCAGCAACCACTTCCAGAATCTGCTCCATCGAGGGCAATGGGTAATGATCTTTCAGAGATGTTTTGTTAAGATCCCTAAAGTATACGCAGAGCCTAATCTCTCTGTTTTTATTTCTAACCGATACAATTTTAGAAACCCATGAAGTATGTTTGATAGGAAATATAATACCCCCCTCAACTAATTTGGTCAGTTCCTTGATCATTAAAGGTTCTAACTTAGGGTTTAAAGGTCTTTGTTTCTACCTAACAGGCTTGGCTCCAAGTTCTAACTCAATTGTGTGCTGGGTAATGTGGGGGTCAAACCCTTTTAAATATGAGTATTCCCAAGAAAACACATCATGAAATTCCTGACATAAAGCAATAAAAGCTTGTTTATCCTTAGTTGAACATATTTTACCTATTTTCAGGAGCTTACCTTAAAAAATCTCCAACTCTTCATAATGTTCTTTGATCTGCAAACTAGCTTTACCCTTCTTAAGTTGATCATCTATGTTGAAAATGGACTCCAAAGTGACAAGTCCCTTGGGTAGTTTTTTCATCTTCAGCTGTATGACTTGATCATCATACTATTGCTTGAGCGTTTCTTGATTCATTAGAGAAAATTGATCTTCCTCCAGCAGAAATGATAGAATCTGTTCATCACTGTCAAACACCTGCCAGTGAATATTATTATCAGTAATTGATGGCCTGACAACAACCTTTACGTATTTATGTGTTTTCCCCTTCTTGATATCATTAGGGATATCAAACTGTGCTCCAACAGTTGCAAGCCGATTTGCATGTTTGTTCTGACTTCTGGGAACAGAAGTCAAGTTGAATGCATCGAACTCTTCAATCAAGTCCCACACTCTATTTTTGTAGGACTTTAAAGCATCATTTTTAGCAACATTCAGGCCTCTAACCTGATTTACTATTAATTCATTGTCTCCATAAACCTTGAGATAGTTCACTCCTCTTTTCCTTACCCATTCCAGACCTTGGATAAGCCCTTCATATTCAGTAGTATTATTGGAACAGGCAAAATAAAAATTGAAAGCAGAAAAATACTTATCACCTTCTGGGGACACAAGCATTACACCCCTCCAGCTCCATTCTTACTTCTGGAACCGTCAAAAAACATCTCCCATAACTCCTCTTGCTACAACTGCAGTGAATATACACTTTTTTCCAGGTTAGGCATCTCTGCATCAGGTTCATGAAGCACATAATTACCCATACCAGCATCAAGAATATGACTATCAGGGTTATCTACCATGTTCTCCACTGCCCACTCATGCAAAAGTGACTCAGGAACACTTTCAGCCTGCAGCTCTTAAGCAACAACAAATTCATTGTCAATAAAAATGACACAATTTGTGTCTAGAGCAGTAGGGACAACATTGATCACACTTGGATTATAAGGCTCTATGTGATCCTTAGCCAATCTCTCTTACCTCATAGTAACCTTGGTCCCGTATCTTGTCCTAAAAAAGAAAATGGGACTATTCTAATGACAAATAACCCCCAATCTTAGCTGTGAAATCCCTAGACAGACATAATGCAAAAAAATGAAGGCAAGTCTATGACAAAAACATCCTATGGTATGGAAAAATTGGGACAGGCCTGCAAGGTAAAACTCAAGTCTTTGATGATACCTACAGTATTAACAGCTAATCCATCTAACTGAAGCACCCCTTTTTCTAATGGTTGATACGTCAGTCCTAACTGATCTACAATCTTCTTGGGCATGATTGAGCTAATAGTACCGCTATCTACCATGCAGTTATGAACTAATTTATCCCCAACTATTAAGGAAACGTAAAAAGGAGGAGGCTTAACATCCTTACCTTGTTGTTTAATGGGTTGTTGGTTGTTGTCTTGGGAGTATTTGTTAGGACAGTCCTAACTTGACCTACTATCATTTCGTCAGTCATTTTCAAATTCGACAGAGCTGACTGTAACATATCTTTCTGACCTAGGATAGCTAAAGAATCCCACATGGACATTGTTACGTTCATCTTCTTCATATTTTCAATTATATTAAAAGGCATAACTGAACCTACCTTATGGTGAACCTTTACACCAGCAGGATCAGCTTGCAAGTGCGATTGCTCCTTAGTAGCTCCTTGAGTGTTCCCTTGCACAACGCGAGGCACTTGTGATGTGGATGGTTCAACAACTACAACCTTCCCCTTCTCATTTGTTTTCTCAAGATTGAGAGATCTTTTCTTTGCTCTTGTATTTGTTGAGACTGGATCATCCGCATTCATCCCACATAACTCTTCTCCCTGAAAGTTCAGCAAAGTAGCATCATTTGTAGGCTGCTCCTGATGTTGAGGAGTTGCATCATTAGGTATGTTATGTTGTGAGCCTACAATGCTCTACACCATTAGAGCTTGATTTATGAGTCTATTGGAGCAGGTAGCTTGATTGTGAGGTTGGTTGAATGGATAGTATCACTCATAATCAGCAACTAGATTATTTTGAATAGGGACAAGATCCTTAGTTGCACTAACAGGTGTTGGATTATAAGCCTAAAAATGCCTTTTGTTCACATTTTTCCTTGGACCTTGATAGTTACCTTGATATTGTTGTTTATTGCCCTGGTAGTGTTGATTTACTCCTTGGTACTGCTATTGGTACGGTGGTCTGTAGGACTGCTGCTTCTCCAAGTTGACCAATTTGTTCCCAAAAGTCCGTAAAATGCTCTCAATCTTTTGTTGACTCTCTTTAATTTCCTGCAACCCAAGTGATTGACTAGGGACTAAAGCCTCTTGTCCACCAATAGTTGGTAACACTGGAACAACAGGTAATGGGGCAAAAGGTTGTATTTGAAGTGGCATATTTGACTATATTTTCGAAAAAATAGACATTGGTGGCCTAGGAGCAATCTTTCTTGCCTGAATTAAACAATTGTTTTCTCTAATTGTTGTTTCAAATGTATCGGGTAGAGACACTCCTCCCATTGGTTGTGTCATTACAACTATATCGTTGTTAATGGCCTTTAGAAAGTACAAAAAATAATATTCAGGAGGTGGCCTCACTGTTGCAGGGATTATATCCAAGGTCCTCTGAAATCTTAAGTTGAAATCATTCATTTGCTCTTGAGGATCTCTTTTTATAGTAGTCAGTTATTCGAGTAGGGATAAATTATCCGACCTGTCTTGAAATTTCTTATGTAATTTATCCCCTAACTCATCCCACATAGCAATGGTACCAACTCCAAGACTTCTAAACCACTGTAATGCTCTTCCTTTAAAATATTTTGCAAGTAACCTTACAGCTACATCCTCTTGTGTAATATGATGAACACCACATAAAGAAGCAACATCTCGTATATGCTCAATGAGAGTTATTTGATCTGCACTAATGAAGATTAGAAAAATTTTAAGGGTTGGCATCGGTATAGCATTGTGTTGTGCAAGATTTAATGGACTACCTCCATTAAATGGCATGAATGGCTAATTTTTTGCAACCATTAGAGGTGATTGTGATGGATTAAATTGAGTCTGAATAACAGGCACAAAGCTTACAGCATAAATAGTTCTTCCTGGACTGCCTGAGGGTGACTTTGTTGCTCTGAAACTTGGTAAAGTAGAGAGAGCTTCACTTTTCCTCTTATATGACCTTTCTCTCCTCCTTGGTCGTGAAAATATTGATTCAGGCCTAACACCAAGTGGTGTAGACTAAACTCTCTTTGAGGGAGGTGTTCTTTTCACTGCTCTACCTTGCCTTCTGGGTTGAGACAACTGCAAATACTCAAAACCTCTGGAACTTCTCATTCGTATCCTTCTCATAAGTTGTGACAGCACTGGCTCTGTTGTTCTTCCACTTCACAAATTCGCCAAATGTGCCTATAAACCTCTTGAAAGGCCTGAAAATCTATTGGTTGCACATCAAAACCAGCAAACAAATTAAAAAACTACACTATCTTAGTCGATAGTGCCACCGGGCATGCCAAAAATTGTTATCTCCTCGAAATACACCCTACTGCAAAGTTCTAAAACTGAGTTTTCTGAAGAAACATGGGATCGTTTCAAGGCTGTGGGTCACCTAAAGCTAAAATGAACCTCTGGAGAAGGCCGACTTCCTTTCGGTATGATATCACCTAACTACTGAATTGTTGAGAAAAAGGGGAGAAAGAACATAAATGAAAAGTTGAAAGTTTAAACTGGGTGAAACACCAAACTGAAAATTAGATAAATCAAACTTAGAAAAACTAACACTTGATTTCAACTGGTAAGAAACAAATATGCACAATTCATTTTTTATGTTCTTGCATAAGTATTTCACTAAAAGGTTTGAATGCAAGAAACTACACAAGGAAAGTACATTTCACAATGAGCAAGTAAAAGCATCTATTACTCAATTAATGACCTACATGAACATAATATTTTTAGAAAGGTAAAAACATGAGACAAAAACTAGAAGGGAGTTATGACACTTCCACTGATGGCTTCATCAAATCACTTCATATACACTGAACTGCAAAGAAATAAAAGGCAAGTATTCATTACTAATAAAATCCAAGGGAAAAATCTATATTCATTACCTCCAGAGTTACAAAAAATGGCCAACACTGCATATGGACTGTGAAAATCACTAATACATGAATAAGCCTAATCTGAACTAAATGATAATGAGTTACAAACAGGCATAAGTAAGCCATCTCCAACAACCTAGGTCGGATGCACTCCATTATCCTAGAATATAGCCCCTATATCATCTCCAAAAGAGCTCCAAATGGGAGAAAAAATAAAATTGGACCAAGTCCAACATGATGACACTCCAAACAGTCCTCAAAAAGTTCCCATTTGCATCAAAAAGCAAATAATCACCCCTATATTCCCTCCTAATGTTTGCAAACCTCTCACAACTCGCCCCCATTCGTGCCATGCCATCAATACAAGATACTCTCCATTTCATGACTTGGTCACATTATGAAGATAAACATATCTTTATTCTTCCATGCGTTGAAAGCTTCCATTATTTAACTTTTGCATTCTAAAAATAATATTTATTCTAAGTGATTTATAGATAATCACCTAGGTAAATATTGCACATCATGTAATGAATGCAAAGGAAATACAAAACCTTCATGTATCAGGCAAGCTAAATCCCTAGGCAATATGGTTTACAAAGTCAAGGAATGACTTGATCACGCCAAAGTCATAAAGGCACATTTGAATACCAAAATTACAAGGCACAAGCAAAGTAATTTACAAGACTTAAAGTCTTGACCACGGGAATTAGTTGATAATGTATATTTTTAAGAGAAAAGGAAAAAATCGCCTAACTTTCAATCGGCCACCACTTGACTTAGGGTAAAAACCCTAAAATAAACCAAAAGAAAGAAACATCATCATTCTGCATTATTTTGAATGAAGCTTTACGAAGAAGCTAGAGTTGCCACCAGTGAGGGTTGTAAGAAGTCTGCCAAAGATATCCATGGCAAATTCTCTGCAACACAAAGATTCTTTTGAACAGATCTGAGCAAGAAAATTTTGAGAAAGACCTAGGTAAATACCTTACATCACTATTTTGATCCTTTTGTGAAGAAAAACTTTACAGCCGAGCCCTAGTTTGGATATATTATTTTTCTCTCCATGTTTGATTTTTCAAATGTATTATTTCCATGCACTCCATGCTCATGGCTCTATATGGATTCACATTTTCTTGTAGGAGCTAGGGTTTTTACTTCGCTTGCATTCTAGATTTGTGGTCTCATATATCTGCACAACCATTTTGGCTTTCTCGTACCTTATGAAAATGAAGGTTCATTTCCTCAAATCGCTAGCCCGAGGGTTACCTGTGATTTAGCCTCTGTGGCTATCTCCAAGCCTTTTTCCTGTTGTGAATAATCATGCTTTACTTTGAAGAAATTAAGCATTTTCCTGTAGAAAGGCTGCACCCTTGATATTTTAAAATGTAGATTCATAAACCCCTTTGTAGATTGCTTTTCTGGGCACATCTCATTCTAGTCATTCATTGATCATCCGTTTTGAGGAAAATAAAAGAAAACTTATGGCCTATGGCCTGTGCTTATCTTCATGTATTTTTTTCACTCTCCTGTTAGTTCTCCTGTTCATATTCTAGAAACTCTGCACTTAATGGCTACGGCCATTTTAAACTTTCCAACACATTTTCCTGCTCTTTTATCCATATTTTATTATCATAAACATTGGATGTGCATCCATTACTTTCGATATGACTTGAGTATTATTTGTTTGAATACCATTGTTTCTTGGATCCACAAATTGTAAAGTAGCATCATGATCAACAGGTGATCTGGATTCACTGCATAACTAGTTAGAACTTGTGTTCTTTTCCAAACCCTTTGAAATGAAATTGTCATTCGAAACATTCCCATCCTGTTGGGATATCTTACCTTTTTGTTTACACCTGCAACAGTCAATTTTAAGAAGATATTACTGTCAGTTGGAATGAAGACACGTTTGTTGTCGACTAGGAAGTGCAAGAACCTTATAATTGGCTTTCCTTTGGGTGCCCTATGTTCAATGGCACCATCTTGTTTAGCATAGAACCATTATCTTAAGACTAAGACCCACCTGTTGTTTTAATGCTAGTTTTTTAAATCTCTCATATAGAATAGCATGTAAGCTTTCTAGCTAAGAACAGATTTCTCACTGACTGAATACACCCGATTATCATCTAAAGCATGCCAGATGTCTATGGATAAACAAATAAAGTAGAAATAACGACCTTTACCTGTCTTTAATGAATCTCCTCTATTTGCTCACAAAATATTGTCCTTTCTAGTTCATATGACAGTCCTATCTTTGACTATCATGGCTCATACTTGGCAGCAGTGATGCTATAAATGCTATCACTAAATTTCCTAGGCTTTTTGCTAAAAGACCCATGGATGGCTATCAACAAACATTAATAGGACTGCACATATTCACTGCTTTATTAGTGATGGATTCCTCTCTTAACCAAGCTGAAAAAGCAACATTCAGAAATTTGACAAGTTTCTTTGTATTTGATGATAATTGAATGGCTATTTTTTTATTTTGAATATGAACCACTGTCCATATTGATGATTAGCACCACTATTTAGAAGAGAGAGCAATGATTGCATTGCCTTTTAGGTAGCACTATGTTATGAATACCTTTGGTTGCATTATTTGATCTGATTACTCCATTTTCATTTTATCTTTGTATCATGAAGCTTGCAAAAATAAAAGCTAAGGTAAAACAATGAATAAAACCCCTGTGCTTCAAACCTAGAAGAAAAAAACCTTGTAGCTTCATTTCTTCATGTAAACTTTACTTCATATTCAGATTATAAGAAAATGAAACTTTCATTTATTGCTGAGTAATTTCACTTCTCCATGGCTGCTTGTTTCCATTAGATGCACCATCATTGAATTTCCCTAATTTGCTTCATGGTACTTGTATTTAAATTCACCCTCCCTTCTGATTTTGTTTCTTTAGCAATTATATGTCATTTAAGATAGTGACACATAACTTCTCTATCATAACTGATGTATACTTGCTTGAGCAAGTCAGAAGGAGATGAATTATCTGATGAGTACCCTTTCGATGTCTCTGAAAAGCACAATACAGTAGCATGTCGAGCTCAACCCTTGTGGGAGCCACATTTACCCCACGTGCTGAAATTCAATAGTTAAAAATAGAAACACAATTGCACCTGTATCTGCACATGAAACAAATAATTCAAAAATAAGATTCCTACCTTCAGTGTGTATAATAGTCCTCTATTGGCTTCCTATAGACACTTAGGATAGGTGTTTCATTTGATGTATACAAAGATTAGCATATACATGCATGGGTAGATGTGCATGTTCAGAATGCAACCCTTCATTGCTTAGAATTTAAAGTTATAACTCATTCCTTTACCCATTGCAGGTAACCAGACATAAGGCAACCTAAGGACCAGGGAGCAAGACAAAGACATCAGATGCCAGACACCTTTGCAGAACCAGTCATTCAGGCAATGACTAGTTACCTTCTTTACATGTTTATTTTTTAGCATTTACTAATTCATGCATGGTTTAATTTCTATCTGTATCAAATGAGTAAGTCAGTCTCACGGCTTGTTGTGTGAGACACATGTTTACGGTTACATTCAATAAGATTACTTTTCATCAAAAGATTATAAAAAATCTGTTACGTTTCATTCATTTGTATGAATAAGATAGCTTTATGTTTCCTGTAATATTGCAATCCTATAAAGTTATTTCATTTATATAATTGAATGTAGCATAGAAGGTTTTTATCAAAATGTACCCCTTATCTTGAAGCATAGATGGCTCTTCCTGATTGAGCTCATAGGCGAAAATATGGTAACAGTACCAATCAAAATTTCAACATTTTACACCCCAAGAAAGAGGGTAAAAATCCACCAATAACAAGGTATACTCGCCAACACACCACTAGGGTAACCTTCAAAACAATTCCTCCCAACTACAAGGTGTACCACCAATGCACTACGAAGGTAACCTTCAAAGATGACAACAACATGGATATTCCTTCGCTTGAAAATTCTAAGATATCAATAGTTTCTTGGACCCCGTAGCTAGTTCAAGTAAGATTTTCCGCAACATATCTTCTATACAAATAAAGTGAAGTACCAATCCAAGTTTTCAACATCTTACACCCCAGGAAAAGGGATAAAAATTGAAAAAAAATCAAAACAAAAAAAATTCAAAAACATGTGAAAAATATTAAAAAAGGAACATCGTTGGATTATTCTATCACTCAAACAGTCTAAGATATCAAAATTTGCTTGAACCCCACAGCTAGTTCAAGCAGATTTCCCAAAACATATCCTCTAGACATCAAAGTGGAATATCAATTTGAGAATTGTTTATCCCAAAAACTAGTTTATGCTTTGAGTCAAATGGTCAAACTATGTGGTCTCTGTGTACAACGTAGGCAAGGCTTTTGATCCCCCAAGGCCTTAGGTTAGTCCCATTAGGTTTTTATTAGGCTTTCTTCCAACTTATTCAAAAAATAAAAAAATCCAAAAAAAAATTCTAAAATACAAAAAACATTCACAAAATAACAAAACCCATGAAACCGATAATACAGATCTCAAAGTCATCTCTCCCTTGACTATAGTAGTTTGAGAACCACCTATAATAATTTTAACCCATGATGTTGGGGTTTCACTCTAAACATACAACGCAACACAAAAGGACATGAGCATGAGGATGAACATAATTTATGATGAAAAACAGACACATGCTAGGGTTTAGAACAAATGAGAAAGAAACTAACAAAAGGAGAAGTCAACTGCTAGGTTTCGGGACAAATGCCCAACACAAACCAAACAAGAGCGTTGTTTTCAAAAAATAGCATAGTTTTAGGACAAAAGAACAGAAACAAGGGTGCAAGTTTAGAACAATAGCACAATTTTAGAACAATAGAATAGTTTTCAAACAATAGCATAGTTTCAGGACAACAACATAGATACAAGAGCATAGGTTTAGAACAATAGCGCAGTTTTAGAACAATAGTGCAGTTTTCAGACAATAGCATAGTTTCAAGACAAAAATATAGAACAATAGCACAATTTTCAGACAATAGCATAGTTTCAGGATAAAATCATATAACAACAATGCAGTTTTCAGATAATAGCACATTTTTTGAGCAACTATGTAGTTTTCATAGTACAAAAGCGCCAAAACTGATGTAGATGCTCAAAAAACACCAGAACTTTACTATTGACTCAAGAAACTTTGTACACATGATACAATAACGTAACAAAATGAAAATGAGAAGCGACAAGGTACTTGCTATGAAACCAATGCCTAAAGGACATCCAAACTCTCAAAACACATCCATGCAATATGAGGCTCCCTAAATCCTCACCATATCTCCTTGAGAATTGACAAAACAAAAACATTCAGATAACTTTAAAACACAACAAAAACAACATAAAAAAGAACAAAAACATTTGAAAAATCTCAAAAATCCTATTTCCACAATCGCCTATCAGTAATAAAGGTTCATCCATAATAAACAGATTGTCACACTCACCCTTTGACAAAACAGAAAAACAAACAAAGCAACATCAAAAGCTAGAACTTTCAAGTAACAATCACAAGGATTTAAGCACAAGAAGACAAAAACAAAGCCAAGTATAACTTCCTATCTATTGAAAATTCCCAACAACATCCCAAGATATGTCTTAACGGATTTGTTCCTATGATAGGCATGATCAACACAGGATAATAGTCCCATAAATAGATAGAGCGAGTGATACAGCAACATTGTTTTTATCTTTTTAGTAGCCTTATCTTTTTTATATACATTATTGACTCATTCCCAGGATCTCTCGAGGATGTCCATAAGGATTTAGAGAAGAATGAGGGAAATTGAGTGTCATTTCAGTTTTTTGTTTGTTGGATATTTTTGTTATACTACCATGGTGAATACTTGCTTTATTGAGTGTATGAAATTTGTGTTGAAACAATTTGTGTAGTAGTTGCACATTACGTATTTCATACCTTTTTGCGTAAATGGTCTAAAATTCATATAGCAATTGCATGTTAGGTATTTCATACCTCTCTTTGTAAATGGTCTAAAATTCATGTAGCATTTTCATGTTAGGTGTCCTATACCTCTTTGTGTGATTGGTCCAATTTTTTTTTAACACAACCCAACTATATACTTTAAACAAAGTTTTTGTTTGTTTGGTATGAACAAGAATACTCCTTGTTTGTAGAATCAAAGTTCACGCAATGGATATGAAGTCACCTTGGTCATTAATGCCCTGGTACATCATATTTGTTTGCTAGATAAAACAAGATTGTTCAAACAATGAAGCCTCCAAGTAAAGCAAAAGCAACTTATCAATGGCATCACATTCTTACTAAAAAGAATTTCTAATATCATCCACTTTCTTCTATCTTCTCAATATTACTAACATTTTCTTCTAGTCAAACATTTCTTCTGTCAGTCCTTGCACTTAACGCATCACATTAGCTTATCAAAAAAATTGGTTCATTATCTAGAATTTTCATCAAATTTCTCAAGGGGGCACCATCCATGCTATCCTTTTTGGGGCATACTAGGCAACTCTTGCACCTGGGGAATACTGGGGCAATGTTCTTTGAAACAAAGCAACCAATACTTTGTATCAAAGAGGGGAAAAATGTAGACACCTAAAAAATTCCTTGCTCATGAACTAGCATTTTGGCACTCATATTCATCTATCAATCAAGTGATTTAATATTGTTTAATTAATTCATCATTGAACAACATCAAACAACATCAAACAACATAGAACAACATCAAAAAACATTGAACAACATCAAACAACATCGAACAATATTGAACAACATGAAACATCATCTCAGAACATCTTAGAATGACAAAATTGTCTCGTAACATCACAGAATAACTCGAAATTGTCTCGCAACATCTCATAATGACTCATAACTATCCCATAACATCTCAAAATGACTCAGATTTATCCCAGAACATCTCATGATATCTTAGAATCGTCCTATAACATCTCCGAACATCTCAAAAACCATCTTGAAACACCTCGAAATCATCATGTAATATCTTGGAACATCTCAGAATCACCCTGAAATAGCTTAGAATCATCCTGTAATGTCTTAGATCATCTCGAATCATCTCAAAATCACCCTAAAAAATCTTAGAATCATCTCTTAATGTCTCAGATCGTATCAGAATTATATCGCAATGTTCCCACATTGCACCACATTAAAATGACATCAAAAACCCTAATTCCTCTATTAATTGAATAATACAAGATTATTTAATTAATTCACTTTTTCGTCACTTCAAACAAATTAAATAAATTTCATTTATTTAGTAAAGTCCTAAAAACCCTAATTCCTTTATTGATTAAATAAAACAATGTTATTTGATTAATTCACATTTCATCATTTCGATCAATTAAATAAATCACATTTATTTAATAAAGTCATAATCTCAATTTATTTTGTCCTGATTGATTAAATAATGCCAATTATTTAATTACGTCACTAAATCACCTTATTCCTCTAAGTGGATTAAATTATTAAATAATAATTTAATTACGACACTTTCCCTCCAAAATTTGAATAATTAAATCAAACTATTTAAATCAATTATCAAAAATCAAATCAAACTAATGCAACTTTGTTTGCAAAAGTCAAACTTGTTTTGCACGTTCAACTCCAAAAAGGAATTAATCAATTAATTCATATTCCCCACCCACTTTCTGATTGAGCAAATTATGATTGTTGATTGAGCAATTTAATATATTAACTAATCAATCCAAATTGTTAACTAAAAAATCTATTTTGTTAACTAAGCCATCACATTCCTAACTAAGCCATCACATTCCTAACCAGGCCATCAAAATCCTAACTGATCAATCTAAATCTATTAACTGATCAATCACATCCTTGACTAGCCAATCTATTTCTCAATCACCCAAATTATGCAATCAACTTTGCCCAATTTTCTCATGTCCAAATCCTCTCAACACACTCCAAACGTTGATTTCGATATTCTTCAACACAATCTTGATCGTCCATTTCAAATCACATCTTCTATATTAACAAAACCCCTTTCCTCACAAATAAGAATCAGAGAATCAACATACATTGAGCAATGATGTGCTATCAAGAACACCGTTGATAGAGCTTCACCCTTTCTTCAATCAACCAACCAAAATAGTCACTCATCAAGCTTTTGCACATGAACTTTGGAGGCTTTGTGGTGATAAGAACAACTCAACATCAGGTGAATACACTCCATTGCGGGATGGTAAGACTATGCTATTCATGTTCATTCGTTTATGTAGTCATTAATTCATTTATGCATGTTAGAATAGCTTAGTTTCATTTTGTATGTGTAGGTTTAGATCTTAGATTAATGTGTTTAATCTTAGTTTAGATTTTTATATTAGCATGTTTCGATCTGTCTTCCAGTCTAATGTTCTCCCCCTCACACATTCATCCATGCTATCTTTTTTAGGGCATGTTAGGGAAACTCTTGCACCTGGGGCATATCAGGGCAATGTTCTTTGAAACAAAGAAACCAGTACTTTGTATCAAAGAGGGGCAAAAATGTAGACACCTAAAAAGGTCCTAACTCATGAGCTAGCATTTTGGCACTTATATTCATCTATTAATTAAGTGATTTAGCATCGTTTAATTAATTCATCATCAAACAACATCAAACAACATCAAACAACATCAAATAATATCAAACAACATCAAACATCATCAAACAACATCGATTAACTGTTAGAAACCAAGATCAGACATGCAAACCAGAAAAAACCTTCCACAAGAGAAAGACAAAAAAATAAAGCAATTTACATTACGATGTGCAAATGAATTGTATTCAGGAATTTAGAAATTACAAGAGATGAATCTATTTATAAAATCAATGTATGCATAACCCTAAAGGTAAAACCTAATGTTGACCTAAAATCAGCTCAACTAAATAAAGCTTACTTATTAATTAAGTAAAATAATTAATACCTAAGTAAACTTAATAAAGTGTAAATAAATAATTAATTACACCAACAACCCCCCTTAAGTGCAACTTAGGGAGACTAAAAGACATGCAATTAATGCTAGGATGAATGCATGAAAGCATGAATGAGTCCTGGAAACTAGTCCATGTTAGGTACCCATATACAAATGCAATGAATGGGAAAGAGGAGAAAACCCAGTGGGACAAATCCCCCTCAATGAGATGACCTCCTGCAAAGAAGCACTAAAAGAACACTGGTGGAGTAACACTGGAATCCTAAATCTGGCAAACAAGGAAAGATACCTTTGTTTACAAGAAACCATATGAAAGTCATTGAAGGACTTAAGTGGAATCATGATAATGCAACATCAGACCCGATGCCAAGGAACACTGGAAAAATCACAAACTAGAACAACCCTAGAATCTATGAAGCAATAGTAGATGAATATATGATGCCCCCATAAGAGGGAATAATATGATGAAAGAATCTAGAAGCTATGTGTATCTCGATTTTGATGCCAAACTATGACTCAAATTGATCCATAAGAGCAAGTACCATGAAGATTTTGGAACATTAACCATAAAATGATTTACCCTTAAACTGAGATGTGACCTGATGTGAATCTGATGTGATTCTAGATTATTAACCATAGGCTCTCAATCTCATATGTGAACCGATGTGAACCAAAATGTGTCAAGCTATGAGCAAGATGTGGCCAAAAGAAACTACATAATCGAGATATAACTCATGCGAGTTGTCATCAATATGAAGATGAGATCAAAGTGCAACTACACTCTAATCAAATTATTATGCAAGAAGCCCCCCTGATGAAACTTTATAGAAGTTTATTTATTAAAATACCCCATGATTGTAAAAGGAGAACATGCAAAACATGCATAAATCAAAGAGAAAATACAAACCTAATGCATGAAAACAAGAAAGAGTGCATGCACAAATCAATGTTCACATCTACCTCCATGATAACCTTAGATATGTGTAGAGGATTGAATCAAATTTTCGGTGTCGTTTCAATCGTGAAAAACTAATAACCGAGACAAAATTTATGCCCTCTAAAGCGAAAAACTGCTTCATCTGACTTCAAAGGCCTACAAAATAAATCTAGAAGAAAATCTAGAAAAAATACCTCTACCCCTGGATCAGGCTCAGAACCAGCATTCCAACGGTATCTTGTTTTTGAAAAATGGACTCTGTATGCTCAAAATATGACCATTTTACTAAAAATGCTCATTTTGGCTTTAAACCAATTATTTTATTAATTTAAAGATTAAAAATTAATAAAATATTCAGTTGTGCCTTCATGGCACGAAAAACTGAGGCAGAATGGAAATCAAGATGGCATGAAAATCAAGGCAAAATAATACGAAAATTGAGGCAGCTCAAAAATGTTTTGGGCACCAAAAATTATGGCTCAAAAATCGAGGCATTCATATGGATACGTACAGCTGTACGGATTTTTCTAGCAACATTTTTTAAAATCCCCAAAAACACTAAAAAATCAATTTTTAGTAAACCCTATCATACTCTATATGAAAATAGGGGTTTTTAGGCCTTCTGAGCGAATCTATGAGGTCCATTTTGCACCAGTATGCACCCTTTGAGAGATCAATGTCAATAAATCAAATATAAACTTAAAGGTTATATGATAATAAAATTCAAATATTGTGGCTAATCTATCTATACACCAAGATTAAAAAATCACTCCTAGCCCTAATAGTCAAAATGAAAGATAATCAATAACATAAAGTGAAAGGTCACAATATCAAGGGTTTCACTCTATACATGCACCATATGACTATTCAAGTCACTAATATGGAGAAGGGTGATGGAGGTCACAAAAACCACCATAAAAAAATAGTATTCCCTACTATCACATGTTAACCTAACCTAGGATGTACTCTCAAAATGACATGACCAAAATCATGAAGAAAAACAATCATGTTGGTAGCCTTATTACCACATCTAGTGCTCAAAATAATTCTATTCTACATGAATATCAATGTAAAGTAAGCTAACAATAGACAAAGTTTTATTTTAAATCCATTTTTATTAACATTGATATGTGCAATAAACAATACATATCATTTAACAAATATTATATTCAATTATCAACATCAAAATTATTTTGATTATTCACATATTGATGCAAGAGCATCCAGGGATAGGTGTGATCCTGCATCAACCAAAAAAAATTATTTCATTTTGAGATGATTTATTTTCCTTAAATTGAATATCAATTTCACTCTGATAAATCTTGTGGTTTATGACGATGCAAAGAGGAAATTCAAACGATTTTAAATGTATTCTTCAAAATACAAAGATGCCACTTTATTAAATAATTAAGAATAGGTGATCATTGGTAGTGAGAGATTGAGTATACAAAGAGAAATAAGTAAAAATGCTAGAGGTTGATTTTATTAGAGAAGGTGAGAATGCAAAACAAAAATACCGAAAGCCCATAGCTGGTGATAAATTTTCACAATGAAAAAAGGAATTCGAAGAGTTGTCAAGCATGCAGTTGATAAAATGGAAGCGAAAAGAAACAACCCACCACCATAGGAAGAGGGTTTTTCTTTTTTTGTTTTCCTAGAAAAAGAAGAAGAGGGACTACGCTTGAATCAAAAGTGGTTTCCTTGAGAAAAAGGCATATTGAAAATTAGACACACAACATTTAGGAGAGAATAGAGGGTGTTGAGAAAAGAAATGGTGAGAAGAGTTGGGGCGAAAAAAAAATTCACAAGGAGAGACTGAATAGTTGAGCGACACACATGAGATCAATGTTGGAGGAAGATACTCAGCCACACAGGAGAAAGTAGAGGAGGGGTTGCTCTACACTAATGAATGGGGCGGCAAAAAAAAATTCACAAGGAGAGACTGAATAGTTGAGCAACACACATCAGATCAATGTTGGAGGAAGATACTCAGTCGTACAGGAGAAAGTAGAGGAGGGGCTGCTCTACACTAATGAGCAGATAATAAAATACATAAAATTGTAATGTAAATAACAAATTGTGTTAAAGGTTGTGTAGAAATGAAACACAGGCATGAATAAGGATAGTGAATGTATACAAACAAATAAAGTGAATGCAGATTGAAGACAAAGAGGGGCACATCATTTGATGGAATATGATTTGTAGATAAAGGATAGTGGAAGAAAATAATAATAATAAATTTGTATTTTGATGTGGCCTTGCAATTATTTTAAATAAAAGAAGAATTTTATTATGTGTTGGAATCTTTGTATTGAAAATTGAATGTTTGATTAAGACAAAACTTTTCCTATGAATTTAGTTTTGGTGTCTTGTGAGTGGGTGATTGGTAGGGGTGTTTCTCTATCTTATGCCAATTGGTATCAGAGTAGGTAGTCCTGTGAGTGGAGAAGATCCGCTAGGACTTGTGGGTGTGTGTGAACAAATCACGATGAGGAGGCAATTCACATCAAAAGTAAAGTGTGTGAAGCGGTAGTGGAGAAGCTTGTGAGATTTTTTGCAAGTGTGTGAGGAATCTTGGCAGCAAGAGAGAGAGCTTGAAGCCACAAAAGAAACTTGAGAAGTGATGACAGATTGCGAGAGGTGAGATTGTAGTAGAAAAAATGGGTTGGGTCATGAAGAGGCTTGTACAAATACAATTTTGGGAGCAGTATTGGGATGATGTGGAGAATGAAATGTGCGAAGCATTGGAAAAGATAGTTGGTGAAGAAGTAGGAAAGATCAAGATGAGGCTCGATAAGTTGGAAAATAATTTTTGGAAAGATGAAAAGAAAGTGGTAAAGAGGAATGAGAAGAAGAACGTAAATAACAGTCTGATATGGAAAGAAGAAGAAGTAAGAGTAGTCCCTACCGATGAAGTTGTAACCATGACATGCCATGAGGAAGGACATGATAATAGAAGAATAAAAGATAGAGGTGAACAAAGAAGAGGTCGTAGCTAAAGGTGAAGGTGAATCAGATTTGTTCACTCAACTGTTGGCGATTGAGGAAGAATGCATGATGAAACTTGTTGATACAGTGAAGAGAGATGAATGAAATATTGCAGTTGATAAAAATATGGAAGGTGTTGTAGTAAAATTTGATATTGCTGTCACGAGCGAAGATGAGGTAAATTGATTGTGTGATGTTATTTCATTTTTGGATGTAGTAGTAGAAGATGAGATGAATAGAGCACAAGAGCATGTAGCAAATGTTATGTGGTTGTGTGTAGAGTTGGTTAAGGATGTTGCAAGGTATTGGTGGAGGTGAATGGTTGGAGGTGGTTTGAAATCACAAAAGAGGAGGAAAGTGTGGAAAGCATTTGGTGGAGGAGGTCAGCCTTTGGTGGATGTGATTCCACAAGGGGAAAGAAGAATATGGTGTAGTATTGTTGGAGGAAGGTGGTGTGTGTTTTGGCACGATGTTGGAAAAGATAGAAGAAAGATTAATTTTCAGCACTTGAACAAGGAGGCAGTTCACTGCATGTTGATGGCAAACTGGTAGAGTAGTGCAACTACTCAACTCCACCATTGTGAGCCCATGCTCACAATATTTCTACCCAACATGTCTGGTGTAGGAGCATCTACGGATAAACACGATCCTACATCAACCAAAAACAATTATTTCATTTTGAGATGATTTATTTCCCTTAAATTGAATATCAATGTCACTCCAACAAAGCTTGTGCTTTATGACGATGCAAAGAGGAAATTCAAACAATTTTAAATGTATTCTTCAAAATGCAAAGATGCCACTTTATTAAATAATTAAGAATAGTTGATCATTGGTAGTGAGAGATTGAGTATACGAAGAGAAATAAGTAAAAATGCTAGAGGTTGATTTGATTAGAGAAGGCGAGAAAGAAAAACAAAAATACCAAAAGCCCACAGCTAGTGATAAATTTTCACAATGAAAAGAGGAATTCAAAGAGTTGCCAAGTGTGCAGTTGAGAAAATGGAAGTGAAAAGACAGCCTACCACCATAGGAAGAGGGTTTTTCTTTTTTATTTTCCTGAAAAAAGAAGAGAGACTACACTTGAATCAAAAGCGGTTGCCTTGAGAAAAAGGCATGTTGAAAATTGGACACACATAATTTAGGAGAGAATAGAGGGTGCTAAGAAAAGAAATGGTGAGAAGATTTGGGGTGGCCAAAAAAAGCATAAGGAGAGATTGAATAGTTGAGCGACACACATGAGATCAATGTTGGAGGAAGATACTCAGCTGTACAGGAGAGAGAAGAGGAGGGGCTGCTCTACACTGATGAGTAGACAATAAAATACATAAAATTGTAATGTGAATAGCAGATTGTGTTAAAGGCTACGTAGAAATGAAACACAGGTATGAATAAGGATAATGAATGCATACAAACAAATAAAGTGAATACAAATTGAGGACAAAGAGGGGCACACCGTTTGATGGCATATGATTAGATAAAGGCCAATGGAAGCAAAATATAAATAATAAATTTGTATTTTGATGTATTCTTGTAATTGTTTTAAATAATAGAAGAATGTTGTTATGTGTTGGAATCTTTGTATCGAAACTTGAATGTTGGATTGAGACAAAAAAAAAATCCTATGAATTTAGATTTGGTGTCTTGTGAGTGGGTGATTCGAAGGGTTGTTTCTTTGTCTTGCGTCACATATAAAATCACAAATCAAAAAAGTAGATTCTTCATTAACTTACACACAAGAATACTCTTATAAAATAAATGCGTGAGTTATCTAGACTCATATTTCATATGTCAATATTAACCTATAATTTTTTCTTTAAATCATACATATGTTAAATATATTTCATCATTTTAAAATCCATGAATACTAATATCTAGTGATTTAAATGTTATCAAAGACTTATAAATAACATATTTCAACTAATTTAACTAATTTTAATAAAATTTTCATCTTCATCGATCAAATAAAGTGAATTTCAGTTTGTGAGATTGAGAAATGTTGATACAACATAACACAAAGAAGCATTATTTATTTCCATTAATTTTTAAAATCATACTAGTATGAACATACAATATGATAATTAGAAACTCATTCCTAGAACAACTCAATAATTGAAAAAGGCATACATTAATTTGAACTGCCAAGTGGTTACTCACAAGAAGATATGTCCACAAAGAGGGGAAGTTTCATGCAAAAGAAAAATACCGATAGAAACTCATACTCATTTACCAATGGGATCCTGAGCCTAAAATCAAAATGGGTACCCTTTATGCTTTGGGATCCCATTCAAAATGAGTACACATTATAGAAATGTTTAGTAACAGTTACTCATTTTTTAAAGATATTTTTAAAAAATGACTGTCAAGTCATTTTTTCCTAACTTTTGTGACTAAACAATGACTAGGGCGAAATGGGTACCCAATTTTTTAAGCTATTTACATTTTCAAACAATGCTTGCTACCTCCTCTCATCAATTTTGTGTCTTAGCAACCTTCAGGTTAGGATTTTAGTTTTTTTTGTGTTTTTTTGGGTATATATTTAATGTTTATAGTTTAAAATTAGGATTTACATTTTGGCTATATATTTAACATTTATAGTTTGAAATTAGGGTTTATATTTTAGGTTATTTTAATATCCATACTTAGGATGAAGTTTACTAGAACTTGACTAGACCTAGGTTACAACCTCTAGTTCATATATTGAGTTGTTCTTAATTTTACTAATCAATATTCAACCTATATCACACTAAACTGATACCTTGAACTAGACATGTTTTCAACTAGTTGTGATTCTTTGTATGGGCATATAGACAAATATAAATTTTACAAGTGTATCTTACATCTAGTCATTTGAACCATCAACAAAAAACTATTAGCTTAGTTTAATAATAGATTGAAATACGAAATACCACCACCCCTCACCATTAATCAAGGGCTATTAATTTACATTTCATGAACCATGTACATGTCATCATGCACTACAACCAATCTATGGGCTATATTAGTAGATACAAATAATTGATTGATCCTAGCTAGCTATATAATAAGATAAATTTCAACATGAGCATATAGGAAAGTTCAACGTGTAAGCATGTATTGACTAGGTTGAGATAAGGATCTTAGTGTGCTAGGGAATGTAGGTTAAAAGCTAATTTCTAAATATATGACATCAAAATAGTGGACACAATAAATTTGTAGAGAATAATATAACTCCTAAAAGATACAAAAACCAAAACCTAACTAGATAAATAGGAAACCTCAAACATAAAATCCATCTAGAAATAGATAGAATATAGGAACCTAGAGTGTACACATACATATGATAAATATCATTCAATAAGATATAGCTATTAAATACAATATTCAGAATGATTCCATCATTAATTATTCTTTTATGGTGTTATATTGATTTAGGATTTTTTTTTTAAATTGTGGCCACCTTCTTGGGATGAATTATTTTACTAGTGATATCATATTCTATTATTTGGCTAATGTATGACTTAAATAGAAACCATGTTGAGAAATTCAAATAAATGAGAGATATTATCTTCTATAGTGTAATTTTATGAATAAATTACACATAGAATCATATGCTTATCATTATTGGATTTATCCATGTGCAAGGTCAATAATTTACCAATAAATTTATAGTGGTTAAATGTTTATTGAATGTTAAATCTAGACCATTGATCCTCAAACATCAAATAAATAAATAGTATGTCACATCACACTAATTAAAAACCTATGAAAGGAAACCACTCACCATTATGAAAATTCCATGTAGGAGTTGAAGATTAGCTCTATACCCAAGACCACCTATGAAAAAAATTGATTCCTTCCACAAGAGGGTATGCAAGAATATGAGCTTGCTTGATATTAAGACCTATCAAAATGATGATAAGGTATGAAGTATATTATAAATGAGTACTATGACCTTGCTTAAATAGGCAAGGTGAGGAATATGATTGAACATTATTGTGACATGTGTCGTAATCCTATGATGAAATAACTAACTCCTAACAACCTAGGAATCAAGCATTAAATGCTAGAAAGGTAAGTTATAGACATGCCAACTAAGACTTCTAGAAGAAATCTTATATCCTAAGTAAATTGAACTTGTGAATAAGTCCCCTAAGTCCCTAGAAAGGTAAATTACTAGGTAAAAGACATATATTCACACCAACACCCCCTTACGTGCAACATAGGGAGAATATTATTATGTAAATGATGTAAAAAAGATGCAAAGATGGGTCCTGGCTAAAAGGTTATTTTAGGCACCCATGTACAAATGCAAAAAAGGAGAAAACCCAATGGGATAAAAATCCTCCCCAAAAGAGAGAAAATAAACAATCAAGAGATGAAATATGGAGGACTCCATGATACCCCCCAAGTACACCATCCATCACATATACACATTACGAATTCCCCCACATAAGAGGGAAAGAAAGAGACCACATAGCCCCCCATAATGAAGTAGCTCCAAAACAATTGAAGAATGTCTGAAGACAAAAGAGAATCTAGTGTATGCCAAAAATATATCTCCCCTTGGGAAGAAAAGGATCAAATGGTCGATGCTAAAGAAACCTCATCACCATGAAGAAGCAAGAGGGCAGAAGCCTCAAGAATGAAATCTCAAAATATGTATCAAGTGTCTCCCAAGATGTTTAAACAAAATCAGTTGTAACCCCAATCAAGGAAGAAGATAAAGAATGTGAAGAATCAAGATAAACCTCCAAAGATGAATGATAAAAGAGGAGAGAAACTCCCTCAAACAATTTTGTAGAAGAGGAATGACAAACCAAATCTGATATACGTGTCATGAAACCTTCCTACAAAGGTAAATATGGAAAAAAAAGCATCCTACTCATCTGAAGTCTTGGAAACCAAGCCAACACTCAAATATGAAGAAGCGGGAGGTGATGAATACTCATCACATGGCTAATGAATAGCAAGGTTCAACCATCCACCAAAACCATCATGTGGAGAAATATCCAAATTGTAGGTAGGAGAGTGATCCTTAGAACATTCACCATCAAGAATAAAATGAGAAAATAAATAGATATTTGCTTCATGATTAGCCCTAGCCACTGCAACAAGTTGTCTAGTATGAAAATCATGAATGAAGATTGAATCTGGAGTGAAATAAATGGATTTACCAATTTGTGCTATCTGATATAGTGAAATAATATTATGTTTGATATCAGGTATACCAAGAACATTATTAAAAATACCATTTGGCACATCAATAACCCCTTTACCAAATACATCTAGATAAACATTATTAGCCATCAAGATCCTCATGAGTGAAGTATGCTTTAGGGATGAAAACCTATCAGGTTTTCCTGATATATGATATGAAGCTCCATAGTCAATAATCCAATTTCTAGACCGTCCAACATGTGTAAGAATAAGAGTTGGGCCTTTCATCTTATGATCATTTACCTTATCAATCCCATTACAAATTCCTTCAATACCTGTGTGTGTAGAAGATGGTGATTAAGAAGAAGAAGAAGATGATGAACTTGTAGATTTTTAAGGCAAAGAAATGTTATGTTCCTTTAGAAGTTTCCTCATTTCACCTAGCTCTTTCTTGTAACAAGTTTGTTCACCATTCCCTAATTTTTGCAATAACCACACTTAGTCTTCTCCTTCTTAGGTTCATCCTCTCTAGGAGAGGTGGTAGATGCATTAGATTAGCCTTAAGTTTAGAATTCTTCTTTTATTTATCCTTAGATGATGATGCAATCAATGCACAACTCTTAGAATGTGTATCAAGTTGACTAATTTTAGCTTGTTCCCTAGTCAACCTATCACAAAATTTCTTAAAAGAGGGCATAACAAAAGAGTCACCTAAACCATCCATTGTAGTATAAAGGAAGTAGAGAAGTATGCAAATGAACCTTTTAACTTAGACAGAATCATGAAGATGCATTCTTTATTAGTTTTATCTTTACCACAACCTGTGAATTATGACCTTAATGATTTAAATTTTACCAAGTAGTCTTCAATGGAAGGAAAATAATATGTGGATAATGATGCCAATTCTGCCTCTAATTACATTGAATGAATTTCACTAACTAAACAAAATAACTCCTTATACTTATTCCATACCTTTTTAGGAGTAGTATAATCATCAATATGGAAGAACAAGCTATAAAAAACACACATAGATATCAAACCCATAGCCTCATAACATTTTTTCCTATGAGAAAATCTTTCACATTCTCTAGAAAAATCACCTTCATCATCCAATGTGGACCACAAACCCTTGGACCAAATCAATCTATGCATTCTCACCTTCCATGTATGATAATTATGAGGAGTTAAAACTTCAAACCATGGTTCAACCATTAGGACGACAAGTACCAAGAGCGCAACATAGATAAATATCTAAAGAAAATTGATATGAAACCTCCCAAATCTGAAAATACAACTAAAAATGAAGCCCCCCACAAACATAAATTCTCCAAGAGATAGGACGTCCAGTTATTAACTAGAAATAAAATATGCAAAAAACTAAATAAATTAAAATTGGGGCTAAATCTAAAAAAAGTACATGAATCAAATGAAAGAGCTCCTAAATACCTTCCAATTGCCACTAAAATCACCAAAATTGGATAAATGGGCAAAACTTTGTGAGCTCGGAGGTCCAAAGGGGTAAAGAAACTTTAGTTGCCGATAAAATGTACCTAACAAAAATCAGGAAAAATGATTTGCACCATTGCGAAGTACGTGAAACCAGATTTTCGTCAATATCGCATTTGCAAAATTTTGATATCCTAGTGAAAATTTATGCTCCATCAAAATAATTGCCCAATTAGGGTCTGGTAGACTAAATTGTCACCAAAATTAATCCCTTAGGGGCTAGCCGATGGTTACCCACATGATCGAGTGCACAAGAGTTGCAAAAGAAAATCTCGCCTCCAAGTTGGTGGCAGGGAGGCTGGGCACAGGTGATTCCACTTGCAATGGCGAGTGGCGAGAGGGTGGCCTAAGCCCCCTTCTTGCCAATAAAACTATGAGGGTGGCTTACAATAGAACCAAGGTTGGAAGGGTCAACTAAAAACTCAATAGGGTCTACAAAAAGTGCAGTATGGCCTTGTAGACTATGGATACATATATTTTTAATTTTTTGTAAGAAATAATAAAACATTGCCACCAAAAATTTAAATAAAACCTTGACACAATATTTAAAATATTTTGCCTATTACAAATATTTTAGCCCATAAATAAAATAAACCCCACATAAATTTATTTTTTTAAATATTTTTTTTTTGCAAAATAAAATCATACCCTGTACCTAGGGGGCCATACGGCTTGCTCGGGTAATGTTTTTTGCCTCATAAACACTTGAGGCCAAATATGGGTGTATTTTATATGAAACTTTGTCTCTTAGGCCTTTTGAAGATGATGGCGAGGTCAATTTGGCTTGAAAATGTGCTAAAATCTTTGCTACCCCCAGATCTTGAAATCTTTAAACCTTGATAACTTTGGCAAAAACAAATGTCATATTTAGATGAAAGAAAAGTTGATCTTAACTTTCTTAGCCATGCCGAACTTAAAAAAGATATTAGATTTCCTTCAACATGAGCCAAAAGTGTCCTGCAATGAAATGCAACATAGAGAAACCCTCCAAATATGGTATTTTAAAAGTTTTTTGATTCCTAGATTCACCATATGGTCCAAGGGAAGAGCATACTCAACCTTACTAAAAATAACCTAGATATCTCACTAGAAATAGCTCAACCCTCGGATCTAAGAATGTTTTTGCAAGGCTTGGATCTGATACCATGTAAGAGCTAAAGATTAGCTCTATACCCAAGACTAATTGCAAAAATAATAGATTCCTTCGACAAGAGGGTATGCAAGAATATGAGCTTGCTTGATATTAAGAACAATTAAAATGATGATGAGATATGAGCTATATTACAAATGAGTACAATGACCTTGCTTATATAGGCAAGGTGAGGAATATGATTGAACATGACTATGACATGTGTCTTAATCCTATGACATGAGATAACTAACTCCTAACAACCTAGGAATCAAGCATTAAAAGCTAGAAAGATAAGTTATGGACATGCCAACTAGGACTTCTAGAAGAAATATTGTATCCTAACTAAAATTAACATATGAATAAGTCCCCTAAGTCACTAGAAAGGTAAATTACTAGATACAAGACATATATTCACACCAGTATTTCAAGCCTTATAATTACTTGATGCAAGAGCATCTATGATCAATAGAAATCTTGTTATTTGGACACAACTATGATTAGAAACTTTAAGATTATGGTTGCACTATTGGTAAGATATCTCAATTTGTTCCTAGTATCAATCTGGGACGTAAGACTTGTGGAAGACTTCGGGGTTGTATGCCTAAGGGCTAAGAACAACAAGCTAAGTGAAAATGATATACATCTAAGAATGCAAGAGTTATCTAAATGAAAAACTGTTTTAATTCTCCTACTTTTGTTATGTGATAGGAAGTGACAAGAACTGTGCTAGGAAGTGTGATATGAATTGTTACAGTCTACAAAATGGTAGTGCAAAAAAGTTTAAAATGTAATTCCTGATTCAATTCACAAATAAAGATGTTAACACTATACATTATTACTAAACAGTGTATCTATTTTACTCGAAACAAATAGCAATTAATTTGATTCAATCATAATGTAACAAAAAGTAATTCAAATGACATTAAATCACATTGTATAAGAATGAAATCACACATTACCAAAGTAAATCTACATAACATATTACTAGGAAATTCAAGAAGTGGGCCCTGCCTCTTTAATCACCTAGCAGTAAAATAAAGTCTTCCTTTTACACCACACTACTCATGCAAATGCGTAATACACTTGAGGAATCTTGAAAGCAAAATAGAGTTCATATATATAATATATTATCTTCTATTTGTAAAGAATACACACATATATATGCTAGGTTTGATAACTAAGTTGATCTAAAAACTGATATAAGACTGGTTTGTTTCGGACTACAACCAAAAAACCATGAACAAAGTTTGATAATTATAAAAACATAGGTTGTTGGCCATAAAATAGTCTTTAAACAATAAAAAGTAGTTTTAGACATTTTATAAAAATTGGTTATCAGCTTCCTTCTTATTCTCCACACGCTTGGATAGCTATAATTCTACCTTATTTATCTCCTACCATATTCAACCAACAAAACAAATCAATATCTCTATGGTTTTTAGCATATCTAGTAGTTTTTAATTCCTTCACAATTTATTAATTATCTTTATTTTCCTAAGGCAATTAATGATAGGAAGGATGAAAAGAGTAATGAAATGGATGGAAAAGGGGTAATTTAGGAATGTTAAAAATAGGATATTTTCCCTCTCATCATTTCCCCCTAGCTGAAGATGTCCTCATCTAAAAGAGGAATTACAAACCAAATTTTGAAACCAGTCTCTGCATAATATTGGCGATTTCCTCAATCCAAAGTTGATTTAATGTGTCCACTTGGTGCTTATGTTCCCAGACAGGAATATAAAGTATTGGGAATTTAGTCATTTGATCAAGTTTTTCCCTTAGTTTACTATTTCTGTTTCCCACAATTTAATGACAGAATGTGCCTCTTGTAGTTGAGTTTGCAAAGTTTGGTTTTCATCATTTTATTTGGAAACTAAATCTCTCAAAGTCCAAATTTCCTCCTTTTGTTTCAATAGGGATTCATGTTCTTCAAAAACTTCTTCTAGTTCCTAGATTTCTTGATTAAGTGATCTATTACCACATTGTCCTTTCTCCATGTTTTCAATTAATGCCTCCAATAATTTCTTTTCAACCTCGGTAATAATTGGAGCTTTAAATGGTTCTTAAAGCCCTTGATTTTCAACTTCATTCCTTGTTCCTCAATTCCTTCCAGACTCACATTTCCCAATTGCTTTGTTTCCTTTATGTGACCAATTGCTTTGTTTCCTCTATGTGACCTTGTGCATCCTCATTATCCTTTATTTGTTGCTTTTCAATATCTTCTTCACCTAGTTTGGGAGTGAGATGGACATCTTCCTATGCAGGACTCACCTTTGCCCCAATAATATTTTCTTGTTCAGAGGTTTCATTGTCAAGATGGCACTCATAAGAGGAAATATCATTTGCTTGATCGGGATTAGGCATGCCACTAAATTTTTGAGTTTCCTCAAATTTTTCTAGTCCAGAGAGATTTTTGTCTGTGTTAGAGTTGGGATTCCTTTGACGTTCTTTATTTTTCCTTTGATTGAGCCATCTTTGTTCCCTACCAGCTTTCCCTTATTTATTTAAAGCCTCAACCAAAATTTTTAGGTTAGAATCTTCATCTTTCCCTTCATAGATGTTATTAGAAACATTAGCTAGATTTATCAGTTTATCCACAAAGCTAGCCACTTTCTTGTGTTTTTTTGGCTCCCCCTATTAGTAATTGTTTGAGCACCTAAGACATCGGTCACAAAGGGTTCACCAAAATTCTTGTGTTAGGAGTCTAAATGGTGTATTTGTAGCCAAAGGGGTTTCATCTATAGTTTATGCATTTCCATAAGAGCTAGGGGTACTGCTAGGGCTTTTAGGGCTTCCCTTGTTTTTAGTATCCACATCACTAGAATCCTCTATACTAGAACCCTCTTATGTATGAACAAAGGAATCCCAATCACCAGGGGGATAAAAAAATTTCAATTGATGAATCACCAACAATATAATTAACTCATGATAAGATAAAGCATGCTCTTTTCCACGTTAAACCAATTTACACATTCTTCGCAAGGAACAATGTAGATAATATGGAACATTAACCAACTTTCCCTTTTGTAGATGCAACAACAATTAGAAAAGATGAGAAAACACATAGACATACCTTTCCTTATAGGTAATATAATGGATGAGAAATTTTTCTACATCCTTCCAAGGGGTAGGTAATGAGGCCAACTTTGTACCTTATCTATGCAGCATTTCCATATATTCACCCCTTTTTAAGAATTGCTTCCTGATTGGCTTGAGATCTACAACCTTGTAAAATTAGTGGGAAAATAATCTTCACCAGTTTGTGGAAGTTTTATGACATCCTCAATTGTCTCAACTGTCACTAAAAAATTCAAGCCTCACACAAACACCTTATTTTGGCGGAAACTCAGGGAAAACTCCTAAGAAATATCATCATCATACCCACATAACTTCTTAATATAGACATCCTAGTGTGCTTGTCGAAAGATCATGCAAGCCTCCTTATGATCTTACATATTGACAATGGACATAGGCTCTCAATGGGGTCATCGATCTCTTTCCATGAGGGTGCCAAGAAGTTTCTATAGTGATAGAGGTTGCTACAGGTGTATGGCAGTTTGAGAAAACAATGGTTAAAGACTGATAAGATAAAAATATTTTTTTTGAAAAGAGTGGATAAATATGGTAAATGTTTATAGAGTAAGGATGGGTTACCGTGAAATGATGGCCATATTTATCAAAATACGGTGGTAGGAAGAGGTATCAAAAGTATCATTATAGTAAAATAATGTAGAGGTACACTAGATGATGTGAAAGATATGGTTTCTCTCCCCCAACTAATCAATGAATCGACCTTGGGGCAAGTCATCATATTCTAGGAAAAAATAAATATAAATAATAAACCAAAAAGAAAATTAAAACTACTAATTACTAATTATCGAGGGACACGTGATTTTTTGCTTGTTGATTTTATGGTTGTTGATTGGATGGTGAAGAGATGATAGTAGTGGGAGATCAAGGATAGATCACCATAGATTGAGCCATACTAAGGAAACCAATGAAATGAAGGTGAAGTGAAAGAAAGCACAATGTGGCCGAAGGCATCCATACAATCCAGTTGGCAAAGACCATAATACAAAGATAAAAGTGATGTCACCATGAAAGTGGATATCAACCATGGATTAGAATGAAAAGTGGTCACTATGGAAGGGGATGGCTAGTGGAGACATAAAAATAATAGTAGGTATAATTATACGCTCTGAGCGTGACAAAGATTCCTGGCACAAAGTCTAGCAATGTGGAGTAGTGAGAAGTGAAGGCCAAGATGCAGGAAACTATCTAGAACAAGGAGTAGTCGATGAGAAGAGCACCAAGATGATAGGAAGATCATCACTGAATACTGAGAATGGCAACTGGATCCTTGTTGCACCATACAATGGGTGGCGATAGGAATAACGAAAACCCTGCAAGCAAACAAGAATTCCTGGCACACTGGTGATAGGAAAAGCATATTGCAATTTTATTTTTGTTTTTGTTTTTTCTCTTTTTTAATTTTTTTTTTTATAATAACACAAGATCATTAACAACTCAATTTTCAATTTGGCACCGCTTGGACACTAGAAAACTAGTTTTCACACCCAATATTATTAAGCAGTTATTACCCATCAATAACCCAATTTTCAAGTAGTAACTGGCCAACAATGCTCAAAATTTTTCATTATTGGATCTTTATTACTCTCTCTTTTTCAAATTTTGAAAGTACCTATGTGGACTTGAAAAGGTGATAAGAACTCGAGATACAACATTGAGTTCCTTCATCAAACTGGAAACAAAATTTTCTTTAGAAATAGGTCACTTGTACAATTTTAAGTAGTGCCCACTCACAATAAGAGCCATGCAATTAGAGTCTATAGTGTGAAGCTTGACTACACCATTGTCATAGAAAATTTTAATTTCATAAGGCCCAAGCCATCTAGTGTGAAACTTGCCCTTAAAATCTTGGAATTTGGAATCAAAGAGAAGTGCCCAATCTTTTGGCTGAAATGACCATTATAAAATGTAATGATCATGCTAGAGAGGATAGTATTTTTGAACTTTATTTGCATGGCAAAGATCTTGTCTCTATATTTCATCAAGTGTGTGAAGATTATTAATCCTTTCTTTCTGAGAATCATTTAGATTCATTCCCAATTGCAAAGCAACATGTAAAGTCTTTATCTTAAATTCAATAGGTAAAATTGTTGTCTTACCATAAACAAGATCATATGGTGTAAGACCAATGGTGGTATTCCATGTGGTTCGGTATGCCCATACTGCTTCAGGAAGTCTTGTTGCCCAATCTTTCTTGTGAAGTTCTACAGTCTTTGTCAGAATATTCTCAATTTCCTAATTGGTCACTTCAACCTAACAATTGATCTAGGGGTGATATGGTGAGGACTTGTGGTGTCAGATATCATACTCTCAAAATAGTGCGATAATCAATTCAAATGTGAACTAAGGTTCTTGATTTGTAACAATTTCATGAGGTACACCAAACTTGGTAAAAAAATTAGAATACAAAAAGTCAGCAACTTTAGTGTCTCTTGTATATTTCAATTCCACAACCTCTACCCATTTAGTCACATAATCAGTACAAACTAATATATATTTCTTATTTCTTAATGGGGGGATTGATTGTCTCGACAAAATCTAGACCCCATTTTTCAAAGAGACAACTGGGGTTGTAGAGGCATCTCATCAGAATGTGTGGGTCTCCCCATGCATTGGCATTTTTCGCAGTGTTACACATACTTTTTATAATCTTTATGGAATGTAGGCCAATAATATCTAGTAGTTAGGATTTTATTGGTAGTTCTTTGAGCTGCAAAACGACCTCTACAAGCCTCTGAATGACATGCTTAAAGTATATTGAAGATGTCATCTTTGATTACACATCACCACATGACGTTATCAATTTCGGTGCAGATTAAGAGTTCGTTAATCCATGTGTATTGACCACTTAAGTTTTTGACGATCTTGAGAAGAAAAGTGTGGGGGAAAATTGCAAGTGACAAAGTAGTTTGCAATATCTACTAACCATGGACTCTTAACTGATATAGAAATATGATGCTCATCAATGAAAGCATCATCAACAGGCACATGTTTTTCCCCACATTGCAACTTGGATATAAAATCTACAACCATAATTTATTGACCAGGCTTATCAAGTATAGTTATATCAAACTCTTGCAGTAACAGTAACCATCAAATTACCTTTCTTGTAACTACTAGTTTATTCATTAAAAACTTTATTTCAGAGTGATCTGTGTGGAAAAATACTTTATAACCAGTTATGTAGTAACAAAATTTATTAATTGCATAAAGAACTTCAAGAAATTATTTTTTTAGTAACCATGTAGTTTACCTCAACACCTGTAAAATTCTTACTAGTATAATAAATAGAATAAAATAATGTGTCCTTTTGACCTAGGGCAACTCTCATTGAAAATTAAAAGAATTTGTATGGATACGAAATGGAAGCTCCCAATTTGGTCCTCGTAGTACTAGCATGGTCACAAGATTTTCCTTTATGGTGTCAAAAGCTTGTTGACATTCCTGCATCTAAGAAAAAGCATTATCTTTGCTCAATGAAATAAAAAGTGGTGCAACAATTTTACTAAGTTTTGAATAAACTGCCTATAATATCATGCATGTCCTAAAAATGTGTTGTTAGAATATTAATGTTTACTTGGTAAAGGTTATTCTTTAATTGTAATGATTTATTTTTTAATTCCTTTTTAGAGACCTCCTTAAGCGGTTCTTGACAACTTGCACACACATAGATGAATGGTGGCATTCATTGAGTTTGGAGTTACTTTCTAATTCTATCTCATTGTCTCAACTTTATATATTGAGGTGCCTCTCCTCTTATTCTTTCCATTCATAATATTGGGGTTTTTTCTTGGTTTTTCCCCTTATCAAATTCTTGTGTCTCCTCTTGATGGTGGTGGTGCTTTGTTTGGATACTCTCTCTTTGGTAATATTTTTCCTTCAAAAAATTCTCACTGATTAGTTCTTTCCTTTTCTCAATTTATATTTCCTTTTAGCTACAAGCATATTTTTGACAAATAGGAATGGGAAAATCTTGAATTATATGTACCTTTTTAAAAAAATGTAGTGTCCTAGTAATATACCTTTTGTCATCAAAATATGAAACTTCTCATGACTCAAAGACAAATTATTATCTTCATACCACTTTAAAAAAAAATCAAGATACTTTTTGGCTTCCTCATATCACCATACATAGTAAAATCATCCATATAAACCTCAACAACCTTAGTAGAATCGGATCCCAATTGCTCTATCACTGACCTCTCAAGTTGACACTTCTTAACAAAAATTTAAACTCCTTCCATTTTGGTCCTTCCACCTCCAAATTGACATAGTCCAACACCTTTTTACCACATATCCTAGTCAACCTTTGTTTAAGGGGATTGAACCCATCAATAGAGGAGAGAGGGGAAGCCTCAATCCAAGGATCTTTCCAGAAGTTAGTGTTTTTTCCATTACCAATCCTCTTTCTAACCCCTAATTTCAACACATTTTTCATTTTAATAAGATGGTTAGATAGAACAAACCCACTAGGCAAATCAGTAGAAGAGAGGAAGCAACCAAGATTTATGTTCTTCAAATATTTAGCTTGGAAAATATTCACCCAATCTTTAGACCCCTCTACAAGGTTCCATCCCACCTTAGTTGTTAGGACTTTGTTAAGCAATTTGATTCTCCTTATCCCCAACCCTCACTTTTTGGAGTGCACACTTTCTCCCAACTTACCAGAGATGGTATGTTTTTCTCTTCAGTTCCTGATCACATGAATCTTCTTTTAATCTATTCTATTTTATCTCCTAAGAAGGTCGAGCTTTTGAAGAGAGATAAATATTAAATCGAGATATTATGTAAGGAGGCTTTTAACAACTAAATATTTCCTGCTAAGCTAAGAAGTTTCCCCTTCCAACCAGCCAACTTATTTATAACTCTCTCAATAAGATGGTTCCAATAATTATTTTCCAACTTTCTAGATATCAAAGGTAACCCAAGGTAGGTTGGAGGTAAGACAGCTTCTTGACATTCCAAGACCTTCACTACTCTTTCCTTCACAACTTGGTCAGCATTAAAGGAGTATATCTTTCTTTTTTCATACTTAATATAGTGGCCAGAGACATAAGCATAGTCATTTAGAACCAATTTCTAGAGGTTGGCTTCCCCCACTGAGGCTTCACCAAATAGGATGGGGTCATCAACAAATAGTTGGTGAGAGTCAAGCAAAAAACATGAAGCAATTTTTACACCTTTAAGGGCTTTAGAGTCAAAATTAGCTTTTGGATATTCCTTCCTAAGACCTCAACAACTATTATGAAAAGATAGGGGGAGAGGGGATCTCCTTGCCTCAGACCATGACAACAAGAAAAATAACCTTGGGGGACACCATTTACTAGAACTAAACACATAGGGGAGGTAACACAGGCAAAGAGCAACTTTAGGAATCTTCCCTCGAACCCAAATTTCCTAAGAACAACAAAGAGAAATGGCTAGGAGACTCTATCATAAGCCTTAGAGATATTAATTTTGAAGACCATCCTAGGGTTTTTACCGAGGTCCATAGAGTGGAGGATTTCATGGGTTGAGATAACAACATCGAAAATGTTTCTACCTTGGACAAAACCTTTATGGTTCAGGGAAATCATTTGCATAAAATAGCTTTAAGTCTGAACATAATGATCTTAGAGAAAAATTTATAGACAGTATTACAGAGGCTAATGGGTTTGTAATCATTAATACAAGAGGCATCATCATTCTTGGGGATAATAGTAATAAAGGTGGCATTTAATTGCTTTAGGAGCCCACCCAACCTAAAGAAATCTCTAATAGCATTGAATAAGTCAGATTTGACAATATCTCAGTAAGTCTAAAAAAAAGCAGGAGGGAACCCATCAGGGCTAGGGGCTTTATAAGCCCCAAAAGAGAACACAACCTATTTAAAATCTTTCATAGAAATATCATTAATCATATTATTTAAGTGTTGTTTAGAAATAAATTTAGGGATCACCTCAAGGAAATCATCATGTACCTGATTAGCATTACCTTGGGCATTTTGGAAAGAGGAGAAGAAGTTAACAAATTCCCCAACAATTTATTTTTCAATTGAGACCGTGGTACAATCATCTTTCTTGAGCGATCTAATATTGTTCCTTCTTCTATGTTTCAAGGTAGAATGTGAAAGAATTTAGTGTTGCGGTCTCCTTCAATAAGCCATTGAACCCGAGAATTTTGTTTCCAGAAGATTTCCTCCTTTTTATTAACGTTAAACCATTGGGATCTAAGGTCACATTCCATTGTGCATATCTCTTCATCCATAAGGCTAACTTCCATTTTGTCCTGAACTTCCTTTAAGTTGTTTCTCAATGATTTCTTAATCTCAAAGATGTCACCAAAGGTAACTGTGTTCCACCCTTTCACTCTCTGCTTGATTCTACTCAACTTATCCACCAAGAAGAACATAGAGGTGCCTCCTATGGGTTCATCCTACCAATTTTTTAATAAAATAACAAAGTCGAGGTGAAGGCTCCGCATTATTTCAAATCTAAAAGGGAAAGATCCATTGTTGTGGTCAACATTTCTTTTAAGCACAATAGCATTATGATCAGATCATGACCTTGGGAGAGCAGATAGAGAGAGGAATTGGAAGATGTTCCAATTAGAAGAGAATAGAAACCTATCCAACTTTACTTGAATCGGTTGATTACTAGTCCTTCTATTTGACCATGTGAATTCGGAGCCCTAGAGAGGAATACAAATAAGCCCAACAAAGTTTAGGAAACCGTCCAACTCCATCATACTATCAATATAATCATCTAGCCCTCTCGAATTTTCATAGGGAAGAAGAGGGGAGTTGAAATCACCTCCCAACATCCAATGGTCATCCTTTCTATTTTTAATAGCATCATTCAAATACTCCCAAAGCTGCAACCTATCCTTACTCGAATTGGGAGCATAGATATTAATTAAGTTCCATTTGTCTTGTGAAACCAGATCTTATAGAGAAATCATCAGACTGTTCCTACCAACAGAGCTTAGAGTTCCTTTTAATTTTGAGGGATTCCAAAGAGTAGCAATACCCCTCGAGGCTCCTTCAGCCTCATTAACAAAGTAATTTGCACTAGGCCAAATTTTGATAACCACCATATCAAAGGTCACCTTCATTTTGGTTTGTTGAAGGAGCAAAACATCCACTTTATTATCTAGAATATAGGTTTTAACCAAAAACTATTTACAAGAGTTATTAAGGCCCCTGATATTCTAGGAAAGAAACTTCATTTGAGAAACAAACCAAGTACAACAACACCTAAAGGCCCAAAGAAGAGCATCTAGGGCTACTTCTTTTTGGACTTTGATCCCATGATCAAGTCCAAGGTTCTTTGCTTACTTGCAGCCACATCCCTCACTGTATCTTTGTTCCTAGAATCCTTTTGGGAAGGTCTTCCTACCTTGTTTCCCCCTTGTACATCTGACTTCTTTTTCTTTTTTGACTTATTTAGATCTTGTAACTATTCATCCTCATCTTCTCTATCACTGGGGTGAGGGAGAAACCCCAACAAAGCCAGGGAATCACTCAAGTTACCTACCTCCTTCAGAGGTAGAAATGACATATCCTCCAGGGACAAATTAGGATCTGCAAACACTAATTCACCTTCTTCCAACTCAATTCCTTCTTTGGCATCATGAACCACTTCCATAGGAGACTGCAAATTGGCCTCCATTTTGGGGGATCCCTTTACTTCATCCATATTCTCAATACTCTTTACCTCCCCTTTAATAGGATTCCCATCTTTCTAGAAGCTTGAGGTAGGAAAAATTTCGACAGGGGAAACATTCATGAGGTTCAGACTAGCCAAGTCACTGGAAACAACAAGAGGCTCAATAAGGACAACAACCAAACCACATGCAGGAGCAACCTTCTTAGGGGGGTCAGCTTCCATAGGGGCCTCAATTGGCCTTTTCTCACATGAATCAATGAGGTGACCAAATTTCTTACAAAGCTAGCAGAATTGGTGAGCATTTTCATATTTAAGGGGTTGAGACCAGTTACTGAACTTAGACTTAAGAAGAACAGAAGTTGGCAGAACTGAGTTAACAACCAAATTTACATAAATACATGCATAGACAAGTCTAGACTTCTCTTATGCGATCTTGTCTATCACTAAGAGGCTACCAAAATAATTTTCAATCCCTTTTAAGATACCCATCTCCCAAAACTCAAGGGGTAACCCAAGTAGGAGTCATGGCCCCCAAGCTAGCATAAGGATCAAACCTTGGTTTCCACTTGCATAAGGAAAGAAAGTTATTAAAACTAGCATCAAAGGACCAGGGTCCACTTGTTAACACCTTTAGCATATCTTCATAAAATACAAAGGAGAAAAGGAAGATACCTCTAGGCATTGCATCAATAGATACACTGCCTTTAAGATTCCAAGTCGAGGCAACCCAGAGATGTACTTGTTTGATATTTTGATGGTAGGCCATAAATATACCAACTAGCACCAGTTTAAGGCTTTCCATAGCCTTCAACATCAAAGCTTCAGGGACGTCAACTTCCTAGCCAGTCACAGAGTAGGAAGCAAAATTTGAAAACCTTTTACCCAAAGCTAGTGAGTTGATACCCACTAGTTTTTCCACATAGGATTTTAGTTCTTCTTTTGAGAAGAAAGAGTCTAACTCGAGAGATGGGGACAAGGGTGACTTGCCAAAAATATCCCCAATCCTTCTTCTTGAGGAAAGGACAGTGGTACAAGGAGGATAAATCACATGGGGAACAACACTAGTTGTTGCCAAAGCAGAAACAACACCAAATAAAGAGACAACATCCTTAAAATGGGGAGCCTTCTCGGGTTCCCCGCCCAACTGGCCCATGAGGCAATCAAATTAGAGCAAGGACGAAAATATTCAAAAATAGACAAAGAAGGAAAGTTGTAGAGTGAGAGTTGAGACCTAAGAATAAGCCTTCTTCTCTTACATTCATAGATATTCATATGTTAACTATGTGGTTTGCATATATTACACCTTCATTTACAAATTTTATGAGATGTTAATACATGAGCAACAAAATCTTCTTTCTATGGGTCTCACAAAGTCACCTACATCTTAGGTATTGTTGGTTAGTTAGGTGAATGAGTCAAAACATTTTGATAAGAAACAAAATAAATCAAAGAACAATCCACATTCATATCACAGACATAATAAATCCTCTTCCAAAGAAAAATCATCTAAGAAGGATATGCCTACTTGTTAATATTGCACGAATCTTGGACATGACGAGAATTCTTGTTACAAGAAGCATATCGATGAATTGAAACACCTTAAAAAATCGCATTGATCTACCTTCTATAATGTTTGTCAACTTCTTCTTCAAAATAGTCTAATAAGAGAAAACACCATGCTAGTTTAGTTACTACATCAAGAAAAATGATATGATCTTTGTGCTTCTATAAGTCTTGGATCAAGGAGATGCCTTCTAAATTTAGGATAATCTCATCATATGACATCTTCATAGTCTATATTCTCTTCTTTTGAGCCTTGTGATATGTCACCTATTTTGGTTGGAAGCAATACATACATGAATGTAATTGGGAAGGGATCTATTGATATTGGGGAGGGCACTTTCAATGATGTTTTGTGTGTACCTCATTTATCAAACAATATTCTTTCCATCTATCAAATTACTCATGATGGAGCAAGGAGGATTGTAGAATTTACTCTCGATTCAATTGTCATCATAGACTTGGAGAGTAGAGAGATTATTGCTACTAGGATTTTTTTATCACATATCTCAATTATACGCCTTTGAATATTTTTCTTTTGATGATGGTTTTGATCTTTGGTTGTTGATCAAACTTCTCATACAAACCATGATTTTGAGGAGAACTTTGGCTACTTGAACTTGGGTATTCTCACATGTGATTTTTTTCTTGATCCTTGCATTCCATCTCATCCATCTTTTATTGGATTAGATGATGCTTGTGCTATCCTAGTGTAGTAGTATATACATCATATTCCATATGTGTCTACTTGGGATGATTACTTGACATACATTGCAAGTTTATTTGTTGAGCCCCACATTTTAGATTTGGGAGACACCATTGATTGTATAAAATTTATATTTGATAAAGATGATCCTTCTTCGGTTGTTGTGAGGAAACACTCTAAACCTCTTGTTCATTCTCTACATGATTATTATTCGTAGTTTGATATGAGTGTGGGTAATTTTGAATGAGGAGATCTCATTGTCTTTGGATTGTGTTCTACATTCATCTCTACTAGATTCTGGATTGTCATCTTGATCAATGTGGCCTAGAATGTCTATTTGAGGTGTTTTCGTTAGTAAACTTGAAAGACATCACATGCCATCTTTTTTCTCACATCTTCCTCTCAATAATGGTAAGACATAATGCATGCCATCTCGGTTTTATTTCTTCCTAAGGGGAGGAATGTTGTTCGACGATATTGGATCATATTTTGCATTCAATGTCGATCTTTTACTATCATTGCAGGAGACTCTACATTGAGGGAGGGTGAATGGTCTCTCTTCTTCTCTCTTGTGGGGGGTCTTTTTTCTTGCATAGGGTTTTATCCTTCTCTTTCTCTAGTGAGATATTTTTTTCTTTCATATCTCTTTTAAGGAGGAGTTTTATCCCACTGGGTTTTCTCCTTTTCTTCATTTATGAGAGATTGCATTTGTAAATGAGTACCTAACACGGACTAGTAGTTGAGACCCATATTTGAATCATTTACTTAATAATATACTCCCTAAGTTACACTTAAGGGGGATGTTGGTGTAAATAGGTGTTTTACCTAGCTAGTTCTCTTATAGGTCCTATTTATATATTAAGTTTACTTAGGTTCTAGAGAATATTTCTAGAAGTCTTAGGTGCCATGTGATCTTATCTTATCTTATCATGTCATTTAATAATTATTTCCTAGGTCATTTAATATTTGATGAGTCAGTTGTCTCATGAGATAGGATTAAGACACTTGTCATAATGCTATCTAATCATGTGTCTCACCTTGCACATATAACCAAGGGGTTCTCATTTATAAATTCAATTCCATTACAATCTTGTGCATTGCATATTGATAATATTTGATCTAATACTATCTTTGCATCCATTATTAAAAATTTATGATTTGGATTTTCTCTCTTGTAGAAGGTTATTTTTGGCTTTGCATGTCGATGCTGAAGCATCCCAGGGTTCAACTATCCACATCAAGTTTTGGTTTGTTTTCATTTTGGCGTTGAGCATTTTAACTATCTCTTCAATTTTCAATTTTTGTTTTCAATTAATTATTCTTGCAATCGAAATATTTATGATTTGCACAAAATATCGAATTTGGTATTACAAGAGGTGATGAAAGGTTAATATTGAAATTTCATCGGTGAATTGAAAGATTTAAAAAAGAGATGAAAGGTTGTGTGTAAAAATACGGAAATGTGAGGCAAGTGGAGAGGCAACACAAAATTGGAAAAGACAAAAAGAAAGAGACCAAATCTACCCGAAATGTGGGAGATGAAAATATGCGACTAGGAAGATTGAGGGGGTGCATCATGGAAGCATGAGGAATTAAGGGAAATGTGTGAAGAGAAGAAAATGGAACATAGGAAAGATTGAACCAAGGATAATAGGAAAACAAAGGAGAATTGTCATACATGTATAGGAGGAAACAAAGGAAATATTGAACCAAGGATAATAGGAAAACAAAGAACCACATAGGTATAGGAGGAAACAAGGGTTCACTAGGGAGTAGAGATAGTTAGAAAAAAAATAAGAAACCAATTCTCTGTGAAAAGGTCGATACAAATAAGATGTGTCAGTTTTTGATGAATATAATTGGAGTTGATTGTAGGAAGTCATTACTTTGAAAATCGAATAAATTTATTTTGATTGTTGAGAATTGTATACAGGTGAAATTTGATTCCATTAATAAAATTAAAATTGGAATTGGAATTGTTGTGATTTGAATGACAGTGAGAGATTGTGAAAATTGAAATTGGTTTTCTTTTCGTTAGTTGCAAATTTCATCTTTTTGATAAGACAAATGAAATTTGAACTATGCTAATTGGTATCAGAGTGGGGTTTGATTATGTTAGGAAGTGAGCCAAAAATTTCCAAAGGTAGATAAAATGGAGTATAGAGGACAAGGTCATAGAGGTAGAGGACCCAAAGGTGTGGAGCCTAAGATCACAAAAATGATTAGAAATTGCACATCAAAAGCAATGAGAGGTATCACTGCATGATTGGATGCCATATAAATGGCTCAAACATAAGGATTCCATGTAGAGGATTTTAGTGAGGAGGAAGAAGAAGAACAAATTGTTGAAGGACAAGATGAAACAAATCAGCCACAACTTGATTCGGGAGAAGAAAGATTCATCAAATCCATCACAAGGATAAATTCTAAGCCTTGATTCGATCCACAAACTTACAAAGGAGGATTAAATGCATAAGAGTTGTTGGATTGGATCATAGAAATGGAAAAAAAATTCAAATATGATAACACAAAAGAAGATCAGAAGGTCAAGTATGTGTGCACAAAGATAAAGCAACGTACCTCCTTATGATGGGAACACTTGTAGACAGATAAACAAAGAAGAGGAAAAGAGAGAAATTAATTCATGGGATTGAATGGTGAAAAAAATCAAATATAAATTTCTGCCAACCAATTATCAAATTAATTTGATAAAGAAACTTTAGAATTTAAAGCAAAAGGAAAGTAGTGTTGAGGAGTATACCAAAAAGTTCTACCGGTTGAGCATACAAGTTGATCACTTTGAAGAGGAAATTGAGAAAGTTTCAAGATATTTAAATGGGTTGCATATATCTATTCAATATGAGATAAGTTTGATGAATATGCATAATGTGGAGGATGCATATCAATATGTCTTAAAGGTGAAAGAAAAACTTACAAGAAGGTAACAAAATAGATCTCGGGGTAGTAGAAATTTTTTGTGTGGTAGGGGACAACCAAATAGTGGTAGTAGCTACCATGACAAGCAAGGAGAAGCAAGCACATCAAGTGCAAGCATGCTGGAAAATAGAGGAAGAGGAGACTCCCTAGAGGAAGCAAAGACTACTCTCATGGAAGAAGGTCATTTGGATGAGGTAGAGGAAGAGGTTTCAACGATACATGTTTCTAATATGGGGAAATGGGACATATAACATTTGAATGTCCACAAATCCAACATGATGGAGAAAAAGGAAAGGAGGTAAGAGTGCATGTAGCTGAAAGTGAAAAAGAAACTTTGACTAAGCATGGAGAAGACCTAGAAGATGGAGACTCATTAATGTTGAGAAGAGTCTTGTTGAATCCATAAAAGGAGAAATTAGAACCAATACAAAGGAGAAATTTGTTTTGAACAAGGTGCAAGGTGAGTAGAAAGTGTTGTAAAGTGATAGTGGATAGCCGTAGTATGGATAACATTATACCTAAGGAGATGGTGAAAAATTTGAGGTTGAAGAAGGTGAAACATACCAGACCCTACCGAGTATCATGGTTGCAAAAAGAGCATCAATTGGTGGTGCAAGAGAAATTCTTGGTAAGTTTTCAATTGGAAACTACAAGGATGAAGTTATGTGTGATATTATGCCAATGGATGCATATCATATTCTCTCAGGTAGGCCATGAAAATTTGATAGAAAAGTTGTTGATGTTGGCCAATTACATACATATGAAATCAAGAAAGATGGAAAAGAGTACATTCTAAACCCATTGAAGAATATAAAAGGGGAATATGAATTCAAACCAAAGGTATGCTTGGTTTTCGAAAAGCAATTTTTGAGAGAATCCAAAAAGGAGGAAACAAGTTTTTCCATAGTTTTGGAATTTGCATTAGTTGGGGCAACAAATAAAGATGATGAAATACTAAAGGAAGTTCAAGAGATTTTGGAGGACTATGCAAAATTTTTGATGAAGGAGTTCCTCGATGGATTGCCACCCATGAGGAGCATTAGTCATTGTATGATTTTATTCTCGGTGCAAGCTTGCATAACAAGGCACCATATAGGATGCCACCAAAAGAGAATGAAGAGATGAATAGGCAAGTAGAAGAGTTGCTTGATAAAGGGATGATTAGAGAAAGCTTGAGTTTGTGTGTTGTTCTAGGAGTGTTGGCACCAAAGAAGGATGGGGATTAGAGAATATGTATGGATTCGAGAGTAACAATTAAGACAACCATCAAATACCAATTTCAATTACCAATAATGGATGATATGATTGATTATTTGAGTGGAGCCAAATATTTCATTAAGATTGATTTGAAGAGCGGATACCATCAAATAACTATAAGAGTGGGGGATGAATGTAAGACTACTTTCAAAACCAAAGATGTATTATATGAATGGTTGGTGATGCTGCTTGGGTTGATGAACACTCTAGGTACTTTTATGTGATTGATGAGTGAAGTTTTAAAGTCATATCTTGGTAAGTTTGTGATTGTGTATTTAGATGACATTTTGATATTTAGCAAGACAAAAGAAGAGCACTTGCAACATGTTAGAGTAGTTTTACAAAGGCTAAAAGAAGAGAAGTTAATGATGAATTTTAAAAAGTGTAGTTTCATGAAGGAAGAGTTGATGTATATGGGGTTTATGGTTTTCAATAGTGGTCTAAAAATGGACCCCAAATAGTGAAAACAATTGTTGATTTCCTTCACCAAAGAGTGTGTTTGAAGCAAGAAGCTTCCATGGATTAACAATTTTTTATGGGAAGATCATCAAAAAATTTAGTGGGATTTGTGCACTAGTTACAAAGACAATGAAAGGTAATAGAAAATAATTTATTTGTATAGCTGCAACAGACAAAAGTTTTAATATTTTGAAGGCAAAAGTGACAAAACAACCTGTATTAGCATTTCTCAAATTGGGAAGTCATTCCAAGTTGATTGTGATGCAAGTGGGATAGTGATAGGGGGAGTTCTAAGTCAAGAGGGAAAACTAATAATTTACTTCAACAAAAAGCTAAATGAGGCAAAGAGAAAATACTCTGTGTATGATCAAGAGTTTTATGCAATTGTGCAAGCACTCACGAAGTGGAGACATTATTTGCTGCCATAAGAGTTTGTGTTGCACACCAATCATCATGTATTAAAATTAATTAACAACCAAGGTAAGTTGAGTCAAAGGAATGTGAAATGGGTTGGATTTCTTCAAAACTATTCATTTGTTTTAAAACATAGAAGTAAAAAATCAAATAGAGTTGATGATGTATTAAATAGGAGATGTTTGTTATTGAATGAGTAGAGAGTAAGTGTTGTTGGTTTTGATTGTATGGGAGACTTGTCTGAAGAAGATTTAGATTTTAAAGAAGCTTGGGAAACATGTAGAAGTCCCATGGGGATAGATACAACTCCATGGTTGGGGTATTTAATTCAAGAGAATTTGTTGTTCAAAGGGAAGAGGTTGTGTATACCTTAAGGTTTGATGGGGGAGAATTTGATGGAGAAACATATTGGGGGTTTGAGTGGACATTTTGGAGTGGACAAGGCATTAACACAATTGAATGAAAGTTACTATTGGCTAGGGATGAGTTCAAATGTAAAAATAATGGTGCAAGGTTGTCGGCTATGCTAGCATGCCAAGGGAGTGAGACAAAACACCGGATTATATCAGCCATTTCCAATAACAAAGAGATCATGGGAATGCATTAGCATGAATTTTGTTTTAGATTTTCCACGAACACAAAGAAGCAATGATTCTATTTTTGTTGTAGTGGATAGATTTTTAAAAATAGCTCATTTTATACCATGTCAAAAGTGTAGTGATGCTTCCCATATAACTACATTATTTTTCAAAGAGATAGTTTAGTTGCATGGCTTGCCAAAAAGTTATTTCAAACTGAGACACTAAGTTTGTTGCACATTTTTTGCACAATTTGTGGAAGAAAATGGGAACACAATTGGGGTTTAGTTTAGCGTACCATCCTCAAATCGATGGTCAAAGTGAAGTTTAGGTAATTTGTTGAGATGTTTGGTTGGCGATAAACCAAATCAATGGGATTTAACATTGGCACAAGTAGGATTTGAAAACAATAACTCCATACATTGAAGTATGGGAAAAATTCCATTCTAATTTGTGTATGGGTGCAACCCAAGAGGAGTTGATGAATTGAGGGATAGTGCAGATTTGAATAGAAAGAGTGTCATAGTGGAATATTTTGTTGAGTATATTCATGATTTGCACAAAGAAGTGAAGGAAAATTTGGAGAAGAGTGCCATTACATATAAATAACATGTTGATATACATAGAAGAGTGCAAGATTTTCAAATTGGTGAGCTAGTAATGACACATTTGTAAAAGGAAATGTTCCCACAAGGAATACACAACAAGCTGAAGTAGAAGAAAATAGGCTTGTGCAAGATTTTGCAGAAGTTTTCATCTAATTCCTATAAAATTTATCTTCCAACTGGTATCGATATCTCACCAATATTTAATGTTGCGGATTTGTATAAATACCATTAAGGTGAATCTAGTGGGCAACAAAGTATACAATCAAATTTTTAGGATACACTCGAATGGATACACCAATTGTCAGAGAAGACATTTGAGGAGTTAGATCAAATCATTGATTCATGGATAGCCAAAAGGACAAGTATAAAATAATATTGGGAATATTTGGTTCGTTGGAAGAACCATGCAACAAATGAGGCTTCTTGGGTCATTGCTTCAGACTTGGAGAAGTTTAGGATTCTGGTTCCAAGCTTGCCCAAATATTCATGAGCTCCTCACTCATGAAACATTTTCATATCTGATGTGTCTAATGCTAGAGCATCCTAGGATTCAACTATTCACATCAAGTTTTGTCTTGTTTTTAATTTGGCATTAGGCATTTTGACTATCTCTTAAATTCTCAATTTTTATTTTTAGTTAATTATTCTTGCAACCGAAATACTTTTGATTTGCACGAAATATCAAATTTGGTATTACAAGAGGTGATGTAAGGTTAATATTTAAATTTCATGGGTAAATTAAAATATTAAAAAAATATATGAAAGGTCGTGTGTAAAAATAGGGAAATGTGAGGCAAGTGGAGAGGCAACACAAAACTAGAAAATACAAAAAGAAAGAGACCAAAGGCACACAACAGGTGGGATATGAAAAATGCAACAAAGAATATTGAGAGTGTGCAACATGGAAGTGTGAGGAAGTAAGGGAAATGTGTGAAGAGAAGAAAATGCAGTGCAAGAAAGATTGAACCAAGGATAACAAGAAAACAAAGAATTTCCTGTCACATGTATAGGAGGAAACGAGGGTGCGCTAGGGAGTATAGATAATCATAAAAAATAAGAAACCAATGCTATGTGAAAAGGCCAATACAAACAAGATGTATCAATTTTTGATGAATATAATTGATGGTGTTGATTGCAAGAAGTCATTACTTTAAAAATCAAATAAATTTATTTTGATTGTTGAGAACTGTATACTGGTAAAATTTGATTCCATTAATAAAACTAAAATTATAATTGAAATTGTTGTGATTTGAATGGTGGTGAGATATTGCGAAAATTGAAATTAGGTTTCTTCTCATTGGCTACAAATTTCATCTATCTGATGAGACAAATGAAATTTGAACTGTGTTACAGGTAATCCTGGAGGCTTGAGTCCTTGAGTGACTCTAACACTAACCATTAACCAGTGAATTACAACCAAGTATGACCAAAAGGTCTAGATCTAGACCATACAAGATTTCTAGAGAATCCTCAATATATCTAAAAGTACACAAGACAATCTATGAACTAGAGCCCATCTACAAACATGGGACCTAAGTGTGAGTGAAGGTCCCTTCACCTTATGTATTGACAAATTAGGGCCCCAAAGTTGTGCCAAACAAAATGCCGACTCTTTAGAGGTACAAATGTTATTGTACCCTTTTATATACCCCACCATTACACATGGTTGAGGTCATCGTCTAAGATGATGAAATACCTAGACATGCCTCCTAAAAATAAAATTGGAAGAAGTGTGTTTTTGATTATCAGGATGACACAAGTGTGTGAGAGAAGAGCATGCACACCCCACTTATTCATGATTAAAATTCACTCGTTTATTTTAAAATCCAAATTGAAACATGAGAGTAAATTTTAACCCAATTTTTCAACGATGAGAAATCAAACAATACAAACACAACAAATAAAAATAAATGAGGTCTAAAACTAATCTTTAGTAGGATGTCCTACAAAACTATTAGATTAGTAGTTGAAGATTTATTATTTGACCAATAAAATATGCTACATATAATTGATCAACATAAAAATATAAGATAATTTATAAATAAAAAATAGACTAAACTAATGATTCCTTGCGATTTTTTGATAAATTTTAAAAACCACTAATTTCAAGTTTGTATGCAAAAATTATGAGCATTTGAAAATAAAATATGAAACATGAATTTCAAGAAATTTTACCTAATGATAGGGACAAAATCTTGAAAAATGATTTGATTCACATCAAAGAGCTCTTAATCAACTTACCAATGTCTAGAAAAAAATTTATTAGTTACATATAAGTATTTTAGTGAAATATGCTTATTATGGAGTCAAAGGGGGTCTCTAGCCCCCTAACATTGGCTCTTTGTCATCTATGTGACCATGGGTTAGGCATAAGGGCATTTGACATTGGGATAAGCACCTCAGGCTTGGATAGGACTAGGAGCTTAATACAAGAGTGGATCTCTTGGTTGTTATTGTGACTAGGAGCTAAGAGTTAAAAAAAATAAAAAATTGAAACCTAAAAAAATGTGGTTTGACTTTTTTTTTGTTGGAAATCTCATGTTTTTAGAAACAACAACAATTTTACCCAAAAAATTTGTAGTTTTTGTAGGTTGAGGGACAATTTTACCCAAAGAATTCATGGATTTTTTAGGTTGAGGGCTAGTTTTATAACAAAGGCCTATGATTTCCCTAACAAAATATAACTTTAGGTTTAAAAATCATGGTTTTAGACAGACTGTGGATTTGATAGCATAGCCTATAGTTTTGGATACCTAGATTGCAATTTTGATTGTGTATACTACTATATTAGTAGTTTTATGTATATATGAATGTGTATTTGCAACCAAGCATTATGTACACAAATGTATATACCCTTGTAATATAATCAATCAAAACCCTAGGTTGAAGATATATTTGATGAGTATATGTTATAAGAAAAATATTGTATATTTTGTAGGGTCATGAGTATATGCCTACATGATTTTGTGTGTTTACCTTTGTAATTGCTATGAATACCTTTGTGATTGGTGAGTATTATAGGGATTGTGTATATGCTATTGAAAATGTTAAAACCCTATATAAATCCAAGAACCAATGACATGTATATATAATTGTGAGAAAAAATAAAGAAATATAAAATCGTATGTAGAAAGATATGGTTGTATGGATTTTATATAATTGTGCATAATTTTGTAATATGGATTTTTAGGCAATATAAAAATTCGCTAAATTTTATAGTAACACAACTATAGTAAACTATATGTCAAAAGTCATCTCTTGGCCTCCCCAGATGTAATTGTGATGTCCTTTTCACAATATGAGGCACCTATACAAAGTTAAACCTCAAGATCATATTGGAAAAACATAGACTTACAAGATCAAACTCACAAAAACTCATAAGTACAAGCATTAGATATATAATTTCACATCGAGCTCACCAATATAAAAGCATGAAAAATAGAATAGATAAATAAATGCATTAAAACATAAATTTAAAATTCAATTACTCTATCTAAGCAAACCTCTAATTAGGTGATGAGAAAAAATGTATCTGAAACCTTTGTTGAACTAAAGATAAATGATATTGCTTTGAAGTATATGTAATGCTCTCAATTCTATAAAATAAAATTAACATTCTTTGGATTATAAAGACGATAGAAGTTTGTTGCATTAAAAATTGAACAATGACAAATGACGTGGCAACAATATATTATCAAGGTTGAAGTTTAGTTCTTTATTTGACATTAAAGCACAATGATTAAAAATTTAATTTTAATTTTTTCTAGTTTAAATAATTGTATTTTTTTAATTTTATAAAATTCTTAATTTGTTTGTCTTTTTAATGTGGTTCAATTGTAAGATAGTTTTGTCAAATTTACTTAGAAAGAAGACCTTTTCCTTTATTTTATTTGCATTTTTAACTTTATTTTTACTATTGCACCTATTCATTAGCCAAATAAAATTATTTTATAATTTTAATTGTTATTATCAACTATATTTTTAACCATCTTGCAATGTAATTACACAACCAATATTTATTTCTCTATAACTAATTACTCTCAACTATACTTTTACTATTCATAAATCAATTAATCAATTTACAAAGCGACTTTAGTAAATAATCACTTTGTCATCAATATTTAACAAATATTTATTCTAAGAGACAAATTCTTATTAAACAATGCTAATTGAACTGAAGCAAATGTCAACCCTAATAACTATAATTTTCATTGATCCAATGATATATAGACTTGTAATGATCTATTGATCCCAAACAATTATTTTTATCAACCAACCAACCAATACTAATATTACAATACTACAAAGACATACTCCTACTACATGACACTTGTCTATATATAATTGCATTAAGCCATTTCTCTAAATAAGTCCAAAACTTTCATTTGGCATAGGTATCAAATTTCACCTACAATAATTTTTTAAGTTGTATTTATTTTCCCATTACACTAGGTCATTCTAAACCAGGTCTCGAGTTCCATTCTCAACTCGTATTGCCTTCGCACCTGATAACCCTTGAAAGAAGCATTCATTTTCTGGAGGTCCAAAATCTCCTCGATAAGAGAAGAGGAGGGGGGATGGAGTAATGGTGGCAGCAACAGCGAGAGCGACAGTGAAGTTGGAATGCGAAACAAAATGGATCGGGTAACTGTAGAAAAGTCGACTTCGCCTCCACCTACACCAGCAGCCAGGTATCCTTCCTGATACCTATTGCCTACTATTTATGCAAAAGTAGAAGCGGTCATGTTACAAATGTTGTTTTGGGTTTATCTCAAGTGGCGATGGATGGAAGGGTAAATATTTGTATTTGGAAATTGTAGCCAGGGTTCAACAGGACCATCCATTACATCTGAACTGCAGCATCCATTGCAGATTTTTCATTTTTTTTGTTGTTGATGGAAATCAGTAAAAACCTCGTTGTTGTTCGGGTGGTTTGGGTGCACGAAAAATCGGACTTCTTAGTGTAAGAAACGAAGGATTAACTATACGTACAATCTTGACAGAGAGGTTGTTGAGTTATTCTTCACAACACATGAAATAGTCCCTACATTTACTATCTAATCCCAGTCCCAATCATAGTTTAATTCTGCTTTCCTATTTTGTTGTCCTTGTCATCATGTAAGTACATGCAAAATCCGTGATGTAGTTTTGCAGAGAGTATTGACAGATCTATCCTTTATATGAGTTCCCGTCTCTTTCTTCGAGGACTACAACTACTTTTCGGAATGAATTCAGCTAAAGCTTAAACTGGAGGGCGGGCATTAGGACTTCAACCAAACTAACCTCTCGGGTTAACTTTAGTTATGGGAGTGTGTGGTACTGGTACAATTCTAGGGACATATAGACATTCCACTGATTTGTATTAGGTCATACATGTTTTTGAGACCGGACTATAACAAATCCAATGGGTTGATTCTTTCAGCTTCGCATCTGCATTGAAGATAATGATTTCTAAACTAAATAAAAGAACGCATGAGGTCAGGATCAAGTGGTTAAGAACTTTTTCAAAAGCAAACATAAGAAAATTTGCTAATTTCAACAAATTTTATTGTTCATCTCAGTCTTGTCAGTTTTAATTTCATCATCTTTTTCCTACACAAGGAGCTTATATTCCAAGAAATGCCCTTTTTAAGTTTTTTGCCGCCATCCTCATGTTTCTTTCTTATTTTTTTAACCTGATACTATTCTCTAGAAATGCCCTGTATATATCTTGCTCTCAATTGAGAATTTCAAACTCAGTTTTCTACCTCAGCAGCTCCATTTTAGTTGCCTGTTGTCTCTACTGAAGTTTTTGTATACCGAGTCTCAACTCTTCCAATTACCATTTCAATTCAGCAATTTGATTATCCTTGTTGGATTCCTTAGCCTTTATTATGGCTTTCTGAAGATTGTCTGTGTCCCCATCCTGTATGCAAGACAAAAGCTTCTATTCTACAACATCCTGTATGCAAGACAAAAGTGACAAGGTGACAGTGACTCGGTGATGCAAAGAAGGGGAAAAGTTATATACAAAACCTGGAAAAGCAGGGTTCTCTGTTGTGTAGCAGTCTGACAAGAAAGAAGAGCAAATCCAGAGCCGACTTCACTAATACTATGCGAATAGAAATAGAAACTTAGAAATTCCAGATTCATGGTCAGAGAATAACAGCTATATCTAGGCATTCGTTGAACTGGAACATATATTCAAACACAGCAGACTTGACAGCAGCTTTCTCTTAGGTCTGTCAACACATTTCTTCTACAGCAGCTTCAAAGTAGTCTTCTTCCATGTATATTTTCTTTTCTACATAGAACTCTGCAGAATACCTCCTTTTCAGCTAATTTATTAAAATTAACATGTTATTTTTAATACAATGAATATACATTCGGGAGCTATGCTTCCAAAATTACTCCTCCAACACCCACTTTGAGAAATATACATAGAATATTTAGTTTTATACATCACAGTATTCTTTAATAAATAGGAAAACAAATAAGTTCATACACTCCTACAGTTTTGTCTACCCGGGCTCCACAAAGAGTAGACTGATTCATCCTCCCCTGGTTTAAAAAGAAAGTTCTGAACCTCCTCATTCAGCAACATTATTCTTGTTGTGCCTGATTAATTCTTCTTCTGTAACCCAAGAATTTTAAGAGTCTGGGAGGCCTTTAATTTCACAAGATACATCAGATACTGCTTAGCCCTTGTTCCAATGACCTTTTGTCATGCCCCTGACTTAGGGGAAATCGCAGCAATATTAATAATCGATGCCTTAGAGAAATCGTCCAGGGATATTATCTAAGAAAAGAGGAAGGCAGTGATTAAACAAAGGCAGCAAACTAAAATATAATCAACATTCTTTAAATGAAGCAGCCCATTCATGTGGAAAGAGACAAGGAAGGTGACGCTTGAATGCACAGCCATCAGTCTAAGGGACGTGTCCCTTACCAAGGGACAAGCAGACAGAAGGATTGTGACTCTTTGCATCCATTGTAGAATATAAAGGGAGAGAATTTTCCAAAGGAGGAGGCATCGAACCATCTTGGAATTTATTTATTTTCAAACTAATATCTGCAAACTACAGCAGACCGATCAGAATAAGTCATCTGCATACTGAGGTTATAGCAATAATATAAGTTCATAGATATTGTGGTATGCAATTTGATGTTTATGTTTAAATACTTTAATTCTATGCATTTCATGTAGAGCCTAATAAAGAACTACAACTCAGTTATTTGTCCAACCATAAGTTATTTATGCCTCTATAATCGATCATGGGAAGAAGAGACGGAAGTACAGGGGGGATAGCAGTTATGAGGTTTCATGCTAAGTAGACCACCCATAATGGCTGACTGAAGTGCCTGCCATTTGTGGACCAAGGGGGTTTAGAAAGAAGAAATGCTCCGGGCATCCTATTGCGGCTTCATCTCCGATCTCCCCAATGGTTGATTATTAGTGTGGATAATAACTTTGATTTCGTATTGAAAGTACTTATCTGTTTTAAGATCAACGAACCTTATATATGTCAAATAATTTAATGGATGTTGCAAACAGTACAAATGATCAACTAATTGTTTATGAATTATTGGCTAACATTATTGCAGGGTTAAAATCAGAGTTTATTGGAAGTTGTAATTTAATAAGATATACCTCTTACTTTGAAATTGTGATTTTAGGGCAAAAATCTAGGTATACCCAAAAGGGGACATTACAATTGGTATTAGAGCATCATTCTTGCCAGCCTAAGGGACGAAAGCTAGTGGATGCAACTTAGCCAAAGAGCCCAAAGAGCCTTGGAGAGAGAAAAGAAGGAGCTTGCAGCCACAAGTAACTCCACACAAAACAACACAATGGGTGAACAAATGGGGAACGAATTAAGAACCTTCATGGAGAAAACAACTCAAACTCTCATGGAGCAAAATGAGAGAATGACACAACTATTACTCCAAACCATTCGAAACATGAACAACAATAACCCACAATGCGACCAAACCAATGGGAGGGATGCCAACTCTAACCATTCAAGGATATCAGCACCTAGGGCAACAAGACCCTCATTCCTACTTGGAGGAGGGCCAACAAGAGAGCAAGAAGAAACTAATACACAAATTAGTAACTTTGACGAATATGCTGCGACCTACTCAAGGCTAGACCTTGAAATTAAGAGGGATATCTCATTTGAGGCATATTGTGATGCAAGATTACAAACTACCTGTAAAAGAGAAAGTAAACAACTCAACAAAGATTTAAGGCAAAGGGTAAGTAAAATGACTCTACCCAACTATGATGGACCAGGAAAAATCACAGCATGTTCATGGGTACAAAAGATGGACACATATCTATCCCTTGGTCCCATGACGAAAGACGACGCTGTTAAATTCGCCATTCTACATTTGGAGGGAACTGCCCATGATTGGTGGCATCATGGCCTTATTACCCAAGACCACCAACACATAACGACTTATGATGAGTTCACTCATAAACTTATTAAAAGATTTGATCAAAAGCACCCCGAATGGTATTTTAAAGAACTAATATAACTAAAACAACATGGAATTGTGAAGGATTATGCCATTTAATTCAAAAAACTTTCAGTCATGGTCCCAGAGGTTTCCCAAAGTAGGTTCACATACTTATTTGTAAAAGGGCTAAAGGAATCAATTCGAGGCCTAGTGAGTGCTCACGAACCTACAACACTAGGGGATGCAATTCAAAAGGCATTAAGATTGGAATCCACATCATCAAAAGACAAAACCTACTCAAAGAATTTATCATCAAACACACATACCAAACCCACATATAAGAAGAATTGGCATAAAATGGGATTTCCTTCTAGAAATGAACCTGAGGAGCTTCGAAGAAGAAATCTATGCGACCATTGTAAGGAAAAATGGGAGTATGGTCATGTTTGCAATCGAGATGAACTTAAAAGGCAACGACATGACCTCAGAAAGGAAAAATTATGGTTCAGATGCAAGGCGAATTGGAAGCCGAGACACATGTGTGGAAGGAAAAGCCAAGCACAAAATTTAGAGGCACTGTCTAGCGACGAAGCAAGGGAAGAAGAGTAAGAAACCCCAGACAAAAGAAGACGTGGTGATGAAGAAGAGCATGGAACCTTAGCTGCCATCTCAAAAGCATCCAAACACCACCCCTTTTGAATCAAAAGTACTCTAAAAGGACAAAAGGTAACCGCCCTTGTAGATAGTGAGGCAACTCATAATTTCATTGATGAAAATTTGGCTGCAAAGATGAGATTAGAAACCAAAGATTTTGAAGGTTTTAAAGTAGCCTTAGCTGATGGATCCACCTCCCCTTGTAATAAGAAAATTCCACAACTAAACATAACCTTAGGAAAACACCCCATCAAAGAAGATTTCTATGTTGTAAATTTGGGAGATATATTGATGTAATCTTAGGCACCCCATGGTTACACTCTTTGGGGCGTTTCTATCTAGATTTCCCAAAGTTGGAACTTTGTTTTAAACATAATGGACAAGATGTCCTTTTACAAGAACTATCCGATGGGTCTTTTAGAGTAGTTTCATCCAAGAAGATGGAAAGAATCCTTAGACATGGACAAGGAGAATGGGTCACCCAATGTTTGATCATTGACAAAAATTCCCCCAAGGGGAAAGCCATACGTGTGGATATACAACCCATCCTTAAGGAACATAAAAAGGTATTCAAAGATATTCCACTAGGCCTACCTCCCAAAAGAGGGTTTGAACACATTATTGAACTAGAAAAGGGGGCTAAACCCGTAATCACCACACCTTATAGACACCCCCAAAAATTTAAAGAAGAGATAAAACAAACCATTAAAGAACTTGTTGACATGGGCCACATTCAGTCGAGTTCCACTCCTTTTGCATCCTCACTGGTGTTAGTTAAGAAGAGGATGGTACTATGAGAATGTGTATAGACTATAGAGCTTTGAATAAAAAAACTATAAAGAACCGTTACCATATCCCGAGGATTGATGAATTAATAGATGAACTTCATGGAGCCAAATATTTCTCTAAGATTGACTTACGATCCAGATATCACCAAATTAGAATGAGGAAATAAGACATTCCTAAGATAACTTTTAGATGTCACTATGGACACTTTCAATTTTTGGTCCTACCCTTTGGTCTAACCAATGCACCTTCAACATTTCAATCATGTATGAACCATATATTTAGGAGGCAACTAAGGAGGTTCCTACTAATATTCTTTGATGACATTCTAATTTATAGCAAAACATGGGAAGAACACCTCAAGCACATTAAAGAAGTCTTAGAAATTCTTCAACAGGAATCACTTTATGCCAATGTCTCCAAGTGCGAGTTTGGGTTAGAAGAGATTTTATATATAGGACATAAAATCAATGCACAAGGAGTAAGTGTGGATGAAGAAAACATCAAAGCCATCAAGGAATAGGCTAAACCAAGAACTTTAACCCACCTAAGAGGATTTGTGGGCTTTTGTAGTTACTATCGACGGTTTGTCAAAAATTTCTCCAAAATTGCTGCCCCCTTCACAGACTTAACAAAAAGGGGAGGTACATGGAGTGAAGAAGCCCAATAAACATTTGAGAAACTTAAGGAAATAATGAGTTCATGTCCTGTCCTAGCCATTCTCGACTTTACATTGCCATTTGAGTTAGAGTGTGATGCATCCGGGGAAGGAATTGGAGCAATTCTCATGCAAAACAAACATCCAATTTCATTCGAGAGCCACAAACTCACCGTAGCTGAAAAACATTACTCTACCTATGACAAAGAAATGTTAGCCATCATGCACGCGCTAGCCAAATTCAAACAATATTTGGTTTGTGGGAAGTTCGCCGTTAAAACTGATCACAATAGCTTAAGGTTTTTTTTAAATCAAAAGGATGTCAATGATCGTCAACAAAAATGGGTTAGCAAGTTGCAAGCATATAACTTTGACATAGAATACGTGAAGGGGAAGAATAACATTGTAGTTGATGCATTATCCTTCAAACCCTACTTATGTTCCATAGCAAGCATCTCCGCAGAATGGAAAATCTCCATCGTTGATCCACAAAAATAGGGTATTCCTTGCACCAAGGTCCAAGTTGAAGGAAAAGATTATTAGAGAACACCATGACAATCATCTAGCAGGCCACCAAGGGTACTACAAAACTTATAAACAAGCAAGGGAAAAATACTCTTGGAAGGGTCTCAAGAAAGATGTCCTTAAACATTTTCAAGAATGCATAACTTGTCAGAGAAACAAAGCAGAACAAACCATCTAGCGGGTCTTTTACAACCACTACCCATCCTCAATAAAAAATGGGAGAGTATCTCTATGGATTTCATAACCGAACTTCCAAAAGTACAAGGTAAAGATTGTTTATACGTGGTGGTGGATCACCTTACCAAATACGCGCATTTCATGGCAATATCCTTTGATTATTAGGCTCCTCAAGCAACCGATATCTTCTTCAAGGAAGTCTTCAGAATACATGGCCTCCCTAGAAATATCATCAGTGATAGAGAAAGTCAATTCCTTAGCTTGTTTTGGTAATAACTCTTCCGACTAGAAGGGACAAAATTCACACCAAGCACAAGCTACCACCCTCAAATTGGTGGTCAAACAAAAATTGTAAACAAATGGATAGATGGAGGAATTATGTTACAGGCCAACAAAATGCTTGGATCAGGTGGTTGCACCTTGGAGAATATTGTTATAACACCACACATCACATGTCAATAGGGATGAGTCCCGTCAAGGCCTTTTATGGTTACAAGGCCACCTTATTTGGAAATTTGATCATCCAAGAAAGCCATGTACTAGGAGCAAAGGACTTTATGCAACAAAAAATGGATATCATGAAGACACTAAAAAATAATCTACATCAAGCCCAAAATCAGCAAAAGATTTATGCTGACTGGAATAGGACCGAAAGAACATTTGAAGTTGGGGATTTGGTTTTCCTAAGGCGACAACCTTATAAACAAACATCGATCAAGGAAAGTGGAGCCAAGAAGCTTAAACCCAGATTCTATGGACCCTATAAAATTTTGAGATGAATAAGAGAGGTTGCCTATGAATTGGAGCTATCGGCTAATAGTAGGATTCATAATGTCTTTCGTGTCTCTTGTCTCAAAAATGTGCTAGGACAACACATCACTCCATGTTCAGAATTGCCCCCATTGGATGATGAAGGTAAGTTGATTTTGGAACCTGAGATCGTTCTTAACATGACAGAGAAGAAACTAAGAAACAAAACTATCCCTGAATATCTGGTTAAGTGGAAAGGACTTCCTACGGAAAACGCGAAGTGGGAGGGTGCTGAGATCTTTGATCATCCCAATTTGAAATTGCTTGAGGACAAGCATTCTCGTGAAGGACGGACTGTCATGCCTCCAACTTAGGGGAAATCACAGCAATATTAATAATCGATGCCTTAGAGAAATCGTCGAGGGATATTATCCAATAAAAGAGGAAGGCAGTGATTAAACAAAGGCAGCAAATTAAAATATAATCGACATCCTTTAGATGAAGCGGCCCATTCACGTGGAAAGAGACATGGAAGGTGACGATTGAAGGAACAACCGCCAGTCTAAGGGACGTGTCCCTTACCAAGGGACAAGCAGACAGAAGGATCGTGACTCTTTGCATCCATTGTAGAATATAAAGGGAGAGACTTTTCCAAAGGAGGAGGCATCAAACCATCTTGGAATTTATTTATTTTCAAACTAATATCTGCAAACTACAGCTGACCGATCAGAATAAGTCATCTGCAACAGTAATTATTATATCTTCATACTGAGGTTATAGCAGTAATATAAGTTCATAGATATTGTGGTCTGCAATTTGATGTTTATGTCTAAATACATTAATTCTATGCATTTCATGTAGAGCCTAATAAACAACTACAATTCAGTTATTAGTCCAACCATAAGTTATTTATGCCTCTATAATCGATCATGAGAAGAAGAGACAGAAGTAACAAGGGGGATAGCAGTTACAAGGTTTCATGCTAAGTAGATCACCCATAATGGATGACTGAAGTGTCTGCCATTTGTGGGTCAGGGGGGTTGCCTATCTACCCTTGGGCTTAGAAAGAAGAAATGCTCCGGGTATCCTATTGCGGCTTCATCTCCGATCTTCCCAATGGTTGATTATTAGTGTGGATAATAACTTTGATTTTGTATTGAAAGTACTTATCTGTTTTAAGATCAATGAACCTTATATATGTCAAATAATTTAATGGATGTTGCAAACAGTACAAATGATCGACTAATTGTTTATGAATTACTGGCTAACATTATTGCAGGGTTAAAATCAGAGTTTATTGGAGGTTGTAATTTAATAAGATATACCTCTTACTTTGAAATTGTGATTTTATGGCAAAAATCCAAGTATAACAAAAAGGGGACTTTACACCTTTGTGTGTAATACTTGTTCAACTTTCTCTCTTCTTTTCTTGGTTAGATGTTTTGCAATCCTCATGGACTGCGATAACTTCTGTACTTTCTGCACCATTTTGAAAAGGACAAATGTCAGCAACATTGAAAATGGGACTGAAATCCAGGTTTTAAGGTAACTCAACTAGATACACATTATCACCAAGTCTCTTTGACAAGGGCCAATCTTGGGTTTAAGCTTTTTGTAGTTACCTTGAGGGTATCTTTCTTTCCACAAAGGCACCATATCCAACTCCTCCCCTTGAATTTTTTACCCCTTTGATACATATTAACATGTTTGTATTGCTCATATGTTGACTGCAATTTGTCGTTGATCTTCTGGTGCACCTAATGAATGTGTTAAGCAAACTTCTCAGCATCATGACTAATGGGGGTGTTCACTGGTAAATCAAGTAATTCCACTACTTTTGGGTTTTTCTCATAAATCAAGCAACTGCTAGAATTGTATGCAAATTCAGCATATGCCAAAATTTGATCTCACTGCTTTGGATTTTTGTGAATAAAACTTTGCAATAAATTTCACAAGCATCGATTTACTACTCCTGTATTCCCATCTGTTTGGGGATGACATGCAGAACTAAATTGTAGCTTACTGTCCAACTGTCGTGCCCCGCCAAAGACAACAGGCTGCTGACTTTGTCTGAGTTCAAAGGGTGAGAATAATCGCAGAAGTAAAGGAATTAAAGCCACTTCCAAAAAAATACTTAAGATAATAATAGAGTTGGCGCCATTGAAGGAGACACTAGCATAAAATAATTTAATTAAGATTAAATTAAAAGCTTATGGCATTGATTAGATTAAGGGGCGTGACTTCCTCCAATGTGAAAGGTTGTGACTCCCTCATATATGAGATATAAAGGGAGGATCATTTCATTGTGAAGGGATCATCGGTCAGCCGACAAGCAATTATCATTCAAGCATTTACTCATCAATCCATCAAGAAATATCAATCAGCAAAGATCAATCAAGCAAACAGCAATAAATCTATCAATACATCAAGCAATCAGTCTTGAGTTTGAGGAATGTCTTGCAAATAGGGAGGACGTAAACCCTTCCAAGTTCATGAGAGATTAAGGACGAAAACCCTTATTTCTCTTATCAAGTTTTTACAAAAACTCAAATCTTGATTAAGGAGGACGAAAACCCTCCAAGGTGGACTAAATGTTTTAAGGACAAAAACCCTTGAATACTCTTGGCAAGTTAAGGGCAAATATCCTTGATATTGGCCAGTGCTGAGTTAGGGACAAAAACCTCTGGTTCAACAGATTTGGAAGCATTTTTAAAGAATTCAATATATGATTGATTTTCAGAATTATGCTATGACTTATTGATGTGAATATTATAATAAATTCATAATTATTGACAAAGCTACTATCATTTTGAGTAAGGATTATCGTTTTAAGGCGAAAATCAAGAATATCCTAATAAGGGACATTACAATTGGCATCAAAGCATTGTTCGTGCCAGCCTGCAGATCTAAAAGTAGTAATATGCAATTGAGCCAAAGAGCTCAATGAGCCTTGGAAAGAGAAAGGAGAAAACTTGAGGCAACTAGCAACCAAACTAAAAGTAGAGGAAAAAGTAAAATGGGTGATCATGAGGTAGATCAAGAGAATGGATTAAAGGATTTTATGCCGTGACAAGAACAAACAAAAAATTTGCTTCTCCATGTTAGTTTTTAAGATCAGAAATGAAATAAGCAGAATACACAACACAAAGAGCAATAAACACAACAAATACCCTAGGAAAACCCTCCTACTCGAGGGAGAAAAACCCAGCAAATAATCTCTTATATATCAGATAACATAAGTGCAGAATACTGCTTACAATCAGGCCTTACACAAGGCCGAGTCTGAAACAAAGAATGGAGACACTTCTCCTTAACAATGGATCTGCTGCTAAGACCGCCTGAATAGCTAAGAAATGGCGAACTCTTGCTTCTAATGATGGCAAGCTTTTGCTTTTGATGATGGCGAACTTCTGCTCCTAAGAGATGTGAAATGAGTGAATGATTGTGATGATTAAATGATAAGTCTTCACCTTCTTTAAATACAAGTTAGGCAACTTCTTATCAAGGTCGGCTCCCTTAGAGAAATAAAAAAATAATTATATAACATATGAAGGCCGACTAGCCTTTCGATAAGGGAAAATAGCTCCCTAAGCTATAAAACACCAACACTCCCTCTTAGCTAGGGAGGTATTTTCTAGATATCCTCGTCATGGAGTCTCTCGACATGACTCCCACAATGGCTACACCCATTTGTGGAAAACCACATCTCAGTCTCAGAGATGTACAAGAGTTCATCACAGAGTTTCTCAATATGATGTCGTCATGGAGTCTCTCAACATGACGTCCACCATGGCTACTCCCATGTGTGGAAGGAAACATATGTACAAGTGTTCATCACAGAGTCTCTCAACGTGATATCGTCATGGAGTCTCTCAACATGATGTCCACCATGGCTACTCCCATGTGTGGAAAGAAACACAAGTACAAGGGTTCATCACAGAGTCTCTCAATGTGATGTTGTCATTGAGTCTCTCAACATGACGTCTCATCTTAGTCTCAGGGATGAACAAGGGCTCGCACCTCATATTTCTCCGTCTCAGAGAAATATACACTATAAGGGCTTTCACCTCATATTTCTTCGTCTCAAAGAAATATACACTACAAGGTCTTTCACCTCATAATTTTCCGTCCTAGAGAAATATACACTACAAGGGCTTTCACCTCATATTTCTCCATCTCAGAAAAATATACACTACAAGGGTTTTCACCTCATATTTCTCCATCTCAGAGAAATATACACTACAACAAATCTTCATGATGATGTGACTCCCTCTGAAGCTCCAAGTACTTGCATCAACCTCCTGACCTCCTCGTCCAAGATTGCTTGCAATGCTTGCCTTAGAGGAACAATTTCCAACGCACACCTCTGGTACTGTTGAGAGTTCAGGACTGTCCTTCTCGACCTTATCCCAGATCACTCTATTCTGAATAGGTTTGCGGGGCTACCAATGTCAAATCCAGATTGACTGTCTTGTGCAATTTTGTTCTCTACAGTTGAAGAGGTCTTCCAAGGACTTTAGCACTTGGCCTTGCAACACTGCAACCTTCACTTCTTCTCAGTGAGTCACAAAACTCCCTCTTGATCCTTGCCTCAGAGATTGCAAAGAAATCCTCTGGAAGTGAACTCCCCTCCATTGACTGATCTTAGAACCTTAATCCTTTTCTTGAACATGCTCTCAACTCAAGCCTTGAATCCTCGGAATTTAATTCCCTTTGAATGTCATTTCCTCCTCTTCGAAGTAGTTGATCGCAATGACAATTTGTATAGGTTCTATGTTGTTTTAGTGTCTTCATCTTTCTCAATCTTCTTTGCTGATGCAAATTCTCCATCCAAGGCTGACCCAACCTTGTGCCCTCGAGAGATGTCTCCAGTGAAAAATCATGAGAGTTATGTGCCACCAACTCAGTCCCAAGGCTGCAAGCTATGTCTCCACGTGTGTTCATTTCTTCAGCCTGCGTGACTTCCTCACAGGATGCATGAAGCTCTTCCTCCCTTGAATTCCTTATGCAATCTCTCATCATCCTTTTGCTCCTCGATCCATCCTGGAAGCATTTTAGAGAGTTTAATAATAGTTCATAGAACTAAACTATCTCGAAGAGAAATACCAATGCTAGAAGCATACATGATTCACCGTTCCAATGTTATTGCATGAATTAATAACTACATAAAATTCATGAACATGATTCAAGGGTACAAGCATAAAATACTTATCTCTTTATTGTTGGTACACCAATGAGCTAGACCTGTAGATGTGTCTTATCTTCGCCACCTTTAGTGTCATTGAATATCTCCAGCATTGATGCCTACATTCAAAAACTCCACCCTCGAGAGGAAAGTGCTAGGCTGGTTTTGAAAATTTGCTCTAACGACCTTGGTATTATTCCTTTCTGATCTGGTGCATCTGTCCTAAGGTCTACTGTCCAATGCTGTAGGGCCAAATGACGATGAAAATCTCCTTCCAACACCTTCAGATTCACGAAGAATAGCTCCCAAGATTGTTCAATAACATCAAACTCACCCAACAACATTCCAACACCCTCAAAAAGGTAAGGATATAATAGTTACAAGTCTGATAATGATTGATACCAAGTTGCAGGACTAAAAAATACTTTATTGCAAGTCATGGCAGCCATGAAAACCATCAAAATCCATATCTAATCATGCATATGATACCTCCCAATGATACGAATCACCAATAGACTAACCCAACAATCTTCAAACAACCTCTATCTACCAAGGAAGGACAAGGAATAGGTCTGTCAAGTTATCAGTCATACCTAGGTTTGTACGACACCCCTTAAGGCATCCAAATCCTCCAAGAAACAACTCCAATAGTTATCAAAGATTTCCCATGCCCAACTCCAAGCGTCTAGAATGGAGATATGGCTCCACCTAGAAAACCATGCCAGCTACAAACAATGCAACAACCCTTCACAGCTGAGATGCTTAGCCACAAGGATCACAATGAAGAACGAGTTGAAATGATTTCAAACCCCTCATCACAGTATATGACAAACTCCTTTGGAGTGCTTAAACAAATCTGATCAGATTTCTTGAACCCGCTCTGACACCGTGTTAGTTTTTAAGATCAGAAATGATATAAGCAAAATACACAACACAAAGAGCAATAAACACAACAGATACCCTGGGAAAACCCTTCTACTCGAGGGAGAAAAACCCAACAAATAATCTCTTATACATCAAATAATATAAGTGCAGAATACTGCTTACAATTAGGCCTTACACAAGGCCGAGTCTGAAACAAAGAATGTAGACACTTCTCCTTAACAATGAATCTGCTGCTAAGACAGCCTGAACAACTAAGAAATGGCGAACTCCTGCTTCTAATGATTGCAAGCATCTGCTTTTGATGATGGTGAACATCTGCTCTTGATGATGGTGAACATCTGCTCCTAAGAGATGTGAAATGAGTGAATGATTGTGATGATCAATTGATAAGTCTTCACCTTCTTTAAATACAAGTTAGGCAACTTCTTATCAAGGTTGGCTCCCTTAGAGAAATAAAAAAATAATTATATAACATATGAAGGCCGACCAGCCTTTAGATAAGGGAAAATAGCTCGCTAAGCTATAAAACACCAACACTCCAGACACTCCAGAATATGAATAATACAATTAGTTCTCTTAGGGCCTACACAAACCAATGGAAGAGATGTTAATTCAAACCATTCCGAAAATAATAATAGAGCTCCATTGAGATCACCACCTAGACTAACATGGCCTATATTGTTAACCGAAAGATGAGCATTCATGAGAAGAAGAAGAACCAAACATGGCAGCAAATGACTTTGATGAATGTAGAGATGCATATTCAAGACTTGATCTAGACCTTAGAGGACAAATTTCGTTTAGAGAATATTATAATGCAAGATCAAGAAATACCTCAAGAGGAGAAAAAAGACAACCCAACAAAAATTTGCAGCAAAGACTAAGATGACTCTCCCCGCATTTGATGGTTCAAGGAAGGTCATTGCACGAGCATGGGTTCAAAAACTAGATACCTATCCTTCTCTTAGCCCCATGACGGAAGACAAAGCTATTAAATTTGCCATTCTTCACTAAGAGGGAACAACACATGAATGGTGGCATCATGGGCTAGTCACATAGGGGCATCATCTAATTGTAACATATACTGACTTCACACAAAGACTCATAGAAAGGTTTGATAGAAAAAACCCAAAGATGCATTTTAAGGAGTTAACACAACTAAGGCAGCGAGGTATAGTGGAAGGATATGTAACAAAATCTCAAAGATTCTCAGTCATGGTGTCAGATATTATTAAAAATAAACTCGTTTTTATTTATTGAAGGACTCTCCGAATCTCTTAGGGGATTAGGGTAAGCTTTTGAACCGTCATCTCTAAAAAATGCTATTTGAAGGGCTTTAAATTTGGAAGACACTACACCTAGAAATAAGACCTATCCCAATAATATATCATCAGGGTTGCATAAGCAACCTCTTTACAAGGATAATTGACAACCAAGGGCATTACCTCCTTAATCCAACATGGTGGAAGAAACAAGAATGAGCTTGGAAAGAAGAAATTGTGTTTTAATTGTAGGGAACAATGGGAGTCGGGTCGTCGATGTTCCAAAAAGGGATAAGTATGCAAGATAGAAGCAATGACAAATGAAGAATTAGAGGAAGAACTTGAACCTTAAAGGAAGAAGAATGAATGAATGAAAGATTTTAATGACGGCCACGAGATTGAATAGTCTATGGGACCAAGACAAACAACTTAATTTATTTTCATGCTCTTTTCCTAGGTCGGATCTCCTGCTATTAATTTTGACTAGAAGGCTGGCCGTCTGGTTGATCTTATCCTCCTCACATAGCTGCTGCATATTGTCCACACCCAAACTATTTGCGTACTGATTATGGATATCTTCATAAGCTGTGCATTCCATGACGAAGTGCCATTCCGTCTCCACTACCCCCTTATTACAGAATATGCAAGTTCTTTCTTCCCAAGCTTCCTTAGGTAACTTTCATCTGCCAGTCTCAGACCTAAGATGATGCAATCCCATCCTCAGTTGTGCGACTAACAACCTCGCTTTCCCTTTAATAGCAGCCCCTAAATAGGTTTTTTCACCATGATCCTTTGTTGGGTTAAATTCTTTGATGTAGTATGCTTTTTTTCACCCAATCTGCTTTGACCACATGGCAGTCCTAAATTTTTCCCTCACATAATTTTTTATTTCACTATTGGTGCTAGGATACTCTTGTAGTTTGATGTCCCACTTGTTCAACCACTTGTTGTTCTACTTCATCCATGTTTTCTTTCTACGATCTAGCGTCTCCTCCATAACCATTTTGGGCCATCGGTGGTTATCCATGTTTTCAACCTTCTTTAAATAACTTATCAACCGGGTTATCACTGAAGCTTCCAAGGGGAAAAGCCCCCGCTTCAGCTAAATGAATTTCATATGGGATCGTGGCTTTAACTTTGAGATTGCTTGTTATTAGGTGTTTTTGGATTCTTTCTATTTGTCTCCAACTGCACTTTGACATATTGCTTCCCCACACTTCACACCCATAAAGTAGAACAAGTGTGACAAGTAAACCAAAGAGGGTTTTCTTGGTTTTCCAATCCCAAAGTTCGGCTTTTCTACATCTATTTTGAAGTAGGTAAGAGGCTTTCCAACCTCCCTGTATCCTTTTCGATCTACAAGTCTCCCAATTGAGCTTATAGTGAAAGTCAATCCCAAGATATTTGTATTCTATCACTATATCAAGCGGGCTGCCTTCAAAAAGAAAGGTATGCTGTTTATCTTTTCTATTCAATGAGAAAATCATGATTTTGGTCTTGGTGGTGTTCACTTGCACCCCAACTTCTTGACAAAAGTGTTCCAAAGCTTTCAAATGTTCTCTTAACCCATGCAGTGTTTTTGAAATTAAAATAAGATCGTCAACATATAGAAGTAATTTCACTACATAACCTGCCAATTGAATACCATCCCCACCTGCCTTGCTTAACTAGGCTTCCAACTTATCAATGTATAGCCCAAAACGCATGGGAGATAAAGGGCAACTTTGCTTAACACCAATGTCGGTGCCAAAACATTCTGATGTACCCTCACTTGTTCTGATTTTAGCACTAACCTTCTCATACAACCTGTGAACAACAACTCTATACACATATGAAATGCCTAATTCTTCCATCCTACTCCAAAGTTTGTCCCTAGGCACTGTGTCAAAAGCTTTCTTAAATTTGCAAGTGGTAAATTGGCAACACTTTCAGGGGCACCTAATTATCACCCTTTTAGAATTCGTAGTGTTTTACAAGGTCAAAGAGTGACTGTATTAGTTTATAGCAGTGCTATGCATAACTTCATTAATGAAGGTCTAGTAATGAGGATGAAATTAAAGGTTGAAAACTTTGAAGGTTTCAAGGTAGTTATGGTTGATGGATTCACTACCTCGTGTACACAAAGAATTTAGCAACTCAACATTACCTTGGGGAGACATCAAATACGTGAAGATTTCTATGTGGTGAACATGAGCGATACAGATGTAGTTTTGGGCATTCAATGGTTACATTATTTGGGTAGATACCATGAAGATTTTCAAAAGATCGAATTATGTTTCCAACATAATGTCAAGGAAGTAATTCTACAAGGTTTATTGGATGGATCTCCAAGGGTTGTGTCACCCAAAGGATGGAGAGAGCATTTAGACATGGGCAGGTATAATGGGCGGCACAATGTATGATCCTTGTTGGTTTTAAACCCAAAGCAGGGAGGACTACTGATATTAATATCCAATCTATCTTAGATAGGCACAAGGGGGTTTTCAACAATATTCCACCTAGATTACATCTTAAGAGGGGTTTTGAGCACACCATCAAACTAGAAGAGGGAGCAAAACCAATCATTACCACACCTTACCACCACCCAAAGAGATATAAGGAAGAAATTGAGAAGACAATTAAGGAATTACTTGAGATGGGGCATATACAACCTACCTCTAGCTCTTTCACTTCCTCTGTGGTATTGGTAAAAAAGAAAGATGGCACTATAAGGACGTGTGTGGATTATAGGGCACTTAATAAAAAAACTATAAAGAGCTGATACCTCATCCCTAGGGTTGATGAATTAGTTGATGAACTCCATGATGTAATATACTTATCTAAGATTGATTTACATTTCAAATACCACCAAATAAGGATGAGGAGAGAAGATGTTCACAAAATTGCTTTTAGGTATCATTTTGGACATTTTGAATTTCTAGTCTTACCATTTGGACTAACTAATGCTCCGCCTAAATTCCAATTCTGCATGAACCACGCATTTAGTAAAACAATTAAGGAAATTTCTTTTGGTATTCTTTGATGATATACTAATTTATAGTAAAACTTGGGAAGATCACTTAAGGCATATTGATGAGGTATTGGGGATAATTGAGCAACAATAACTATTTGCTAAAGCATCTAAATTTGAATTTGGGATGACTAAAGTCTTGTATTTAGGGTATAAGATCAATGCCTAAGGAGTTAGTGTAGATGAAGAGAAAACCAAAGCAATAGTAGATTGCTCTCAACCAAAGACTCTAACACATTTAAGGGGATTCTTAGGACTATGCAATTATTATAGAAGGTTTGTCAAAGGATTTTCAAGGCTAACTGCCCCATTGAGAGATTTAATTAAGAAAGGTGCTTTTTCATGGAATGAGGAGGCACAAAGAGCTTTTGACAAGCTCAAAGAAATAATGAGTTCTTACTCGGTATTAGCCATTCTAGATTTCTCTATTCCATTTGAATTAGAATGTGACGCTTCAGGAGAAGGTATTGGAGCTGTATTAATGCAAAATAAACATCCAATAGCTTTTGAGAGTCGTTAGCTTAAAGAGACAGGAAATAATTATTCTAATTATGACAAAGAGATGCTAGCTATCATGCATGCTCTAGCCAAGTTTAGACAATACCTAGTTTGTGGAAGATTCATTATTAAGACCAACCATAACAGTCTAAGATTCTTCTTGAACTAAAAGGATCTAAATGATAGACAACAAAAATGGGTTAGCAAGTTGCAAGCCTATGACTTTAATATTGGGTACACGAAGGGAAAGAACAATGTTGTGGCTGATGCTTTATCATGAAGACCTCATTTATGCTCTATGACGAATATCACTGTGGATTGGAAAATTTCAATACTTGTTGAATATGCCAAGGATGCATTGGCTAATGATATATTGGAAGGCAAACTACAAGATGACAAGTACAAGGTGGTGGAGGAGCTCATTCTATACAAAGATTGAATACATCTCATTCCAAGATAAAAAATGAAAGAATTTGTTTTTGAGGGCATACCATGATACTTTATTAGTGGGTTATCAAGGTTATTATAAAACATACAAGTGAGGGAGAGATTTCCTTGGAAAGGCCTCAAAGGGTATGTTTTGAAGCATATTAGGGAATGTATAGTTTGTCAAAGAAACAAGATAGAGCAAACATTTCTAGCCGGTTTGTTACAACCCTTACCCATACCAAATCAAAAATAGGAAAGTATTTCAATAAACTTCATTATAGGGCCTTAAAAAATAAAAGGATTGTATATTTGTGGTGGTGGATAGACTAAATATGCTCATTTTCATACCATATCTTCTGAATATAGAGCACCACAAGTAGCTGACCTCTTCTATAGAGAACTCTTCAAACTATATGGACTAGCCAAAAACATAGTGACAAAAATTGTAGATTCCTCAATTTATTTTGGCAGGAACTCTTTAAGTTGGCTAGAATAGAACTCACCCAAGCACTAGCTACCACCCATAAACGGATGAACAAACCGAAATTGTAAATAAGTGCCTTGAAGGATATTTGCAGAACTATGTCATAGGGCAACAAACACCATGGGTCAAATGGTGACATCTTGGAGAACATTGCTACAATTCTACTCATCATATGTCAATAGGAATGACTCCCTTCAAGGCACTATATTGTTATGAGGCAGTATCATTTGGAGATTTGATTCTTGTAGATAGTAGAGTCCCTAGAGCAAGAGTCTTGGTGCAACAAAGTGTGGATATTTTAAACACACTCAAAGAAAACTCGCAACGTGCCTAGAATCAACAAAAGATGTACGCTGATTGTCATAGATTTGAAAGAACATTTGAAGTTGGAGATTAGTTTTCCTAAGGTTGCAACCTTATAAACAATCCTTCCTCAAGGAAAGTGGTGTTGAGAAACTGAAGCCACAATTTTATGGGCCTTATAAGATTATAAGGATCGACAAAGTTGCTTATGACTTGGAGTTATAGGAAAGAGTCAAATTCATAATGTCTTTCATGTATCTCGCCTCGAGAAGGTGCTAGGTCAATATATCACACCATATCCAGAGTTACTCTTGTTGATGACAATGGAAATTTTATATTGGAACCCAAGGACATCATTGACATGAGAGAAAATAAATTAAGAAATAAAGTTATTCTGGAATATTTGGTTAAATGGAAGAATCTACCCATGGAGGACGCCACTTGGGAAGGATAGAAAATTTTGATCATCTCAATTTAAAATTGCTTGAGGACAAGCAATCTTGGGAAGGATGGACTATCATGCCCTACCAAAGACAACAGGCCGTTGGCTTCGTCTGAGTTCAAAGGGTGAGTATAATTGCAGAAGTAAAGCTGCTTACAAAAAAACTTAATAATAATAGAGGTGGTGCCATTGAAGGAGACACTAGCGTAAAAGAATTAAGATTAAATTAAAAGCTTGTGGCAGTGATTAGATTAGAAGGGGTGTGACTCCTTCCAATGTGAAAGTTTGTGACTCCCTCATATATGAGATATAAAGTGAGGATCATTTGATTGTGAAGAGATCATCAGTCAACCAATAAACAAAGATTAATCAAGCAAACAACAATAAATCTATCAATACATCAAGCAATCAGTCTTGAATTTGAGGAAGTGTCTTGCAAATAGGGAAGATGAAAACCCTTCCAAGTTCACAAGAGGTTAAGGATGAAAACCTTTAGTTCTCTTATCAAGTTTGGATGAAAACCCAAATCTTGATCAAGGAGGACGAATACTCTCCAAGGTGGACTAAGAGTTGTAAGGATGAAAACCCTTGAATACTCTTGGCAAGTTAAGGAGGAAAACCCTTGATATTGACACTGCCGGGTTAGGGACAAAAACCTCTGATTCAACATATTTGAAAGCATTTCCAAAGAATTCAAGATATGATTGATTTTCAAAATTATCCTATGACTTATTGATCTGAATATTATAATAAATTCATAATTTCTTACAAAGCTATTATAAATTTGGAGTAAGGATTATTGTTTTAAGGCAAAAATCAGGAATATCCTAATAAGGGATTGTTGGTAAACAGATTTGTCATTGCAGATTTCTAAGTGGCTCGCCCAACGAGTAGTGACAATGTTCCAATGGTTGGATAAGTTGTCTGGACTAACAACTTTCCTCTACTTTTGAGAGGGACAACTTCCTCGTAAGATAGGGGTTTTTAGGTACTTTTAACCAGAAAGTACATAAAGGAAAAGGGAAAAACTAAAGGAAATTGAATAACAAAAACCCTAGCAGTAGTCATACGAATACCAATTAGGACCTCACAAGATATGACAAATTATACAGGGGTTTCACCACAAAGCATGTTTTGATGTGCAACGATAATGAAAGAAGTGTAACAAATCTCAACATACGAGGAAATAAATTGCTTGTACATTCAAACCAAGATACCAAAATATGCATGCATTCATTACATCATTTGCATTTTGATGTGCAACGATAATGAAAGAAGTGTAAGAAATCTCAACATACAAGGAAACAAATTGCTTGTACATTGAAACCAAGATACCAAAATATGCATGCATTCATTACATCATTTGCATGCCTTTAGAACATATGAACCAAAATGCATTCTTTATTATCTTTATGAAATTATACAATTCCAAAAACACTTAGGTACAAAATGTCAAACCAAAATTCCTTATACAATTTCTCCAAAAAGTTCTTCTCAAAAGTTTTCCCTCCATAAAAGCCCCCCTTACCAGAGAAAGAGCCTTGTATTTGTAGGCCTCCTTCAGTAACTACCTTGTAACCAACTTTATAACTACCTCCTAACTACATTGTAACCACTTTATAACTACCTCCTAACTGTTAATGATATTGTACAGCCACGTGAGGAATACTCCTAGCTTGATTTAATAAATTTAAATATAGCTTTTGAGCTATTTAAATTTATATGGTTTGATTGAAGAGGCGCTTCAATCATTAATGAAACAAACAAATAATAAAAGGCAAATAAATATTATTTATTATTTTATTTTAAGAAGCCGACTTGCATGGGAAATCGCACCTCCTCTTGAAGAGACGTCTTTGCTAAAAGAGGCCAACCTCTCTTGATGAAAGGGTGCAATGTCATTTGGTTGCTTATATATTCAAGTCACCTTTCATTCATTTCACAATCAAGTTTATTCAAGCAAGTTTGAATACTGAAGAGCAGAAGAAGTTCGCATCTTTTCAGCAGATCATCATCTACAGTAGCAGGTCAATTCTAAAGAGAAACATATTGGTTGTGTCTTTGCATCTAGGAGAGGTGCTGCTGTTCATTGTATCTATTTGGCATTGTGTTTATGCCTAAGTTGTAAGCAGATTGCTGCTCTGATTTTTATCAATATATAGGAGATATATTGGCTGGGTTCTTGTGTTGAATTTGAATTAAATTTCTGTGCTATTAATCTGATCATAAAACTAACATGGTATCAGAGCTGGTTTGAAGAGGATCCCGATCAGATTTGTGATTATATCAGCTATACCCTTGTCTTATTTTTTCATCTTTATTCACCCTTTTTCACTTGTCAAGATGGTGAATGGTCTAAAGATTGAGGATAGGCTTGAGGGAGCGTCAAACTTCACTTCGTGGAGATTTAGGATCATGCTCACCTTGGAGGAAAGCGAATTGGCAGAGTTTGTGGAGAGCTCCGCCCCCGAGCCTACGGATGAGGAAGAAAAGGACCTATGGAAAAAGAAAGATACTAGGGCAAAGAAGATGTTGGTTGATTCGGTGAAGGATCATATTGTTCCTATCGTCTCCAAGTTAAGGACTGCGAGAGAGATGTTCAAAACCCTAGAGGAGATGTACGAGATCAACAACACCAGTTGGGCTCTTGCACTGAAGCAACAACTTCATCACTTGAAGATGGCGAAGGGAGAAACTATCATTGCCTACTTCATGAGGATAACCGAATTGAGAGATCAACTCTCGTCTATTGGGCATGTTCTCGATAGCAAAGATCTAACCATGTTGGTTCTCAATGGTCTCCCTTCATCCCAGGAGTCTTATATTCAGGGAATCAATGCAAGATCAAAACTTCCCAAGTTTGATCGATTGAGGGCACACTGTATTCAAGAAGAGTCTAGGTTGGCTGCAAGAGGTATTGGGAAAAACTCCGTTAATGAAGATCTTCATGTTCTTGCCTCTCAATCCTCAAAGAAGAAAGGAGAAGGGAAGAAAGGGTATTTCAAAAGAAATAGAGATAGAGAAGTTGATGGTGACCCTGCATTTAAAAAGAAGAGGGACCTCTCCAAGGTCCAATGTTATCGATGTGACAAGTATGGTGATTTTGCAAAGGAATGTCCTTCTAGGCCTAGGCAGCAGGCCACCTTTGCTCATGTTGATGAAGCCTCCATGCAGAAGGATACAAGTGAATACTTGCTCTATTCAGCCTTGTCAAGTAATGTAACCACCGACACCAAGACTTGGCTGATAGATAGTGGTGCTTCTCGCCACATCACCGGATTTAGGGAGCATCTATCTAATCTGGTGGAGAAAGATTCTAGTGAGTAAGTTATTATTGGAGATGATGCTAGCTATTCAATTAAAGGTGTTGGGACCTCAACTCTTCATTTGGATTCCGGCGACTCCTTATAGTTGGATGATGTGCTATTCGTTCCAAGCATCAAGTGAAACCTTGTTTCCATTTCAGCCTTGGAAGACAAGGGTTATCAAGTTGCTTTTTCTGAAGGCAAAGTTCTCATATGGGCGAAGAACTCTAACATCAAGACTGCTCAGATGATTGGAGTTAGACATGGGTGTCTCTATAGGCTATGCACGTGCCCCATTCAAGCTCTTGTACATGACTCCGCGAGTTTGTGTGATCTTTGGCATCGAAGATTGGCCCACCTCCACTTTGGAGCTCTACCTGTTATGGAGAAGATGGTGACTGGCTTTCCTAAATTCAACCAGAAGCATGAAGGAACCTGCAAAGGCTGCGCTTTGGGTAAGAATACAAAAGGTCCATTCCATAGTAGTGAAAGCAGATCCAAATGTGTCTTAGATCTTATTCATTCTGATTTATGTGGTCCAATGTCTGTTGCGTCTTCGAGTGGTTTCTTGTATTACATTATTTTTATTGATGACTACTCTAGACAGACTTGGATCTATTTCTTGAAATCTAAAGAATCTGAGGAGATATTAGAAAGGTTCAAAGAGTTCAAAGCTCTAGTGGAGAACCTGTCCGAAAAGAAGATCAAGGTGTTGAGATCCGATAACGGAGGAGAATACACTTCTGTTATCTTCCGTAACTTTTGCATTGAAGCATGGATTAAGAGGGAGCTCAACGTTCCTTATAATCCTCAACAAAATGGTGTTGCAGAGAGAAAGAACAAAACTATCGTGGAAGCAGTCAAAGCCATGCTTCATGAGCAAGACTTGCAAATCTCTCTTTGGAATGAAGCATCCAGGACTGCTGTCTATGCCCAGAATAGAAGTCCTCACAAAATCTTGGAAAATGTAACTCCTGAAGAAGCATTCTCTGGGGTGAAGCCTGAAGTAAGTCATTTAAGGAAAAGAGGACTAAGTTGGAACCTTTTGGCAAGTAGGGAATTTTGGTAGGCTATAGTGAGACATCAAAAGCCTACAAAATCTACATCCCAGGACAAAAAACTATTGAGATCAGTAGAGATGTGACATTGAGGAGGATGTTGCATTTAAAAGATCCAAGGGCACTCATATGGAGATCGATGAAGAAGAACCTCTTTAGGATATGGAAGTTGATCATGTTCCTGAGAATTAGAGGGAGGTTCCAGAACCTAAAGAAGATGATGATCCAACCGAGCCCTTGGAGCCTACTGATGGGCCTACACATATTGTGATTGGAAGGAAGAGACCTCTTTGGGTCAGGAAAATAATGCAGGAGGTAGAAAGTTTTGCAGCCCCAGGAGGAACCTTTAGAAAAATCAAGAGACCAAATAAGTTCTCCAGTTATGTAGCCTTGATGAGTAAGATTATTGACTCAGAGCCTTCCAGTGTTCAGGAAGCTTCTAGTCAACAAGTTTGGAAGGATGCTATGATTGAGGAGTATCAATCCATACTTAGGAATGATGTTTGGGATATTGTTCCTAGACCCGAAGGCAGATCTGTGGTGTCTTCTAAATGGCTCTTCAAGATCAAGCATGCAGCTGATGGGAGCATTGAGAAGTACAAGGCAAGATTCGTGGCTAGAGAGTTCTCACAAAAAGAGGGAGTTGACTATGAAGAAACCTTTGCTCTTGTGGCTCGTTATATCTTTGTCAGAACCATTATTGCTATTGCAACATCTAGAGGATGGAAGATTCACCAAATGGATGTAAAGACAACCTTTCTGAATGGTGTAATAGAAGAAAAGGTTTACATTGAGCAACTTGATGGATTTGAGGTACATGGGAAGGAGTCTCATGTTTGCACGTTGAAGAAGGTCTTGTATGGTCTTAAGCAGGCTCCTCATGCTTGGTACGAAAGGATTGATCGTTACTTGTTGAATCTGGGTTTCTCAAAGAATGATGTAGATTCTAACCTCTACTTCATGGTAATAAATGGTGAAGCATTGATTTTGGTTCTGTATGTTGATGATTTAATTACCACTGGAGAAGAACACCTAATTCTCAAATGTAAGAAGGAATTAGCTTCTGAATTTGAAATGAAAAATCTTGGTCTCATGCATTACTTTCTTGGCTTAGAAGTTTGGCAAAAGCCAGATGAGATGATTCTAAGTCAAGGCAAGTATACTATTGACATTCTGAAGAGGTTTGGTATGATTGATTGAAACCTATGTCTACACCTATGGAGACGAACTTACATAAGTTGAAGGAGGCTGCAGCTAGTTTAGAATTGGTGGATTCCACGATGTATAGGTAGCCGATTGGTTCATTGATGTATCTAGTTAACACTAGACCGGATATTTGTTATGCAGTGAGTGCACTTAGTCAGTTTATGTGTGAACCAAGGCAGATACATCTTGTTGCAACGAAACATATCTTGAGATACGTGCGTGGCACAGTTGGATATGGATTGAGATATTCTACAAGTGTGGATTTGGAGCTGCATGGTTTTACTGATTCTGATTGGGCAGGGTGTGTTATTGATCAGAAGAGTACCTTTGGTTGTTGCTTCAACTTGGGATCTGCTATGATATCCTGGTGCAGCCGGAAGTAGTCTTCAGTGGCATTGAGTACAACAAAGGCAGATTACATTGCAGCTTGTGTGGCAGCTCGTGAAGCAGTGTGGCTTCGTAAGCTTCTTGCAGGATTGTTTGGACAATCAATGGAGCCTACTATCATTCATTGTGATAACTAGAGTTGTGTGAAACTTTCTGTCAATCCCGTGTTTCATGACAAAACAAAGCATGTTGAGATCAAGTACCATTATATCAAAGATATGGTATTGAGGAAAGCTATACAGTTGAGGTATATCAGCATTGATGAGTAGACAACAAACATTCTCACCAAGCCTCTCTCTAGGATAAAGTTTGTGTATTTTCGATATAAGCTTGGTATGGTGGGTCTTAACTGAGAAGGAGTCTCAGTATCAGTGACCCTCTTTAATGAGTTCTTCTCTGTGAGAGAAGTTCGAGTTGATATCCCTTGGTAATGAGTTTCTTCTCTGCAAGAGAAGTTCGAGGTGAAATCCCTTGGTTACGAGTTCTTCTCTGCAAGAGAAGTTCGAGGTGAAATCCCTTGTTTCCAACCTCTGGGAGAGCCATGGTGGATGTCATGTGTGTGACTCCATGACAACATCACGTGAGGGAGTCCGTGATGATTTACTTGTACTTGTGTTTCACCCTCTGGGGGAGCCATGGTTAAAGTCACGGTGAGGTGACAATATCACATTGAGTGATGAGCACTTGTACTTACCATCTATGGAGGTAGCCATGGTGGTTGATATCACGATGAGGTGGTATCCGATATCACGATGAGGTGATATCCGATATCGCGATGAGGTGATATGCTCTCATGATGAGGTGATTAGCTCTTCTCTTACATGAATATAGCCATGTTGATTAAACATCACTATGAGGTGATATGTTCTACTCAGATGGAAGTATTCCTCTCTAATTGAGAGGGAGTGTTAATGATATTGTACAACCACGTGAGGAATACTACTGGCTCGATTTAATAAATTTAAATATAGCTTTTGAGCTATTTAAATTTATATGGTTCGATTGAAGAGGCGCTTCAATCATTAATGAAACAAACAAATAATAAAAGGCAAATAAATATTATTTATTATTTTATTTTAAGAAGCCGACTTGCATGGGAAATCGCGCCTCCTCTTGAAGAGACGTCTTTGCTAAAAGAGGCCGACCTCTCTTGATGAAAGGGTGCAATGTCATTTGGTAGCTTATATATTCAAGTCACCTTTCATTCATTTCACAATCAAGTATATTCAAGCAAGTTCGAATACTGAAGAGCAGAAGAAGTTTGCATCTTTTCAGCAGATCATCATCTACAGCCTAAGTTACCGATTCACCTAAAAACGGCCCTGGATATGATTCGATACTTACCGAGTACGGGATTCGGGTATGGTACACCTCAGATTCGTCCAGGATATGTTTTTCCGCCTGCGGATTCGTCTAGGATTCGGCAAAACGAATCCAAGGCGAATCCGCGATGAATCCAGGCGTGAAAACGCCCAGTTTGCGAAAAGAGGTTGTTTTTTGCATTTTTTATTCATTTTTTTGACCCAATGTTGACTTTTTAATATTTTAATAATCATTGCAACCTTAATTCGTCCCTCCAAACACACTAAATAGGTAAAAACAATCTCATTTAACAATTTGTAAATGAAAAACAAGTTTTTTTGCCTCCATTGCTGAACTTTCTCTCTTTCTTGCACAAGCTTAAATAGACTTGAAGGCTGATCGTTGGTTGTTCAAAGTTGATTGTTGTGCTATTCCTAAGCACTTGCAAGTGTCTGTTCATTGCCAAGAAGATTGTAGAGCAAGATTTGCTCAAAAGAGGTAGGTTTCTTTGAAATTTTTCAATTTTTTTCTTACATTTTTTTTAACAAATGAACTATTTTGTTTTGTTTTTATTGTTTTGTTGATTGTTCTCATTCTTTTAAGTTTTTTAGTTTCAAATTTCAATACCAAAATTATTTCAATTTGTTGTGCCTTAGGTATTACAATGGCATCCAGTTCTTCCTCAGGCCAATCTCGTTTCAAAATAAATGCAACCTCTCCCCTTTGGAAATATGTAGAAATGGTTCAACAATGTCCAGGTGGTGGAGTATTTATTTGGATTTGTAGTCATTGCAAAGTTCAATATACGAGTTCATACAGTCGAGTGAGAGCCCACTTGTGTAAGATCCCTGATAATGGCATCAAACCTTGTCCAAGACCTCCTTCTGGTGATGGCAAAGGCCTTCAAGATGATTAGTGTTGAAATATATTGCTGAGCAAGAAAAATCAGAGCATACAGCTAGTAGTCTTAAAACAAGCCATCCTTTGAGGAAAGGATCTTGATCCATGAAACCCCCTACACCACCACCTACTTATATTCCGCCTACACAAAGCCATCCATTTATGAACATCCCTCAACAACAAACCGTGCCCTCATCAAATAAAAGATCTAAGGGACCATTGGAAACTTCATTTCAGAATGAGGCAAGAGATATTGCTGATCAAGACATAGCAAGATGTGTCTATGCCAGTGGATTGGCATTCAATGTTGTTCGTTCACCATATTGGCAAAAAATGGTGAAATCTATTAATGAGGCTCTAAAGGGGTATAAGGGCCCAGGTTTTGAGAAGGTGCGTTGCACCTTATTGGAGAAAGAGGTGAAACATGTAGCAGACTCATTGAAGCCCATAAGGGATTCATGGATCGAAACAGGGGTGACCATCGTTTCTGATGGATGGAAAGATGCAAAAAATCGCCCATTGATCAATGTTATTGCCGTGTCCCCTAAAGGGGCAATGTTTTTGAGAGCAGTGGATTGTGAAGGACAAGTGAAAGATGGTCCATTTATTGCTAACATCCTTTGCCAAGCTATTGAAGAAGTGGGCCATCAAAATGTTGTGCAAGTTGTAACTGACAATGCCAAAAATTGTAGGGCTGCAGGGTTATTGATTGAGGAGAAGTATCCCCACATTTTTTGGACACCTTGTGCTGTCCACTCCCTCAATCTAATGCTACAATAAAATGGATTCAAAATTGAGTGGATCAAACAGTTGTATGCTGAGGGCGAAGACATCCAAATGTTTGTCACCAACCACCATATGACACAAGGAATATTCAGACAATTCTCAAAATTGGAATTGTTGAAGGTAAGTTAATTCTCAATATTTTTAAATTTTAAATTTTTCATTTGATTTTAAATTTTGATTTTGTAAAGTATTTATAAATTTAAATTATATTTTAATTTTAATTTTGATTTCCAAATAGGTTGCTGAGACCCGTTTTGCCTCCAACACAATTGTGTTGAGGCGACTTATAAAGGTTCGTGAGGCACTTTGTACCATGGTAATCAGCCCTAATTGGTCCATATGGAGGCAATCTAGCAGTGAAAGGGCAAATAGGGTCAAGCAAAGGATCCTAGATGATAGTTGGTGGGATCGTGTTGAGTACCTGGTTAGTTTCACTGAGCCTATATTGAGCATGATCCGTTACACAGACATGGATAGACCTTGTTTGGGAGAAGTATATGATGGTATTGACTCAATGATTGAGAATATGAAAACCATCATCAATGCAAAAGAGGAAGATCCTGAAGAAAAATTCTTCAAAGAACTACAGGAAATCATGGTTGATAGATGGAACAAAATGACCACTCCATTGCATCTTCTCGCTTTTGCATTGAGTCCCAAATATTATAGTCCTGAGATACTTTCTGCTTCACCAAGAGTTGCTCCATATAGGGATGATGAAGTGGGTCAAGGGTACAAGGGAGCACTTCGTAGAATCTTCAGTGATTGTGACCAACGTGATCGAGTGAGGGCTGAGTTCATGGCTTTTGCATGCTCCGGTACTGTTGATCAGAATATGGATGCTCTTTGAGACAAGTCCAGGGTGGATGCTCATAGTTGGTGGTACTTCCATGGGCAAGAATACATGCACCTCCAACCTATTGTAATTAAAATTTTATCCGAAGTAAGTTTTATATTTTGTAATTTTAATTTTAATTTATAATTTTATATTTTATTAATTTTGTAACTCTTCACTATTTAATTTGGTCTTAATAGGTTGCTAGTTCATCGGCTTTTGAGAGGAATTGGAGCACATACTCCTTCATCCACTCAATAAAACGCAATAGGCTACATTCAAAAAAGGCAGAGGACTTGGTGTATGTGCATTCAAACTTGCGCCTCCTTACACATAAGCAAAGTTCCTACAAAGAAGGAGACACAAGGAGGTGGGATATTGAGCCAGAGCAGCTTGACTTGGATGCTTCCACATGTCACTTAGCTGCACTTGATATTGATGATGACTATGAGCCTGAAGCAGCTACTGAGTATGAGAGTGGTAGTGTTAGTGCTAGTGGCAGTGCTTGTGCGAGTGCCACTAATGCTGTTTGTGGTTCTACACAAAATGTATCATCTAATGATGCTGATGATGCTGTTTTTTTTGATGACCCATATGATTCAGATTGATCATTGATCAATAATAGCTGATTGTAAACACTTGACATTTTATGTTTGAACTTTAATTTATAATTTTATATCATGACATTCGACTTTTGAGTATCACTAATATTTTAATATTTGACTATGAAAGTGGTGATGTATTTTTGCTATGTTATTAGACTATTAATATGGTGGTGTATTCTAAACTCAATTACTGCTGCAAATATGTATATATTTCTGATTTTTATATTTTTTTGTATTGCCGAATCCAAGTCGTACCCAACCCCAAATTTTTTTTTTGCCGAATCCCGTACCAGATTCGCATACCCGTACCCGAATCCAAAAACGAATTGGTAACTTAGTGGTGGTGTATTCTAAACTCAATTACTGCTGCAAATATGTATATATTTCTGATTTTTATATGTTTTTTGTATTGCCGAATCCAAGCCGAATCCAAGCCGTACCCAACCCCAATTTTTTTTTTTGCCGAATCCCGTACCAGATTCGCGTACCCATACCTGAATCCAAAAACGAATCGGTAACTTAGGTTATTATCTATAGATTTTCTTGGCATTTTATAATTTTTTTATGAAAATAAGCAACAGGCTTACCTTCTTGACTGAATGCTTTACCAATTGGTACAACTGATGCACCACATTTATCTGTAAATATTTTTTCAAAATTTGGCAAGGCTAGGATCGGAGGTTTGGTTACCTGTTTTTTTCAACTGTTGAAATCTTTTTCTTGGTTTCTGTTATCAATTCAATATCCTGTTCTCTGATGCAATCTGTCAATGAGGCATCGAATTTGTTGAAATTTCTGATGAACGTCTTGTAAAAGTTTACAAACCCATGGAAACTCCTTACTTTTCATATGTTTTGGGGAGTAGGCCATTCAAGTATAACTTTCACCTTTATTGGATTCATAGTTGAAAGATATAGTCTTTGCAATTACTCGGCTGAACCAAAATTTTTAAAAAATTGGGATTCAACAAAAACTCATGGAAAAACTTGGCAAATTTATCAAACATATATATATATATATTTTAAAATATGCTCTAAAAACATGCATATTACTGAATTTATGGACCATATCACTGATTTCCTTCATATATATATCAAATTAGAGTTACTGTTCATGGACAAAAGAGGAGTTCAAAGTTTGAATACATATAACCTTCTAGTTTCAATATTAACCAAAAATACAAGTCATTAATTTCTTCTATGACCTTATACATATTTAAATATATAAATACAATATATTTAATGTAATATATAATTTTATAATATTATACTTATATTTATACAATACAATATAATATATAATTAATAAATAATACAATAATATAATTTATAATTATAATATAATATATACAATGTACAAATAAAAAAAACATAAATCAACATGGCCTTGTATTAGTTTTCCTCCAGTTAGATGTAGCCATCTAAAATATGTATGTTTCATGCAGCTGCAACTGCAAATCAAATTCTAGACTCTACGCAGCAATAAGAATGTGCCCTAGCTGTCACTGCTCAGCATAGGATGCTTATCTTTACTGTGCCCTAGCTGTTGCCAATATAGAGTTCTTGGTTCAGTCACTTGTGAATGAAGGAATACAAAAAAAATTGCAACCCATTATTTATATAAATTTTTTTACAAGTTTTTCCTGATTTTCCTGGCGAGTTTTGTGATCTTTGGCTTTTTTGTTCAAACCTGAGTCTGAGTTATTGCTGCAATTACTTGTGGGAGAATATTTATGGCTAGTTCTCACCAGGTATTTAAACTGTGACTGGATCCATGCTTAATTCATCAACTGAAATTACATTAACTAGAAAACAAGCTGATTCTTGCCAAATTCACTCTTATCAAGATAAATGAATAATTTTTCAGCTTTCAACTTATTAAACACCTCTCTCAAATGTTCTATATGTTCTTCCAGGCTCCCAATAAAAGTCAAAATATCATAAAAAAATACTATCACATTTTGCAATATATGGTTTTGATACCTGATTCATAGTCTGCATGAAGGTAGCTGGAGCATTGGACAGCCCAAAGGGCATAACCATCCATTCATACAACTTATCCCCGTCATCCCCCTTTCAAATTCGAAATTGGTGGTAACCTCTCCTAATATCAATTTTGGAGAATATCTTGGTGCTAGCTAAACTGCCCAAGATGTCATTCATTCTAGGCAATGGATACCTTTATTTAATAGTTGCCTTGTTAATATCCCTAGAATCTACACACAACCTCCACATGCATCTAGCATGTACAGTACATGAACTCATATACTCCTTCATGAATCCTTTCTCCGATTATTTAATAATTTGTTGTCTCATGAAATATGCCCCTTAATTTTTGCCTTTAATTTTCAGTCACAACAATGCAAATCATGCACCCGTTAAGAATTAGCTCTAAACCAAAACACAGTTGAAACAACTCTAACCAAGAATGCGCCCTAAAACCATTTAAGGAGGAGGGGCAGACATATGGTCAGAGGATCCTTAGGATCTAATAACTTGATAACAACTGAAAAAAGAGAGCTAAACTCAATACCAAGAATGTGCACGCAAGATTCTTTTGCAAAGCGAGGTGCTAACATATGGTGGAGTGCTAGATATAAAACTGAAATACAACTTCTGCTGATGCAGGTATCCACAAGCGGTGGGAATACTCCACTTATTTCGTGGGTGTGATTATTACAAACTTTTAAAGGCGGCAAGCCAGCCAATTAACCTTACTTCCACTTAAACTGTGGGGGGTATACAATCCACACAACCACTTTATTACGTGGGGGGAATACAACAAAGTAAATTGCAACAAACAAACAAATTGCTGTTAGTACTACTAATCAACTTACAAATGATTAATAAACAACTGCAATGTATCAACCATGAATTCGCAAAATGAGCAATGGTTAGAGTATCACTTCCTCTAACATTTACAATATGAATAGATGCATAAATGAAGCTCAAAACAGCAAGATAATTAAACTTAACTAATCTGATCAGAAACAGAGAGTATAGAAAATCAGACCAGCAAGCTATAGATTCACCAATTTGGACGAAACTCCCCTGAAACAACTCCGAATGCTTCCCTACCATAGTCGATCAACAGCTGGAAGCTAGGCATCCAAACTCCAACGGAAATTCGAGCCAGAAACAGGAGATAATAGCAGACACGAATCCCAATGCAATAACCAAATGGTACGGCCCCTCAAGGAGGTCGACTTGCTCTTAAAATTCAGAAACTTGATATTAAATTCTGCAAATTTGCAGGAAGGGGCGCCCACCACAGTAGCACAGCTTGGGCCAACACCCAGAACAAAACCAAAATTACAGTTGAAGCTATGAATAGAAAATAGCTTCAGCCAGGCCAAATCAGCAACTTGCAAAAACAGGTTTTACATTAGCAACCTGTTCGATTCAATCAATTGAAGCTCCATCCGTATTTCAAGGTGAAATACAGCCATGATGATCCACTTAGGAAGCCATAGTTTCTGGCCCGAAGGATGGATTGAATTTGCTAAGCTTCCCCTTAGCCAGGTTCTGGATTCAAACCAGCAGCATAACTTTACTATTCAATTTTAGAGATGAGATACAAAGAGCAAAGCACCAATATATAAGCTTCAAATTGGCAAATGAAGCAACTGTAACTCCCAACAAGAAACTGTTCAATTCCTCCAAGGGACGCCACCTTTTAGCAATTACTTTATTTGAAATATCAAAACATTTCCCTTTTAAGCGTCCATTTCAAAAAAGCAACAATAAACATTTAAATGCTTATGAAAATCGACCCCCTTAGGTCCCCTTCATTAAGACAACTTAAAGTCATCAAGCCTAGGCATGGGGTACAATTTTAAGATATGAAAAATTGACTAAGTCTAGGACTCAGTCCGAGAGGGACAGAAGCCAAAATCCAAAGCCAACATTCAAATCGATTCTGCTAGAAATAGAATGAAGACTTGAGCAGAATTGCTGATGTTGCCACTGCCACAAAAGGACTTACTAAAACTAGCCAATGCCAAAAATAGTAAGTTGAGTTCAAAAACCTTCAAAAAGCCAGCTGAACAGCCACATTGCCCAAAATGTGAACTGCAGATGATTGAACTGCTGCTAGAAAGATACTGCTATAAATAGACTTATTGAAAATAGCAACTGCTATAAATAGTAAGTTTGCACAACTTCATCTGAGCAATAATCATGACTTACTATAAATAGTAAGTGTCTCCAAACGCCTTCTGAGTACAATCCGGGAAGCCAACCTGACTTACTATAAATAGTAAGTGTCTGGAAAAGATATTAGATGGAGATGCATGATACACCAATCTGAAGCTTTCTAAAAACCCAGAAAACTCCACCTAACATGCATCAAAAACCCATGCATGCAAGCCCTCAAAACTGCATCTGAAGCCTCCAAAAAAATAGGAAACCCTAATTTTCCATTCTGCTTAGCCTATGAGTTTCCGGATATAGGCTAAAACCTCAAGAAGAGCGTAGTGTTAAATTGGGGACATTACAGTCCGCCCTTCCCAAAATTGCTTGTCCTCAAACAATACCTCTACACTCTAAGAAATCATTTTGATCCTGACTATGCCAAAAAGAACCCATCGTTGTAAAGTTCCAACATACTGATGCTGCACCTTACTGACCTCATAAACACAATCAAAATTCCAAAACTGTTTTGCCCTTCCAAAAATGTAACCCATATTGACAGCCTTGACATTAATGAGGACATAATCTTGTAGCATTCCTTGACCGAAAAGTTTTGAAGAGTCTAAAACTATAACATTGCGGTCTAATACATTTTTGTGCAATAAGGGAAATAATCTTCTCAAATCATAAGCATACTTCAAAACATAACTCCTCATAGTAGCAAACAGAGTCATGACAGTATAAGTGATTCTTCCAATACTTCTTGCAAAGGCAAGAGCAACTCCTTGCAAAGGAACTTCCATTACGTCTTCAAACTTCCATGAAGACTTAGAATGGTTTTTGTGCAGCGAACTGATACAACTGATATGACTGTAAGAAAAACTCACAAATTTCACCTCATGAAACTTCACTTTGTAAAAATCAATTTCCAACTTGATGCTCCAAACATTGGTATAGGAGAGAATACGGACAAGGCCACTGATCTTCATTAGAGAACATCCCTTACATGACTTTCGGCTATACTGAAACAATCCTTTTCTCTTTTGAGCCCCGAAATCAGTCATAATAGATAACTGAAAGGTTTGGAAAAGAAGACACTCAACAACTAACAAGTCTGATTTAAACATTTCAAAATCTGATTCATGAAAAATCAGCATTCCAAACAGTAAACAGCAGCTGCAATATGAAAAATCTGCAAGAAAATAAACATATCTGCTCATGAATAAGGCTAGTGGCGCCTTAATCAAAATTCCCATTGTCACAAATGAATAATTTCTGATCATGATATCCCTCCAACCCTTCATCTTATAGAAAGAATTTATCATCCAACTGCTGATTAAGGAGCAACCTTCAACACCTTGGTGAATGAACATAACACCATGTGTTGATTCCATCCCTTTAAGTTTTATTTTTTCCTCAATTCGAGGAAATATGCCAGGATCCCAAGTCATCAGCATTGAAGAACCATTTCTTAGACGATGAACTGCCTTTAACTGAACCCTTAGATTTAGACATTCCATCTGAATAGATAGCTCTTGAAACTTCAAAAAATATTCAACAAATTTGAATTCAAAACCAAGAGTTGTGAATTGTCGAAGAGATTCAATGAATCCTTCATCAATCTCAATTCTGAAGTCAGTTACTCTCAAGGAAGCTGGAGCAAACATAAAACCAAACATAAAACTAACCAGCAACCTCATCAAAAATTGAATAAATTCTTCATCAGAATGCCAAGCAATTCTTTGTTGTTGTTCAGGAAGAATTTCTTCATCCCTTCTAACTTTCAGATTCTCTACTTCCTACAAAAGGGATGAGCTAGGAATGGAGATGGATTCATCCTCATGCCTCAATTCTTCAATGCTAGTATATCTTCCTCCATCAATAGGACTAGAAGAATTTCCCTCATCATTCTCAAAAAGAGGGTTTTCATAAGTCCCGCTAGCACCATCTTCATACAAGGCATTATCGAAGGCCTGAAAAACTTGTTGATGAGAATTCGGGTACTCCTGTCTTTCAGGACAACTTTCCAACTCAAAAGTTTCTTGTATGAGATCAAGCTCATCAAGAATTTTCTGAATCTCTTCAGCTCTTCCTTTATTTTCTTGTTCCCATGAACATTGAGCCGCAGAAATCTGATTCTTAGCTTCCATTAGAGCCTCATGTACCTCTTGCAAATTTTCTTTAGTTTGCTCATTCCATTCCAACGCTTTGTCTGCAATATTAGCCACTTTGTCTTTATCACGGATAATGAGCACAAGACTTGACTTGAATTCTTGCAAGGCATTATTAATTGACTTCATATCAACAATAGATATACGGCACGTATCACGGCTTCTTGGTACCTCATTAATCAAATTTTCTATCTGTCGATGAATATCGTCGAGTCTGGATAAAACTTGAATTTTTTTTTCAATTGTCATTGAACTTGAGCTGCATGCTTCATGAATTGGTTGAGATGGGGCTGTGCTGCTCTGTTGTACATAGATGTCAAAGATCCTTTTAGCTGAACTCCTCAAATTTTCACGGATCTGTTGTACACTTTTTAACATCTCATCAATGGTACCTCCCAATTCGTTAGTTTTTTGTCTTAGCTTGGCTTCGAGCAAAGAAAATTCTGTTTTATGCTCACTAGACACCGCTTCCTCCATGTTGTCTTCAACACAAGATTCAATATTTGTGAAGGATGGATTTCCCTCATCTACATCTTCCGTTTTCTCGTGTTGTTCTAACCAAAATCCTCCTGAATTACGAAGGTGTAGAAGAAATTCATCAACTGAAGATGTTTTTCAGTCTCAAGGAATTCCTCCTTTGTCTCTTCATCTTGAGTCTCCTTGACCTTTGTTTCCACAACATTTTCTTCATGTGTCTGTAAATCTGTTGTGGTTTTACTATATTCTTCCCTAGAATGCATGGATAAATGTTTTTCAGAAAATTCCTTTTGAATATTGGATACAAAATCAAATGGATTCCAATTTTCATCTTCTTCTTAAACGTTAGAAATCTCCTCTTTGTTCTCCACAGTCTTCATCAAAAGAGGTTTTAATTTGTCTTCACATTGATGAAACAATCCTTTGAACAAAATCTCAGTAGTAGGAGAAATTGGCTCCATTGGCTCATATGCGTCCAAGAGAAGTGTTTGGACAATATGAGGAATAAATTCCATTTCATTAATTGTCAAAACAAGAATATTCTTAACAGCAGCAAAAACATCCTCCCCTTGTTCACTCCATGTTGAATTTATGAGATAATGGAACAATTGATAAATCTGATTTTGCATATCCAAATCAATTAACAACACTTGTTTTTAACATGGAAAAAGTCTTCAAGATGGCAACTCTTCTTGGGAAGAGACTACTACCCGTTTCATCCAAATCCTGGAAGCCTTCAACAATTAAATGCAACACTTTCTTCAAAGTACCATCATCATAAGGCATCATAGGTGCCAGGATTCTCATCATCTCACTAAGACAGGAAGTGATCGTGATCAGCAGATTGACTTCTTCATCAGGATGCATAAACCAATACAGTTGATTCATGGATATCATTGCAGAAGTTAAGGCTCTTTTAAATAATTCAGAGGGTGACTGGTTCACTTGATTCAAACACAGTTCCAACTCATGAAGAACAACTGTTTCCTCTTCTACTGATGAAAATACTTCATTGAACCTTTTTCCAACTGTGTAAAGTGATCTTGCCAAACTTATCTCCTCATTCAAAGCAATGACTTAACCGATCACAACAAAAGTCAACCTTACAAATTCTACGGCTGAAACAATACTTTGTTCTGCTTTTTGTCGTAGTAACGGACTTCTCTGACTCTCATTTGTCTCTGAAGTATTGAACACATAGGATGGCAGGACAACAGGCTCTGATACCACTGAAATATACCCCTTAATTTTTGCCTTTAATTTTCAGTCACAACAATGCAAATCATGCACCCGAATGTGCCCTAAAACCATTTAAGGAGGAGGGGCGAGCATATGGTCAGAGGATCCCTAAGATCTAATAACTTGATAACAATTGAAAAAAGAGAGCTAAACTCAACACCAAGAATGTGCACGCAAGATCCTTTTGCAAAGGGAGGTGCTAACATATGGTGGAGTGCTAGATATAAAACTGAAATACAACTTCTGCTGATGCAAGTATCCACAAGCAGTGGGAATACTCCACTTATTTCGTGGGTGTAATTATTACAAATTTTTAAAGGCGGCAAGCCAGCCAATTAACCTTACTTCCACTTAAACTGTGGGGGGTATACAATCCACACAACCACTTTATTACGTGGGGGGAATACAACAAAGTAAATTGCAACAAACAAACAAATTGCTGTTAGTACTACTAATCAACTTACAAATGATTAATAAACAACTGCAATGTATCAACCATGAATTCGCAAAATGAGCAATGGTTAGAGTATCACTTCCTCTAACATTTACAATATGAATAGATGCATAAATGAAGCTCAAAACAGCAAGATAATTAAACTTAACTAATCTGATCAGAAACAGAGAGTATAGAAAATCAGACCAGCAAGCTATAGATTCACCAATTTGGACGAAACTCCCCTGAAACAACTCCGAATGCTTCCCTACCATAGTCGATCAACAGCTGGAAGCTAGGCATCCAAACTCCAACGGAAATTCGAGCCAGAAACAGGAGATAATAGCAGACACGATTCCCAATGCAATAACCAAATGGTACGGCCCCTCAAGGAGGTCGACTTGCTCTTAAAATTCAGAAACTTGATATTAAATTCTGCAAATTTGCAGGAAGGGGCGCCCACCACAGTAGCACAGCTTGGGCCAACACCCAGAACAAAACCAAAATTACAGTTGAAGCTATGAATAGAAAATAGCTTCAGCCAAGCCAAATCAACAACTTGCAAAAACAGGTTTTACATCAGCAACCTATTCGATTCAATCAATTGAAGCTCTATCGGTATTTCAAGGTGAAATACAACCATGATGATCCACCTAGGAAGCCATAGTTTCTGGCCCAAAGGATGGATTGAATTCGCTAAGCTTCCCCTTAGCCAGGTTCTGGATTCAAACCAGCAGCATAACTTTACTGTTCAATTTTAGAGATGAGATACAAAGAGCAAAGCACCAATATATAAGCTTCAAATTGGCAAATGAAGCAATTGTAACTCCCAACAAGAAATTGTTCAATTCCTCCAAGGGACGCCACCTTTTAGCAATTACTTAATTTGAAATATCAAAACATTTCCCTTTTAGGCGTCCATTTCAAAAAAGCAATAATAAACATTTAAAACAAACATTTAAATGCTTATGAAAATTGACCCCCTTATGTCCCCTTCATTAAGACAACTTAAAGTCATCAAGCCTAGGCATGGGGTGAATTTTAAGATATGAAAAATTGACTAAGTCTGGGACTCAGTCCAAGAGGGATAGAAGCCAAAACCCAAAGCCAACATTCAAACTGATTCTGCCAAAAATAGAATGAAGACTTGAGCAAAATTGCTGATGGTGCCACTGCCACAAAATGACTTACTAAAAATAGCCAATGCTAAAAATAGTAATTTAACTTCAAAAACCTTGAAAAAGCCAGCTGAACAGCCACATTGCCCAAAATGTGAACTGCAGATGATTGAACTGTTGCTAGAAAGATACTGCTATAAATAGACTTATTGAAAATAGCAACTGCTATAAATAGTAAGTTTGCACAACTTTATCTGAGTGGTAATGATGACTTATTATAAATAGTAAGTGTCTCCAAACGCCTTCTGAGTACAATCTAGGAAGCCAACATGTGCCTGGAAAAGATATCAGATGGAGATGCATGATACACCAATCTGAAGCTTTCTAAAAACCCATAAAACTCCACCAAACATGCATCAAAAACCCATGCATGCAAGCCCTCAAAACTACATCTGAAACCTTCTAAAAAATAGGAAACCCTAATTTTCCATTCTGCTTAGCCTACAAGTTTCCGGAAGTAGGCTAAAACCTCAAGAAGAGCGTAGGGCTAAATTGGGAACATTACATTTCATTTGATAGGCAGCTTGGTTGGTAGGTTTGCTCTGGGAATCAAACCAATTTTATTTGTAATTCCTTGTGAGGTAGGCAACCCAATTAGTAGTTTAGAGTCAAATTGAAAATTCATTGAGTTGAACCTCTGTAGATATTTTCCTCTCTTCCATTTGCTCCCTGTTTTGGGAATTAAAAGATAATAAACTTCCTGTCTTTATTCTTTAAAAAAATCCTTCCACTCCACTACAGAAAGAGACAAAGCTGATATTTCCCTTGATCCTTCTTTTTTAGAAGGCTTTGAGATATAGATGTTTCCTTCATGTTGTATTTAACAAGCATTCTTCCTTGCACATTGGATGACATTCCTGTCATATTGCCATGGTTTGCCCAGCAAAAGGTGACAGGCATCCATAGGGACACTGTCACATAATATTTGGCCCTTGTAGGGCCCAATACTAGATGTAACCACACATGATTTATCTACTAGCACACTGTGGTATTGTCTTAAGTTCTTAACCATGAAATTCTATAGGGGTTAACCTTACGGATTTAAAATCTGAACAACTTTCTCTTAGGTCTGTCAACACATTTCTTGTACAGTAGCTTCACAACAGGTTTTTCCTATGTATGTACACACACACACAGAGCTATATATATATGTTTTTTTTCCTACAAAGAACTCTCTAGAATATCTCCTTTTCAGCTAATCTTTCAAAACTGACATCCTATTTTTAATACAATGTAAATACATTGGGGAGTCATGCCTCCAAAATTACGCCTGCAACACCCACTATGAGAAATATACATAAAAATCTATACAAATCACAGCATTCTTTACTAAATAGGAAAATAAGTGTGTTCCTAACCTCTTACAGTTTGGTCTACCTGGGTCCGACAAAGAGTGGACTGCACCGCTCTTCAGCAACTACTGTTGACATATCTAATGATCCAAATAATGATTTCACAAATGAGCAATGTAGTGTTGCATTATATGCATCAAATTAGTAGCGATTCTTTGGGAAGATATTTAATTACATTCATAAATGTCAAAGAAAGTAAAATTGATTCTATAGGTTTATTTTTTTGAGAGAATAAGATGGCTTTTATTAGGGACCCCTGCCCTAAACAAAAAAAAAGTTACAAAAGATGTCCCTATCACAACCTGGATACATGGCATGTGATCCATTAACCAAAATATTACATTTTGTGTTTACATATTCGAAAACCAGCTAATTACATACTAGTACATACAAGGAAAAAGATACAAGGAATCAGAACCAAAACCTGAAAATTCATACTTGGGGAGGGAAGGGGCAACAACCATTATTGCAGCATCTATGGGATCCATGCCAGTCCTGCAACCTTGTCTAATGCTCATGCAACCTACCTCTACATGTCTGTATTCCAAGATATCTCTATCATACTAGCCACACCGCCTGAGCTATATTGTTAGCCACATCACTAGGTACCTTCTACAGTTACACCTTTAAATATCTGCCACAATCACTGATGTCTGGGACCATGCCCACGACCTACATTCCAACCATAACCTCTTACCAGGGGGTATGGAGTGCCCATAAGAACAAGTGGTAGCTGCTTTGCCATTAGAACTCATGTTGGTTCTATTTTTTCATGTTGTCACCATTGCCAGTATATGGTGCACCTAGATGACCAAATTGTCGTCTAGGTTCATGTTTCTAAGCTCATTCACAGATTTGTGTGGGCCTTTGAGCAATTCTGAAATTTCAACAGATTTTTGGGTCACCTCCTATGCAATGTGGGAGGCATGGAAGTAGTAGAGTGTTGGATTTATTTGTCGTCAATTGTTCAAGAGGAGGGGTGAAAGGAGACAACTGGTGGAGAATTGGATGAGGAATGGTATTCCAAGTGATAGGAGCACCTGTGAACAACCACCACCTTACTGGTCTTGTCAAACCCAAGGGAGGAGGTGTAGTTGCAATGCATAGATTTGAACTTATGTTTTAGTGAACTCATTATAACTTACATGTCATTGGGGTTTGGGACTTGCTGATTTTAGGTGAATCAGACTTCTGATTTTGTGCTTGTTGGTTAAAAGTCACAGTCAAGGAGCTTGCACACAATTCTCTTAAGCTTGAGCATTCTCTAACGTAGGATTACTCCTCTATCTTTTACACACTATTATTTCTTCTTGTTGGTCCAAATTCAGTCATGGAGCTCACACACAATTCTATTAAGCTTGAGCATTCTCTAGGGTAGGATTACTTCTCTATCTAACTCTATTATTTCTACCTGCTTGTTGAGTAAAAGGTTAGAGATTATGCCAAGGCAGAAAATGAAAGAAGGCAATATGTAAGATAGCCAATCTAAATCTATCTAAATTGAAATTAAGGCATGAAACATATACTTATACTGCAAACTGCTTAAGGAAAGCGCAACAAATCTACACATAAGAGGTGAGACCTAACATTGTAATGACAGATGAACTATCCACAACTAAGATAAAAAAACAAGAGTAGGAAACAAACTCGCGATCTTTATTAATTGTTTATAAACCTGGTGACATGAAACCTTAAAGGTTGAGAGATACTTAGAAATGCAAATACAGTAGGAAGCTAATACGAGACTTATAAAAAGGCTTTTTTTTTGGATTAGTCAAACAAGGGCTAAGTCTCTCACCTTTTTCATTAATATCATAATATAAAATTTTTACTTGGTTTATTTATTTAATCCTTGTGAGCAGGGTAGCTTTGAGAGAACAAAAGAAAGCTGTTTCACTAGGCCACAGCAATGAAGATAACAAGTTATTATATTAGACAAAACATATAGAGCTGTATTTACAACGTACTATAATATGTCTTATGTCAAGCGGCTGTGTGCTATCCACATCTTCAGGTTCTGGCTTGATGAAACATTGCTTATAGGTCTCTTTCATGCCCTTGATCAGCCTGGCTCTGTGTAGGAGGAATTTGATTGCCTTTTCTTCTCTTGCCACAATGAACCTTTCCTGCCTCATGTCCTATTTGAAAGGCACCTGGAGACTCAGTATATCCATCTCTGGTTTGTAGAAGCTCACTTTGCTCATGAGGAATTCTTGTATCCCAGCTACCTCGTGTGCCAGGACGACCTTTCTCTCCTCAATCTCCCGCACTGTCACCCTAACCCTCCATCAATGCAAGGCTGTGGAATTCCCTCCCAGTTGTAGGCAGGGGAATACTAGGAGCCCAAGTAGCATTCTTGACTGCCACATCCAAGTTCTTAGTATTTTTCCCCCATGTATATTGCTTGCTGAGCTCCTTCACCATCTCGTTGTCTCCAATGATTAGGAGGATGTTCGAAACAAATGTGGAGGATATCTCAGAATTTACATGATGTTGCGTAGATTACTCCACTAACTAGGATCTCTTTGATAGCTTCAACTATATTGCCACCTTGAAAGAACAACTCTTTTCATCCTTAGATCAGTGATATTTCCCGTGAACACGATTTGGTGTGGTTTGCCATATAAGATCACCACCCTGCCCACTGTTGCAGTGTGTGTATGCAAAACAAAGGATGAGGATGGAATGTTGAGCCAAGTCAAGTGGAGGCGACATGCGTAGAAATAATGGCAAACTTTGTGTTGTGTGAGGCTTAATGAATTTGCTGATGCTGTTCGTATGTGCTGGGGGGTTGATCAAAGATCATGCCATCAATCCCACGTGATTTGGAGTCTTGGTCACTCATTGAAATGATCGCTCGTAATTAAACTTTAATCCCTATAGATTGCTTGGTTAGATAAGAATTCAGCCACCTTGTTGCCTTCACCGTAGCAATGTTTTATTTTGAAACTCTTCATCGAGTCTAATATAGTCCAAAACTTCTAATAAAATATTGTTTATTCTCCAATTCTTTGATGTTCTATTTCGGATTGCAACCATAGAATCTCCCTCAATCTCAATTGAATCTAGCTTGCATGATTTGACTAATTGTAGGCCGAGTAGAAAAGTAGATGGTTTTGCCTTGTTGGTGATGCTCAAGAGGAGTTTCATTGAGGCTGCCTTGATCATATTGCCTTTGCTATCTCTTGTTGAGACTTTGCCCCTAAGGGGCCAAAGTTCCATGTGAAGCTCCATCGAAGTTCAACTTATGGCATTTGGGCAATAAGGGTATCTGTTTTATGTTTTCTTTGTTAACTGGGGGCTGGTTCAACTTAGAAAGCTCATTAGGGTAGGCTTATGTTCTTCTAATCTTTCAGTATGTAATTTCCCGGTGTAGTTGGAATGCACTTCTTTCTTGGTTTTTTTGCTACTTTGCTCGTGATGATTTCTGAGGTTGCCACTTCAAGTTCGGAAATAGTGCAATGCCTTTCCCTGAAAGATACACCTGTTTTGAGGGTTTGGAGATAATTGCCTTTGAGTTTTGAGAGTTGTCATTCTTTAAAAAATGTAGTAGAATCTTTGGAAATTCATAAGGCCTAAATCCCTAAAGATCAATATCCCTATATATATGTGAATGGCACACTACATCACGATCTCACCACAAATATCAAGTCTTGCACAGACTGTACACTTAGAAAGTTTGGTAATAGAAAGTAGGTTTATAGTTGTAGATACCTTTGTTGACTCTTGATGAGCCCTTAGATTCTGCGTGGATGGATTAAATGTTGGGTTTGTTGATGACTGGGCATTGTCACAATTGTGTTTTTTTTGTGGTTGACGGCTACTCAAAGATGACAATTTTGACATCCTGCAAAAAGGGGATCTTTGCAGAGGAAGTTGTCAAAGCTTTCTTTAAGTATTTGTAGGTCCATATCAGTTTGCTTCAAAGCATGGTGTGAGAAAGGGACAAAAGTTTTCATGGCATTTTCTGTCTACATTGTGGTCTATGACAGACAAAAAAGTTGATCAAATGTGTTCCATCCTCAGACATATGAACAAATAAAGGTGGTCAATCACATATAGAACATCTCCTGTAGATGTACCATTCAAAGCATACACACATATGGTATGAGAGCCTTCCATACAAACGACACATTTACATTTTAGTCATTTCTCAGGTTTCAATTATCTGCCTTATCAATGAACTGGTTGTGTTAGAAGAGGCATTGCCCTTTGCTTGAAATAAATTAGAGAAGAATACCAAATTTGTTGAATGCATTTGACATATTCACCGGCAATGTCATATAATTTTGCAGATGGCCAGTGAAAAGCCTAAACAACAGAATGAGAATGATCAACATTGTGTCTCTCATCAAATTCTTGTTGGCAAAAAAGTATGGTTGCATCTTCAGAAAGACAGGTTCAGGAGTCTAAAAAAGAAGCATACGCATCTAAGATATGGGTCATACAAAGGCAACCTCATTGAACAAGCGGGTTAAAAAGTATTGGGCACATCTGTTGCTAAACAATTATAGAGCACAAATTTATATCTTGACTATGCTGCACCAGTTCGTATTGATCATGACATCATACAATGGTCAAAGAAATGAGACATTAATAAATTTCACACTGTTGGGTGGTTAAGGCAGGGCAATTGGTACATTGGGAGAAGTGGTTCACTAGGAATTGATTTCAACAGAAGTTTCCATACCTGGTCTAAAAGCTTGAAGCAATGGGGCCTCTTTCTTCTCAATGGAGGATAAATGATTTGGGTTGCAGTTCAGGACAGAATTATGAGAATTTCCAAAAATCATGTTTTTGGTATTTTCTACATTTTCTTTTTGTATTTCTTTGGCTCTTCATAGCAGAATTTGCTCCTAGAAGTTGGCTGGATGATCCTAAAGAATGACAGACATGGCTTTGGAGTCATCAAAATTTGTTCATAAATCATAACCTAAGTTTTCCAACACATTAAGTTTCAAAGTTTGAGGTGTGGTCAAGGAGTTTCGACCCCTGACAAGTCTCACCACAAAAATAATACATATCACTCTCTTGGGGGACGACTCCTTAGTTCTCAAGGAGAGCCCTTCATTTATTATTTTTAGTTTCTGCATTGTACAGCTATAAAATTGGTAAATCTGAATGAAGAAATTAGAGTTCAAAGCATACATCTCTCCCACAGAGATTGCCTTTTTTCTATACTCTTTCTTTTGCAATCAAATCCTATTGTTTAGCAATTTCAGTGATGAATCTTGTCTTAGTGTTGTTCAATTTATGTTCTATAACACATGAAGTTCTGTAGTTAGTATGTTGTCCAGTGAATGGCAACTGTAATTCAGATCCCCTAAACAATGTTGAAAGGTGATTGGTTAAATGTGCTCCTCAGAATCAAATCCCAAGGAGAGAAGAAGATTGTTGTGACTATTCAGTCTCTTGCAAACTTTCTGATGATGCAATGGGGTAGAATTAATAGATGATGGCAGAGCATTGAGAAATCTTCACTACACTGATGTGAGTCTTGCTCCACTTTTAGGTCCCAGGAGTCTCTCTACCAAGTGGGTCCTTGCACCAATGCTTTGTTTTGGATAATGATGAGATCATGTGTAAGATTCTCTTTTGATATTCATCGAATCTAATCAATTAGAATTGATGTCATGAATGATATTTTGTTACTAGAAACTGGAAAATATGGTTTCTAGCTGATTTAAGTACTTAGAAATAGTGAATTGAAATCAATAGTTTTAAGAGCAGATTTAGTGTGCTTTAACAGCATGAACATGCAAGTACTCTCGAATTTGAGCAATTTTTTTTTATAAAATTTTTCTATTATTAATGGGATATATGTTAATGATTCTTGGAATCACTATAAATACACATGCTTGTCTGTTCTGCCAGCAATCTTTTATCGCCATCTTTTGTGGTGTTTACTGCTGATGTATTTCATATCTGAGAACTTATTAAGCTCAGATGCATTTACTTCACTAACCATTTGACTGTACATTTGCATAAACTTGAAGCTTATTTTCTCCAATTGGTGAATCCCTGCTCATGTATTGATATAATTTGTTTTCTTTATTACACTCTTGCAGTTCTGCAGGAGCATCATCTCCTGCTAAACCAGTGAATGTTGGTGGCATAGAGTGCTCTGGCGTGGGTCAGAGTGCAAAGTCAGGTAATTTATCAGGGGCTGGATCTCGACTACCTAGGACTTCTTTAAGCATGGGTGGAGGAGGATCTTCAACTGCATTATCAGAGCCTTCATGCAGACCTTGGGAGCGAGCAGATTTACTGAAAAGGCTTGCGACCTACCAACTTACAAATTGGTCTGGAAAGCCCAAGGTTTGTTGTGTCACACAGATTTCCGGCCATTTCAAGGATGATTTTATCATAAACCTGGACTAATAACTTGGATTCTGTTTTTCCACTTCTATCTTTGTACCTACCATTTATAACTTGGATTTGTTTCTGTGCTTACTGCCTACCATTTAAAATGCTTATGTTTAAGCTTTTTTCCCATACAGATTAACACGATGGTATAAGAATTGAGGCTCATCAATCAAAATTGAACTTTTATTTATGCTGATATTGGGGACATAAGTTATCTAAATGGAATTTTAAGCTAAAACTTAGATGTCTTCAAGCTGATATTTCTGTTTACATGGTTTATCTCTGCTTGAGTTTGCAGGTTGCCAGCTCGTTGGCATGTGCAAGAAAGGGTTGGGTCAATGTGGATGTTGATACAATTGCATGTGAAGCATGTGATGCGCATCTCAATTTTCCAATGTCGTCATTTTGGACAGATGATGAAGGTATATCATTTTATGGTCATCTGTTATGTAATTATATTTTTTATTTTTTCTATAGTAATTGATATTTATATTATCTCATGGGAAGATGCCGTACAAATATAATGAAAAGACAGATCCAATATGGACAGGTGGTGGTTAGCGTAATATTTGCATTGAAAAAGTTACTAGTCATTCTAATCAGGTCATCCATTGACATTGGCAACTCCATGTATATATCTAAGTAGGAAGGCTCTTAAAGCTGTAACGATTTATAGATTAATAAAAAATTACCTTTTATCAGTTTTCCATGGGGATGTGTCTGTTGGATCTGAGTGAGGTTCTGGATGTCCTGGGGACTTGGAGGGGACATCCTCTCTGTGTACCTTCTTTTTTTGGAAGTTTTGAGGATGTCCCTCAGCCACCCCCTAAAAAGAGACTTGGAGGGGACATCCTTTCTCCATCCCTCTTTTTGTAGGTTTTGGGAATGTCCCTGAGATGCCCTCGAAAAAGAGGGACAGTCCCCTTGTTTTTGGTCTTTGTGGGAACTTACTGGCATCTTTTGGCTGTCCCCTGAACATCCTGACATTCCCTGGCTGTACCAGAGCATAGCAGCAAAAATCTTTTGGGGAAAAATCGGTAAAGTAAAAGTATAATATTTTTTGAAAAAATTGGGATTTAAAGGGGAAAAAATCAGGAAAAGATCAGATTTAGAAAAGAGTTAAAAAAATGTTGAAAAAGAGACAAAAACTACTTGTTTTTGAAATTTAAAGGCATTTCCATAGCATACATATATAGAGAGAAAATAAATAGAGTTTAACCCACAAGTTGTCTAGAATAGAAAGTTTAGCCTATGAATTGTCCAAATGAAAAGTTTGTCTAAAATAGTAGAATGCAGTTTAGCATGTAAGCTTTGCTAGTTAATGATTCTTTGGTAAGTTTTGTACCTATGCTCCACGGGGTTTCGGGGACGGGGATGGTAGGGTACGGTGGGACCAGTTTTCGGTATGGGGGTACTTTTGGGCCATTTTTTAGGGGACTGTAGGGGATGGCTGATAAAAAAAATAGGGAAATTTCAAATGTTCATAGCATGATATTGATAAAGCATTCATCATAGACATTGTATAAACTTAATACATATCATTAGACTTGAATTGAGATTTCACATGAGAATTGACAAACAAACTAACAAAATTCAAATGCTTTTCATTATGAATGTGCATGCATATCATATAGGAGTTTGATAATTATAACAAAAATACCCAAAGGCTCCAATTTTCAACTATGAAAAGACATAAACATAAAACAAAAACTAAGAAAATATATGGCTGTCCCTAATCAGCAAATGGTAGGTCTAAATCAGCATTGCCATCGGAGCTCAAGTCTGAGTCACTGTCAGTGTTAGTGCCAATAGAAGTGGCTGCCTCAACCAATGGAACCCCAACCAATCCCTCCTGTACATCCTCCTCCTCAATTTGCATAGCATCTTTGGGACTAACATCCCAACATAAGGTTGGAGTCTGACGATACTCAGTAGATTGGCGATCTTGTAGCCGCAAAGCACTGTGTACAACCACCAACTTCTCTGATCGTCTAGAGGTAAGGTTGTTCCTCTTGATTGATTGGATGAAGCTATATGTAGACCAATTCCTCTCTGCAACAAAGGAACTGACAACTTGTGAAAGAAGATGAATGGCAAGTACTCTCAACTCCGATGCATCCTTCCCATGCCACGCCCACCATCCAATAGGGTTGGTTTGAGCCAACGTAGCTCTATTCGCCCTTGCCTCTGGTTTGCCAAAGGTTGGACCATGAAGATTGGCAAATCCAAGCCACTATGTGTGAAGTATAGTAGATTCCTCTGAAGAAAACATTTTTGTAAGGGCCCTCATGAAGCCTTCTTTCACCTCTTCATGATGAGATGGTGGCACTCTCCCAAGTCTCGATGCATACCATTTGGGATTGAGAGCATAGGCTGCCATATGAAGCAGGGTGTTCATAATGTCCCACTGTCGCGTCTCATAAAATCCCCGCTTTATATGGCAGCCTATGCTCTCATATGAATTGCTTGCTTGATAAAGTATGGTCCCTACTATGAATTGCTTGCTTGATCTGTCCAAGCATGCTATCAAAGGTCTCATAAATCTCTCCAAGGCTAGGAGAGTCATTATCAACATATCTAATCACTCGCACAATAGGCTGGATGAAGGTGCAAACATATCTGCAAGTGCAAACAAGTTACAAAAATTAAAATCATCAAAAAGAATGGACATGTTTCACAAGTTAGAAACTTAGAATTAAATTAACATTTTAAGATTAAGAATTAAATAATAAAATCAGCAATGCCAATTTTCTTACCTCATTGTGGACCACTAGTCATCATCAAGGATTTTTTGTTTCACACTACTTTCCTCTGGTGTGCTTGACTCATGCCATCTACCCCACTTTGTATTGACCACCATTAATTGTAGAGCCTCTTGGACTTCAATCATCCTCTCTAATAAAATGAAGTAGCTGGCATATCTAGTCTCCACGGGCTTGGGGAATCCCTTCCTCAAAAATGTCCTAAATAAAGCAAGTGAAGTGTGATGGTTGGAAATGAACGTTTGCACATCTCTAGCCTTTGACACCACCTCCTTCACCCAATCTATCTTCCCAATGTCCTTCAAGGTATTGTAAAATGCATGCACACAACAAGGGGTCCAAAAAATGTGCTTATAAGCACTCTCCACCATCAATTCAGCTAATTTACACACACGGGCTGAATCGGTTGCTACCTGCACAACATTAGAGGCTCCAACCTTCTCAATGGCATCTCTCAAAATCTGAAATTGGAAGGTTTCATCCTTCCTTTTCCTCGAACAATCTATAGCTCTAAGAAAATAAGAGCTTGCTGAACTAGTGACAATAATATTGATGCGTGGCCAATGTTTGATATCGGTCCACCCATCCATGATTATGGAGCAGCCATCTCTCATCCATGTTAGTCTCGTATCATCCATTAAAATACTCACCTTGGAGTACTCTCTATCATGAAGCGTAGTGCGTAGCTTAGCTTCTCCAGGTGGAACATATGAGGGACCATCAACTACAATATCTTTGCACGTTTGTTTAAAATATGGCGAACGTGAGGCATGAAATGGTATGGCATTAGCATAAAAGAACTTAGCAATAGAGGAATCAGCCCCATCTTGTACTGTAACATTAAACATATCAGCAACATTCATATTTCTCTTCATTTCCCCTAGTAGAACCCTCTCCCACATGAGAAACAACATCTACTTATCTTGTAGGCATTGCCACACTAGGCTGCAAACTCTCCATTGGAACCCCTTTACCTAATGCCTCCCCCTCCATATGCAATCTAGTTGCCTCAATTTTTTCAGCTTGGGTTATTTTTCTACAACCTTTCACCCCTTGACCACCTATCCACAAAAGATGGCAATAAACTCTCATATAGCTGCCCCTATATTGTTTGCCACACAAATGACACTCCCATACTCTACTACCCCCCAATTTTTTTTTCTTATTTTTATAAACTTTTGTTGCAAATTGTAATAGAGGCTTTTTGGGGTTAAATGGGCCTTTTGCATAGGTTTTGAGGAGTTGGGATGGACAATCAAATAGGTTTGAACTTGCTGACCCTGCTCCACTCCCACTCTTTGAACACCCCCCAATGTTTTCCATACTTTTAGGTCTACTTCTTTCTTGCATTTGAACTTGAACATCCTTACTATCACTACCACTGCTGTTCATGATTGTTTTTTATAAAAAAATCTGATTTCAAAGAGTTGCAAGTTCAAATTAAAAAAAAAAACCCACAATACCCTTCCTATGTTTTCAAAAACTTGAAAAAAACTAGAAAAATTTAAAAACAAATTGCAAATACGAAAGAAAGATGAAAACATACCTCTAATATGGTGGAAATGATGCCCTAAGCTCCTCTTCAACCCGCTGTTCTCTCCTTTAGCTTGCTGCTCTTCTCTTGCTCTCCTTCACCTCAAAATGAAAATGTAGAAATGAGGTTCTTTTTTTCATTTTGTGGCATATAATAGGTTGAGGTTTAGTTAAAAGGCATGGGGGGGTCCTTGTGGGCCCGACCATGCCACTTTTCTAAATGGTTTTTTTAAAAGACATCTAAATAAGCGTTGGTCCGTAGGGGACGACTAGCCGTACCCGGTATGGTCGAGGGATGTCTTGGCCGTACTAGGTACGGCTAGCCATCCCCTAAAACTTCAAAAAATGTTTCCAATTTTTGGTATTAAAAAGGGACGGGTAGGGGACGTTTCTGTTGATGTTCAGCGTCTGGACGAATTGCTTCCAGCCACGAATTGTGAAGATAAATTCAAATATAGCTTTTGGCTATTTTAATTTATCTTAAGTCGATTTATTTAATAATGAGGAGGCGCCTCATTTATGTTGTATTATTTATATTATTAATAGATTAATAATTAATAATTAATTATTAATGAAGGGTCGACCTCTTCTTGAAATTCACGGCCCTACCAAAAGACGTTTTTCTAAAGGGGCCGACCTCTTCTTGAAAAGGTACGATCTCTCTTGGGTGTGTATATATATGAGGACCTCCTCATTCCCTCATCATCAAGTTCATTATCAAGTTCGCATTCTGTAGAAGAAGTTTAGGCGCAAGCAACAAATCATCATTCTGTAGCAGCAAGTCGATTTCAAAGAGAAACATATTCATTTGTATTTTGCATCTAAGAGAGGTGCTATTATTCATTGTATCAAATTGGCATTGTGTTGTGCCTGAGTTGTAAGCAGATTTCTGCTCTTTTTCTATTAATATATAAGTGATAATATTGGCTGGGTTTTTCTCCCTCAGGTTGGAGGGTTTTCCCAAGGCATCTTGCTGTGTTTATCGTCTTGAGTGCTGCATTTTCTGATTACTTTCAGTTTTGATTATTTGATCATTAAAAACTAACAGTTTCTTGGCTGTCCCTATGTCCCCGTACCGTACTCGGTACGGGTATGAGGGCAAAAAGCCAGGGGATGCGTCCCTGTGGAGCATAGTTCTATACGAGTTTGATAGAGTTATTGTTAACAATAAAACATTTCATTGAATGATATGTGAGTGAACCTCTAGTCTTGTTGTATGATGTGAGGGGATGGTAAAATGCTAGTAACAACACTGCATTCCAGATTATTATTAATATCAAAAGAATCTTTAATCATAGTGTTAATGGATGATAGCTTCGGTCAGATATAAATAATGAATGCTGAAAGCATCTTCGTTATTTATATGTGATCAAAGATTATCCTTAAATATACATATTATTGGAAATCGAATTTATGAGCATATATAAATTCGTAATATTGAAATTCGCATTTATTATAATCGAAATTCTTTATATGCCATAGTATAAAGGTTTATGTGTGTTAGACATTAACCGAATGCTTATCGGTTTCATCAAGAGCCCGCACGCTCTAAGGGACACGTCCCATGAGTGGACGTGTCTCCACTTATGGAGACACGTCCTCTCATGAGACGCATCTCTTGGAGGCGGGTCTCCAATCATATTTATGGTGACTCTTTAAATGATATGCAGATATAGAAATCAGAGCCAAGTTGTGTGAATCCAAATCAAATCTAAAATCAGTTTGCTCTAGAAAAATTTGTATTTTCCAAAATCAAATTCACATCACATTCTTCATAATGTCAAGTGTGATCAGATTTGAAGACCGTCTTGCAGGAGCAGACAATTTCACATCATGGAAATTTAGAATCATGATGATCCTTAAAGAGAATAAGCTAGACTCACTTGTGAGAGAAAATAAGAAGGAACCAGAGGCTGATCCTGAGAAAACTCAATGGATTGAAAACAATGAAAAAGCCATGAAAATCCTAGTAGATGCAGTTAGGGATCATATAGTGCCCATCCTAGCAAAACATGAAACTGCATATCATATGTTCAAATCTCTTGAGAGTACCTATGAGATCAACAACACCAGTAGGACTCTTGCATTAAAGAGACAAATCAATAATGCTCAAATAAAACAAAGGAGAGTCAATTAATGCATACTTCATGAGGATCATTGAACTAAGGGATCAATTATCCACAATTGGATATCAGATTGATAGCAAAGAGTTAACCCTAATTGCACTAGGAGGCCTACCTAACTCATGGGAGTCATTTGTTCAAGGAATAAGTGCGAGATCTAAACTCCCCAAGTTTGATAGGCTAAGAACTGATTGCCTTCAAGAGGAATCAAGACTCTCCACTAAAGAAAATAAACAGAAGAACATAGATGAAGATATTCATGTACTCAACACAACGTCTAATAAAAGGAACAAGAAAAACTCCTACAGGAGAGGATCTTTTAAAAGAAAGAGAAATCCCAATGGAAAGGGATCTTCTAAGAAGAAAGACATCTCTCAAGTGCAATGCTTTAGATGTGATCAATATGGCCACTATGCAATGAAGTGCCCTGACAGATCAAAGCAACAAGCATCTTTTGCCAAAGTAGGAAAGACAAATTCAGATCATAAATCTGAGAACTTTGTGTTCTATACAGCCTTATCTAGTCAAACATCTAACAACACCCACAACTGGGTAATTGATAGTGGTTCTTCCAGGCACATCACAGGATTCAAAGAACACCTTGACACTTTGACTGAAAAGTCTGATGAAGTAGTAACCATTGGGGATGATTCTGCACACCCTGTAAAAGAGGTTGGAACTTGCTCCATCAAACTGAAATCTGGTCTCTCTCTTCAACTTACTGGAGTCTTATTTGTACATGGAATTAAGAGGAATCTAATATCCATCTCTGCCCTTGAAGACAATGGATATAGAGTTACCTTTATGGATGGGAAAGTTTTAGCATGGCCTAAGAACTCAACAATCAAGAAAGCCCAAACCATAGGTGTAAGACAAGGGTACCTTTACAAACTATGCACTGAAGTTAAACAAGCCCTTACCCTTGACACCTTTGATTCAAATGAAATTTGGAATAGAAGATTAGGACACCTTCATTTTCGTGCGCTACCTTCTGTAGAAAAACTTGTAACATGCTTACCTAAGTTAAAACCATCTCATGAAGGAACTTGCAAAGGTTGTGCCTTAGGAAAGAATACAAAAGGGTCCTTTCCCAATAGTTTGAGCAAAACCCTAAATGTGTTAGAACTGGTTCACTCAGACTTATATGGACCCATGTCTGTACCCTCTAAAGCAGGATTTCTCTACTATGTCATATTTGTAGATGACTTAGGAAAACCTGGATCTATTTCCTTAAGTGTAAAGAGTCAATAAAAATCCTCAAAAGGTTCAAAGAGTTCAAAGCCCTCATTGAAAACTTCTTCGGAAATAAAATAAAAACCTTAAGGACAAACAATGGGAAAGAATACACCTCTAAAATTTTTAAGGAATTCTGCATGAGTGCTGGAATTAAGAGGGAGTTCACAGTTGCCTACAACCCTCAACAGAATGGGGTTGCTGAAAGGAAAAATAGAACCATTGTAGAAGCTGCTAAGGCAATGCTACTGGACCAAAACATTGAAACTTCCTTCTGGGCAGAAGCCTCTAGGACTGCTGTCTATATTCAGAACAAATGTCCTCATTCTCATCTTGATAACAAAACTCTTGACGAAGCCTTTACCAGCATAAAACCTGACATTAGTCATTTTAGGATTTTTGGTTGTCCTGTCTATATTCATGTGCCCAAAGAGAAGAGATTCAAACTAGAACCTTCTGGAAAGAAGGGAGTATTTGTGGGTTATAGTGAAACCTCCAAAGCCTACAGGATATTCATACCCGGGCAGAAACAAATTGAATTGAGCAAAGATTGTCATCTTTGAAGAAGACATTGCGTTCAAAAGGGCAAGAAGTTCTAGTGAGACAAAAACCTATTCCCCTAGAGTACCTGAAATGGAACCTGCTCCTGAGATTCAGAGGGAGCATCCTGAGGAAATGCCACATGAACTTCCTTCTACTTCGGATGAGAATACAACTGACAACGGCAAGAAGAGACTACTTTGGGCCAGAAAGATGATCAAAGAAGCCGAGGATCATGCGGCACCCAAAGGAATGTTTAGGGAGAGTAAAAGACCCAAACATTTCTCTAGCTATGTTGCTCTAATGAACAACATCATAAACTCAAAACCTGTCAGTGTTACAGAAGCTTTCCGACACCAACCATGGAAGGATGCAATGACGGAAGAATATCAGTCTATTCTAAAGAATGATGTATGGGATATAGTACCTAGACCGAAAGAGAAATCTGTTGTCTCTTCCAAATGGCTCTTCAAAATCAAGCATGCTGTTGATCGCAGTATAGAAAAATATAAAGCACCTTTTGTGGCTAGAGGTTTTTCTCAAAAGGAAGGCATTGATTATGAAGAAACATTTGCACCTGTTGCCCGTTACACATCAGTGAGAGCAGTGTTAGCCATTGCAGTAGCTAAAGGTTGGAAGATCCATCAAATGGATGTGATAACTGCCTTCCTGAATGGAACCATTGAAGAGGAAGTCTATCTGGAACAGCCTGAAGGCTTTGTGATACATAAACCTGACTCACATGTATGCAGACTGAAGAAAGTCCTCTATGGACTTAAACAGGCTCCCAGGGTCTGGTATGAAAGAATTGACAGCTATCTCTTGGGACTAGGATTTTCCAAGAATGATGCTGACTCCAATCTCTACTTCAAGGTAATCAAAGGTGATATGCTAATAATTATTTTATATGTTGATGACCTGCTGATAACAGGAGAAGATCACCTCATTGCTGAAGGGAAGCAGGATCTAATTTCTGAATTTGACATGAAAGACTTGGGCATTCTACACTACTTCCTAGGTTTAGAAGTATGGCAGAAATCAGAGGGCATTATACTAAACCAAGGGAAGTATACTATTGATATTCTGAAGAGATTTGGAATGTTGGACTGTAGACCGATGTCTACACCTATGGAAACCAACCTTCACAAATTGAAAGAAGCAGCAGCAAATCCAAGTGTGCAGATCCAACCCTTTACAGACAGATGATTGGATCCTTGATGTATCTGGTTAACACCAGACCTGATATTTGCTATGCAGTGAATGTTCTCAGCCAGTTCATGTGTGAGCCAAAGGAAATTCACTTAATGGCTGTGAAACATATTTTGAGATATCTTCAAGGCACTATTGGATATGGTCTTCTTTACAAGAATGATCAACTAGATCTACATGGGTACTTTGATTCAGATTGGGCTTGAAGTGTAACCGATCGGAAAAGCACATCAGGATGTTGCTTTAGTTTAGGATCGGCTATGATCTCCTGGATTTGCAGAAAACAATCTTCAGTTGCACAGAGCTCAACAGAAGCTGAATACATTGCAGCCTCAATGGGAGCAAGAGAAGCAGTTTGGCTTCGTAAATTGCTAGTGGGACTCTTTGGTGAGCCCTTGAATCCTGCAATTATTCATTGTGATAATTAGAGTTGCATCAAACTCTTTGTAAATCCTGTCTTTCATGATAGATCTAAGCACATTGAGATCCCCTATCATTATACAGTAGAGACAAAATATGAAGTATGAACAGTGAGCTAAAAAATAACCTCATAATATAGACCATTCACTTGTCATAATAGTAAAATACTATCTCTTTGAATCGAAGCCCCACCAAAATAAAATAGATTTAACATTTTTTATCTTGTTAATTTAAATTGAAAGATCCTTGTGATGTGCACGTTGAATTTTTTTTTAACAAATTATTCATCTATTTGTATGCGCTAGTTGAATTTTGTGTAAATACTACTTATATGGCATGAAGTTATAGAATGTATTTGCAACAATGTTAAAGAAGAAATTTGTTTACCTTTGAATCAAATGCACTATCTCCCGACTCCTTGCAAGTTTGCAACTAGTCGCACCTTCTATGCATGTCTCAGCAACCTCCCATTTGTAGTTGTGCCCTAAAAATATCATGCGACTACGCATCTATAAAACATTTTGCCAATTTTGCAAGTTTCAAGGGTTTCACAAATTGGCGAGAGATTGATTAAGGTTTCAAATGCAATTTAAATATTATTTTTATGCGATTTAAATGCGAAAAAATTGTTGACAATCGCAAAAAACCGAGTATAATTGGGATTTTTTGGAGATTTTTGCTTCTCTATCCTAGAGAATTTAGGGCATCCTCCACATCAAATGCATGAAAACCAACCAAAAAATATAGAAAACATTGTAAAACAAATAAATCTTTAAATGGGGCCCCACCAAGGTCCCCTAACTTAAAAAAACTTTTGAAAACCATGCCCATTGCTGTTTTACATTCACCAAAAGAGAAGAGGAAAGGGGAGTAGAAGAAGTGGAAGAGGAAAATAGAGAAGGAGGAGCAGTTTTTGAGATATCAATTTGATTATGACTCTAACTTTTGAGTTTGTAGCTCAATGTACCTATGTACTATGCATGGTGCAACATCTCTCTTTTTGTATCTCTCAACAAATCATGTTTCATATCATCCTATGTTGTCAGGTTCTTCCAGAATTGGGCTCGTGCTTATTTCAGAATGCTGCGAGAGCGGGAGTGACAATGGGAATGGTGTGGGAGCACCCCAAATGTCTCGTGTTCCTTGTGGATATGAGGAATGCGTACCCATAGGGAACATGAGGTGTTTGCGGTGCTCCCAAGCGCTCTTGCAGATGCGACCGTGTCCTGGGCACAATTTTTTATTAAAACACATTTTTTTTAATGCTAAATCAAAACAAAAGACCTAAAAATTTCCATATACCTGAATCTCACCCATCTTTTTGTGAATGTAACTTCATTTCATCCAAACACACCCTTGCTAAGTCATTTTTCCATTTTGAAAGGTAGCTGGTGTTTTCGAAGTAGATCGATCACAAAGTGCCATAGGGGTGAATATAACTTGCGCAAAGGAGATCTAGTAATCTAAGGTAAGCATTTAATTGATTCTTTTGGTATTTTAACAAATTTTATCAAGTTTTTAATGAATTTTTTAAAGTTTTTGATGAATTTTTTAAAGTTTTTAATAAAACAATTATTTTTTTGAGAAAAAAAAAGTTTCAGGAGTTTTTATAATGTTTTTTGGTGTTTGCTTTAAAATTTCATTTGTTTATACATATTGTAGGGTTGCATTTATTTATTTTATTTTAATTTAAAATTTTATAATTTCTTATGACAACAAATTCAAATTGCAATCTATTTGGAATGGCCACTAGTTCAAGTTCAATGGGTATTGAAACAAACAAACAATTTAAATATGATCAAGCATCTCTTTTATGGAAATATGTTATGGTGGTTAGTCAACTTCTAGGAGGTGGGGCTTTTGGTTGCGATTGTAGTGAGTGCGAAGTCCAATTTAAGAGCTCATATAGTTGAGTGAAAGCTCAATTTTGTGTTATAAGTGGATGTGGCATTAGGATATGTGAAGGGCGAAATAAGAAGGGGTTGCCAAAAGAAAAAAATATGGCAGACATTAAAGAACAAGAAGCTGATGTTGTGAGTGAGAAAAACTAAAATGTCATCTTTTAGCAAAGAAAACATCAATGAAGACACCTATAGATTTAGTAATGACATCCTTTGTTGGAGACACCCTCTATCCAAGAAGAAGATCTTGCTCCTCGCAAAAGAGGCCATTGGTTAAAGCATTTCAAAATGAGACGAGACACATTGCAAAGAAAAAAATTCACATTGCAATTATGCCAGTGGTCTTCCTTTCAATTAGGTGAGATCACCATATTGGTGGGAAATGGCAACGACAATCAATCGTGCGCCTTCTGGTTTCACTAGTCCTGGGTATGTTAAGGTGTACATGACCTTATTGGAAAAAGTTTTTTTTTTGTGTAGAGACATCACTCAAACCAATTAGGAATTATTTCAAATGGATGGAAAGATTGTAAAAACTGACCTTTAATAAATATTATTGCAGTGTTCTCCAAAGGGGCAATGTTTTTGAAGGTGGTTGATTGTGAAGGGAAAATCAAGGATGCAAAATTCATTTCTAAAATCCTCATTGAGTCCATTGAGATGGTGGGTCTTGAAAATGTTGTCCAAGTCATTACGAACAATGCGAAAAATTGCAGGGTTGCAAGTGCTTTAGTTAAGAAAAGGTATGCACACTCCCTTAAATTGTTGATGCAAGCAATTGGCACTCAAATAGAGTGGGTGAAAGCTATATACACTGAGGGTGAGGAGATCCAAATATTCGTGACAAACCATCATATGTCACAAGGCATTTTCAAGACTTTCTCGAATTTGGAATTGTTGAAGGTAAATTTAATTTATTTTTAAATTTAATTTATGCCATGTTTACTTATATTTTAGTGTGTTATTAACTTATATTTTATACAACTTTAGGTTGTTGAGACTTGATTCACATCACACACAATCGTTTTGAGATGAATTGTGAAGGTACTAAAGGCATTAGGTGCCATGGTCATTAGCCACCAATGGAGTATTTGGAAGCAATCAAATTCAGAGAGGGCCAGAAGGTCAAGCCATTGATCCTAGATGATGATTGGTGGGTTTGTGTGGACTATGTCTTGAGTTTAATTGAGCCTAGCATGAGTATGATCAGGTTTGCCGGTAGACATTGGCCATGTTTTGGGGAAATCTATGATAGCATTCACTCCATGATAGAAAAAATAAAGGTCATAATAACACAAAAAAAATGACCTCAAGGAAACATTTTTTTGAAGTGTAGAAAAAATCATTTATCACTGCTGGAACATAATGAACACACCATTGCATCTCCTTGCATATGCATTATCCCCCAAATACTATAGCACATAAATACTTTCTCTGCCAGGGAGAACTGCACCATATAGAGAGTGAAGTTGCTAATGGGTACAAGTTGGCATTTTGAAGAATCTTCTCAGATCCAAAAGTGGTGGATAATGTTAGGAAAGAGTCATTTCAAGATGAGATCATAGTATTTGTGCTCTTTGAGATTTGGTTTATATCTATTCCAACTTGCGTCTCCAATCACATAAGTAAGATGATTACAAGGAAGGGGCAACAAAGCATTGGGATATAACCCTCGAGTGTACCAACTTGGATGCATCTGTTGTAGAGCTTTCTAGAGTCATAGTGATGATGATGAGGCTCTTACACGTGATGTACCTAGTCATAGTGCGAGTGGCACTCCATTTACATGTGGTTCAAATGATGTTGAACCAAATGATGACCTTGATCTAGATCCTTTTGATGAAGATTGAAGTCAATTATACAAATTTTTGATTGTATTTATTTCAAATTTTGTAATTGTAATGATTTTCATTCCTAGACATATATGATATATGACATAATATTGAAATTTGGAACTATGAATTGATATTTATATCTATCACTACCATTGATCAATGATGAAGTATCATACTATGAAATGTATTTACAATTCTATATATTTTAAAAATGTTTATTTTTTTGCATATATATAATGCAACCGTACCCAATTTTTTTCCGTACCTACGTACCAGAATGTCATATTCGTGCCCTATCCCATACCAGAACCAGCAACTTAGTTAAACAATTATCGTGGATTATGGAATCACTGATTTGTGCTTACTCTTTGGAAAAGCAACTTCATTTGGTTTGTTAATTTTATTGTAGGTATTGATCTATTTGTATTCTAAAAATTCAAATATCAATGTTAAATATTATTTTAATAGCCTTCCTCCTGTCCCTCGCCAATCCCCTCCATCCTCAAAATCTGATTTTTTCTGCCATACCTGAAACCAGTTCTCCTTTTCCCACAACTTGGAGAAACACTGCCTTCTGTTAGGAATATGTCTCAGCTGATGCTTAAGTCATATTACCTCATGGCACGGGTAGATGCATAAATATATTTTCTGTTGTTGGTTAGAACATCACCCACCTAAAATTCTCATCATTGTAGGCCATGTGTGTCCATAGTCATTGTTTTAAAGCTTCAGAGTTTAGAAAATTTAAGAATGTGCAGTCAATAATCCTTTGAAGTTCTGGTATCTCATGCCAATGATTGATTTTGAGAAGGCTTTCCAAAACTGTTTTGGAAGAGTCCTTTTGTCAATGTATGGTCAGAATGAATTCTCATCCTAATCAAAAGTCTTAGCTTGTTCTTGCATCCTATACATACATTTCAGTGTGTTCTAACACGTTTCAGTACTATTTTAAAGAAGTTTTATAAGAATGCAGGAATGGAGGATAGTAGCCAGAATTTGTTTTGTTAAGTAAATACTTGTTGGGGATATTGGACACATTGCACACAAAACAAATTGAGTATAAATATTTTCTGGGCATTGATAGGAATAAATCTGGTCTTAATCTTCAGTATTGTGACAGTGCAATTATCATTTTCAAGGTAACAACTGGATGCAATATTAACATAATTCATGACAAAAGGCTGCAAAAACTTGTATGCTGATCATTGTTTTTTTAAAGTAGAATGGATTGTGTTATACTTGTGGAGTACGAAAGTAGAAATAGATTTTGTTCACTTGATCTTACTGGCCTGATATCTTGGCAATCCATTGTGCAGTCAAAGGACGATATCAAAATGGCCTTTTTGTGAATGAATGGTTCAAAGTTTTGCTTATCAGATTGGAATTGGTAAACTGAGTCGCCTTGTTCAAATCCAAAAAGCTAATCAGTATTTCAAAACTTTTAAAACTTTTAAATCATATAAACCATAAATCAGAACATTAAGAGCAATATAAAACATCACGAACATGATAAACACAAGGATTACGTGGAAAACCCTTTCGAGTAAAAAACCGCGGCAAATTATTGCTTTTATTTTCTTCAAAGGGCACCAACCCAGTTACATAAGTGAGCGCCAACCCACCGAGAGCACCAACTCTCCTTTGAAGCACCAACTCCAAACCAACTGAAGCACCAACTTCGGTATTGCTGAAGTGCCAACTCTAGACTTCTGAAACACAAACTTCAGTAACAAAGAACTCCTTGATTCAAAACACTACAACTCTGATATTTTTCTGAAAATGCATATCTCCAAGCACATAACCTCTTCAATCTGCACTCTTACACAAACTGAATACTGCTACAATCTGATCACAAACTCAAACTAGGCTCTACGTTGACACACTTGCAAAAATATAATCTCCTTATCTGATTTATATGCTGGATAATGATCACATATAACTGATTGAATTGCTGGTAACAAAGATGTTCATGTACAGGGGTAGCTGACTGAAATGCACCTCAAACGCTGCTCAGAAAATTGCTTCAACACAAACGGACCTGATTTCTGAGCATACTGAAATACGTGGTTACTGTCACAACTTCCACACACCCCTTTCCATCATCTTAGAATCGACTCTTAGCACTAACACAGCCTATCTCCTTCGAGTCACTCAAACACCAAATTCTGAGCATAATAAAAAGTGATCTGAATCTTGTTTTAAAAGTCACGATGCCACTCCCATGAACATATTGAAAAAGAAGTCTTCAACACAAGGCAACTATGAACAGAACAAAGAATGCAGCTGAAGAAATCTCAGAACATACACAGCATACACGGTGATGAAAATTTCGCACTTAGTCAACACTCCAATTAAACCCGATGTCAAATATAGCATAAGTAATTTGCCATACGCATAGACTCCTTCACACAGCCCGCATTAGAAGTAAATAGCGATATCATTCGAGCAAAACATATCTTCCATATGAGAGCTCTTATAAAAACATCTGTATAATTGACTATATTGATGGATGCCACTCCCTAACATCTGCGACTCCTTAACATACATAATATTTCATGAACTCAGGTTACCATGCACAGGTCCAAAGATAACTTCAATACTACATCCTCAATCCAGCGACTATCTTCAGACTTCAGACTTCTACAGGAGACCTTCAGCAAGACAAGGAGTATGATCTGGCTGGCAATCCTCAAGAATCCCGCCTCATAAATTTTGCATATAATGGTACAGACCATTGCGTCTTCACACACACAATGAAACCATTCATGATAACCTCCTTCACACAAATAACCTGTACAAAAAGATCTGAAACTTTGTTTAAAACCAAGACACCAGATTAACATTTCTCTTTGCCAGAAATAGCTTCATGTCATAACAAAAGAAGCCGCCCTCACTAAAACTTCGATAAATCGCGAACTCAGCCCAGCACCAAAGAAAGATAGAATTGGCATTATTTTCTCAGAACTGTAACACTCAAACAATCCTACAGCTAATATAAGGTTAACAACCCAACTAACTTCAAAGTTCAGTTCAGCTGAAAAGAAACATCTAACTGAATTAACTGAAAAGAAACATCCATTGATTTCCAATAACAGAAATGCAAATGAACTTTAACTTACTTTTCAATCTTACAAGTAAAATTTCAACTGATCAATCTTTAATCTAAGTAACCATTTCAAATATTACAAGAGAGAGAGAGGTTTAAAGAGTTTACAGATAAGAAGCTGAAGCATTTGATCTTGTCACTGTTATCAAGGAAAAAAGGAGATATCATCAGGGGCTTTACCGCCCATCCAAAGACCTGTTGGTCTCCCGTGTGCCTTCAACTAAAGGAACCCGTCCCTTCACGAGGGTAGTTAACAAGGATCTCTTATTATCATCATCGTGCCTCTGAGCCTGGCGTCAAGGACGTATACCTCCTGATCCAACCTTACTAAGGGTACCTCCCAACTAGAAAGGTCACTCTGATCAAGTGTATATCTGGTACTTGATGGTTGACATATGCTGAATCTAGCATCGTACCTTGGCCAAGGATTTCATTAACATTCTGGCACTCCTGTGCTGTCAGCGCTCTCACCCTTGCTCGACATCATTACAAAAGTCTCATGATTATTGATTTAATGTTAGGTTTGATTCTCATTCCATTAGGTTCAGGTTATATCTTAACCATTAAGTGAATGCATATGAAGAATGAGAAGCTTTCAAGATCTCAATATTTATATTGATATGTTTATGTTTAGGAGTTTTTCCGAACAACAAAAAGATTGGAAACCAAGTCAAGATTCAGTTTGCTGATTAGATTGAGTTTGATTGGAATATTAAATCATTTTCCTCAGATTCCCTTAACTAAAAGTTATTTCAGATTATAGACCCACAATCTTCAAGAAGTCAAGATTTGATCACAACATGGAAAAAGAGAAGAAAACCATAACCATTTAGGTTCCTCAACAGAGGTTCAAGGTTTCAATTTAGGCCTCTAACCGACAGAGGAAAACATACATATATTTGATGGTAGGATTGGCTTCAAGGTCGTCATTGTTTTAGACCCAACACAAAAAGAGGATAGAACTCAAGAGATTGGTATCATTCTGGCATAACCAACAATAGAACCAATTCGATAATCAGGACCCTAGCAACTACCATTCACTATAATGATACATGGTAGGGTGAAATGCATTTCGAGTTAATCTCAATACACATAGACAAATACGGTTACAAGTTGGTTGATGCTAACCTGAACGGTTGCAACACCGAAAGAAAACTCTAGAATAATTCATCAATACAAAATACAGAGAGGATGATTTATTTATTACTTGCCTGAGAGATTGAAATAGAAACTTGATAACAAAGCTCTTTTCTCGTAATTCCACAAACCAATAGAACCCCGCCGAAAAATAACCAAAGATGATAATCAGAGATTCGATACCACTTTTCTGGTTGGAAGATGTGCAAGGTAGACTCCCGATTCAAGCAACGGCTCAATAGAACTTCGGCATAGGAGCTAAATCTCAAGGTTGCCGACCGCAAAGAAGAAAACAAGTAAATGAATAAGCTTGAGCAATCCGACAATTGCAGAGCAAGATTCCAACGAGAGCACAGTGTGAATGGAAAACTCCAAAAAGAACTTAACCGAAAAGGCAATGAAGGACTTGAAGGAAGCACCAGTAATTTTCACGATTGATAGAGAGAAAAAGAATGAGAGATGCCGAAAATCAGCTGGGTCAATGAATGAAGGTCTACTTTCCATAAAGAAACTCGAACTCCCCAAACAGTTCAAGAAACCTTTCCTCCGCCCATTCTTGGGCGTTTCTCCAACGTGGTGGTGAGCTGCCTGGAGTCCTGCCATAAGGCTCGACGCCAACTCTTGCCAATTAAATTTTGAATAAAAGAAATATTCAATTCTAGGATTAATATTTTCAAATGTTAATTTGATATTGACTATTACATCGCTCCACACCCATAATTATAATATTTAATTATAACATTTATTAATCAATTGAAATCTCTTTTTTAAATTATTTAAGTTATATATATATATATTTAAATTGACTTATAGAATAATTAATTACTTTAAATTGTTTAAGGCCAAGTTACAATTTTGATTCCTTGTCTTACACCAACTCAAGGTGAGATAACAATTTCTGATCCTCTGTTAACCACTACCTCTCCCTGATGATATCTCCTTTTCCGTCGCGGCGTCACAACGACAGGTATTATGGTTAGATTGTTCACAACGACTTTATAAATATGCATTTAAATATAATCTCATGAACACATTCAATTTCACGTGAACAAGAAATTCACTTGCAAATGAAAGGATCGTTAACTTATAGTTACGATAAATAAAACATCTATTCTATTCACAATTTCACATTCACATAAAAACAAATACTTGCAACTAACCTTGCATCCGAAAATACATAACCAATTTCATCAAACATTAGCCCGATATAAACATCACATGGCCCTTTAAAATAGAGTATAAGAAAGGCCGATACACATTTAAGCACTTCAACATATATAGCCAGCGCCAATGATTCTAATGAATGATTTGAACCAATGTGTTTTAAAAATGTCATGCACTTTATCACCCAACTATGGGATTTAACCATGGCACTCAACTTTAATATTGTTAGTTTTTTTAGATTAGAAATGTAATAAGCAGAAAAAATGCAACATGTGAGACAAAGAACACAATGAGATACCCTGGGAAAACCCTCCTACTCGAGGGAGAAAAACCTAGCAAGAAATGATCTCTCTTATATATATATTAAATGAATAAGAGCAGAAATCTGCTTACAACTCAGGCCTTATACAAGGCCGAATCTCATGCAATAAATAGTAGCACCTCTCCTTGATGCAAAGACACAAATGAATATATTTCTTCTTGAAATCTGATCTGCTGTTAAGAGATGGTAATCTACTGCTGAAGGGTGAACTTCTGCTCTATAGAAAATGCGAATTGAAGAGAGAGTGAATTATGATCAAATGAATGATCTTCACCTTGTATATATACAAATTGGGGCAACCTCTTCTCTAGGTCGGCCTCTGGAGAAAATAGAAAAATATAAAATATAATTTGTGACACAAGGCCGACCTGCCTTGGAGGTTAATTATCTTAATTTTTACTTAGGAGAAAATATCTCCCTAAGCTACAAACACTAACACTCCCTCTTACCTAGGGAGGTATTTTCTAGATATCCTCATCATGGAGTTTCTCAACATGACGTCCACAATGGCTACACCCATTTGTGGAAAGTAGTTCATCACAAAGTCTCTTAATGTGATGTCGTCATGGAGTGTCTCAACATGACGTCCACCATGGCTACTCCCATGTGTGGAAAGAAACACATGTACAAGCGTCCATCACGGAGTCTCTCAACGTGATGTCGTCATGGAGTCTCTCAACATGACGTCCACCATGGCTACTCCCATGTGTGGAAAGAAACACAAGTACAAGGGTCCATCACGGAGTCTCTCAACGTGATTTCGTCATGGAGTCTCTCAACATGAAGTCTCATCTCAGTCTCAGAGATGAACAAGGGCTCGCACCTCATATTTCTCCATCTCAAAGAAATATACACTACAAGGGCTTTCACCTCATATTTCTCCGTCTCAGAGAAATATACATTACAACAAATCTTCATGATGATGTGACTCCCTCTGAAGCTTCAAGTACTTGCATCAACCTCCTGACCTCCTTGTCCAAGATCGCCTGGAATGCTAGCCTTAGAGGAACGGTTTCCAATGCACACTTCCGTCACTATTGACATGCAAGAGTTTAGGATTGTCCTTCTCGACCTCATCCCGGATCACCCTATTTTGAATAGGTTTGCGGAGTTACCAATGTCAAATCTAGATTGATTGTCTTGTGCAATTTTGTTCTCTACAGCTGAAGAGGTCTTCCAAACATTGCAACCCTCTTGGCTGACACCTTCACTTCTTCTCAGTGAGTCACAAAACTCCCTCTTGATCCTTGCCTCAACACAGAGATTACAAAAATCCTTAGGAAGTGAACTTCCCTCCATTGATGGGACTCAAAACCTTTGTCCTCTTCTTGGACATGATCTCAACTTGAGTCTTGAATTCTCAGAATTTAACTCCCTTTGAATGTCATTTCCTCCTCATCGAAGAAACTGATCGCAAATTCTCCATCCAAGGCTGACCCATCCTTGTGCCTTCGAGAGTTATGCACCACTAGCTCAGACCCAAGGTTGCAAGCAATGTCTCCATGTTTGTTCATTTCTTCAGACAGTATGACTTCCTCACAGGATGCATCAAGCTCTTTCTCCCCTTGAATTCCTTATGCAATCTCTCATCAAACTTTTTCTCCTCGATTCGTCCTAGAAGCATTTTAGAGAGATTAATAATAGTTCATAGAATTAAACTATCCCGAAGAGAAATACCAATGCTAGAAACATACATGATTCACTATTTCCCAATGTTATTGCATGAATTATTATTAACTACATAAAATTCATGATCATTATTCAAAGGTACAAACATAAAATACTTATCTCTTTATTGATTCTGTTGCAGCCATTTTACTCTTCCTGACAACCATCATCTTCGCTTGATGGTGTATCTTGTAGTCGCATGAAGCAAACACCTACAACTCGAGAACATTTCAACAAACTCCCGGAGATACATGTAGCCATAGTTAAAATGTCTGGAATCTCCAATAAAGAATACGTTCAGCAGATACAATCTCCAACGTGAGGCAGCTGTAATTCCAAACGCCCCTTTTATATGACTCTTCTTTGCTGTCTCCAAGGTTGGCTTATTCAGAGGATGTCTTTAGCCTCCAGACGTATGATATTATTCTCTTTGCTTGTCTTCTAGCGGTGATGAGTTCACCTGGGTGATGTGAGCACCAAATGGAGATCCACGCACTGACTTAGTGCCTTCTTTCAAAATCAACAACCAAAACAAATCACAATCCTCCTTCAATGACTGTCGCTCTAGCAAAGTCAAAGCTCCCTTAGTGAAATGAATATCAGAATGTCAAGGCACTAATATTTATGAGCGGCTAAGAAGTTGCGGGAGCTGCTTTCCTCAATGATGCTTAATTTCCTCTGACTTTTCAAACGCATGACTTCTTTCACTACCTCCGTGTATCATTCACATTAATAGATATGAACTGTTGATAGCTACAAAGACAACTCCGTCAATATATCATTCTTGTGATGCCTTGGGTGATTGATAATCGATCTCTCAAACCATATCTTGAATGGTTCTTTTTTAATTCCCTTCAATATCCTTGCTTGTTCTAGCGCCAATATGGCAACATTCCGATTTGTCTTCTACTGGCTGCTTAAGGAGCTGAGTACTTGCTAGGTGGAAAAAAACCCGATAAGAAGCTTCAACTTCCCATGATTCAATGAAAGCACACTAGTAGAGGCGTCTGATTTAATCCTTGCGACTCCAAATTAAATTCTACTTGTCTTTGACATGGCTATCCTTAGTTTGCTGACTGTCTTCAGTTTCATCTCTTTTTATTATGAAGGTAGCTGCAACAAGGGAAAAACTAACCCTCGAAAACTTCAAAGGAAGACTTCTCATATTTTTCTTCAAAGTGGGCATGAGACTTAGTGAAATCTGAAGATGCATTCTTTGTTCCTGTTACCCTACAACTTGCTTAAACAATTCTGATTAGATCTTTTTTTAGACCCGCTCTGATACCATGTTAGTTTTTTTAGATCAGAAATGTAATAAGCAGAAAAAATGCAACACATGAGACAAAGAACACAACAAGATACCTTGGGAAAACCCTCCTACTCGAGGAAGAAAAACCCAACAAGAAATGATCTCTCTTATATATATATCAGATGAATAAGAGCAGAAATCTGCTTACAACTCAGGCCTTATACAGGGCCGAATCTCATGCAATAAATAGTAGCACCTCTACTTGATGCAAAGACAAATGAATATATTTCTTCTTGAAATCTGATCTGCTGTTAAGAGATGGTAATCTGCTGCTGAAGGGCGAACTTCTGCTCTGTAGAAAATGCGAATTGAAGAGAGAGTGAATTGATGATCAAATGAATGATCTTCACCTTGTATATAAACAAATTGGGGCGACCTCTTCTCTAGGTCGGCTTCTAGAGAAAATAGAAAAATATAAAATATAATTTGTGACACAAGGCTGACCTGCCTTGGAGGTTAATTATCTTAATTTTTACTTAGGAGAAAATATCTCCCTAAGCTACAAACACTAACAAATATTACTTAGGCATCTATGCAGCTGAAGCAAACAGGTAGACACCTGAAGCAAACAGGCAGACAGTTGAAGCAATCAACTAGGTAGGCGATGCAGACAAGCAACTAGCTCAAGCATACAATCAGGTAGTTCAACCAAGCAACCAAGTAGCTCAAGCACACAACCTAGTAGCGCGAGCAAGCAACCAAGCAACTCAACACATAGGCAAGTAGCTCAAGCAGCTCAAGAAGACAAGCAGGTAGCTCAATCAATAAAACACCTTGACATCAATGACAAAATATTCTAACAATTGGTATTGGTACTGGTATGTCTATTTTTGAAAAATAGGAGACGGAGGTACTTGGAGACAACATTTTTTTTAATATTATTTAATATTTTATAAATTTGTTACATTAAAACTGAAAATATCGTCATTGAACTTTCAAAACAAGAACATTGGTAACATTTAACATTAAATTTAAAGTTTAAACACACAAATGTCAAAGAGTCAAAGAGTTCATACTACATATTTGATATTACACATTGAAATTTAGAAATGTCGATTTGTTTGTTTCTTTTCATATGGAATTTTGATGAAATTTAGGGTTATTTTTATTTATTTTTAATTGAAAAATTGTGGAGACGTCTCCGACGAGTTTTCGGTATGGGGAAATGTGTCACAGTATCTGAGACACATCCCAGGGGCCGGTGACGCGTCTCTATGCAACTATGGATATTTCTATCTAAACGATTTTATTGACTCTTAAATTTTCTGTTCTCTTTATGCTTTATTATAAAAGTGTGGGCACACGTAATGCTCCACCTTGGGGGGAGGGTGCTCTTGCCTTTATATAACCTGAGAAGGCCATTGCTCTTGTTTGTGTCCACCCTTGGGAGAATGGTCCTTATATTGTGTTTCTATAATCTCAGGAAGTTGAACCCCATTTTCTTTTCAGAAACACACTCACTTGTGCGGCTCTTCATTAAATTTTTTCAAGCCCCAACACCAAAAATTCAATTTCCAATCACAGTTTTTTGCTCTCAATGCTTGTTTAAGGTTGTTAGTCACTTGATGCAAGTATATATTTTTTCAAATAATGTTTGATTTATTTCAAACTTCCCAATTAAAATATCCATTGGTTTATTATTATGGCCCTTAAGGCATCTTTTTTCCTTTGCAAAAATTGGATTCATGCAAATTTTTGGTTCTGTTCAAGAGTGCTGTGAAGCCCATAATATTCTCCTGTATATGATTTTATGGTGTAGCCAACTTGTTATCCATGTAACTCTTAGGTAGTTATTTTAGGTCTAGTTGGAAGCTCGTGGATTAAGTTATATGGGTCAGCCAAATATGTAACGTGTGGTTTAAGTGTTCTTAGTTATTGCAATGATAGATCATTTTTATTTAGTAGGGATAGATGAAGGAACTCATTATGATCCACCATTGATACTAGCAGAGTAGGAGATTTGTAAGAAGTATTTGGGATGAATCTTACCCTCTTTGAACAACTGCTGCATTTGGATGGAGTTTTCAAAGGTTACCTATTGGGGAATTGAGAACCTAGCAGAAGCCTGATAGAATGAATGGCCCTCAAAGGTGGGGGATTCAGCTTGCTTCCCAAAAACATCAGAATATATGTCTAGACATCACAAGTTTTGTGATTTTATTTTTGGCTTAAATATTTGGTAGGTTGCCCCCTTGAAGTGGCACCACTTATATTTTAATAAATTGATTTTAGGCTTTATCCCAACAATTCTTTGTATCTCAGCTTCATTTCATTCATTTATGGTGAATATTTTTGCCGTATTTTTAATGGATATATATTATTAGTGCTAGTACCTAACAATTGGTATCAAAGCAATGATTTTGAAAACAAATCTGTATTGCAAAGACAGGGATTGGAAAGGAAGACTTCAACAGGCAAATTTTTAAAAGATTTTTCTACTCTTTTGCCTTTTCAGTCCTTGCTTCTTCCAGACTTGTTTGCCCCATTTTTTTGGCCTCAAAATTTTCAGTTCTACTCTCTTTATTCTTATTTTATTTCCCTAATTTTTCTGGGGCACCATTTTAGGACATACACCATTGGATTATTCTGATATTCATCACATCCATCCATATACTTGGTATGTGTCCGACAAATGCTTGCAAAAGGGCTGAATAAAAGTTATAACAAATTATCTGCCCAAAACCAAGGTAGTCCGTTTCATATTGATAATGGATTACCACCTATCCAAGAAACTCCATCAAGATTCAGTAAACTTCTTTGAAGATCCAATAAAATTCACATAAGAGACATGTCACTCTACTTCCAAAATTGGACACAAGTGACATCCTCCAATAGGGAGGCACAAGCAACAAGGGAAAGAAGGTGGAACAGGTTTGGGTAAATGGGGATAGTGATGAGGAAGAATAATGACTGCTACAAGACAGAGTGAACTCAATCATGAGTCCCAAGATGCATATGTTGGATTCAAGATTCTTGGCATCGGAAAATACTATGGCATGTAAAGGAGAACTAGAAATGCTTAAGAATACCGTGGCAAGTAAAAATGTAGCAGAATTCTGTACTATATTAAATAGCGCAGTGACAGCTTCTTTCCAAGAAGACTGATAGCAAGACAGATTTCAGTGCAGTAAGCAAACCCTGGTTTCTGCTGAAGTTGGATATTTGTAAATCAAATGAGACAAACCCTCTTATTTTTGATTTGTCAAATATAATATGCTGGTACTTGACCATATTATCCTAGAAGTGTCACTAACTTTTCAAAATAGATTGTGCAAAATGCTTCAGTGAGAAAAAAATTATAATTTGAAAATATTCCATAGTTACTAAGAGACAAGGATTGGTAGTGGTACACCAGACCGGGACCAGCATTGGTACTAGAGATGGGGATGGGTACTGATGCTATATATATATATGAAAAATGGTGTCCTCTGCTCCAAATACCTCCACATTCTCTGCTCCAAATACCTCCGTATCCTCTGCCCTAGATTTTCTTGAGCCCTTGGCAAAAAACGTTGGCGATGGTGCCCGCGGGGGTGTGACGACGGTATAGGGGTTTCCTTGCCCTGCCTTGGCTACGACCGGTTCTCTGCCTGCGTGGGGCTTGGTGGGCGACTCTACCCATAATACTGCTTTGCCGTTGGTGGATTCTTTTGGTCTGCGGCTGAATGTTGGTGATGAGGGCTCTACGGATCCCCATTGTCACTTGGCGAAGATTAGCAACAGGGGCTTGGGAGAGTATGGTGCCGATGATTTAAAACGAAAAAGCTTCGTGAATGCCCTAGGTTCACACTCCTCTTCTCTATGCTACCATGGCTTGCAAGTTGCAAGTTGGTGGTAATCTCCCTTCCAAGCAAAAATTGGCAAGATCTGCCACTTATGGTGGCGCCAATAGGGGTCCGGTCCGGTGTGAATTTCAAGAGCTTCATGGTGGTGTCTCACTACGTCCTCGTTTCGCTATCCGCCACTCATCTTTTGCCTTTGAGATCTGTTTGGACAACTTTGCCTGTGATAGAGAAGATTTTTTGCAGGATCACGCTCCGATTTGTAGATTTACGAAGGCTTGGCCTAAACTTTGCGACCTTCATTCATGGATCGATGCAAATTGGAAGGATTATCTGGAAGACGAAGTCAATATCTACCCATGCGCAAAAGAGTTTTTTATCCTAGAATTTGAATCTATGAAGACAAAGAAACGGTGCTCAACACTAGATTGTGGTTCGTCTAAGGTGACTTTTTATGCATGAAATCTTGGTTCCCCTCATTTGATCCACGTACAAAGACATTTTCAAGAACATTGTTGTGGGTTCGCTTACCTTACCTCCCCTTATAGTTTTGGGAAATTGATTGCCTAAAAGCGATTGGTAATGGTTTGGGAAAATATCACAGCATCTCAAAAGAGACAATCAACTATGAAAACTCGACTTTTGCTCGCCTGTGCGTAGAGATGGATGTCTCAAAAGGTCTTCCAGCAAAATTATTTGTCAAAGTTGGACATAGGTGTTGGTGTCAGCCAATAGATTATGAGAAGATTGCATTTAGACGCAGAATTTTCTTCGCTACAGAACATGTTACCGCACAATGTAGAAGAACACGGGCTAGTATGCATGCCAATGCTATCCCTAACAACAAATCTTCACGGTAGGATGGGGTTGAGTCTCGCCATTATGTCGTTTCTCCTCTTGAGAAGACTACAATTGTTTCCTCTCCCATTCTTCAGGGAACTGTTCTTGCTCTGTCCCCCACCCCTATGGCCGAGGAGAATGGCCATGCTCTTGAGTTCGTGCTTGATACAAAGTCAAATGCTATTTGCACTGCTACTTCTCCACTATCCTTGGAGGAATCCAACACTGCGTCCTCTTCTCTTTCTTCGGTCTCTTTTGCAAACAACAATTTTGGGATGCCCCTGTTGGAGGATGCACGCCTGGGTTTGTTTCTCTCCCCGGAAGTTGAACCTTCTTGGATTGAGGTAAAGAAAAAGAAAACTCCATCTTCAAAACAAAAACATCCAATGTCCTTAAGATCCTCTAAGTAGTAGGAAATTCAAAGATATAATTTGTGGGCATCCCCACTTTTGGTTTGATGCAAGATCTTTTAGGTTAGGATAATTGGTTTGAACAGTACAATTTCGTGTTGTGTTGTAGCACCCCTATTGGCAAGGGTATGTATTTACTTTCTTTTTTGGTTCTTATATTATGGGAGTTGCCCCCATGGTGGTGCTTACCAAGCTATATATATAGAAAAATAATCATAGAATGCATATGCAACTTTAAAGAATTTAAAATACAAAAATGCTTGAAAAAAACCTTCTAAAGTAAAGATTAATTATATTGAAATGCGTAAAAATGCTTTTGAAAACTCTCTAAAGTAAAGATTAATTATATTGAAATGCATAAAAATAAAAAATTAACATTGAGATAGATGTTAGTGAAAGAAAAGATCAATTATATTGATATATTATAATCATTATCATGATATAAAAAATATTGTAGAATATAATCACTATCTCTATCTGGCATTTCTATCTTTATATTGAAACCATGGTATAGGCCTATGATGGTTCTCAAAGATGTCTTTATTTTCAATCAATTGATAAAAACCAGGGAAACCTGGAGATGCATCCTCAACCTTTTTGGGCACGTTCCCGTTTTCGCGACGTATCGAGGATGGGGGCACACCTAGGGGATGTACCTGGTTTGTCCCCAAAAAACCCAAAGCAATTGGAAACGTCCCCAAAATGTGGGGGCCCGCGGAGCAAACAGAGGGGACAGCCAATCCTCCCTGGAAAAAAGCAACTTAAAAAAAAAACTCATACATTAAAAAGAAAAGAAAAAAATAAATTCTTCTATTGTGGGCCCCCATACCCCAACTTGCCCTAAATGGGGAAAAAGAGCCTCATTTGATTTGATTTGATTTGTATTTTTTGTTTTTCCAAATATATTACAGCAGGGTTTAAAGGAAGAACAAATTGTTTTAGTAGGGATTGAAGGAGTAGTTGCGAAAGAGGTTGAATATAGGGCATCATTGGTAGTGAGGTTGCAATTTCTTCAAAAAGGTAAGTCATTCTATCATTTTTTTTGCAAGTTTTTCTCAAAAGTAAGAAATGTTCGATTTTTTTTATTGTTTTTCATTTTTTCAGTTTAAGTTGCATTAAATCTCAAAAAAACATGAGCAACAGTGAGAATGATAGTAGTGATAATCACGTGGAAGAAACTCAAACAAATGTAAGGGTTTCAGCCTCATCAAAGTGTGGAAGTGTTGGGGGTGGAGGTGAACAGCCAAAGAATCCATTTGAGTGCCCTTCAAAAATCTTGAAAATTTATGCAAAGGGCCCTTTGAACAGAAGAAAACTCTTCTCTAATTTGTGACAGCCCTAGATACCAAAAGTAAAAATTTAGGGTGGAGTAGGGTTTGGTTGTGTCACATTTGCAATATAAATTTTAGAGGGAGCTACACAAGGGTATAGTTTCATTTCTTGAGTGACAATGCCACCACATTCTTTTGCAAGTGGGCATTGATCTATGCCTATGCCATCCATTTTTGGTAGTGGTAGTAGTGATATTGCCACAAGAGGAAAGAGGAAGGTTAGTGGTGGTGAGAAGCTAGGGATAGTTGGAAGTATGTTTAATGTGTAGACACGGGATGCATCAGAGTCTTCCATTGCCAATTTTTTTATGCCCACACCATCACATTTCATGTGGCCCGTTCCTCTTATTTCAAACAAATGATCAAAGATGTAGCATTGATTGGTCCCTCATTTGTACCCCCTGGAGATCATAAACTACACACTACCCTCGTAGACAAAGAATATTCTAAGGTTAATTTGCTAATGGAGGATATGAGACAAACTTGGATTAGGATGGGTTCTATTGTGATGTATGGGTGGACTGATATTAGACATCGACCACTCATCTATATGATAGTCATATGCCCAATTGGCTCTTTATTTTCTTGTAGTCGTGGATTGTTCAGGGAAGTGTAAGGATGCAAACTTCCATTTTAGCATTTTGAGAGGGGCCATAGAGGAGGTTGGGGCCTCAAATGTTGTACAGGTGGTCACTAATTCAACACGTGTGTGCAAATTGGTTGGTATGATGGTGGAGGGTGCTACAAGCACATCTTTTGGACCCTATGTTGTGTTCATGCATTGAAAGACATTGGGAAAATATATTGGGTGAAGCAAATGGTGGCAAAAGCTAGAGATATTCAAATGTTCATTTGCAACCACCACACCTCACTTGCTCTCTTTAGAGCGTTTTCAAAGAAGGAATTCCTCAAACCTGTTGAGACAAGATATGCCAATTACTTCATTTTGTTAAAGGATGATCGAGGTGCATGAGCCTTTGCAATTGATGATGGTGAATTCAATGTGGAGTAGATGGCCTAATTCAAACTCTATTGAAGGAAAAGGCATTAAACAAAGGATCCTTGATGATGATTGGTGGTCCATTGTGAGGTAAGACATTGCTGATTTTATTAAATATTAAATATTAAATTGCTGATTTTCACATTAAATTTTTGATTTCAAGATTTTAATTCTATTGCTCAATGTTTCAGCTTTTAAGTTTCTAACTTGTCAATTAATTCTTTTGAACTTTTTGTTTGTATTTTGCAGATATGTTTGCTCTTTCATCTCACATGTTGTAGATGTCATTAGATATGCTGATACAAACTCTCCTAGTCTTGGAGAGATATATGATGCATTTGACAACATGCTTGGAAAGATAAAGCAAACAATTTTGGCTAAGGACCCTACTTTGGGATTATATGAACAACATATTAAGCCCATTGTGATACGGAGGTGGAACACAATGAACACCCTGCTTCATATGGCAGCCTTTGCTCTTAATCCCAAATGGTATGCACCAAAGGTTGGAAGGTTGCCTCCTTGTGATGACGAAGAGGTGAGAAGGGCTAATGAAGGCTTTTCAAAAGATGTATTTAGTTGGGTAGTATACAATACTTCACACACAATGGCTTGCCTTCACAAATCTTCATGGTTCAACATTCAGTAAACTAGAGGTGAAGATAGATAGAGCTACATTAGCTCAAATTGACCCTATTGGATGGTGGACATGGTACATTAAGGATACACCATAGTTGAGGATGCTTGCCATTCACCTCCTTTTACATGTTGTTAGTTCCTCTGTTGCAGAGAGGAATTGGTCCACATATGACTTTATCCACTCCATCAAGAGGAATAGACATACCTCTAGACAAGTGGAGAAGCTAGTGGTCGTGCATAGTGCTCTTTGACTTTAGGATTGATAGACTCCAGAGCATTGACAAACTCTAGCTTTATAGTAGGATGTTGATCTCGAAGGCACCACCTAGGTTGATGAGGAGGCACTAGAGGGATTGGTTGGGATTTTGTTGGATGAGGCGGACTCTCATAGTGGTAGTGCCTCAGAGGACTTTGATTTTGATGTAGTGTTGAGTGATGCAGATTAGGGGCAGCAATGTACTTTTTTTTTTTTTGTATTTTCAGATTGTAATCAAAAGTGAAACTTGTAGCCTTTGGACATTTTGTTGTAGCTTGTCACTTGTATACTGTTTTTTAATATCATATGCATATTGACAATGAATTATGAAATAAATTTGAATTAAGTTTTGACATTTGCTAAGTTGTTCCACTTTAACTCTCATGCAAACTCTCAATTTAACACAAATGTTATGTATTAATGTTCTATAATGTATATATGAATGCTTTATTAGTGTTATCATATGAATATTTAAAATTTCCCTATATATTTTAAATCTTCCTTATCTTTTATATAGTCATCCCCTTTGTCGTCCCCTACTGTCCCCAAAAATGGCTCGAAAAATTGGGGACTTCGAAATGCGTCCCCTTGACCCTTGCCATCCCTGTCCTAGAAACTTGGGGTAACATAATTAAAACTCAATGCATGTATACATATGAAATTTTGAAGCCTTATTATTGTTTCTTTTCATACCATTGCCTCTTTGGGATTTAATAAGAAATTTTTCCACTACAAAAAACATGTAAATTTTATTGCTAAGAATAAAAAATTGTAAGCCTATTAGTGTAATTTTTTAGTTTTTTAGCTTTTGTTAGCCACATATCAACACTTTAGTTAAGCCCAATGTAATTTATATGATATATACGACAAACCTTCATAGGATGTTTCCTAAATTTCAAGGGATGCTTTCAGGAGATGTATAGAGATCCAAAGAAAATTCATACAAAGTTGCCTAATGTTTGGTGATATCCTAACATGAGCCTTTGAGATGGGGATGCATTTTTGATATGATAGACAAGTACCGACGGTTAGGGTATGAGTCTCCTCGTTACTATGGGGTTTAGCCATGCATTATGATAGAAAGAAAGATGATCATTATATGGTGAATTGGCTCAAAGGGAAACATCAAGCTTAATTTTTGTTCTATGGAGAAAGATATGCTCTTTGGCTTATAACTGGAGTTGTGGAGGATAGACCGGCATAGGCCTTTCACATCATATAAGAGATGTATTTCTTGTTTCAGCCAAAATTAACACAATCCTATTCAGTCCACTTGATTGATAATATGATAAATGAATTAGAAAATGATAAAGGCTTTGCTACAGCTCTGACTACAGGTAGAACAAGGCACCTAAGTGTGGAGAAGAAACTTTTCTTACATTTAATATGCACAAAGAGAAGATGATGTAGTGGTTGAGGATGAATTTTCTCATTTGTCGGATGGCATTGCATCACTGTAAGACATGAACTATTTGACCATCTGTTGTCATATTTTGGTAGGTGACTCTTATAAATCTTAAGATAATAGGATATGTTTGAAAAGTAGAAGGTAGTCATGCTGATTGATAGTGGGAAAACTCATATTTTTATAAATCATTAGTTAGCAAAAAATCTTAAGATAATAGGATATGTTTGAAAAGTAGAAGGGAGTCATGCTGATTGATAGTGGGAAAACTCATATTTTTATAAATCATTAGTCAGCAAAAAATGTCAGCTGCTTTATCTAATCAGCAGCATAGTTCCATATGATGATTGCTATTGAGGGTACCAACAAATATATGGCCTTAAGCTCTTGATGAAAATGATTTCTTTACTAGCAATGTGTAGTTATTCAAATAGGTGGGGCTGATCTTGCATCAGATGTTTGATGACTGAAAATATTGGGCAACATGGAAATCAACTTTGACAAGCTTTTCGTGTGATTTCAAGCAGGAGGATAGAGATTTTTCCTTCTCCTAGATGCGAAGATACAAAAAGAATATATTTCTCGAAATATATTCGCTGCAACAATATGATGATCTGCTGCTCAAGATAATGATCTGCTGCCCAAGTGTGAACTTCTTCAAGGAGTGCGAATATGATGAACGAACTTGATGATCTCAAATGGATGGAAATGACCTTGTATAAATACAAAGTGAGAGAGAGGTCGCACCTCTTCATGTACAAGGTCGGCCACATATGGAAAATATAATTACAAATAAAAGATGCAAATTACAAGGAAGGTTGGCCCAATTAGAAATTATATTGTTGCCAAGTGAAGCACCTCTTCACTTTAGCCGATAGGCTATATACAATTTTATGTCTTGACTCGAGGCTGGAAGGATGAGCCCGAAGCTGCTATAACATCAACACTCCCTCTCAGCTAGGGAGGAATACTTCCAGCTGTACATGACACATCACCTCATCGTGATGTCAATAAATGAATAGCCATTAGGTTATATGAATTTATTATTCACAATAAGACGGAAGTATGTAGCCCATAGCTACAATCATCAACACAAACATAGACACAGTCTGAGCAATCTGCCACTTGTGTAACATTAAGGTGCAGTAGATTCTTGCTGCATCCTGATCATCACTGTATATTTTGTACAGCTCTCTCCTCATTCTATTATGGAAACAGGTATATACCAGTTGTTTTCTCATTAAAATCTTAGGCTTGATATGTCCTAGTCTAGAAACTTTGGCCTTTTTCATTCACTCTAAGCTACAGAAGCAATCGATGCTATGTAACTCTCAGCATATTAGGTCTTATCAAGTTGAAAAAGGCTTTTTTGTAATTAACAGTGTATGGAGTCTGAGAAATTCATAGTTTTGAGCTAATTAATGAAATTTTATTATGGGAGTACAGTAGACAATCTATAGTCGGATCATAGCTCCTCTTATGGTCCAATATTATCAGAACTAAGATTCTCAAGTTTATAATATTAATATTAATAGTACTTTATTGTGGTGCTTGAAGAAAGGCAGTGGATTTGATTTTCATGTTTCAAATGCAAAATGTGTTGCGTTTGCCTACAAGGATAGAGTATTTCCAGTCCACTCAAAGGCAGATGATTGAGCTGGGTTGTTTACATTGATCTGTATCTATATTTTTCTAGATCTTTTTTTTTTCACTAGAATTTGTGTGTTTGATCAAAATTATATGAGTTTTAAATCATATTATCTGATTGGATATATATAATTATGAACTTGCTGCCTAGGGATTGTACTTTTTCTTTACAAAATCTTATTTCCAAGTCATGCAAATTATAGAGATTACTTTTATGTGTGCTGTTGCTTATTGACACAAGCCATGTACATACTAAATATGGCAGCAAAAGCTGCAAAAATGCAATCATTTTTGATATTATTTAAGTTGAATATGTTGTTTTTACTGTTCCATTTGGATCCATCATCCCTTTTTAATCAATTAAATATTAACATCAAATTTCTATTATGCTGCTTAAAAGTTTATGAGCACAAAAGATATTTTTTTAATTTGTTTGAATTTGTTTTTGAAAAAAGAATCAGAGATATGTGACTCTTCTTGTTTTAGTAAAATGTTAAGAGCAGTGTTCCATGGGGATGCGTCTCAGAGTCCAGGCAAAGTCCCCAACACCCTGGACATCCCAGGGACTTAGAGGATACCCCCCTTTTCCCCACTTTTCGGGATTGGACAACCTGCACATGCTTTTACTTTTTAAAAATTCAACTGTCTTTAGTTTGTTTATGTTATCTTAATAGCAGCTCCCCACTGTCCCCAAATTTGTGAAAAAAATTTGCTGTCCATTAAACCTTGCCTGCACTTCCTGCACCCCCCTGCTTGGAAACTTGGAGAAACTCTGGTTAAACGAGTTTTTGGTTCAGTGGATATGTTTGTTTTAAGCAGAAACATTGGAAATGCAGTTTGATAAAAGTATGCTAAGAAATGTTTAAAGTTGGCGAATATGAAATGAAAAGGCTTTTATACTTAACATTATTCGATCCTGACATTTGTAATTGGTAAATTATGATGATCTGCACTTTTTGCAAGATATGTTTGATGCGTACAGATGTTGCTGATCCATTTTGATTTTTTCTTGTTTTTGTGTGAAGCTCAAAGCACTAGTGAAGCTTTTGCAGAGCAACTCCAGAGTGGCCATAGAGGTACGTGTCCATGGAAAGCAAATAGTTGTTCGGAAAGCCTGGCACAGTTCCCTCCCACCCTTCCATCTGCACTAATTGGAGGTTACAATGATCGGTGTGACGCACTTCTACAATTTTCATCCCTACCAGTGGTGTCTGGTTCTGCTATTGACTTGATGAAGAATTGCAGGGGCCCACAGGTAGATCGTCTTCTTACCAATCTTCAACCAGTTACTATCAGTGAGTTCAGTGGTAGAGCTGACAATATGCCTGGAGCTGAATTATCTAGAGAAGAGGTTGCAAGCATTTACTATCAGGCATGTTTTTTTCTTTTTTTTTTCACATTTCAAATTTATTGCTTATGCTTCATTTGTGGTTTGAAGGAAGTTTTATTTTGAACTTTTAAACATGTGATGCATCATCAGGCACAGAGGCTGATAAGTTTGTGTGGCTGGGAACCCCGCTTGGTTCCAAATGTCATAGATTATGAAGAGCATTCTGCTCAGTCAGCAGGAAATGCAATTTCTTGTGGTCCTGGTCAAGACCAAGGTCATCCAGCCCGTGATCTGGGCCCAAGTATGTTGTTATATTCACGGTCAGCACAACTAGAAAAGAAAGATATTTCAAAGAAAAAGATTTCTATTTCTGAGTCTAGATGCAGTTCTGCATCAGCAGTATTAGATTGCAGCCTTTGTGGAGCCACTGTTAGGATTTGCAGTTTTGTTACAGTTTCTCGTCCGTATCGTTTTCTCTCTAGTTTGAACAACCTTCGAGAGACTAGCAAAAAAATTGTGTTTACACGTGGAATAAGTGCAGCAAGTGGAATTGATGGATTATGTGCTGTTGACACAATGGAAAGGGAAAATTTTGAAGGCCGCGATGAGGCAGAAGAGGCTGCAACTACAGGTGAGGGAAAATCCCATTCAAATGTAGGTATGGACCTGAATTTGACAATAGCTGGAGGACCTCCTCCCACAGACTTTGACCCTTCTACGATGGCTTTGCCCCAGGAAGATCCTATGCATGACAGGGATCCAATGCTACGGCAGCCTGCTGGCAGTGAAGTTGGTGATCATGCTGCATCATATGAGTCATGGGGTCCTCGGACCCGTAAACGTAGTGTGGACGAAGGTGGAAGTACAGTAGACAGGCCGGTGGGTAGGCTTCACCATACTGATAGTGCAGAAGGTACTGTGGTAGACCGTGATGCTGATGAAGTGAATGATGGAAGCCAATATTCTCATGGGCCATCTAAGCGCACACGGACAACAGAGAGCATGGCTGCAGATCGAGTATCACATTTCAGAGATGTTTCATACCCAGGGCCCAGCCATTCAGCAGCATTTGAGAGAGACATCGAAGTGGATGGTTTGAACCGTTCCAAAAGAAATATCATTGAAGCATCCTTTCAGGAGGCAAATCAGCAGAGATATGGTAGCCAGTCTAGAAAAGATTCAGCTCGTGAGTCTTCTGTAATTGCAATGGATACATGCTACCATGATTTGCAGGAGAATTCAATGGAAAGTGTTGAGAATTTTCCAGCAGATGATGATGATGTCCATGGACCACCACCTAGCATGGATAAGAATGCTGATGTAAATGAGATTTCAGATTTGAATTTCAGCGTACAAGCACAACAGAGCACATGCCTACAGCCAGATGCTGGACGAGGTGGAGGAGAAGCAGGCTTGAGCACTAGTGATGAAGGAGATGGAACGTTAAATGGTGAAAATGCTACTTTTGAACCCCAAGGTGGGTTCAGCTTGGGGATAAGTGGAGGAAGTGTTGGAATGGGTGCCAGTCATGAAGCTGAAATTCATGGGGCAGATGTGTCTGTCCACCGAACTGAGAGCCTTGTAGGTGAAGCTGATCTAGTGGCAGAAGTAACAGAAAATCAGGGACAAACAGGTGAATTTGTTCCTGATCGTGGACTAATGGGTGAGTTTGTGCCTGAAGAAGCAGAAAGGGAAGATATTCATGGTGATAGTCATGATATGATGATGTCTCATTCAGTGGGTAGGGCTTACACTGGGTCTAAAATTGGGGAATCAAATGAAGGGGAATCGCTGGAAAGTGGCCAGAAAAGCAGTCATACAGTAGGGCATGAAGAGCAAGACCAACCAACACTTACAAACAATGCTTTAATATTAAGTCCTGATCATGAGGGTTCTAAAGAAGAGGTGACAAATGCTGGGAAGGGATCTTCTGCTGTAGATAATGTTATTCCAGGATCTTCATGCGATGATATCAACAGAACAGGTCATAGATTTATATGTGCAAAGAAACAATCTTCTTAAGACAAGTATAATAGTTAAATATACTTTTTCAGTTTCTAATGTTAGATTCCTACCATATCTAATCTTATCCTTCACAGTCTGTTCTGGATTTTTGTTTCTATATATTAATAGTAGTCAATAGAACATCCCTTGACCCTTCATTAAATTGGTTTACCTCTGTTGTCAAGAAGATAACGAGATGAAAATATCTCCTCTCGTGAAGAGAGTATTATATATTAAAAATTATTATTAGTAATATTTATAAACTTAATATATTTGTTATGTTAATAATAAAAATATGTAAATAAATTATTAATAATGCTATGAAAATTAAAAAAAAGAAGCAATAATTATGTATTTTAATAACTATTAATAGTAGTATTAATAATTATTAATATTAACTTACACACACACACACACACACACACACACATATATACATATGTATACACACACACACACACACACACACACACATATATACATATGTATACACACACACACACACACACACCCACGCACGCACGCACGTGCATGTACATACACATATATATGATTTTTATATAAACAACCTTAGCCTTACATTGTAATGAACATGACCATGTGAATAAACCATATTTACAGAGATCTTCTATTTCTAGGTTCATTCTGTCTTCTGCGTAAAGTGCCAAGGGTTTATAATTAAAAACAACCCAGATTTCAATGTAATATGCCTAGGGTTTAAATTTACCCAGATCTAGATTCACCACACCAAGTTTATGACTTCAGTTCACTCAGAATTTTTAAATGCAATTCTAACTTCTGATTCAAACTATAATCCAGAAAATTCACATACAAAACTTCAATGTAATGGAATGCCCAAAGAATGACACGAACACTAGTAAACAGGGAATTAATTTCTGAATCAGATCTTATATATCAGACATCAATGCAAGGCGTTTTCATGTTTGTAGAGGACTGTCTTGTCCTATTATACTCAGACTCATAGCTGTTGGGTGTTGGGTCTGATCTGCCCTCAAATCATAGTTGATGATGTGTGCTGGCCTGAGTCTGGGTCCAGATGCTCCTTCGTAGTGAAGAGTGCTAGGTCTGATCAGGAATTTGTCTCTTTTCTGCTACCTCTAGTTGCGTTGGTCCTAGATGCTTGAGTTTCGTCCAACTGAGAGGTGTTAGTTGCTCCAAATAGGAGTTCTGTGGCAGGTAGATAAGGTTACCTCTGCTCTGTCTGTTCCTTGATGATTTTTGACTCTGCTGTGCCTGGGACAGATTTGGGTGTGAATGACCTGGCGGTCATCCAAGGAAACTCAGACTGTAGCTTGTTGATGGCAGTTTATGATGTAAATCTCAATAAATAGGCAAACAACTCTGGATCTGGCCTACCTCTCCTCCAATCTGCAAGAAAATCACATGGGACAACTGTATTTTAGGGCTGGTATAACAGATGAGTGAATTTGCACTAAGGAAAACTGGTGATGAGGGTTTGCGTCCTCACCAAGGGCTCTGCTGTTAAGGGTTTTCGTCCTCACAGGCAGTGGTAAAATGGGAAAACTGAATAATGACATCCAGCTTGCCCTCCAAAAGAAAATTTGACCTTCACTTATACCTGTTTGGAATTTTTTGTGGAAGGTGGCTGACTAGCTTGAAATAGGATTTATTTTTGGAACCGACCTGTAGGAGTTTTATTTTATTTTATTTTTTATTTATTTAAAATAAGGGTCGGCCCAGAAGGGTGGCACCCAAAATTTAAAATTTAAGTTTATTTATTTATTTCCAGCTGCCCAACATTAAATTTAAATTTATTTATTTAAAATATTTTATTATATTTAATAAAAATATAAAATTAGTTTTTAGAAACACTTTTTCCTGCCTTTGCAAAATTTGAATTTTAAATCAAATTGGGGATACGAGTCCTCCCCTCTCAAATGTTGCTTGTCCTCAAGCAACCTCAAATTTGGATGTTCCTTGATGATTTTTGACTAGGTATTCTGGAACGACCTTGTACCTCAACCTTTTCTCCCTCACATCCAAGATTGTCTTGAGCTCAAGAATCAATTTCCCTTCAGCGTCAAGGGGTAGTAATTCAAAGGAGTGATCTGCTGCCCAAGTGCCCTTTTGAGGCATGATACATGAAAAATGTTGTGAATTTTGTTGTCCTTAGGAAGTTTCAGCTCATATGCAACCTCCCCAATCTTCCTTAGGATCTTGTATGCACCCTTCCTCTTGAGAGTGGACTGTCTATAGGGCTGCAACCTCAAGTAAATCATGTCACTAATCTCAAAAACCCTCTCCGTTCGGTGCCGGTCTGCATACATCTTTTGTTGGTTTTGAGCTCTTTGCAAATTCTCCTTAATGGCATTCAAAATGTCCATACTTTGCTGCACTACATCCCTTGTTCCGGGAACTCTACAATCTTGAAAAATCAAATTTATGAATGAAGTAGCATCATAACCATAAAGTGCCTTGAAAGGAGTCATACCTATGGACATGTGATGTGTAGTATTGTAGCAAAACTCTCCTAGGTGCAGCCACTTAATCCATGCTGTTTGCTGCCCTGTAAAATAGTTTCTTAGGTAGCCTTCAATCCATTTATTCACAATTTCCGTTTGCCATCCGTTTGTGGATGATAATTGGTTCTTGGAGTTAATTTTGTCTTTGTCAATCCAAAAGAGATCTTGCCTAAACAAGCTGATAAACTTGCTGTCCCTGTCACTTACAATAATCTTTGGCAGCCCATGAAGTCTAAAAATCTCTCTAAAAAATATATCAGCAACTTTTGGGGCTTTGTATATGTAAATGGAATGGCATGGAAATGAGCATATTTAGTGAGCCTATCAACCATCACATAGATACAATCCTTACCTTGCACCTTAGGCAACCTTGTGATGAAATCCATAGAGATGCTCTCACATTTCTGATTTGGAATGGGCAGGGGCTGCAACAAACCAGCTGGAAAAACATGCTCTGTTTTGTTTTGTTGACACACCAAACACGCTCTAACATGTTGCAATACATCATTTTTGACCCCTTTCGATGAAAAACATTCCGTCACTTGCTTGTATGTTTGTAGAACCTTGGATGACCAGCAAGGGGTGTGTCATGACATGCTCTCAAAATTCTCTCCTTCACCTTAGATCCTGGTACAAGATACACTCTCTTTGTAGAAAATGAGCTCATCAACCACCCTATACCTGACATCTTGCAACTTCCCATCTATAATGTCAGTAGCAACTAGATACTTATCATACTCAGCTATTATACCAGCCCTCCAATCAACAAACATATCAGAAATAGAGCAGAAATAAGGTTTCCTAGAGAGTGCATCAGCCACCACATTGTTTTTTCCTTTCACATACTCAATATCAAAATCATAGGTTTGAAGTTTACCTACCCATTTTTGCTGCCTATCATTCAAATCCTTCTGATTAAGAAAGAACTTGAGGCTGTTATGATCCGTTTTGACCACAAACTTTCCACATACCAAGTATTGCCTGAATTTAGCAAGTGTATGCATGGTGGCCAACATCTCCTTGTCATAAATAGGGAAGCCCCTCTTAGTTTCTTTGAGCTTCCTACTCTCAAATGCTATAGGGTGTCTATTCTGCATCAAGATTGCCCCAATACCCTCTCCTGAAGCATCGCATTCTAGAACAAAAAGAAGTGAGAAACCCGAAATAGTCAAAACATGACATGAACTTATTACCTCCTTAAGCTTATAAAATCTTCTTGTGCTACAGGGCTCCAAGAGAATGCCCCCTTCTTCGTCAAATTGGTCAAGAGAGCTGGAAGTTGTGAAAACCCTTTCACAAACCTCTTATAGTAACTGCATAACCCCACAAATCCTCTCAAATGTGACAAATTCCTTGGTCTAGGCTAATCTTGGATTGCCTTGATCTTCTCCTCATCAACACTAACCCCTTGAGCACTAATCTTATGCCTCAAATACAAAATTCCAGTCAAACCAAACTCACATTTTGATACCTTTGCGTAGAATGAATGCTGCTCAAGTATGCCAAACACCTCATCTACATGCTTCAAGTGCTCCTCCCATAGATCAAAATGTCATCAAAGAAAACCAAAATAAATTTCCTCAATTGCAGAATGAATACTTGGTTCATACATGATTGGAAGGTAGTAGGGGCATTGGTCAACCCAAATGGCATAACCAAAAACTCATAATGCCTATAGTGACACTTGAAAGCCATCTTATGCATATCCTCCTCACTCACCCTTATCTAATGGTACTCCAATGCAAGTCAATTTTAGAGAAGTATACTGCACCATGAAGCTCGTCTATCAACTCATCAATCTTGGGTATGGGGTAGCGATTTTTGATTGTCTTCTTATTGAGTGCTCTATAGTCAATGCACATCTTCATCGTCCCATCCTTCTTCTTGACCAACACCACAGATGAAACAAAGGGACTAGAACTCGAACGGATATGCGCCATGTCCAAGAACTCCTTGATTGATTTTTCAATCTCTTCCTTATACATCCTAGGATGTCGATAAGGATTAGTGATGACTGGTTTTGCTCCCTCCTCAAGCTCAATCACATATTGAAACCCTCTATCTGGTGGTAATTTTGGAGGGATCTCACTAGACACCTTACTATGTCCAAGATAGGCTGAATATCAACATGATGAGACCTCTCTCCTCCTTGGATGGACCAATATCTGTAATCAAGCACTTTGCTGCCCAAACTACTTGGTCTCTATGAAAAGCTCGCTCCATCCTCCTGGTTGAAATAACCATGGGGCCTCCATTAGATAAGCCATGAAGAAGTCCTTCCCATCTGATTTGAATTTCAGGTCTAGAGTCTAATAATTTTGAGTGTACTCCCCAAGTGAATGTAACCATAGTTTGCAGACTCTTGCGGACTCTTGCAGACTCGACGGACTTGGGAGTCCTTTGGCTAGCTAAGTCGACTCGCCACGCACTCGGGAGTCGAGTCTAGGAGAGTCCTAGGTCAGGACTTGGGAGTCCGACTTCAAGACTCGGGAGTCCTGACCCAGAACTCTCGTGCGTGGCTGTGAGTTAAAATGGGTTAAAAACCCATGTTTTTTTCACTTTTTCTTTCATTTTAACATTCAACTTTGTGAATTTTAGGTCTACAAATTGATTATTTGATGACTATGAATGATTAAATTTCAATTATTGAGTGTTTGATGATCATATGACATGTGTAATCTTTAAATTATGAGTGTTTGATAATCAAATTAGGCTCTTATGTTCTCTAAATACATTAATTTGTTCTTTTTTTTGTAAAACTACGGTTTTTTTTTGCCGAGTCCTAATTGAGTCTTTTCCCGAGTCCGTCCTGAGTCCTGAGTCCGAGTTTGCAAACTATGAATGTAACCATTGTACTCCCAAGACCAACTCTGTGTCACCAATGCCAATCACATAGAAATCATCACACATCTTATGCCCTCCAAGAGTCAACTCCAACTGCTGAATCCTCCTATTACATGGTAGAGTAAATCCATCAACCACTATGACTCTGAATCCTTCAAAGTCCTCGGTTCTCAAGTCCAACTTGGCCACCAAACCCTCATCTATGAAGTTATGAGTAGCTCCACTATCGATCAAAACAGTCACCTTTTGGCCACATAATACTCTCTAACATGGAAAGAGGTATCTGGGTGCCCCCGAAAGAGCTGCAAATGCACCTCTTGCGACTTCATTCTTCTCGTGTTCATGGTCCAACTCCTCTACTACAGCCTTGGTCTCCTCTACCTCTGAATCATCCTCAAATGCCACCTCAATGTAATGGATCTGCCCCTTTCTCAAGCATCTATGTCCTTGCTCCCATGGCTCCCTACATGAGAAACATAACTTCTTCCTCTCGAGCTCATTCTTAGACTCCTCTATCTTGCTGGGTTTAGGTGGTGCTGCCTTAAGTTGTAGAATATCCTTATGAAAAAACCTCCTATGCTGTCCTAAAGGTGTAGTCTTGGAATAATACTTGCTCTTGTTGGTGGAATCCTCCAAGATCAAAGCTCTTCGGATGGCCTCCTGCATAGATGTGGGCTCAAATGCTCGAACCAAACCCCGTAGTTTCTCCAAAAGTCCCTCAATAAACAAGAACATAAGCCTCCTTTCTGTAATATTCGACACCATAACTGAGATGCGCTGAAATTTAGCAATGTATTCCTCCACGGATCCATGTTGTCTCAAATGTGTCAACTCCTTGAAATGAATTTCATGATCCTTCCTATCAAACCTCTCTATGAGCCTATGAGTGAATTCAACATATGACACTACATTGTTGTGCCCTTGTGTAATCAACACATGATGCCACCACTCATGTGTTACACCATCCAAGTGAAGAATAGCAAATTTGATTGCATCCTCTTCTATCATAGGGCTAAGTGAGAGGTATGTATCCAATTTTTGTACACAAGCTCATGCATTGACCTTTCCCAATCCATCAAAAGTGGGGAGAGTCAACTTGCTCACTCTATGTTGTAGATCTCTGTTGGATTGTTCCACTGGTTGTTTCCCTTTTGATCCACTCCTTGCATTGTGAAACTGTATAAATGGGATTTGACGTCTCACATCTGGATCAAGTTGTGCATAGGCATCTATGCTTGAATTGACATCACTTCCAACATGATTCAACTCTTCTTCCTCATTTGTGGGTCCATTTTTGGGCAAGAATGATGGTTGTGTGGGCCGAGTAGCCCCACTGCTCTGAATTTCAGGTCCATTATGATTAGAATTATTGCCTTTTGCACCATTATTTGGTGCAGATCTGAGAGTGTTGTTCACATTATTCATGGTCTGTATCAACATGTTCATAATTAGTGTTGTTTGCTCCTGCTATTTGGCCATTTGCTCTTGCATTTGAGCAATTTGCTGCTGGACCCTAATGAAAGCATCCCATTGTTCAGCCCTATCAGACATCTTCTTACCTCTGCCTCCTATCTCAGATGTTTCAACTTCAACTTTCTTCCTTTCCCTCTCAATAGCTCGCTGATCCCTTTGACTCAGTTGCATAAATGAGGAAAAATACCCTCAGACTGGTAGGAAACCTGCACTAATACCAATGTAAAGTGCCTAAGGTTTATAATTAAAAACCACCCAGATTTCAATGTTATATGCCTAAGGTTTAAATTTACCCAGATCTAGATTCACCACACCAAGATTATGACTTCAGTTCACTCAGAATTTTTTAAATGCAATTCTAACTTCTGATTCAAACCAGTGTTACAAGACTCAGACTCACTTCACGCTCAGCAAGCCAATTTTTGACTCGGACTCGGACTTAGAGCCCAGTCTTGGCACAGACTTGACAAAGACTCGACAAATAGAAAAACCCAAGAAATTTAGAGATTTTTAAGGATTTAAAACTTGTTTCTGTTGATGTTATAAGCAGCTTAGGTCTGCTTCTTCCAGCGCACCCATTCCAAGAAGAAAGCAAATTAAATGTATAGCCATTCGGCTATTTAATTTATATCAAACAAATAATATAAATGCAAAGGGCCGACTTTATTATGTTTATTGTGATTCTTTTATGTGAGCCGACCTAAGTGAAGAGGCGCCTCACTTGTATAAAGGCAAGGTCACTTTGTCATTGTAATCATCCATCTCAATCAAGTTCATGAAGAAGATTCGCATTCATAGAAGGAGGTCGCACTTCAGCAGCAGACCGATTTCAAGGAAGAACATATTCATTTGTATCTTTTGCATCTAGGAGAGGTGCTATTATTCATTGTATCAAATTAGCCTATGTGTTGGGCCTGTATTGTAAAGCAGATTTCTGCTCCTGTTCGTACAATATATAAGAGAGATATTTGCTGGGTTTTTCCCCCTCATGTTGGAGGGTTTTCCCAGGGTACTTGGTTGTGTTCATTGTCTCTTATGTTGCATTTTCTGTTTGCTTTCATTTCTGTATATCTGTCCTTAAAACAACAACATGGTATCAGAGCAGGTTGGAAAAGATCAGATCAGATATTTTGCTAAGCATATAATAGGGTTTCATCTGGACAATATTCAAGGAATCATTGAGCATTATCATTGGCGCAGGAAGTCCTAAGTATTGTAATGCATTCCAGATATTATAGAGGAAATGTCTCATAGCAACGGTACATCAGCAAGTTCCAAAATTGGGCCTTACTCTCTATTCATAGGCAGAGTATTTGGATCAAAGAATTTATTAAGAATTGCAGATTTGTCCCAGGCGTCTCTAAGTCTTCAAGTAAAGCGATCTCTGTCCGACATCATCACAGCGTTGGGAAATCACCTTCCTTGGCTCTATCATCTGTAGGCAAATTATGATGGAGGTCAAGCGACCTCATCTGCATCTTGGCACACCATTCTGGAGACTCATCATTTGCGAATTCTAAGAGTTGGGTATCTGGAAATCCCGTGTTTCTTCCAACACCAGTTCGCGTCACCTCTCTGACCGCAAACAACATACATAGAGATTCTGGCGCTAGAGATCAACAGGGATCACCCAAGTACGGGAGTCGTGCGTCGACCAAGCCTCTTTACTCATAAGAACAGGTGTGATCTCTGAGCAGGACATTTGGAGGTGATGTTTCGAATATGCTTGGTTCCTTTACTTAAAGCTGTCATAAGAGGAAGTCAAGTCTGAAATTGTTAGCAGGTATGAATAGATGAATATTGGAAGTGACAAGGTAGTACATTTACGGCGCTGCTAGTCATGTTGATCGAGTGTCTTGATTGAATATTTTTTTTATTATCTAGAGATATGAGATCCTCAGTTTAGTTATATTTCATTGTGCTCGACTTTGATATTGATGTGGGAGTATTTGCCTTGAGACGGTATAAGGCAATTACATACTGGTCTATGTATGGCAGTCATGAGAACAAAATGGGAAAGATTGCAATTTACTTGTGACCTCAAGATTGACATATGCTTGGGAATCAAACCAAGATTGTATGACTATTTTGAGGATCAAAATATAACTCCAAGCTTCAGCAGTGCTAAGTTGGGTTCAATCCGTATCACCTTCCAGTGATTTGTGTAATCAACAAGTACCATTGCCAGTCAGGTTTCTTTGGAAAAAAAAAACCTTAATCTCGCAGATTTCGAGTGGCTCACCATGGTGGACATATGAAGTAGTTAGAATCAATGGTCTTTACGACATTGCAGCTACATTACCACCATCGCTACTCTCAAGACATGGAGTCTTATTAAGGGCATTATTTCTGTAGAAGCCAATGGAACCTTAATTCGCTGAAGACATAAAGGCGGCTCATTTTTTTTTGGGAAATGTGCCAGGTCAAGGAATTAAGGGGCAGAGCTCAACTAGTGGATAGATCGAGCTGCTAATGGTTGATGGTTGAGCTCGAGTTGTAGAATGGCTGCAACCTAAGAGAGATAAGTATTTATTCTGTTTATAATTTTTTTTGAGATTCAAGTTGCTGAGTTGTGCAAATCTGACATTATATACTTAGGATTATGTGTGACCAGTAAATAGTGATCACTGTAAGTAGGATCATGTTAATTGTCTTTTGGTTTTGCTGAGATTAGCTCTTTTGAGAAATTGAAAGAAAGACATGTCATGATTGATGAATTAATTATCTATTCCTCAAGAGATTTTGAAATCCATGAGATAAGTATTGCATGGTTGAATAATGTTCATGAATTGTTTTGTAGTTATTAATTCATGCTCTAACATTGAGATAACCTGAGCATCAAGCAATCTGCATCTGGAAAGATTGGATATCGAAGTCATGTCAACCAAAGAAATGATCAAGAGGGAGTAAACACTAGAGGGACTGAGTTGATGGCTAGAGGGAGTACATCTCCAAAAGTCTTCTTTGCAATCTCTGAAGCCAGGATCGAGAGGGAGTCTCAGTATCAGTGTTCCTTTGTTTAATGAGTTCTTCTTTGAGAGAAGTTCGAGGTGAAATCCCTTGATAATGCAATTCTCTGTTGAGAGAGAGTTGAGTGTAAGCCCTTGATAATGCAATTCTCTTGAGAGAGAGTTGAGGTGCAAGCCCTTGATAATGCAATTCTCTGTGAGAGAGAGTTGAGGTGTAAGCCCTTGATAATGCAATTCTCTATTGAGAGAGATTTGAGGTGAAAGCCCTTGTTTCCACCCTCTGGGAGAGCTATGGTGGATGTCATGTGTGTGACTCCATGACAGCATCACGTGAGGGAATCCGTGATGATTTATTTGTGCTTGTGTATCACTCTCTGGGAGAGCCATGGTGAAAGTCACGTTGAGGTGACAACATCACATTAAGTGATGAACACTTGTTCATACCATCTATGGAGGTAGCCATAATGGTTGGTATCACAATGAGGTGATATCTTATTTTGTTTTCACATTGAGATGATGTGTTTTGTGCAGGTGGAAGTATCATCCCTAGCTGAGAGGGAGTATTGATGTTATAAGCAGCTTAGGTCTGCTTCTTCCAGCGCACCCATTCCAAGAAGAAAGCAAATTAAATGTATAGCCATTCGGCTATTTAATTTATATCAAACAAATAATATAAATGCAAAGGGCCGACTTTATTATGTTTATTGTGATTCTTTTATGTGAGCCAACCTAAGTGAAGAGGTGCCTCACTTGTATAAAGGCAAGGTCACTTTGTCATTGTAATCATCCATCTCAATCAAGTTCATGAAGAAGATTCGCATTCATAGAAGGAGGTCGCACTTCAGCAGCAGACCGATTTCAAGGAAGAACATATTCATTTGTATCTTTTGCATCTAGGAGAGGTGCTATTATTCATTGTATCAAATTAGCCTATGTGTTGGGCCTGTATTGTAAAGCAGATTTCTGCTCCTGTTCGTACAATATATAAGAGAGATATTTGCTGGGTTTTTCCCCCTCATGTTGGAGGGTTTTCCCAGGGTACTTGGTTGTGTTCATTGTCTCTTATGTTGCATTTTCTGTTTGCTTTCATTTCTATATATCTGTTCTTAAAACAACAACAGTTTCATCCACTCTTTAATAAATAAACCTTAAAGACACAATAACATCATCGAATAGAAATTACTATGATCCCATACACAAACATACATCGATCACATAAGTATAATCGCAAATTTTAGCTGAAGGAAATAACACATTCAAATATATAAGTATTGTCAAATGTATACAAAACTCATGGAATATGAAATCCATTGCATCAAAACAAATATCAAAACTAAAAATATAAGTCTATGGCTCAGAAGAGCTTGCATTACTCATCCCAACATCACGACAAGTCATGCGCTAGTGTCTAAGATAGGTCCTAGATGATGATGTAGCCATGATATTTTCTTGTGTCTCAATGATTGGTGTGTATATTCAAGTGAGGAATTTGTTATTAAATTTTTTATTGAAGCCTTCAAGATTGTATGTTTTGTTGTCTAATGTATGAAACAAGATAATCCTTTATTATGGATTTGACTATGAAAGATGCAAAGATTTGCAACAGGGGGTATGTATTTTGTAGGTTTGATGATCATGATTTATCGTTGTGTAAAGAGCAACCTTGTTCTGTACAATTTTTTTTCGAATTTGACCGACTCTAATGTTCAGGCATTTCGTCAAACAGTTCACTTGATATGCTGCTCAGAGTTTTGAGTTATAATTTCACAATAGCCAGGATAGAACTACAATTACATTTCATAGAGTTACCGTTTCCATATGAACTCTGAATCCACAGTATAAACATTCATGACACAATTATATGAATAGCTGATTTAATAGCTTTGGTCTACAACATTCAACATATAAAATTAAGAGCTTAATATACAATGATTAATTTATATTATCAGCTAACCTGCAAGATGTCCAGTGACTCGCAAATTTTAACGGCTCCTTTACTCCTGTACCACAACAACTCTTGTAGCAACACTCTAAATCTGCCAGCGCTTCTTTTTTTAATGATTAACTCCTTTTCAAACTACAACAAAAATCATTGTTCATGTACAATGGCTAGGATAATATTATGGCATTCCAAGGAGTTGCATCTCACAAGGCAAGGTAATTCGTGAAGTCTTTGACTAGGCTGACTCCTCAAACTCCACTTCACAACTCCAAGCAGCTGAATATGTTCACTTTGCTTCACTCTACATTGGGCATTACCATTATTATTCATGCCTATTTTAAAGACACGACACCATAATGTGGTCAAGGCACTTTCAGTAATAACAAAGGCTCATACACGATGTTCACAGTGGCATAATGAATTGAGGCGGTTGGTGAAAGATGTAGCAAGGGTGATGGATATTTCAATGCCACGATATCCACAATTCCCTCTTAATTGGTTCCCATGTTATCCTGTTATCTCTGTCACGTCACATCAAAACTGCGAGGAAAATAAAGTCGATGCCTCAAAAATTCTCTTTTAACTCCTCAAATTTCCTTTGTCCAAGCGAAATGAGAAACTTATCTTTTTTTTTTGTCGAGCCTTCATCCAACGTTATCAATAGGCAATTTGAAAGGCTTCTACTCTAAGCGAGACACCGGAAACTAAACTGCCACGAATCCTTCTCACGGCAAGACAACTGTAGCTACTCCAATCTCTCTTGTCTATAAACGGAAGATTAAATTTAATCAATTTACCCAAAGATTATAAATAATATTAAATCCAATATAATTCACACCTTATATATTCACCGCTTCCTTTAATTCACCACATTCTTTTGAGCTTCCGTCTATCTTTAATTTAAGACGACTTCTTATAATATTCGCTTCCTTGAATATTTACGATTCACAATGACTGAAAGTCTTCAATATTGCTCTATTCGCACTGTCCCAAGATCACTCCCAAAGATATAACAAACATTCCTCTAGATTTCGATTTCCTCTATTTATGGTGCCTGGGAATTCAAATCGTTCTTTCTAAGCAATGAAGATTCATGGGAAAAAAGAATGGTCTGCACACCAATAGCGATCACCGACCATTAACCAATCCTCCCAGGAGATATAGTTGTGAAGTTTGCAGCTCGCTCAAAGCCTTGATCGATATTTTGAATCTTTCTCGACTTTGCCACTAGATATAGCATACGGTAATATTTGTTTTTTCACAGCTATTGAAGCAAGAAGCATTAGTTGAAATCTTTTGCAAGGGTCCTTCAAACTCGAAAATTACTCCATTGAGACCAAAAAAGGACTGCCCAGGTGATCTCTTTCAATCACATAAGCAACTACACATTCACCCTGGATGCCTCTCTCAACATCAAAGGCATTAGATTTATCAGTAAATTCATTTCCATTAATTTCCTTCAAACCAAGTTCTACAATCGCTAAAAACATGGATGATCTCCCCTTGCCTTGTCCATCGACTATCTTCACCTCACCTGCGTAACTGCCATCAGTTATGAATGAGTTTCTTGAAATTCCTTTTTATTCAAAGATTCTCCTCCGATACACAGAAGGGACAAAAGATTAATTTTATTTATTTTTTTAATTTTCTTTTAAAGTCTCCTTGGGTCACCTTAGTAGTAATAAATTAATGCTTTGCAGAGTTCAACATTAAAACTTAGCATTAAGTTATTATTTTCTCCCGCATAGATGCAAGCTAAGGAGGGACATTATAGTCCGCTCTTCTCAAATATTGCTTGTCCTCCAGCAATGCCAGTTCAACCACGAACCACCTGTTTGAGACAATCTCAAAACCATCTGCTATTCCAAGATCCCAAACCAATCTCCTGAAGGAATCACTACGTTGCCGTTGCGCCACTCTGATAAAAACAATCAACTTCTCATACCAAATTTGAGCTCACCCTTCCTGTGATCCCTCAAAACTATCAACCTCTGCCCCCAAACTGAAATATCTCTGAATTATATCTGAAAATTCTGTCATACTTCGCTGCCATATAATCATCAAATATTGAAATTCAATCAACTCATCAACCAAATTTGCAAAAATCGGAATTTCAACGTTGGAGCAACAATTGCAATGAAAAATTTGTTTTGTATGCATAGGGATAGTGAGCCATAGATTCATTAAAGAAACTTCCCCAATGACAGGGTTATTGTCATCATTAACCTCCCATTGAAACATGCTCCGCATATTGACTGAAAATATAGACCAAACCCACTAAATGCATCTAGCAAGAATTATGTCTTGGCTTATCAAGAGGCAAACAACAACTTCGAATCTGCTATTTTGCCTAAAGCCCTTCCATAAAATAGAGTCTTGAGTTTTACTTGGATCCCATACCTTGGATTCTTCATCAGACATAGCACTAGAATTGGGTAGAGTTTCATCCGTCATCGTATGATAACCAAAATCATATAGAGGTAATGGACTGCTGCTTACAATCATAAAATCAACATCTAGTTCATACCTTTCATGAGAGTATTCATGGACCTCATGCACATCTTCTCCCACTTAAAGATGGTCATCATTATTGACATTTCCAATAAATATATCACTCCCATACCAAGACAATAGGCTGCTGTCAACACTCATAAAATCCACATAATCTTCATCACTTACAATGATGTCATCATAAGTGTCATGAATATCTTCTTCCAACATTGAAAGCTCCTCAATAACTTCTGAATCATGAAGTGTAGCATGCTGAAAACTGCCTTCACTACCTGCTATGCCTGCAATATCATGGCTGCAATTTGCATCTTCATATGGAAATTGACCCTCAAAATTCAAGAATTCATATTCAGGAGTAGGTTCCCATTTCTATCATCATACTAAATTCCCTTATTATGAAGACTGCTGGAATCATTATGAACTGTTTCACATCTATGAAGCTCCTCAATCCCTTAAACAATTTTTTTGACCTCCATTTGCCTTGTTTTAATTCCTTGTTCCTTGGATGTAGTTGCACAAAAACTGAAATTTTCTGCTTTGCTTAAAGGAAAGTGAGCCATACTTAATTGTAAGCAAAGATCATCAACCTCTTTTTCCTTGTCTTCAACAGACTTCACAGCTAGATCCCTGTCCTTAAGCAATTGCACATAATCTGTTTTCATTATTTCCAAAGCTTTTTGATAGAGTACAAGTGAGTATGCGAGACTCCACTTGCAACTCCCTTTTTCCCCTCCTCAATTTGAACTTCCCAAATGAGTTCTTCAATGACTATATGTGTATGATCAAAACTTGATAGGGCTGCAACAATCATATCTTCAGTAATCTTCATCTTTTCCTTCAAATCATATGACTCATTGGGCAAAGGATCATTCTCAACTTCATGCAACAATATTTCTGATTTCTTTTCAATAACATAGCTCTCAACATTAGCTACCTTTATTACATTCTTAGAAGGAATTTCATCAATTGTTGCAATTTCTTTTTCTTCCACTTGCTCCTTATTAACCATGTAGGATTTCAGCATTTTCTCACATTGCTCCAGCACATAATTGGCCAACTCATAAGCAGCTGAAGAAGTGACCTGTTCTCGCTTCATGACAGCCAATAACAAGGTTATGATAGGCTGAAAAATCACATCACTTCCATTGATAGCTTGAACCATAACAGTTTTCATAGCTGCAATATTATCATCATTATGCTCTTTTTTGATTGTAGCAAGAAAATATTAAAACATGTTATAGATCAAGTCATGCAATTCAAGGTCTAGCATAAGGTTACTCAATCTGATGTTTGCAAAAGTTTTGAGTATTGCAATCCTTGTAGAAAAGTGAAAACTTTTGATAACACCCAAGTCTTGAAAACTATACACCAACAATTTAATTACCTCTTTCATTGTTTCGTCATCATAAGGTACTTGAGGTTCCAATATTCTTATGACCTCATTCAGATAAGAAGTGACCAACAACCTTACCTCATCATCTTTATGTCTCAACCACCTGTGCTGACCCAAAGTAGTCACTGCAGGAACAAGAGCAATCTGCAATATACTAGAAGGTGACTGTTCAACAATGTTCAAACATTCTTCTACTCTTTTCAATGTGGCCAAAGCATCATTCTTTGACTGAGATAAGTTACCAAGCTTACTACCAGATTCGTGAAGTAGTCTAGCCAACCATGTTCTATCTCTGCTCGACATGCTACAAGCTGAAAGTTATTACTCTGAACTACTCGACAGGATGGCAGGAGTTAACTAAGCTTTGATACCAATGTAAAGAGCAACCTTGTTCTGTACAATTTTTTTTCGAATTCTACCAACTCTAATGTTCGAGCATTTCGTCAAACAGTTCACTTAATTTGCTGCTCAAAGTTTTGAGTTATAATTTCACAGTAGCCAGGATAGAACTACAATTACATTTCATAGAGTTATCGTTTCCATATGAACTCCGAATCCACAATATAAACATTCATGACACAATTATATGAATAGCTGATTTAATAGCTCCGGTCTACAACATTCAACATATAAAATTCAAAGCTTAATATACAATGATTAATTTATATTATCGGCTAACTTGGAAGATGTCTAGTGACTCCTAGATTTTAACGGCTCCTTTACTCCTGTACAACAACAACTCCTGTAGCAACACTCCAAATCTGCCAGCGCTTTTGTTTTTAATGATCAACTCCCTTTCAAACTACAACAAATATCATTGTTCATGTACAACGGCTAGGATAATATTATGGCATTCCAAGGAGTCACATCTCACAAGGCAACGTAATTCGTGAAGTCTTTGACCAGATTGACTCCTCAAACTCCACGTCACAACTCCAAGCAATTGAATATGTTCACTTTCCTTCACTCTACGCTGGGCATTACCATTATAATTAGTGCCTATTTTAAAGACACAACACCATAATGTGGTCAAGGCACTTTCAGTAATAACAAAGGCTCGTACATAATGTTCACAGTGGCATAATGAATTGAGGTGGCTAGTGAAAGATGTAGCAATAGTCATGGATATTTCGATGCCATGATATCCACTTTGCAACAATTCCCTCTTAATTGGTTCCCATGTTATCTTGTTATCTCTGCCATGTCACATCAAAATTGCAATGAAAATAAAGTCGATGCCTCAGAAATTCTCTTTTAACTCCTCAAATTTCCTTTGTCCAAGCGGATGAGAAGCTTATCTTTTTTTTTGTTGGGCCTTCATCCAAAGTTATCAATATGTAATTTGAAAGGCTTCTACTCTAAGCACGACTCTATTCGGGCGCCAGTTTCATCTTTCAACATTACAAATTCTTCAAACTTAGGCTATCTCCTGATAAATATGTATTGATTCAATTCTCCTTAAAGCATGAATCGACACCAATAAAGATTGAATGCACATTTATTCGACAACAGATCTCCGACACTGGAAACTAAATTGCCACAAATCCTTCTCATGACAAGACAACTGCAACTACTCCAATCTCTCTTGTCTATAAATGGAAGACTAAATTTAATCAATTTACCCAAAGATTTTAAATAATATTAAATCCAATATAATTCACACCTTATATATTCATCGCTTCCTTTAATTCACCATATTCTTTTCAGCTTTCGTCTATCTTTAATCCTAGATGACTTCTTATAATATTTTCTCCCCTGAAGATTTATGGTTCACAATGACTGAACCTCTTCAATATTGCTCTATTTGCACTATCCCAAGATCACTTCCAAAGATATAACAGACATTCCTCTAGATTTTGATTTCCTTTGTTTACGGTGCTTGGGAATTCAAATTGTTCTTTCTAAGCAATGAAGATTCACGGGAAAAAAGAATGGTCCGCACACCAATAGTGATCACCGACCATTAACCAATCCTCCCAGGAGATATAGTTGTGAAGTTTGCAGGTCACTCAAAGCCTTGATCGACATTTTGAATCTTTCCTGACTCTGCCACGAGATATATTATACGGTAATATTTGTATTTTCACAGCTATTGAAGCAAGAAGCATTAGTCGATAACCTTTTGCAAGGTTCCTTCAAACTCAAAAATTACTCCATTGAGACCAAAAAAGGACTGCCCAGGTGATCTCTTTCAATCACATAAGTAGTTACACATTCACCCTGGATGTCTCTTTCAACATCGAAGGCATCAAATTTATCAGTAAATTCATTTCCATTAATTTCCTCCGAACCAAGTTCTGGAATCCCAAAAAACACGCTTAATCACCCCCGCCTTCTCCATCGACTATCTTTAGCTCACCTGCGTAATTGCCATCAGTTACGAATGAGTTTCTTGAAATTCTTTTTTATTTGAAAGATTCTCCAGCCAAACATCATATTTCCTCCGATGTACAAAAGGGACAAAAGATCAATTTTTTTGTTTTTTAATTTTCTTTTAAAGTCTCCTTGTGTCCCCTTAGTAATCATAAATTAATGCTTTGCAGAGTTCAACATTAAAACTTAGCATTAATTTGTTATTTTCTCCCGCATAGATGCAAGCTAAGGAGGGACATTACATGTTGGCCTATAAGATGCTTAGACCTATAGTTTGATGAGGGTTTCGGGGAAACACCCCAACGGGGTCAAGGGGCAGTGCCCCTCGCGGGGGTTCTAGCGGCAACACCCATTGCGGGGGTCTAGAGGCAACGCACACCATTTAATTAAAAAATTTGTAAATGAAAGCAATTTTTTTAATTTTTTTAAATTAAAATGACCCAGTTTGAGGCACGAGACTTGTCGGTTTTGGCGAGTCTGGCGAGTGCTCGGTTGCCGAGTCTCTGGGACTCATTTAGGGTCACCCGCCTCGCAACTCACCGAGTCTAGGCGAGTTTCTACGAGTCTTGTAACATTGATTCAAACTATAACCCATAAAATTCACATACAAAACTTCAATGTGATGGAATGCCCAAAGAATGACATGAACACTAGTAAACAAGGAATTAATTTCTGAATCGGATCTTACATATCAGACATCAACGCAAGGTGTTTTCATGTTTGTAGAGGATTGTCTCGCCCTATTATACTCAGATCTCACAGCTGTTGGGTGTTGGGTCGGATCTGCCCTCAAATCATAGTTGATGATGTGTGCTGGCCTGAGTTTGGGTCTAGATCCTCTTTCGTAGTGAAAATATAATGTCCCCAAATTGGAGGTATGTTGATTTAATTAAATTAATTGATTAAGTTGTCCAAAAATCATTAATATTTCAAAAGGATGATTTAATTGATTGTTTTAATTCAATAAAGTGGAAGTATTAAATTAATTATTTATTAAGTTATTCCAATAAATCAATATCAAAAGGATGACTTTATATTTAATTAATTCAATAAAGTGACTTAAAATAAAATAATAAATCATAAAGTCACTTTATTGGAATAAATCAATAAAATAATATTATTTCTAGAAGTTTCTTGGAAGGCCTTGATAAATCTTTATAAGGAGTTGTTGGCCTAGCATTTGGGCATGCTTTTTGTCTTGGTTTATTCTATTCATACCTGCATGGTATAAGCTTGAATACTTTGCTTGTCCAAGGGTTTGAAGACTCTAGGGTACTGGTTTCGGTTGTGCAACATCAACCCTAGCTGGAGTTGAGGAGGGATCCATCTAGTGTTTCTATAGGTGCATCATTGGAGAATTTGACAGGTGCAATAGCTGATGTATTATTGCCTTTCTGAAAGAGTTGTGGACTGAATGCAATAGCTGGTTTATTATTGCATTTCACTGAAAGGTTAGCAAGTTGCCGTAGCTGGTTTATTGTTGCACTTGAGGAGGAATCTATTTGCAGCAGCTGAGGTATTGTTGCAAACAGCATCTCATTTAAGGAGGAATTCTATTCTTTGCTCGAAAGATTATTGCCAAAATTTAATGGCCTTTGGCCAAATTTTGGGGAAAGCGATTAAAGTCATTTGCTTATTGAAGAATTCAGAATTTTGGAAAAATAAATAAGATCAATTTGAGAAAGGCAATTGGTAATGATTGTCAGATTGGAGAAAAATGATTTTTGGAAAGAAGCTTTAAATTTTAGAAGTCATTTTCATTTAATTGTTGGCAGGCCGAACTTCATTATGAAAGGAAATCGCTTTTTTCTGGATATTTTAGCACAGCAATCTGGGAATTGAAATTATTTGATGCTCATTATTCAAGATCAATTTCTTTGGAGAAATTCGTAGCTCAGCAAGAAGGGTTTGTGCTGCATACTATTTGGAAGATTTTTGGCACATTGAGTTATAGTTAATCATTTTTGTAAGAATTGTGGCTCCTCAAGAATTCTGGGCGCAACAGGGAGGACGATTTTGGAACATAAAATATCATTTGCTGGAGTTTACACCTACAGCAATAATTGTGGAGTTTGTCACCATAGGGCGCAGCTTATGTGTGTAATTGGTGGGGAGAATAGGCACAGCTCTCTTGACAGCATATAGACGACTTTGTGAAGTATTTGCTTGGTCTCTTCATCGCTGGCTTATGCACATCAGATCGTCATTTCCAGGTTTCACTTTTAGTTGTAATCATTGCTTGATAAGTTACATTTGCATTCCATTTTGCATACTGGTCTATAAGAGTTCAGACGCTATCATACAGTGATTTAAGATTGTAATTCTTGCATACACATGATAGTCAAATCTGCTTACTGTAAGTGCTGTCCAGGAAGTCTGAGTTTGTCTTATTTGCATCATAAGGAACAATCAGCATTGTAAACAATTGAGCATCATGGCAGCAATACAAGAAGTTTGAAGTTGCATGACAACTATTTGTCTTAATGTCTCCTAGCTATGACTGTGAATCACTTTCATTTTCAGTTATCTTGTTGCATTGGAAAATCAGAAAATACATTTTAATTGCAATTGTCTTTCATCTCAGTCATTAGTAGGTTTCAATTAGAGTCTTTATGCGATCGGTATCGATATATGCATCAAAATACAAAAAGAAACATTCAACAACAGCTGATAGAGTTTACAAGACAAGTGTTTGACAAAATTCCTAAGTGCTCAAATCAGAAAATAAAGGCCAAATTTCGCAAGGGTCTTTACAGAAGCGTCCTAGGTCTGATCAGGAATTTGTCTCTTTTCTGCTACCTCTAGCTGTGTTGGTCCTAGATGCTTGAGTTTCGCCCAGCTGAGAGGTGCTAGTTGCTCTAAATAGTTCTGTGGCAGGTAGACAAGGTTACCTTTGCTCTGTCTGTTCCTTGGTGAATTTTGACTCTGCTGTGCCTGGGACAGATTTGGGTGTGAATGACCTGGGGGTGCTGATCCAAGGAAACTCAGACTGTAGCTCGCTGATGGCAGCTTATGATGTAAATCTCAATAAATAGGCAAACAGCTCTGGGATCTGCCCTACCTCTCCTCCAATCTGCAAGAAAATCACATGGGACAACTGTATTTTAGGGCTGGTGTAACAGATGAGTGAATTTGCCACTAAGGAAAACTGGTGATGAGGGTTTGCGTCCTCACCAAGGGCTTTGCTGTTAAGGGTTTTCGTCCTCATAGGCAGTGGTAAAATGGGAAAACTGAATAATGACATCCAACTTGCCCTCCAAAAGAAAATTCGACCTTCACTTATACCTGTTTGGATTTTTTGTGCAAGGTCGCTAACCAGCTTGAAATAGGATTTATTTTTGCAGCCGACTTGTAGGAATTTTATTTTATTTTATTTATTATTTATTTAAAATAAGGGCCGGCCTAGAAGGGTGGTGCCCAAAATTTAAAATTTAATTTTTTTAATTTATTAATCCAGCCACCAAGCATTAAATTCAAATTTATTTATTTAAAATATTATTATTATATTTAATAAAAATATAAAATTAGTGTTCAAAAACACATTTTCCTGCCTTTGCAAAATTTGAATTTTAAATCAAATTGGGGACATGACATTCTGTGTGAGTGTATTTGAGCCAAGCTGCTTGGTTTGACTGTTCTTTGTTGTGGCTAATCAAGTAATAGACCAATGATGAATCATGATCACAAAATCTACAAACATACATATCTCTTGTTGAAAATCTCTACATCTTCACAATTAAAGCCACAATCAAGGATTATCTTGTTTCATACATTGGACAACTTGTTTAGTATACAAGGACTGCCATAGACAAAGGTGGCATGCTATGGTCATTATACTACTGAATACGAGTTAAGTCATAGTTGGCAGGAAATGCCATTTTCATAATGCAAAAACATATTTGTATATACAACTCATAGAACAATCCCATCTATTATTATCCCATCTAAGTTCAAACTAGAACATAATTTTTACTTAACCGTTCTTCTTTGTTAATGAGTTTGACAACAAAACATGCAGTCTTGAAGGCCTTGGAAAAACTTTTATAATAAATCCCTCCCTTGAATATACATGAGTCAGGCATGTCTTTATTAACTCGTGCTCATATGTATATATAAAGAACATCATATTTCCTATTCAATTACCCATGCTCACAAAGGTTCTATATTGTCTATGATGAATGCTTAATCAATATTATTATATGAATATTTGAGTTTCTTTATATTTTAAAAAAATTCCTTATTTTTTAATGCCGTTCTCTACCATCCCCTAAAAAATGGCCTAAAACACCCCTGTACTGGACACACATCCTGCCGTCCCTGGCCGAGCCCATCTTGGAAACTTGGGGGAGCATAGGTGCTTGAGTCTTGACCATATTGGAGAGGCTGGGGAAATAAATTTCATGTAAGGGATTTTTAATGGACAATATCTCCATGGTATCCTACATATCTGACTTTTACAATAATATCCTAGGTGTCTTCCCAGACAAAGATTATAGCTATACTCTTTTCTTGTCATATGAGATCATTTCACCCTTTTAAGGCATTTAAACCTTAAGGATCATGCACACAGGGATTTTATAGAGTGCAGATATCCTAAATCTGCTAATCAGAATGACTAGCTGGGAGGTCATAATGATGCTAGAATGACTCCTTTTTGTTTTCCTCAAATGGATTTGTGCTTGACCATATTGGAGAGGCTGGGGAAAAAAAAAACCTTAAGGATCATGCGCAGATCATTAACAGAGATTTCATAGAGAGCAGATATCCTAAATCTGCTAATCAGAATGACTAGCTGGGAGGTCATAATAATGCTAGAATGACTCCTTTTTGTTTTCCTCAAATGGATTTGTGCTTGACAATTTAGGAGAGGCTGGGGAGAGAAATTTCATGTAAGGGGTTTTGTATGGACAATATCTCCATGATATCCTAGGTATCTTCCAGACGAAGATTGTAGCTATACTCCTTTCTTGTCACATGAGATCATTTCAGCCTTTTAGGGCATGAAAACTTAGGGTCAAGTTCAGGTATTATTCTCATCTTTTATAGATATTTCTATTTCAACATGGTGACAAGTTTAAGACCATGAGTATTTGCAAGGTTGGGAGAAATCCTAAAGTAAAGCAGACTTCTGACTGCACGACCAGAAAACAGGATTAAACAGCATGAATTATAAATCAGCAACCATAAAATATACTCTCTCAAAATTATTTGATTTTCAATAGCAATTACAATGTAACCACACACCCGTTAAGGTTAGCTTAAAACCAAAACGTTGCAGAAAGAACTCTAACCAAGAGTGAGCCCTAAAACCACTTGAGGAGGAGGGGCGGGCATATGGTCAAAGGATCCCTAGGATCTATTGATTCAATAATTGAAATGATTACAACTGAAAGAGAGAGAATCTAGACTCAACACCAAGAATGTGCACACAAGATCCTTTAGAAGGCGAGGTGCTAACATATGGTGGAGTAATTAAACAAACTGGAATGTAAATAGGCGGTGAACCAGCCATGAGAGATTTCCACGCTACCACTTAATCAGTGGGGGGAAAAAGCATTACAATTCAAAACTAATTCATCCGTTGCGGCGGGCATCCACTCAACAGTGGGAATTCTCCACTTGACAGTGGGTGAGAAAGAGAGATACAAATGTTTATTCTCCACATTGGTGGTAAACCAGCCAGGGGTTAAAGTGTTTGCATTAGGAAATCACAAGTAAATGCAGTAAGAATAATGACTGGATTAGTACTATTAAATCTCAGCCTTACAATGAAATAAACTTGCAATTTCCATGTGTTACATTGATATAATCAATGCAAACTACTGAAGAATGTTTATTACAATATATAATCTTCTCAACCACCAAGATATAAGCCAAAATCTGAATGTTTAACAATCTGATATGCATAAACAGCAGACTGAAATTGTTAACCAGCAAGCTGTATCACTCCCAAAATGCATCAAAACAATTTAAAGATACCTCCGAATGAGTTGAAATCTTTTGCAAAGGCTCTCTATGAGTATGGCGTCCAAGATCACATGCTGAAACTACATCAAATCATCTTAATTTATCTGGTAGGAAACCCAATGCAATTAATGAGAGGTACGACCTTCTTGAGGGGCGATTTTTCTTCTTAAAAATCAGAAATAGCAAAATAAAATCTGAAAACTTGAGGGAAGAGTCGCCATTAGTCTAGAAAACATTTGAGCAAATACCCATAAGCATAGAAAGATGTGAGTGAAATTGACCTTCAGCCATGGTGTGACCGGCAACTCAAAATTTGATTAAAACTCCAAACTTACAACTGTGACGCTCAATGTGCACTTCTGAATGAAGCACACTCTCAATCCACCATCTAGGAGACCATAGTTTCAGGCCCGAAGAATGGAGTAGAATTGCTAAGCTCTCCCTTAGCCGGATTCTGAAATTAATTCAGCAACATAAATTTACAACATTTTCAAAGATAACAAATGAGACAGCAAAGGCTTTCTTTTATAGAATTGAAAGTGACTGTTGGCTCTTCAACTTCCATTTCTTTTTCCCTCCAAAAGAGATGTCCATTTCACTTTTGAAATATTTTAATTTTTAAAACATTATCTTCACCTTTCTAGGCATCCAAAACTTGAGGAGAAATATTTACTTTAGAAATATTTAAATAATTTCCCAATGAGGCGTCCACCCTCAAGGCCACCTTTTAAAACAACTTTAAGTCATTAATACTAGGCCAAGGGGGTTAATAAGAAATTATAACATTAATGACTTAGAATAAATCATTTTACCCAAAATGAGCCTCAAAGTGCTGAAGGCCAAATATGCTCCAAACCGCTTTGCCCGAAATGGAAACTGAGCTGACTATTGATGCTACTGCCCAAGATGGCATTGCCAGAAATATAATTTACTAAAAATAGTAAATTTAGTAAAGTTGCCCGATGACTTTACAAGTCATATCACTGCGAAGCTCTTTGAAAACCCAGAAAGAATCCGCAATCCTTATTCATGCAAACCTTCTTCAGAATCCCTATAAAATAGGAAACCCTAATTTCCAATTTTGCTTAGCCTATGAGTTTCCGGAAATAGGCTAAAACCTCAAGAAGAGCATAGGGCTAAATCGGGGACATTACAAACCACTAAATGATAAGATTCAAGAATATCCACTTCTAATCTAACAATAGAGCACAATCAACATAAGAAACCAAACAACATCAAAGCAATATACCCTCCTTATGTTACGATTGATTCATCTCCACTGCTCTTCTCCATCTTGCCTTTGCTCTTAGATTTATGTGTGCACTATATTGCCTCAAGCTCAAATGATTACTGAATATGATAATGAATGTAAAATATCGAAGATTCGTGGTTAGCCTTCAAATGGGAATGACGGTTTATTTTATAGAAAAGTCTGATTTGGATGGACGATCAAGATTAAAAGAAGGATTGAAGAGATTGATGGTGGAGAATCAATGAGGAATTGATTGATCAATTAATTGACTGCGATTGGTTGCATGATTTCAGTTAATTGTTTGCATGAATTAGTTAAGGGAATTGATTGCTTTGTTAACTTACACTGAGTGGGAGTGAACTGATTTGATTGAACAGTAGACTGAAATTGATTAATTAGTCGATTTAGAGAAAGTGTTCGTTAGAAACAAATAAATTAATTATTAAAGGAATGTGCAAGGGGAATAAAATAAATAAAATAATTGATTTTATTTATTATTGAAGAAGTGGATAATGTTGAAAGAATAAAGGATAATTAAATAATTAAAGTAATTATTTAATGTTGGAAAGGGATAATGAATGATTAATTAAATAATTTTAATTTATTTATGTTGATGTTTATACAGCCACGAGAAGAATACTTCCAGGCACGATTTAATTAAAGAGATAAATTTAAATATAGCTTTAAGCTATTTAAATTTATATATATCGATTTCCTTGAAGAGGCGCTTCAATCAATGATGAGACAAATAAATATTAAAGTGTTAAATAATATTATTATTTTTATTAAGAGCCGACCTTCCTTGAAGTGGCGCGATTTTCTACAAGTCTTCTCTCTTGGCTAGGCCAACCTCTCTCACCAAAGGTTGTGTCTTTCTCCATGTTCAATATAAATACAAGGTGTTCTCTCATTCATGATCATCAAGTCAAGCGAATTTATCAAAGGAGAAGAAGTGCGATTTAAGGAGCAGATCGAATTTTGTATTAGCAGATCGATTCATGTAGAATCATCTTATTTGTATCTTTGCATCTAGGAGAGGTGCTGTTCATTGTATCATTGAGGCATTGAGTTTGTGCCCAAGTTGTAAGCAGATTGCTGCTCTTCTTAATATTAATATATAGGAGATATATTGGCTGGGTTTTTCTCCCTCAAGTTTGAGGGTTTCCCAGGGTATTGGCTGTGTTCTTGTGTCAATTTTGAATTAATTTCTGTGCATATATCTGATCTTATAGAACTAACATGGTATTAGAGCGGGTTTGAAGAGGATCCCGATCAGATTTGTGATTAATTCAGCGATACCCTTGTTTTATTTCTCATCTTTATTCACCTCTATCTCTTTGTCAAGATGGTGAATGGTCTTAAGATTTAGGATAGGCTTGAGGGAGCATCAAACTTCACTTCGTGGAGATTTAGGATCATGCTCACCTTGGAGGAAAGCGAATTGGCAGAGTTTGTGGAAAGCTCAGTTCCCGAGCCTTCGGAGGAAGAAGAAACGGCTCTTTGGAAAAAGAAAGATATTAAGGTGAAGAAGATGTTAGTTGATTCCGTAAAGGATCATATTGTTCTTATTGTCTCTAAGTTAAGGACTGCGAGAGAGATGTTCAAAACCCTAGAGGAGATGTATGAGATCAACAACACCAGCCGGGCTCTTGCACTGAAGCACCAACTTCATCTTTTGAAGATGGCAAAGGGAGAATCTGTCATTGCCTACTTCATGAGAATAACCGAATTGAGAGATCAGCTCTCGTCTATTGGGCATGTTGTCGATAGTAAGGATTTGACCATGCTGGCTCTGAATGGTCTTCCTTCATCTTGGGAGTCTTATATTTAGGGAATCAGTGCAAGATCGAAACTTCCCAAGTTTGATCGGTTGAGGGTAAACTGTATTCAAGAAGAGTCTAGGTTAGCTGCAAGAGGTATTGGGCATAGCTCCATTAATGAGGACATTCATGTTCTTGCCAGTCAATCCTTCAAGAAGAAAGGGAAAGATGGGAAGAAAGGTTATTTCAAGAGAAATAGAGATAAAGGAGCTGATGGTGGCCCTATATTCAAGAAGAAGAGGGACCTCTCCAAGGTCCAATGTTTTCGATGTGACAAGTATGGTCGCTTTGCAAAGGAATGTCCTTCCAGGCCTAGGCAGTAGACCGACATTGCAAATGTCGATGAAGCCTCCATGCAGAAGGATACAAGGGAATACCTATTCTATTAAGCCTTGTCAAACAATGTATCTACCGACACCAACACTTGGCTGATTGATAGTGGTGCCTCTCGCCACATCACCGGATTTAGGGAGCATCTATCTAATTTGGTGGAGAAAGATTCTAGCGAACAAGTCATTATTGGAGATGATGCTAGTTATTCTGTTAAAGAAGTTGGGACCTCATCTCTTCACTTGGATTCCGGCAATTCCTTGCAGTTGAATGATGTGCTATTTGTTCCAGGCATCAAGAGAAACCTTGTTTCCATCTCAGCCTTGGAAGACAAGGGTTATCAAGTTGCTTTTCAAAAGGCAAAGTTCTCATTTGGGCAAAGAACTCCAACATCAAGACTGCTCGGGTGATTGGAGTTAGACATGGGTGTCTCTATAGGCTATGCACTCGCCCCATTCAGGCTCTAGTGCATGACTCCTCAAGTTTGTGTGATCTTTGGCATCGAAGATTGGCTCACCTTCACTTTCATGCTCTACCTATTATGGAGAAGATGGTGACCGACCTCCCTACATTCAACCAGAAGCATGAAGGAACCTGCAAAGGCTGCGCTTTGGGTAAGAATACAAAAGGTCCATTCCATAGTAGTGAAGGTAGATCCAAATGTGTTTTAGATCTTATTCATTCTGATTTATGTGGTCCAATGTCTGTTGCATCTTTGAGTAGTTTCTTGTATTACATTATCTTTATTGATGACTACTCTAGAAAGACTTGGATTTATTTCTTGAAATCTAAAGGATCTGAGGAGATATTAGAGAGATTCAAAGAGTTCAAAGCTCAGGTTGAGAATTTGTCATGAAAGGAGATCAAGCTCTTGAGATCCGATAACGGAGGAGAGTACACTTCTGTTGTCTTCCGCAACTTTTGCATTGAAGTAGGGATTAAGAGGGAGTTCAGTGTTCCTTATAATCCTCAACAGAACGGTGTTGCAAAGAGAAAGAACAAATCCATTGTGGAAGCAGTCAAAGCGATGATTCATGACCAAGACTTGCAAATCTCTCTTTGGGCTGAAGCATCCAGGATTGCTGTCTATGTTCAGAATAGAAGTCCTCACAGAATCTTGGAGAATATAACTCCTAAAGAAGCATTCTCTAGGGTGAAGCCTAAAGTAAGTCATTTGAGAATCTTTGGTTGTCCAGTGTATGTTCATATACCAAAGAAAAAAAAGACAAAGTTGGAACCTTCTGGCAAGAAGGGAATTTTGGTAGGCTATAGTGAGACATCAAAAGCCTACAAAATCTACATTCCGGGTCAGAAGACTATTGAGATCAGTAGAGATGTCACATTTGAGGAGGAAGTTGCATTCATAAGATCCAAGGGCACTCATATGGAGATTGATGAAGACGAACCTCCTCAGGATATGGAAGCTGACCATGTTCTTGAGAATCTGAGGGAGGTTCCAGAACCTAAAGAAGATGACGATCTAGCTGAGCCCTTGGAACCTATTGATGGGCCTACAGATATTGTGATTGGAAGGAAGAGACCTCTTTGGGCCAAGTAAATAATGCAGGAGGCAAAAAGTTTTGCAACCCCAAGAGGAACCTTCAGAGAAAGTAAGAGACCTAATAAGTTTTGCAGTTATGTAGCCTTGATGAGTCAGATTATTGAGTCAGAGCCTTCTAGTGTTGAGGAAGCTTCTAGTCAACAAGTTTGGAAAGATGCTATGACTGAAGAGTATCAATCCATACTTAAGAATGATGTTTGGGACATTGTTCCTAGACCCGAAGGCAAATCTATGGTGTCTTCTAAATGGCTCTTCAAAATCAAGCATGCGGCTGATGGGAGCATTGAGAAGTACAAGGCCAAATTCATGGCTAGAGGGTTCTCACAAAAAGAGGGAGTTGACTATGAAGAAATATTTGCTCCAGTGGCTCGTTATACTTTTGTCAGGACTATTATTGCTATTGCTGCATGTAGAGGATAGAAGATTCACCAAATGGATGTAAAGACAACCTTTCCGAATGGTGTGATAGAGGAAGAGGTTTACATTGAGCAACCCGGTGGATTTGAGGTACATGGGAAGGAGTCTCATGTTTGCAAGCTAAAGAAGGCCTTGTATGGTCTTAAGCAGGCTCCTCGTGCTTGGTAGGAAAGGATTGATCGTTACCTATTGAGTTTGGGTTTCTCAAAGAATGATGCTGATTCTAACCTCTACTTCAAGGTAATAAATGGTGAAGCATTGATTTTGGTTCTGTATGTTGATGATTTGATTATCACTGGAGAAGAACACATCATTCTCAAATGTAAGGAGTTAGCTTCTGAGTTTGAAATGAAGAATCTTGGTCTCATGCATTACTTTCTTGGCTTAGAAGTTTGGCAAAAGCTAGATGAGATGATTCTAAGTCAAGGCAAGTATACCATTGACATTTTGAAGAGGTTTGGTATGATTGATTGCGAACCTATGTCTACACCTATGGAGACCAACTTACATAAGTTGAAGGAGGCTGCAACTAGTTCGGAACTTGTTGATCCCACGATGTATAGGCAGCTGATTGGTTCATTGATGTATCTAGTTAACACTAGATTAGATATTTGCTATGCAGTGAGTGCACTTAGTTAGTTCATGTGTGAACCAAGACAAATACATCTTGTTGCAACTAAACATATACTGAGATACTTGCGTGACACAGTTGGATATGGATTGAGATATTCTACAGGTGTGGATTTGGAGCTGCATGGTTTTACTGATTTTGATTGGGCAGGGAGTGTTACTGATCGGAAGAGTACCTCTGGTTGTTGCTTCAGTTTGGGTTCTACTATGATATCCTGGTGAAACAAGAAACAATCTTCAGTAGCATTGAGTACAACAGAGGCAGAGTACATTGCAGCTTGTGTGGCAGCTCCTGAGGCTGTGTGGCTTCGTAAGCTCCTTGCAGGATTGTTTGGACAATCAATGGAGCCTACTATCATTTATGGTGATAACCAAAGCTGTGCGAAGCTTTCTATCAATCCTGTGTTTCATGACAGAACAAAGTATGTTGAGATCAAATACCATTATATCAAAGATATGGTATTGAGGAAAGCTATACAGTTGAGGTATATCAACATTGATGAGCAAATGACAAACATTCTCACCAAGCCTCTGTCCAGGATAAAGTTTGTGTACTTTCGAAATAAGCTTGGTATGGTGGAGAATATAGCCTTAATTGAGAAGGAGTCTCAGTATCAGTGATCCTCTTTAATGATTTTTTCTCTGTGAGAGAAGTTCGAGGTGAAATCCCTTGTTAATGAGTTCTTTTTTGTAAGAGAAGTTCGAGGTGAAATCCCTTGATTCCATCCTCTGGGAGAGCCATGGTGGATGTCATGTGTGTGACACCATGACAACATCACGTGAGGGAGTCCGTGATGATTTTTTTTTTTACTTGTGTTTCACCCTCTGGGAGAGCCATGGTGAAAGTCACGGTGAGGTGACAACATCACATTGAGTGATGAGCACTTGTACATACCATCCTTGGAGGTAGCCATGATGGTAGATATCAGGATGAGGTGATAAGCTCTTCTCTTACATAAGTGTATTCACATTGATTGACATCACGATGAGGTGATATGTCTTGTTCAGATAGAAGTATTCCTCCCTAGCTGAGAGGGAGTGTTGATGTTTATACAACCACGAGAAGAATGTTTCCAGGCACAATTTAATTAAAGAGATAAATTTAAATATAGCTTTAAGCTATTTAAATTTATATATATCGATTTCCTTGAAGAGGCGCTTCAATCAATGATGAGACAAATAAATATTAAAGTGTTAAATAAATATTATTATTTTTATTAAGAGCCGACCTTCCTTGAAGTGGCACGATTTTCTATAAGTCGTCTCTCTTGGCTGGGCCGACCTTTCTCACCAAAGGTTGTGTCTTTCACCTTGTTCAATATAAATACAAGGTGTTCTCTCGTTCATGATCATCAAGTCAAGTGAATTTATCAAAGGAGAAGAAGTGCGATTTAAGGAGCAGATCGAATTTTGTATTAGCAGATCGATTCAAGTAGAATCATCTTATTTGTATCTTTGCATCTAGGAGAGGTGCTGTTCATTGTATCATTGAGGCATTGAGTTTGTGCCCAAGTTGTAAGCAGATTGCTGCTCTTCTTAATATCAATATATAGGAGATATATTGGCTGGGTTTTTCTCCCTTAAGTTGGAGGGTTTTCCCAGGGTATTGGCTGTGTTCTTGTGTCAATTTTGAATTAATTTCTGTGCATATATCTGATCTTATAAAACCAACAATTTAATTAATTTAGAAGCATAAAGATAATTAAAGACGTAATTAAATAAATAGAGTTTTTTTTAATTCATTAGGAAAGAATAAGATTAAAATGAATTAATTAATAATATAAAATCATTTAATTAATAATGGAATATGAAATTAGACAATAATTAAATAATTGATAATTATTTAATCATTACTCATTAGGAATAGGACGATAATTAGTGTAAAAGTTTTGCTCGTAGGCTAGGACAATTTCAGGTATCTACACTGACATAATTGTCTAGCAATGGGCAAACAAAAATAGTAGTGAAACATACTCTTACTCTAAAAGACATAAATGGGGGAATTTATAATACTGAGTGTAGATGAAGCAACCTCCACAAGTGCATCCAGTCTTTCTATTGGTGTAAATTTTAATACATTATAAAATGGCAGCATAGTTGCTGGATACTTTCCCTCCCTTGTCTAGATACTTGTATCTGCATATTGGATACCAGATATGGATACAATAGTTCTGGATATGGAATGGTTACATTTGTAGATACAGTACCACACCATTCAGTACCATATTTGGTTTTAAAACATTAAAAATAATGTTTTAACTTTTAACAAAATAATTATTATAAACTATGTATATAAAAACCAAAATATATTTAAGTAAATATATTTGAATATTATTTTCTATGCCTTAAGATGCATATATATTTGAATATATGTGCATTTTCATAATTGCTGAGTCCAGTCATATCTGTATTTGGGGGTCTTGAAAATTTGCTGTATTCATATCTGAAATGATATCTGTTTTCATGCAACCGTATGATGACAGTTGTTACAAGGTGTGACTTGGAAAGTAAGGATTCAATCAAATTAATTAATGAAGTGAATTTTTCATTTGATGGCAACCAATAAAAAGATAGTAAGCCAAGCCTCAAGGGTGGAGATGGAAAAGAAGGGTATTCCATCAGTAGACTCCTTGGTCCAGCTATGCAACATGCATCACGTGCACCTGTCTCAGCTGATTCTGTCAGCTTGCAGCAATACTTGGAACTGGAAAGGCAAGTAAGAAAGAAGCTGGATAAGGATTACAAGGATGTGCTAACCTGTTGTCAACCCTATAGCTTCCAAGTGTCAAGGAAGTAATCTATCATGTGTGAGATGCTACTAGCAAACTGATTTGGATGATAACTTTGAGAGGAATAAAGGGTGACATGGAGCCATTCAGCAAGTTCTGGGAAAAGGGGAACTTTTGATGCAAATAAATCGGGTTACATGCTAGAGAGCAAGTCTGAGGTGAAATAATTGCTCGTACTGGTCCTCTTGCCTATTGTTCATCTCCACTTAATTAATGTCAGATCTGTTGGAGGCAACATTGACAGATTTTACTGTAGTTTGATAGCTTGGAGCTTTGTGTGGAGCAAGTCTTGAAGAGCCTGGATTATTTTGAGAGCTCTAGAATGTCCAAAATATTGAAGCATGAAGTTTCATGCATTATCCGAAGCAATAAATGGGTGGAGACATGCAATACAATCATAGGTTTATTTGAAAAGAAGGTTGGGACACTTTCTGTGATGGCAGGTAATCCCTATAACTTATAAGTTTTCAATGAGATTATCAACTTGAACTTGGGCATCAACTACTTCATGAGGAACCTTAACATACAGGATACGAAGGTTGAGATAAATACCCACAAAAATCTTTTTGTATTAGATAAAGAGTTTAAACTTACTGAGGAAGCATGGCAAATCAGGTAGCTGCCCTTCTGACTTTTCCTCAGGGTGGGACTCAAGAAGTTGTCTTTTTGAAAGAAAACAGTGTATGTTAGGCACATGCTATAATCTTGGTTCTGTGTTGGAACTAATAATTTGTCTTCATAAAAGGAAAATGTGTATACCGGGCACACACTATAATTTTGGTTTTATGTTGAACTTAATAAGTTATCTTCATAAAAGGAAAATGTGTATATCGGGTACACACCATAATCTTGGTTCTGTATTGTTTTAGAACCTTTTATGGTCCAGGAATAATCTATTTAGACTTTTGCTGCTTTGCATGAGCAGGATGCTGAAAATGGCAAGGGTGCTAGATTAATGGTTTTTGAGGAGTTAGCAACTGATAGCAGCATGCTTTACGATATATGGAGTTTGTAGTGTCTGGGAGGAGGAGCTGTCACCTTACAAATAGTTTTTCGCTCAATTCATATATTTGTTTAGTCGTTAGAATTTTCAGTTGCTTGTTTTTTCTCTGTGTCACCAAGTCTTTTCCCCTTTCTTGCATTATTTCAGGTTACTTTTGGTTATAGGATTCCTGCTTGGCATTGACATGATAAAGATATTTGAGTCAAACCATTGTGACTGACCCAGCAAAGGATTCATTGGCTTTATCTCTAGGATAAATCTTATAAGTTTAGATATCATTGGTATGTAGTTCTATAGTTTTAACTGGGTAGCCACATCATGTATGCTTTTTTGCAGAGTTTATATGCCTTAGCATTGCTCTCTAAGATTAGCTGGGGTTGTTGGTGTCTCTCTGTGGTTGCCTTCTGCATACAGTAAAGATGTGTCATGCTTTTGAAAGCAACTTATATGAGAGGTTCTAATGTGAACATTACAATCTGTAGGTCTCGCTAAATACAAAAATGATTGGACATGAAATTTCCATTATCTTTCTAAATACATGGAACCTATTTACATTCCCTGTTTTTTAAATTTCTGATGTATTCTCCATAATTTCTTGTATTATATTTGTGAATTATTCAGTGACACACACAATGGATTAGTTAGATACCAATCTAAAGAAATTGTATCCATGTTTTTCAGTTATCTGTTGGCTTTACTTTAGTTTTGTAATATAAATGACACAAATCTGTTGTGAGCCTCATTTGTTATCTAATACCTTTATTGGATCTGAATTGTATGCTATTGTTACTGAAAGTTATATATTAAATACTGAAGTGTTAGTGCGATTATGTGGATCTGAAGGATTATTATATCAGTAAATGAGATTTGGACAACAGTATAAATGAAAATGGTGTTATCTGCCTAGTGACAACAAATTGGAATGGATTTATTCTGAAGGCTATATTTTTTGATCTAGATCAGGGATCTCTGTCTCTGGATCACCTGTGTATGGGTGACTCAAGTAAATTCTATTATGAGGAAAAGCTTCCCTTGACTGTAAAAGTTTGAAATGAGTGGAACTCTCTATTCCTTAACTCTAGAGTCCATGCTTAAATATGGCACATCAGAATTCACAGGCTTTGATTGTTGTCATGTGCATTGTCAGTATCTGTGTGATTGTAGAGAACATTGATGCTTAAACATAATCAGAAAGTAAGATTACATGATAACTAGTCGTTTTTCATTGAAAGCATAATTCTAGTGCTGCAATATTTTAAATTTTCAGGTTTCAGTGAAATCTTGTTTACCTAGTAGGTGTTGGAATGATTGATGTAGTTGGTTATAGCAGGTCCATGCCTTGGATATTTAAGTGTATAAATTCCTTTCATTCTTGATTCAGGCATTCTCTATTAGACATGTACAATGTTCATAATGTCTGTGGTCGTAGGCTTTAAGAATGCCATTCTATATGCATTTCAATAATTTTTGATATTATGTTCCACTTTTCCTTTCTAAATGCTGGGAATTTGATTAGGGGCATGGTTGTATGCATCACAGAAAAGCAGCTGAATAGGGGCATACTTTCTAAACATGAAGCTGGAGAGTTTGATCCCATTCAACAGCATCACCATTTTTGTCCATGGGTGAATGGCAATGTTGCAGCTGCTGGTTGTAGTAATGGTGGTACCATGGCTCTCTGTGGATGGCAGCTTACTATAGATGCTTTGGATGCATATCATACACAAGGTCACATCCCTGCAGTAACCATGGAATCTGAGTCTGCAGCATCTTTGTACAAGGTATAATTATCTATATGCTCATCCAATGACTCAATCTTTAGGTGACAGTTTGATTTTTTGAAAAAATTCTTTGCTGCATTGGATATATTGGAGATTGCAACGAATAATCCCTTTGGTTCCATGACTTCCATAACCTATATGCAAATTTCCAAGTTGAATTGAAGTTCTAAAGCTGTTGGAACGAAATGTAGCATCCATTTGATAGTGTTGTCCAATTAAATATTAAAATGAGGTTTGCTTGTTATAATGCCCATTCTAAGGTATATGGGCTGATTGATGAGTCAAAGAATAATGTGACAACTTTTAGAAAGAAAGCATTTCTCAATTTAACAGTCTCAGTGCCTGATTCATGCTCATTGATCAAAAGGCAAGGAGGTTCAGCGTAGTATGTAGCATGTATGAGTGCCACATGATTACAGGGCATAAATACCTTACACTAAGGTTGTTAAGGCTGATTTATATTCAAATAAGATTGTTAGCAGAATCAGAAGCTTGTTTGTGCAAAGAATAGACCCAAGTTGTACTATTCATCCATAGGAGGTAAAGAAAGTGAGCTCCCTCAAGGCACTTCATATGGAAGGCTGTTGCAGGAGCATCCAGGCTTACTATCTATCCTGCTTCCAAGTTTTGGTGTGTTCTGATTTGTTTTCCACTTTTCTGTGTGTAGGTTTATTCTTGTTTGCTTACAGCTGTGGGCTTGGTGGGGCCCACATGAGGCCTAGTTGGATTAAATTCTTTTTTTTAATCGACCAGTCATCTTTCAGACAAGGCAAATAACCTGGTACAAGCCACTTGCTGGTGTTTTAGCCCTGCTGGGATCCACCAACCTTAATATTTCCTGGGCATTGGCATGAAACAGAAGTTTTATTCTATAATTTCTGGGTGCTACATCTACTGGGACCCACATCTCTGAGCACTAGGTGAAGACAAATTCAAACTTGGGCGTTTCCTTTCAGGTTGTACTGGGGCACACAATTGTTTGTCTGATTATCTAAATCAAAACTGGGTCAAAGAGTTCAACTCCATGTGGGAATATGATGAAAAAATTTATTTGACTCCTGGTGGCAGCTTCCTTCATGGCAGTTTATTTTTGTCAAGTGTTACCTTCTCACACCAATTTTTAGATCTGCAGTTATTTTTTGTAGTGGTGTCTATTTTACTACCCACCTACTGACCATCAGTTACCATTTTCTGCTAGGCTATTAATTCCCGATCATGTTTTTCCTTTCCTGGTCGCTGCACTATCTGCTGGGATTTTAACTCACTCATGAATAGGCTGGCTGCAGCCTGTTGGGTGGGTATTTTATATATGAACAAGCATTTGTTGGTGTTATAGACAAGGAAGGAGAGTATAGAGTAGAATTACTGAATATCTTCCTCCTTAGCCGAGGACAAAAAATTCGAATCAGAGAGATAAGAGAGTGCAGAGAAGATTGAAATGAAGTGCACAGAGGTATGTGAAGCATACAAACTCAAAACAAAACAAAGGAGAAGATTCATCAGACATCATCACAATCATTTAGAGCCACCAATTCAAAGTTGCACTATTTATGGTTTGGAGTCGACTATAATTGGATCGTTTACCTGTAAATCAGTTGTCATGCAAGAAATGCTAATTTTTGAGGGATACATTGTAAAAGTTTTAATTGTTAGTTTAATTGGCAGTCATATGCTAAGTTACCGATTCGTCACTCCCAGCCTTTGGATACGATACGATTCGTACCGGATTTGAAATTCGGGTTCGATTCGGAATTTTGACTGTGGATTCACTGTGGATTCGATTCGCCTCTGCGGATTCGTCCAAGATACGCCCAGGCGAATCCGAGGCGAATTTGAGGCGAATTTGAGGCGAATCCAGCAGAAAAAAAGTGTTTTTTATCAATTTTTTTAAATTTTTTGACCAAAAGTTGATTTCTAAGTAATAAAATATTGATTCCAACCCTAATTTTTGCCTCCAAACACATCTAATGATGCTGATGATAGACTATTAATATGGTGGTGTATTCTAAACTCAATTACTGCTGCAAATATGTATATATTTCTGATTTTTATATGTTTTTTTTATTGCCGAATCCAAGCCGTATCCAACCCCAATTTTTTTTTTTGCCGAATCCTATACCGGATTCGCGTACTCATACCTGAATCCAAAAACGAATCAGTAACTTAGGTCATATGTATTGGATTTCTTATTAGTGGGTAGGATTATTTTGTAATAAAGCTTGCATGTCATGCTAGCAGTTGTAGCTAGATTAGAAGTATAGTTAGTTCATTTCATGCTTTTGTGAACAGTATGTATATGTTCTATTTTGAACTTAGTTAAAAAAAATCCTTTGTTTTGTGTTCAAATAGAATCTTGATTCTCAGCCTTTTACCATAGACAAACCTAAAAAGATACACATTTAAATTTTATTTAGTATGATTGCGAACCGTCCTAGCAAATATCGTAAAAAATATAAATAAGCAAGTACATATTGTCTAGTTGTAGGTTATTTTTTTTATCTATAGGTGAATTGAAATGTTAACAATTTTTGGCGACTTTCTTGGGGACTGATAAAAGGACCTACCATCTTATCCATTGAGTCATGCAATATGTCATAAAGGTTCTAGTGACCAAGAAATATTTTTCATCTTTAGAAGAACCACTACAAACTATGGCTGATTGGGAGGGTAATTGGATCAACAACAATCAACAACCTCCATTATTGCGATGGGGAAATCACATTGGTCTGTTGGCATTCATAAAAAATCATTTTGTGGATCAATAAAGAAATTTTCCAAGTTCTATTATGATGGCAAGCAACACTGTGATGAGCATTTTTCAGCCTTCACCACTGTGTGGAATTTTGAATGTAACATGTGAAGGTGTTGCAGTTTGCTTTTTTGTGGAACCTTTTGCAAGGTTCAACAGCTAATTGGTTCCACCATCTCATTGTTAGTTCTATAATTAGTTGGGAGTTGATGAAAAAGAACTTTCTTGTAAGTTTTAAAACAGTTGAAGATAGTCATTTTTGTTTTGCACAACTCTTAAATGTTAAGAAAGATGATAGCGAACCTACGAGGTAATTAGTTGCAAGATTCAACTGTCTTGTTACCAAGACCAATGCCACTCGAAATCCTTATTTTGAGATTCTTCTAAATTTTTTCATCAATGCTTTATCATTCAAAATTGTTTTCCTTCATAAGATAGGTAATGTTATAGAATTGAATGGTAGTCAAGAACATGCCATTGAGTTGGAGGATTATATGATCACTTCAGGAAAGGTAAAAAATATTCAAGTAGGTCACTACTTCCTTTGAACGTCCCACCGTTTCAGCAATACCCACTTCCTGAAAGAAAAAATAATTTGTTTATCAATTATATTAGCGATAGGTCTCATGTGCCTATTTATCCAATAAGCCATTTGGTAGAAGTTGCTTCTTTTGCACATGCATACTGCATGTATCATGAAAAATTGATCAACATGACCAAAAAAGTTGCTCTGAGATGCAAAGTTTCACACAAATTTCGATAGTCTCAAATAAAAAGCAAGGGTTTTTAGGTGATCTTAAATGTTTTTTAAACGAATCTGATGGTAGCTTTGCATTGTGATATACCAAATATGAACCTAATAGGGTAGAATAACTTTCCTAATCATACATTGAATGATGTCATGCATTCTTTTAATTAGGAATTGCAAATAGAACAAGAGTATTTGCAAGAAGTAGAAATACATTCAATGTATGATTAGGTGATCTTTAGGTGATAGAGTATTTGCAAATTTCGATAGTCTCAAATAAAAAGCAAGGGTCTTTAGGTGATCTTTAGGTGATAAGAGTAGAAATACATTCAATTGCATATAGAACAAGAGTATTTGCAAATTTCGATAGTCTCAAATAAAAAGCAAGGGTCTTTAGGTGATCTTAAATGTTTTTTAAACGAATCTGATGGTAGCTTTGCATTGTGATATACCAAATATGAACCTAATAGGGTAGAATAACTTTCCTAATCATACATTAAATGATGTCATGCATTCTTTTAATTAGGAATTACAAATAGAACAAGAGTATTTGCCAGAAGTAGAAATTTTTCTATTCTACTCAAGTTATTTGAGGGTAAAGAGGGTCATTTGATGGAAGAAGAGCCTGATGTAACACAAGTATGTCACATTCTTTGAAGATGATAAATTCTCACAAACATTTGAAGAGCAAAGTTGCAAATAAGTTCAAATCAATTGCACTAAAGAAGATGATGAAACCTATATAGCTTATTTTCTTCTTTTGAAGGGTTGTTCGAAGAGCTTGCAATAGATATAATCAAAGAAGAACAAGATATTTTTTTTTCTTTTAGAAGTTTCAAGCTTCAAGTTAATAGTTTCCAAAAGCAGGAATGATAGAAATCTTTGTTGATATTTGATGAAGAAACAAAGAATCTTATGCTACAAATTGATGTTTTTTGGCAACAGCTAACTCTGTTTTTAGAAGAACAATTTTTTGAACATTTTTTATCTTTAGAGACACTTGCCAACTCAAAAATATATGTGGAGGATCTGTTTACTGGATCTTGATTGTTTTTTTGCAACACCTTGAGAGTGGGTCTTCAATGGAGTACATGGTGTATTTTCCTTTGAAGTATGAATCGTCTTCATCCTTGTCTTTAATAGATCCTTGCATGATAGTGAAGAAGCTAATGCCAAACATTCAATGGTTATCAATGAACCTTTTCTAGAAAAAGGTTTCCACAAAATATAATAATGATTCATTGATGGTGAATTTTTCCCAAGACTTCTTTGTTTTGACATATATAGGTGAAGAAACAATTATAGAATGTCCAATTATGATTAGTAAAGACAAAGATATTGAAAACTCAAAAATCCCTCAATGGGTTTGTGGGAGCGGGTGTTGAAGTAGTATGTGAAGAGAATTAGAAGTATGAAAGAGTGAAATATAGAGGATGACGAATATTTCAAGGAATAAGAAACAAACATAAGAAGACCATGTTCCTCCTCTTGCTTTTGTGTTAGAAGACAATGGACGGAAAAGTTTGCCAAAATAATGGATATTTTTCAACATGTGCATTTTGATTATGATTTAGTGCTTGAAGATTTAGACCTTGATGGTCTCTCGAATTTAGGCTTTGAGGCTTAGTCAAGTAAAGGCTTAATTGATGAAGATCAAGAAGCATTCCCACTATTAGGCGCACCATTGATGTCAATTGTGGATCCAACAAATTAAGGGTGGTGATTGAGATTCTCTTTAAATAGCTTCAGCCATTCTTGGAGGCTGATATTTGGATTGAGTTTAGGGTGACGTATAGCCGAGACACGAGTAAAGAGGAACAAATCCAATATTTGGCGGTTACTATTCCTACAATAGTATGCCAATCATAGGATCTTGCTAGATACCTTTGGAAGGAGACATTATTTTCACTTGTTATAGAAGGTTTCTTCTTATGGAACAAGATCATTTGGAGCCAGTGCATATTAATCAGTTTGTGTTGAATTTTCTGTTGCATGATCTTTCCTACTTATTTGAACCTTGGTTCTTTAAGAAATTTTTGTGGATGCTTTCATGCTATATGCAATCATGATTGGTTTCTCAACTCATGAGAAAAGGTTGCTACTTTTCTCAGCACGTAAATGGTTGTGCAACCCACTTAGTTTCCCTTGGTTCCTACTTGTAAAACAATGCTTTATTTTCCATATTGTTTTGTGTTATGTTTACCGATTCATGATGTATTTGTAATGTAGTATTGTGTTTCTTTTTACGTAATGTAAATGTTGTGTTTGTTAGGTGATTTAGGAATGTTCATCTTTAGACATAAGTCTGAATCCATTGCCCAATTGATAACGCATTAGTCTACTTGCCAAACTAAAGATTATGCAGTTCTCCTATGTTGCAAGTATGCACTGTGGTTTCTATAGAGAGCCAATTTGATGATTGTGCTACATGATACTTGTTTGTCATCAAATTATCAATTGTCTATTTGTCAAGTCAAAGTCAGTAATAGTTGTTTTCAGTCAAGTTGCAAGTTTTCATGTTGCAGTCATTATTTTTACCGAGGAATTCTTGTAGATTGATCATGGTTACAATATTTCAGTTTAAATATGAAGTTCTTTAGTATGGTGGTTCTTACTTGGAGCTGCAAAAGAATGTATATACGAGAGGCAACATTGTAAACATGGAACCATATCTAAGGTAAGCATGCCAGTTCAAATGAATCATACCATGGAGGAGTCTTTTTAACAAGGAAGTTAAATCAGTTTATCATGATATACGAGGTGGCAATCTAGTTAGCCTGTTTTATCATGAATTGTGGTGATCAAAATGATTGAATTGAGTTTAAGTTTAAAATATAAACTTAGCATGCTTTGGAGGTATTTTGTCATTTTTTTGAATTAGCAATGAAAGGCATGAAATTATGCCATAAAAGACAATTGAGGAGATGGATTAAAGGCACAACCTATTCAGTACAAAAGACAAATATAAATAAAAATGTGATCCTTAAACTTAGTGTTAGTTTTTAGATCAGAAATGCAAATAAGCAGAAAGTTCAACACATAGAACAATGAGCACAGTATTGTTACCTTGGGAAAACCCTCCTACTTGAGGGAGAAAAACCCAGCAAGGTATTCTCTTTATAAATCAGAAAGAATAAGTGCAGAAATAACACACAAGATCAGGCCCTAGAAGAGGCCGAGTCTCATACAATGAATAATATCACTTCTCCTTGAAGCGAATCCTGAATACACAAAAGTAATGACACTTGTCCTTGATGCTAATCTGCTGCTTAGAAAATAGGCCTGCTGCTGAATGAATTCGAACTTGAAAAATGAATTGATTGGATGCCAAAATGAGGAGACACCTTCACATATTTATACAAGATTAGGCGAGCTCACTCTAGAGCCGACCTAGTAATTATGATATTTTGTTTATAAAACATGAAAGCCGACCTGCTTTAGCTTAGGGAATACCTCCCACAGCTATTAAACACTAACACTCCCTCTTAGTTAGGGAGGTATTCTCAAATATCCTCGTCATGGAGTCTCTCAACATGACGTCCACAATGGCTACACCCATTTGTGGAAAAACATATCTCAGTCTTAGAGATGTACAAGGGTTCGTCATGGAGTCTCTCAACATGACGTCCACAATGGCCACAACCATTTGTGGAAAAACACATCTCAGTCTCAGAGATGTACAAGGGCTTGCACCTCATATTTCTCAGTCTCAGAGAAATATACACTACAAGGGCTTTCACCTCATATTTCTCCATCTTAGAGAAATATACACTACAAGGGCTTTCACCTCATATTTCTCTGTCTTAGAGAAATATACACTACAAAGGCTTTCACCTCATATTTCTCCATCTCAGAGAAATATACATTACAACAAATCTTCATAATGTTGAGACTCCCTCTAGAGCTCCAGGTACCTGCATCAACCTCCTAATTGCCTCTGTTGGTTGTCAGACTCCCTCTGAATGTCATTTCCTCCTCTTCGAAGTAACTGATCGCAATGACAATCTGTATAGGTTCTCTTGACAAACGCCAATCACATGAGTTGAATTTATGCTGGAGTTCTTCGACCATGCAAGAACCTTTCCTTCAGAGAAGGCAACCTTGTACCCTTTGTCCTCCAAGGCTGAAATGGAGACAAGGTTCCTTTTGATCCCAGGTACGAACAATACATCACTCAAATGAAGAGGGATACCTGAATCTAGCTGGAAGGAAGTGGCCCCAGCTCCCTTTACGGCATAACTATCATCATCTCCAATTATCACTTGAAAGTTACTCTTTCTCTACTAAGTCTGTAAGATGCTTTTTGTAGCCTGTGATGTGACGTGAAGCACCAGTATCTATCAACCAAGTATCACTGTCAGATTGCATATTACTAGAAAGAGCGGAGATGAATAGGAAACCTTCTGAATCGACTTTAGAATGACTTGACTCCTTCTGAGATGGTCCCTACATCAATTTCTATAGTAGAAACATGTTGCGTTAACTTTAATTTGCAATCTCGGGCATAGTGTCCATACTTGTCGCACCTGTAACATCGAATATGATAGAGATCCTTCTTTTTCGATTCTGGAACAAAATCTGATTTTCTGTTTCTATTCCTCTTTCTTCCTTTGCCTCTTTCTCTAGTAGTATGTGTAGCAAGTGAAGATCACTAAGATTTACTAAGAGGGGGGAGGGGGGTTCATCATTAAATCAAAACACACTTTTACTTTTCAACTTTTATCAACTTTTGATCTTTAACACAACATCAACTTCTTAATATGAAATAATGCTATCAAGTTGACTTCAATTGATGTAGAAATGTTTAAATGTTTTTACAAAAGCGAGTAGGTGCTACCCTACTTGAATATTTTAATAAGAATTATTTAGTAGGTTGAAACCTACAAGGAGCACCAGCCCCTTAAACTTGTTTAGTAGGCTCCTAACCTACAAGGAGCATCAACCCCTAATGTGCAAGGCACCAACCTTGACTTGATGGATGTAAGATGACTGCCTTCAATCAGATCTGCACTATCCCAATCCTTCAATCTGCTTTTGTGATGAATAATCTCACCCTAAGCCCACACAAGAAGATGGGTTTTCTGATATGAATTGATTACAACATTACAACCACACCATATCCCACAAATTCTTATGCTAATATATATCTTCATATTCCTATGAAGAAGTGTGATTCTTCCTAAAAGAGATGACCACTTGAGTAGTCATGACTTCTCCTTACTAATCTCTGCCCTTCCATAACAGATCGCAGCTTTAAAAAAAAAAAAAAAATTATAATAACTTTTGTCTTTTTCTTATGGAATGAAATCGCTGTTATTAATTTCTGCCTTAAAACATAATCGCTGCTTTTAATTTGTCTTCTATCCATTTTGTCTTATTAATAAATCTGAACCTTTTGATATAATTGCATCACTTCAGTTTAACAAATCTGAGACTTTTGATAAGCATATATCTTTTCAAAATCATGCCTTTTCATCATGTGTCTGCTCATATCATGGTACAGATTGCTTCTCTTTACAAGACACGTTTTTTAGTTTATTCGCACCTCTTCATAAAACACGTGTTTTAGTTTATCATGAAAGAAGATAAACATATTTCTTCAAATCGAATAATGTTTTTAAAGTGAATACGTCTATTTGATTAAAGCATGATAATGTTTAGAACAGCAATCGATCAAGAAAAAAGTCGTCTTCAATAGATCATCGGCCAATCTGAGAATGATCGATTGACTTCATAGTTAAGTCTTCAAGAACGGTTTTGAGTGATATTCTAACAATGTTTTGTTTTCACATCTAGAGTGATATTCCTTCAGAATGAAGTTCTTTCCAGAATGATGTTCCTTTCAGATTTCTGATAACTGTCTTTAACAATCAATCTGAGAACTAACCTTAACAGACAATCTATCTTCAATATGTTCCTTCCAGATTTCTTGGTATGTTATGTGTCAACCGCTTTAATGAGAGTGCTTTTATTGAACATCAATCGCGTTTCTTCCAGATTTCATCGATTAATATATCAACTATATCAACTATAGTTGATATAGCAAGGCCTTGAATCTCATGATCTTCGATCTGAATCTTATGATCTTTAAATCTTGTTCTTCATATCTTGTTTAGGCATATCTGCACTATTTGTGGCATTTGACATCAATGACAATACTTCTAACAGCAAGAACTTGATTTTCTACATCATGAGAGTATCGCCCAATTCCTCTTGCTGCCAATCTGGTTTCTTCTTGAATACAGTCAGCTCGAAGACGATCAAACTTGGGCAACTTGGATCTCCCACTGATGCTCTAAATAAAAGGTTCCCAAGATTGGGGAAGACCATTTAGTGCCAACATAACAAGATCTTTGTCTGCAATTATATCCTCAATAGTGCTCAATTGATCTCTCAAATCAGAAATCTTCATAAAGAATGAGATGACTAAATCTTCTTTAGCCATTTTTACATAATGAAGCTGTTGTCTCAAAGCAAGGGCTTTGCTAGTATTGTTGATCTCATACAATCCTTTTAGAGTATCAAACATTTCTTTAACTATCTTCATCTTGGAGATGATCGGTACCAGGTGATTCATCACGGAGTCTATCATGTTCTTTCTAGCCTTCATGCCATTTTTCTTCCATTGGATTTTCTCTGTCTTCAGACAGCTCAGGCATGTCTTTTTCTACAAATTCTAGAAGATCATTCTCCTCTAATGCAATGAGTACCTTGGGTTTCCAAGAGTTGAAGTTTGAAGCTCCATGAAGCCTATCTTCTACCTTGACACCGGTCACCATCTTCTTTTTCTGAGAACCCTGTTCACTCGCTATGGGTACATTGACGTACGGAGTAAACAGAGATATAAAATAACATTGACAGCATATAATAATAGCATGGCAATCGCACAAAACATAGATATGCTTCTTTATTAAGTATTCGGCAGTTACATCATAATGTCTCCAGACTGAACATAGCATAGCATAGTAGAACCATCTCCCTTCCCGACTACATGACTCAAGTACATATAGTATACTGGCGGTGGTTAAGGTACCAACCGTCGCGTCCCTTCATTATAACTAATTACTTCATCAGGAACTGTTCCCGAGACAACTAACCAACATGACACATACATAAGTACATGGATTATTAATATTAACTAATATCTTATTTACTTATGGCTCACAGCCGACCAAGTACACTCTCGACCGACTACGTCGACTCATTGTCGACTACATCATCCCCCCACAAAGTAGTCGTCTTCTAGACGACTGAAAACCAAGAATGTCAACTGATCCTTTTTTGCCAACTGATTGTCACTCTCACCCAATACTCCATCTCTCTTTGCCAATTTCTCCTCAAGAGCTGCAATTCTCATCTGCATGACAGCCAATTGCTTCTGTACTATGATGGCTGGTGGCACTGCAATTTGGCAATTCCAATAAATCTGATGGGTGTCTGGGGGCAGCACCCCTCGTGGGGTCCGGGGGCAGCGCCTCATTTTTATGAATTTCCAAGAGACACCAGCCAATGCTGATACAACCAAAAAATACAGATTTTGCATTGTTTTTTTGAGACTTCACTTTCTTCAAGTCAATGCTTGGTACATATGTGCTTTGTTTGACCTGTACTGACCTCCTCCAACTCACACGTACGAACTTCTGCTCCCTCATGCGTACGACCCTTTTCAACTGTACAAATTCCTTTTGATTCAGCTGTGCGGTTCTCACCACCTCTCGTACAGATTTCCTATTTAGGCGTACGGATTTCATGTTTTTCCATACGGTTTTCTCTTTGCAGCGTACGGATCCTTCTTGGTTTAGCTGTACGGCTAACTGTCTCCAGTGTATGGGCTTTTGAGTTTGGCGTACGAAATCTTGGGTTTGACGTACAAATTTTTGAGTCTGGCGTATTGTGATCTCTTTAGTGTGGCATATGGATTTCTGTCTTTGGTGTATGGATTTGGCAAGTACCATGCCAGCTCTGTCTTCTCTTCGCCGTATGGACTTCTTCTTTTGGCGTACGGATTTTGCAAGTGCCGTACCAGCTTTGTCTTCTCTCTACCGTACGGGCTTCTCCTTTTGGCGTACGAACTTCTTCCTCTAGCGTACAGATTTTGCAAGTGTCATACCAATTTTGTCTTCTCCTTGTCGTACGGACTTCTTTTGGTGTACAGACTTCTTCTGGCGTACCAATCTCCTCTTTTGTACGGTTTCCTTCCTCCAATGTACGGATCCCTTCTCTCTCAACCGTACGACTAATTGCTCCCGACGTACGGATTTTTATATTGGTCGTACGGATTCTTGTAGTAGCCGTACGGATTTGTGTATTTTCCGTACTGACTCCTTGTGTATTGGATGTACGAACTCCTGGCGTACGACTTTCTCCTCACTGTGGCGTACAGACCTATGGCTCTTGTTTGTCGTACGAGCTCCGTACGAACTTGTCTTCTCCTTCTGACGTACCAGTTTCTCCTTCTCCTCCGTCTCTTTTCTTCTCTCTTGCATTTTTAACATTTTCTAATTCCTTTACTTTATTTTTCCTGTTTTTTGGCTCCAACACAATTTTTCTATCTCGTACCTGTTTCGATTTGTGGGCTGGTGTATCGTCCGGTTTTGATATTCTTTCTTTGTACTCTCCATACTCGGCCAGAAGTGTCTGGCTAGACATGCCTTGTTTCTCTTCTTCCTTGATTTCCTTGATCTGTAGCATGTTACACTCTCGGTGGAACACTTCATAGTCTTCTATTTGCCAATGAAATAAGCCATTCAGTGAGTTTATCTCATCCTCCGAATAACTCTCAAGTTCCAGTACGCCCTTGGCGTTCGGTTCCATTGTCTTCCTTCCTTTGTCAACATTTGATTCCCCTCCGTCCGATTCTGATCCGGAGGAAGCCCATTCTTCGCTCACGGCCTGGTTCTTCAAGTCGATGATGTACTTTTGCCCGTTGTTCTCGATTGAGAGTGTGTTTCTCTTCCAATTATGATTTGCCTTGGCAGCTATCAGCCATCCTCTCCCAAGTAGTGCATCATACGCTTTCCTCTGTAATGGGATGACGACAAAATTTAGCAAAAAATGTTGTGTCCCGATCATCACCTTCTGCGCCATCAACGTCCCCAACGGCTTGATACTATGCTGATCAGCACCGATGAGTTGGAATGTCGGTGGCAAGAGTGTAGGCTTCCCCAGGCTCTTCCATGTGTCTTCAGGCAGTACGTTGACTCCCGATCCTCCGTCAATGATAGTATTTGTCAAGATATTCCCTTCGATCTCCATCTGCACAACCGCCGACATCTTCCCGATGTTCGCTATGAGTAGTACGGGATCAATGGTTTGTTCACCGTACGATGGTGAATTTGGTACTAATTCTTGCCTTCGGTCCTCCACTCGCGATTGCTTGACATCCCCAAGGACGTTTGTCATTGCCAGTCCCAATTGCGGCAACGTCTGGAGAAGGTCAGTTACTTTGATCGGTATGGTGGTCTGCAGTACCTATCGTACGATGTTCATTTCCGCCTTCGACCGCCGAGAGGTCTTTGGCTTCTCCAGAGATATTTTGTGCTTCTTTCATCCTTTGTTTTTCTGTACGTGGATCTGGGTAGGGTGCCTTCTTTGCTTGCTCTCTGGTGATCGCCAATACCTCTTGTTCTTCTACTTCCAGCATATGGATACCCTTCTGCTTGGGGCATTCACTATCTTCATGGTCGCCTAGTCCACACCACTTACACAATCTTCCTCTTGATCCTTGGCCGTTCTGACAATCCTTGGCGAACTGACCCCATTCATTGCACTTTCGACATTGGATCATGGGTCGTCCTTTACCATCGTACTGTATTCTGTTCCTCGGACTCCTGTTGCTCTGGTAACCTCTAGGGGATGCATTGCTATTGTACTGGGGCTTCGGTGGTGTGTTCGGCAGTGTCGACGGTTCTCCTTGAGCGAAGAGTACTTGTGCACTTTTTGGCTTTTAAATTGTATGGGCATTCCTTGATGGAATGTCCCATCACTTGGCAGATATTGTAGAATAACTTCTTCGGACGATTTGCCTTCGCGTGACCTTCCCTATTGCAGTCTGTACACCATAGTTCTCGTGCTTCCCTCGTACTCTCTTTGTCGGCCTTCAATTCTTTCATTATTCGCATCATATCTTTCCTGAGTGCTTGTATGGTCTTGGATTCACCGTCGCTGTCGTTCGCACTCTCCTTGTCGTCCGTCTTCTTTTTCCCTCGGGAGGATGTTTTGTCTTCACTTTCTATATCCATCGCTCGATTGTATGCTTCAGCGTACAACGACGGAGGCACCACTTTCATCTTCTTCCTCAGCGACGGAAGCAAGCCTTCAATGAACCATCTCTTCTTTAGCCCATCGGTTGGTTAAACCTCCAATTTTCCCAACAAGTTTTTCAGTCGTCGATTGTATGTGCGCACATTCTCGTGTTTTCCCTGCTTCGTAGTGTAGATTTCTGCTACAATCTCACTGTCATCCCTCAAGAGTTTGAATTCGTCCTGAAAGGCCTTCTTGAGTAATCTCCATGTAGCTTTCTGTGCTTGGTCCAACTCTGAGTACTAGTCGATGGCACTATCTCTGAGTTTCGTCGGAAAGGCTTTCAACGAATGATTCGGGTCATCTTCTCCACTTGCTATCCAGATTGTCTTGCATGTTTTGCAATGTCGAACTGGATCCTCTGACCCATTCCCCGTAAAATTCGGCAACTTTTGTCGTTCTGGGGTCACCATCCTTCCCTGTTGTCCTCTTTGTATATTGGACCCGACTGGACCGGTTTCCCCATTACGTTCCGGTGCATCACTTGCACTCTCGGCCATGTACGAGTCACTTTCCCATCCTCCGTTAGCGTCCTCTACACCTTGAGTTTCCTGGGTCCCACTCCGGTGCTCCCTCTGCCAAGGGGTCTTGGGCTCAGATCTCCCTGTCCTCAGCCCTTCGTCGCCGTCCGATATGGACAACTCCCGAATGCGTTGGATGCTAATCTCAAGTTCTCCATTCAATTCATCTTCATTTTCTCGGTTTTTATATTTTTCTACGTACGGGGTGATGAAGGGTTCCTCGTCCCTCCCTTCCACAAAACTCTGATGTGCTCTACTTAATCTTTGCCGTCGGTTTTCTTGCTCCTGTACTCTCAATGATTGCCAAATTCTTTCCTCCTCCGCTTCGTGCCTGAATGGTATTCGGTTCTTGTCCTTGTTCGGTCGTACGGGCATTATAGGTCTTTCATGCGATCATTGTTGGTTGACAGGGTACGTCTCGTTCCTCCTCTTCCCGTTAGGTTCGTTCTTCATACCGTTGCAAGATTTGCTACCTTCGGCGTTCTTGATCCTCTTCCGCTCGAAGATCTTGTAAGATAATGTAGTGGTGTGCTATCAATCTTGGTAGTCTAGTAAGAAGATGGTCGACCTCTTCGTTGACGCGCAATCTATCCCAAATGACCGCCTGAGGGATCTCTCGCCTGAGAGCCTCCCTCCGTACGTGGTCCTTTAACGAGATTTCTCACAGACTGCAGAGGTCTTCCATCAGGGCATCTTCACGATCCTCGTTTGCTTGTAACGGCCCTTCGGTTGGCTGCCCCATCACAACGCCATTCTCCTGTCTGGGTGGTTACCGGATTCGCTTAGGTAACGACGCCAAATGTTCACTCGCTATGGGTACATTGACGTACGGAGTAAACGGAGATATAAAATAACATTGACAGCATATAATAATCACATGGCAATCGTACAAAACATAGATATGCTTCTTTATCAAGTATTCGGCAATTACATCATAATGTCTCCAGACAAAACATAGCATAGCATAGTAGAACCATCTCCCTTCCCGACTACATGACTCAAGTACATATAGTACACTGGCGGTGGTTAAGGTACCAACTGTTGTGTCCCTTCATTATAACTAATTACTTCATCAGGAATTGTTCCCGAGACAACTAACCAACATGACACGTACATAAGTGCATGGATTATTAATATTAACTAATATCTTATTTACTTATGGCTCACAGCCGACCAAGTACACTCTCGGCCGACTACCTCGACTCATGACAGACTACAAACCCTACGTTTCTGCAGTAGCTTTGCTCCTCCAAATATCTGATTTTTAGATCTGCACAAATTCACCTTCAAAGTTTGCCTTTAGGTCTGTAATAATTTGCCTTCAAGGTCTGCCCTAGTTCGCCTTAAATATCGGCCCTTAGGTCTGCTCTGAATGGGAAGATATTCAATGAAGAATGCTTAGACAAATCTGATCAGATCTTTTCTAAACCCGCTCTGATACCATGTTCGTTTTTAGATCATAAATGCAAATAAGCAGAAAGTTCAACACATAGAACAATGAGTATAGTATTTTTACCCTCGGAAAACCTTCCTATTCGAGGGAGAAAAACCCAGCAAGATATTCTCTTTATAGATCAGAAAGAATAAGTGCAGAAATAACACACAAGATTAGGCCCTAGAAGAGGCCGAGTGTCATACAATAAGTGAATCTTGAATACACAAAAGTAATGACACTTCTCCTTGATGCTAATCTGCTGCTTAGAAAATAGGCCCACTGCTGAAAGAATTTGAACTTGAAAAATGAATTGATTGGATGCCAAAATGAGGAGACACCTTCACATATTTATACAAGACTAGGTGAGCTCACTCTAGAGCTGACCTAGTAATTATGATATTTTGTTTTTATAAAACATGAAAGCCGACCTGCTTTAGCTTAGGGAATACCTCCCGCAGCTATAAAACACTAACACTTAGCCATATTTTTTTGAAATTGATGGTAATGAGTAAATCATGCCTAGATGAAAGTTGGCAAAAATGGCTCACTTTTCTCTTTGGTTTAGTGGCAGTCAGCAATCAGAAATTGTGCTCCAGATCATGGCAAATATTAAGTAAATCGTGCCTATTCAGAATGGTGAAAACAGTCGTTTGTGTGTACAAATCCTCTTGCAAGTTGTCATGTTGCAGTCACTATTTTTACTGAGGATTTCTTGTAGATTGATCATGGTTATAATATTTCAATTTAAATATGAAGTTCTTTATTATGTTGGTTGTGACTTGGAGCTGAAAAAGAATGTATACACGAGAGGCAGCATTGCAAACATGGAACCATATCTAAGGTAGGCATGCCAGTTCAAATGAATCATGCCATGGAGGAGGAGTCTTTTTAACAAGGGAGTTAAATCAGTTTATCATGATATATGAGGTGGCAATCTAGTTAGCTTGTTTTATCATGAATTGTGGCGATCAAAATGATTAAATTGCGTTTAAATTTAAATTATAAACTTAGCACACTTTAGAGGTATTTTATCAATTTTTTGAATTGGCAATGAAAGGCATGAAACAATATATATGAGACATTTGAGGACATAGATTAAAGGCACAACCTTGGTAGCCTAATCAGTACAAAAGACCAAAATATAAATAAAAGTGTGCTCCTTAGACTTAACCATATTTTTTTGAAATCGTTGGTAATAAGTACAATCATGCCTAGATAAAAGTTGGAAAAAATGTCTCATTTTTCTCTTTGGTTTAGTGGCAGTCAGCAATCAGAAATTGTGCTTCAGAGCATGGCAAGTATCAAGTAAATCATGCCTAGTCTGAATGGTACAAACAGTCTTTTGAGTGCACAAATCCTCTTGCAAGTTGTCATGTTGCGGTCACTATTTTTACTGAGGAATTCTTGTAGATTGATCCTGTTTATAGTATTCCAACTTAAATATGAAGTTCTTTACTGTGGTGGTTGTGACTTGGAGCTGCAAAAGAATGTATATATGAGAGGCAACATTGTAAACATGGAACCATATCTAAGGTAAAGGTAAGCATGCCAGTTCAAATGAATCATGCCATGGAGGAGTCGTCCTTTTAACAAGGAAGTTAAATCAGTTTATCATGATATACAAGGTGGCAATCTAGTTAGCTTGTTTTATCATGAATTGTGGTGATCAAAATGATTGAATTGTGTTTAAGTTAAAATATAGACTTAGCACACCCTAGAGGTATTTTGTCATTTTTTTGAATTGGCAATGAAAGGCATGAAATCATGCCATAAAAGAAAATTGAGGAGATAGATTAAAGGCACAACTTTGGTAGCCTAATCAGTACAAAAGAAAAAATATAAATAAAAGTGTGCTCCTTAGACTTAATCATATTATTTTGAAATTGATGGTAATGAGTAAAATCATGCCTAGATGAAAGTTGGCAAAAATGGCTCATTTTTCTCTTTGGTTTAGTGGCAGTCAGCAATCCGAAATTGTGTTTCAGATCATGGCAAATAGTAAGTAAATTGTGCCTAGTTAGAATGGTAAAAACAGTCTTTTGAGTGCACAAATCCTCTTGTAACAGCATGGAAAAATAATGCCTAATAAGTGACAATTTCAGTAGGAAATTGTGCCCTAAAATAGGATGAGTTTATCAGTGATTCATGCCTAAAAAGATGAGTGCATTCAGTGCGCAAATGAGGTGGCACAAGCATCCAAACAAGATGTACCTGAAAATCACATTTTGATTACAAAATTGTGACTAAGACCTAGTCATGCACTTGTCTAGAGCACATGAATGAATTTTGTTTGATGAAATCATGGCTCGCAGAGACATACTTGCATGGATATAGAAAATAACTTTAGGTTCCATTTGCAACAAAAGATGTACAACAACCATATAGACACACATGTTTATATAGAAATTTTTTATGAAATTTTGAATGCAAAACCTTAGTGTTCAGGTGTGAGTGTAGATAAAAAAACAATTATTTGAGATCAAAATTCAAAAAGGGTTTTTGCACGTGCATCTTTGAATAAATAAGATTTCAAGAAGATTCAAGGTGGTGAGTTACAAATGAGTATATGTATTAAAGAGGTCATTTTTCAAACATGAAGTCCCCCTCGTAGAAATTCAAGTTTGAATGTTCAACACATCATCATGGATAAAGGTTTCATAGTGTTTTTTAAAAAGCATACACCATAATGAAAATAGAGGAGAAGATTTAGAGGAACCAATTTTGAGTTACTACATATGGCTCAAAGTCAATATTTTAATATTGTTTACTTGTAGATCAATCGTCATGCAAGAAACGTGAGCTTTCAAGGGATAAATTGTAATAATTTTAAATTGTCAGTTTAATTGACAATTGGATTTCTTATTAGTGGAGTATTTTGTAATTAAGCTTGCACGTCATGCAAACAGTTATAGCTAGATTAGAAATATAGTTAGTTTATTTTATTTATTTTCATGCAATGCTTTGCAAATAGTATAAATAAGTGTCAAATTGCATGCTGTTAAAAAAAATAGTAATTGTCAAGCCAGCCTATTGCTAAAATTATTGTTCACCGAGTGTTATTGTTAAATCCAGAATTCATCATTCAATAGAATTTAGTACACCTGTTTTGCTTTTAAATTATTGAAGTGTTTCTCCTTTTGTGCTTTTGTAAGTTAAAATTTAATAATTATTGAAAGCTTTGTATTGTAGTAAGTGATAGGTTGATAGTTGTAGCATCAAATGCAAATGCCAAGTTTAACTTATAATATCTTATGTATGTGCTTACACCTATCCAATCCATATATACCTGCCTTGCTTAGTCTCTATTTTTAATTGAACAACATAAGCATGCATTCGTAGGATTTGATTTCAGGCCAAAAACATAAAGTCCTTTGTCTTGTGTTGAAAGCGGGTCTATTTTGTGTCAATGAAAGATGTGAATTAAAAATCTTAAACACATAATCTAGAGGAGAAGCTGTTTATGTTTAAAGTAGATAAACAGAATGGACAAGAGATGTCTAGGGAGATAGAGCTTATAGTAATATAAGTGCTTAAGCATCTTATAGTCAGAACCATAGTTCGCAAACTCTTCGAGTACTCGTTGCGATGTCGAGTACTCTCGGGTTTTTTTACCGCACGAGTTTTTATATCGTGGGAGTTTTTACATGTTGAATGGCCAAAAACTGCCAAAAATATTGGCCCAATTTTTTTTATTAATTTGTATAAACAAAACTGATTTCACATACCAACACAACTTCAAATTGTTATATGGTGGAGGAGGAGTCATTTCCATCTACAGTAGGGTGGATATGGAGCCACAATTGAGTGCGAGGACCATACCCTCTACCCCCCAATTTTTCACAAAGTTGGGGAAGACGAAATTGTAAAAAATTGTAAATTTTTACTTGCCTAAATATGAAATTTATGATGATGATTTTCAAAGACAATCATCATAAATTCATAGTAGTTATCAGTTAGTAACTAGCTATTGTATCCACTATCCAGCTTCGCATGATGATGCAATTATTTAATCCATATGTATTCAAGAATCAAATTTAATAGAAAACACTTCTAATGGATTTTTAGACTCATTTGATACGTTTTGTAATTGAATTTTGCAAAGAGATGTGTTTTTTTAAGAAATCTTATTGTTCTTTTAGTTGCCAAGTTTTCCCTTAGTCAAAAATTTGCAAACTATGGTCAAACTGTTACAGTGAGAAGGGAAGGATCTAAGCAGGGTTTGGTAAACAACTTGGCTACAGAGATGTTGGAAGCTAGATCTGAGTTTTAATGATCAAATTGGAAGGGTGTCATCCTACGTTCAAAATTTTACTTGGAGATTTTGTCAGTAAATTTTTTGGAGTAACACCTATCATCACAAATAAATGTGAATTGTGGATTTCCATATGCCTAGGTTCCAAGTCCAAAGAAAATGGTCATGCTTCAGTTATTCTGTTCAAGACAGGTCATGTAACTGGTAAAATAAGGCCTGACATTGAATATGGATGTCTTAGAATTGTTTAATAGGCTGACAAAACCAGTGCCTATTTAAACTGATCATTACAATTTCTATCTCATTTTTGCATCCTATAATATATTTGCAAATTGCAACTATGTAATTCTTAATGTGGTACAGTAAATGTGGCATCTGGATATTAATGTTACTTGCATAAAAACAGAAGGCTTCAAAAATAAATGTGCCCTTTTCTATTTAGCTGTGAGCTGTGGATACTCTCATCAATGTGGAGAAAAAAGATTAATTTCTGAAAAAAATTGGTGAGTGAAACTCTGATTGATTTCTTTATATATGGTATATATTAACCTCTAAGATATCTAATGCACAGAATTGGAAAATCCGTTTTGTGCTTATGGAGTATCTTCCTTCATGTTTGTCTCTGTTGGCATGTCACATGATACACACTTTGTTTGATGGGAGACTGAACAAAGTTACCAGAAAGTACTGGCATTAGAAATTTGTTTGTGTTTTTAGTTTTACTCGTGATTTTCAAGGATGGGGTGGAATTTGTAGGTTTAGCAGAGTAAGCTGAAGTTGCAGTCTTAAACTTTCTGGATTTGGAATATTCTCTAGTAACATGGCCTGTTGGTTTTCTATCGTGTTATTTACAATTGGAATATTGCTTTAGGAACATAGCTTGTTCCACATTACCTTTTAATTTTTCTCAATGTAATATTTTTACAAAGGGATTGTGAATGAATTAACATCCAGAGAGGTAGGCGTATTTGTAGCTGCTAATTCATATTCTGGTTCCCTGCAGGATGACCAAATTACTTCAGTACACAAACTGTTGGGTAGACACTCCATGACAAAAAACTGTGGTCATAGCTGAAGGTTCACCATGACAAGTGTATTGATTTTTTGATTTTTATTTATTTTTGTTCTATTAATTATGACAAATTCATCTCTTGCAGTTCTAACTAAGTTACCTTTAGTATTCATGAGACACTAATCTGATTGGTTGAGTTATCGATTTCTTAACATTCCCTTGCATTCATGGCAGCAGAACCACTGTTTATGCTCAACCCTTGCTACCTGAATTGTGCCCAAAGTCTGTAATTAAGTGCTCTACATTTTCTTAATGCTGAATTTTGAAGGAAAGATAACAATTTTTGTTGATGGATGTTTGGTACTGTCTGCAAGTCTTGTAACAGATTGTTAATTACAAAGTTGGCATTTCTGTGCTTTTTACATTTTCTATATGCTTAGACCGCTAGTATCATGTTGTGAGCATTTATATTGGGTAGAGATCTCTTACGGATCTTCCAAGTTTGTTGTGAGATAAACTAGGAATCCTGCGACTTCTCTTCTGGCTGCCCTACATGATTCCATGATTGGAGGATTTTCTTTGCAAGCTCTTTGTTGCTATTGTATAAGCTAATCTTTATTGAAATTTTTTTGTAACAATTGAAGATGCTACGTAGGGCTTTGATTGACTTGGCAAAAATGATCAACAGTTGCTTAATTCTGTGGGTTTTCTTGGAGCTGCCTGAGTTTGTGTAGGTAGGGGTTTATAATTTATTTTATCTTAGAAATTTGAAATTCATCTGGCTTTGTATATGCTCTTATTGTTTATTATGAGATTTGTTTTGTAACTTTTAACATAATTTATATATGTTGTCCCATTATTTTTCGTAGCCTATAGGCCTGAACAAATGAATGCTCTGTATGGAAAGAAGATTTAGACAGTGACATGTGACTTACAGCAAGCATTTATTGGCATGACAAACATGGCATTGCAACAGGCACTGTATTCTGCTCACAATCGGGATCTTTTCTAAGTGATTTGTTAGGGCAATCAAGCCTGTGTTTGAAAAATCAAATTAGTGTTTTTTGCAATGTTCCACAGCGTTTCAGGGACAGGGATGGTAGGACATGTTTCAGGACAGCAGCCTAGGGGGGAATTTTTTGGGGACTGATAAGTAAGCAATATAGCAGCAATAAAAAATCGAAGCAATATTTTTTTGATTTCATTGTCCAAACTCAGTAAACATAACAGAATTAAAAAAGTATGGTACTAAGTACAACTATCCTTCATCTGGGCTATCAATATCAAAAGAGCTCTCTGAATCTAGGCCACATTGTATGTCAAGCTGTGGTTCCCAAATCAATCTTGATGCCCTTTTCACCTTGTTAATTTGTATAACTTCTTTAGGATCAATATATCAACATGTTGATACTTAGGAGTTTACCAATCTTGAAGTCTTAAGGTACTATGAACTACAAGTAGTTTCTCCGCTTTTATAGAGGTGAGCTTGTTCCTCTTTATTGGGTGGATAAAGTTATAGGTGGATCGATTTCCTCTTTGTAGCTAAGGAACCAACAACTTGTGAGAGTAGGCTATCTCAGCTTTGGGGTATCCTTCTCATGCCATATGCACCATTTAATAGGTTTTTTGTTTTTGTGTAAGAGTGACCCTTTCTACCTTATCCTTTGGAGTGCTACATGTAGGACCTTGAAGATTGGCAAATTGAATCCATTGCCTTTGAAGTCTAGTTCCATCCTAACACTATACATCTTCATTATTAGGAAGAGCACTATCATGTCTAGATGCAAAACACTTGGGACTAAGAGCATATGCAACCATATGAAGAGGGATCTCTATTGAGTTCCACCTTTATCATCTTTATAGGCCTGGCGTGCTTGCTATATAATAATAATTAGGATCCTTGCATAACCTCTCCAAGGTGTATCAACATCCCTGATTTCCTTCATAATAGGAGATATAATAGAGCAAATATAATTGCAAGCAATATTAAAAAATAAGAAAATGATTACAAATATTTGTTTAAAAGAACATATAGAAATACAAATTAAAATCAAATATATTAAATAAAAATCAAGCACCCTTTGCTTCCATCGCCTTCCCATCATTTGGTTTTGATTTAGCCTACTTCTTCTACTACCTACATATCACCATGAGTTGTAGAGCTTTATATACCAACATCTTTTCCATCAAAATAAAATAATTTACATATTAGTCCCACTAGATTTGAGGGATCTTTGTTTGTTTTAGTTTTGAAAAAGAGCAAAATAATGCAATTTAGTGGTTGCTTACAAATATTTGTATGTCTCTAGCATTGTCTTGTGGTCTCATCACCTACTGTATTTTTTTTTAATGCCTTTCAAAGCATTGTTCAAAGCATGTAAAGTCTAGAAATTGTGTTTCTAAGTGCACCCAACTATCAAATGAACTAACTTATAACAAAAAGTTAAATTTGTCACAATTTGCACGACACTAGAATGCCTAATCTCCTTTATGATCACCTTCAAAAGGTTAAATTGTTAATCTACATTCTTACATTTTCCAGAGTAATCAAGAATCAAGTATGAACCAACATGACATGTACAATAATACTAATGAGTGGTTAAGGTCAATTATCAATCCATCCATCAATGACAATGGGACAATTTGTCTTAATCCATGTTTGATTCCTCTATCAATGTGTTCACATTTAAATACTATTTATGGAGGTAGGTATGCAATCTATGTTTTGTAGGTGTACCATAAAATGTTCCAATAGTGATTTTTTTCTTTGAAATAAGGAGAGCATGTCATGTGAAGTGGACTGATAGACAATTTTTTTTTTGGCTATTGAATCATCAACATCTTTATGTTGTTACAAGCTCAACCTTGCCATTATATATTTCCTACTTCTAATAGAAATGACATTCCTCTTCCCTTTATCATAACACTCACTTATCATCAACATTTGATATATTGAATATTCTTGAATATATGGCATAGGTGCATGTCAGCTAGTTTTTGCGATACTCTCCTCAATCAACTTAGCCATATCAACCATATGTTCAAACTTATTTTTATACAAACCTTAACCCAATGTCTACTCAATAAATAGTGCAAAACCTTAGTATAGCTGCCATGGAAATTAAGATTGCAAACATGACACAATCAATGCTTTCTAACCCTTACATTTTTTGATTTATTATTGCCAAAAATGGTAACAAATTGTATTAAAACCTTTTTAGGGGCAAAAGATATTTTTCAAAATTTCTGAGAGGGCAAAGAGCATGCAAAATGGTTTCTTACAACAATAATTGTGTTTTCAAAAGAACGAGAATCCTCACTAGTTCTTTCAACTTCATTTTTCCTTTGGTTTCTGTTGACATTTATTTTTTCAATGTCCATCTCACTCTCATCAATACAACTTCATTTTTCCTTTGGTTTCTGTTGACATTTATTTTTTCAATGTCCATCTCACTCTCATCAATACTACTCATTTTTACTAGCAAATAAATGTATGATATTAAAAAGGAAACTTAAAACAAAAAGAAAAAAAATGTCTCCAAGTATTTGGACAAAAATAAAAAAACGAGTAAAGTAAAAAAAACATCAATGGCAATTGTGGCATATAATGCAATGAATGAAAATGACCTTCAATGTGTAGAGTGGCTACAAATCTTCTTCCTCTTTCCTTCTTTGCCTTTCTTTAATCTTCTTTAGGCTAGGAAAAAACTCAAATAACTAGCAAAAACAAATTTGGGTGTTTGATTTATGTTTAAATGTGTTTAGGGTTGCATAAGGGGCGTGAGAATACTTGTGGGTCCACCATGTCCCTTTTAGTTTTGTTTAAACAAATATTCAAAATACAAGGAGGAGTTAATCTCGTTTGGAAAACAAAATCCTAAAGGTTTTTGGAGAGAATTGCAGCAAAAGAAAAAGAATATTGAAAACAGTATTACTAACGTCTAATGGCTAGAGTATGCTAAGTTTCTTTACGAGCGGGTTCACGAGAAAGACCATCCACCTGTTATAAACACAATGACATAGATGGGTTATAGGCTGAATTTTTAAAATGGGGAAGCGGTAAAGCACATGACATAGATGGGTTATAGGCTGAATTTTTAAAATGGGGGATCGAGACACTTGCCCCTCTCATAAAAAGAATTCTCAATAATGTCACTCGAGAAGGATTTGCAATGGAGTGGATTACCAGTGTGATCATCCCTTTATTTAAAAGTGGTGATATCAATAATCCATCTAACTACCGCACGATTATGGTCAATCCTATCTTTGGAAAGCTCTTTGGGAGCATGATTGAACGAAGGATCAACAATTGGACATAAAATGAGGGCAAAAGGGCAAGCTGGCTTTAGGTCAAGACACTCTACTATTGATCACTACATCACCCTTAGTCATTTGATTGAAATTTTTTGGAACACTCAAGGTGAGGAAGCTTATTGTTGTTTTGTGGACTTTAAGAAACCTTTTGACACGGTACTTAGAGACAAACTATGGAATAGAATGGAGGAATTAGGCATTCCAAATGTGTATAGAGCAGCTGTTCACATGTTTTATGAGAAGGTTAGAGTTAAAATTAGAACAAGTGAAGGTATGTCAAAATGTTTTGGTAGCGACATTGGGGTTAAACATGGTTGCCCTCTATCTCCCATGCTTTTTGGGCTATACATTAACAAGTTGGAAGCTTGGTTAAGCAAGACAGATGGGGATGATATCCAATTGGCAGGTTATGTGGTGAAACTACTTTTATATGTTGATGATCGTATACTAATTTCTAAAACAACTCATGGGTTAAGTGAACATCTGAAAACTCTAGAACTCTTTTGTCAGGAGGTTGGGATGCAAGTGATTATCTCCAAGACCAAAATCATGATTTTCTCTTTGAATAGAAAATATAAGCATAATACCTTTCTTTTTGAAAGCAACCCACTTGAAATAGTGAAATAATACAAATATCTTTGGATTGACTTTCATTATAAGCTCAGTTGGGAGACTTGTCGTATGAAAAAGATACAGGGAGGTTGGAAGGCCTCTTACCTTCTTCAAAATAGGTGTAGAAAAGCCGAGCTTTGGGATTGGAAAACCAAGAAAACCCTTTTTGGTTTGCTAGTTGCTCCGGTTGTACTTTATGGGTGTGAGGTGTGGGGAGGTAGTATGTCGAAGTGCAGTTGGAGACAACTAGAAAGAATCCAGAAACATCTAATAACAAACAGTCTCAAAGTTAAAACCACAGTCCCATATGAAATTCTTTTAGCTGAAACAGGGACTTTTCCACTAGAAGCTTCGGTGTTAACCCGGTTGATAAGCTATTTAAAGAAGGTTGAAAACATGGATAACCACTGTTGGCCTAAATTGGTTATGAAGGATATGCTAGATCGTAGGAAAAAAACTTGGATGAAACAAAACCACAAGTGGATGAACAAGTGGGACATTAATTTACAAGAGTGTCCTAGTACCAATAATGAAATAAAAAACTATGTGACTGAAAAATTTAGAACTGCCATATGGACAAATCAGATTGGGCAAAAAAAAACATACTACATCAAAGAGTTTAGCTCGATGAAGGATCATGGTGAAAAAACTTATTTAGGTGCAGCTATTAAAGAGAAGGCGAGAATGTTAGTGGCACAATTGAGGATGGGATCGCATCACCTTAGGTGTGAAACCGGTAGGTGGAAGATACCCAAGGAAACTTGGGAAGAAAGAACTTGTATTTTTTGCAATAAAGGGGTTGTAGAAACAAAATGACACTTCATCATGGAATGCATTGCTTACGAGGATATCCGTACTCAACATGGAAATAGTTTGAAAGTGGACAATATGCACCAGCTATTTGAGGAAGATAAGATTAATCAAATAGCTAGCCTTCTAGTCAAAATTAATAACATGAGATCCGACTTGGAAAAGAGCATGTAGACAAATTAGGTTTGTTGTGTCTCGGTCCCATAGACTGTTTAGTCTCGTGGACGTCATTAAAATCTTTCATTCATTCATTCAAGTGGATTTAAAAAAGAAACGACAATATTTATTTGTTGTTAGGGATGCTTAGGCTTTCTGAGATGGTCAAAATATGTCTCATATGTACTTGAGGTTGGCAATGGTCAAACATTCCAATGACATTACTTTTTGAATGATGCTAAGGGATCTTCCATAAATTATGTAGATTGGGGATAGCTAGGGGACATTCGTTGTCCAAATGTATTGAGAACACATGTGAGGACATGAATAAGGGTTCTAAATGGGGAGGCATGTCCCTTTGTAACATACTCCCAAGCATGACTCTTTGAAGGGTTTGGTAGAATTGTTATTTTAAAAAATAGTGTTGAGAGGCGTAATTATAGTAGCAAGGGGTGGTGAATTGTAATAACATGAGTGTATTAACAAAAACTATTTAAAAATTGACATATATTAAAAAAAGTCTTAGCTAAATAAAAATAGCTCTTTAAATAATTAAAATAAAATAAACCAAATAAGTAAAATAAAATATTTTAAAATTGATATCTCAATATATTTTAGATAATTGTATTTAAATTATTATAAACTAATTGAACATTTTTTTTATTGTATTGAATGACTATACTTTTTGTCTTTACTTCCATATTTCAAATTAAGAAAACCACTTTTAACCTTCTTTAGCGTGAAAATAAAATTAGAACACTTTTAAATTGCATCAATTAATAACTAAAATTACGTAGGGGAAGTGAGAGATGCAATATTTTTGTGAGTTGTTTACATCACCACGCTAGTCATTTTTGAATATTTAAAAGATTATTTTAGAAAGAAATGTAAGTGATAAAACTTTGCTAAATTATTCTAAAATGCTATTGACTATGCCATGCGAGGAGTTACTGTAAATGGATTGGTTTCTTAATTGATTGATTTATTGAAAGCTTTGGAGCTATTTTTGTTACACCTATAAATGCAAAATGCTCAACTCTCTGTAGAAATTCAAGATTTTTTCATATTCAAAGGTCCATGTGATTAATTTAAGACATATATTTAGTTATTAAGGGAGCAAAATGTATGGAATGCAAATTTAGGTAGGTATGATCTTTTAATTCATTTTAAATATGAGATTTAAAATGACATTTCAAAATGTATTTAGTTGCATTGAAATTGTCTTTGTAGTGTTAGGACACCATGGGCATACACATCATAAATGTGATGTTTAGACTTTAGTTGCATTTATGTCATGTATGATTTTTTTGGGGAGCATTTTAGGCTCACGTCATATTTTCAAGTAGTAATGTGCCATCATTATATACAGTAAAAAATTAAATATTGATTGGTGTATATTAATAGTTTCATGCGTACTAAGTGCTATTTTAGAAAGTAGTATTACACATTTTATATGATTTTAACATAGTAAAGAGTTTTGTGTTTTTCAAGGATTTAAAAGGGTCATTGGACATCATTATAATACTTATTGTATTGTAATGACTTGACTTTATTTGTTGAAGATGTGGTATATTTGGATATAGGTTGGTTTATAATTTAGTCAATTGCATTCAAAGTCTACTACATATGTAGTGATTAGGGTCCAAAAATCTCATAAAAAATTGGGAGTGAGATAAGCAATTTTTTAATGCAGTGTATAACTAGCAGTTTAAATAGATTTCACAACCATTGTGAAAGACATAGATACCTTGACAAAATTGTGATGAGGTTGCATGATAAAGAAATGAGAGTAATTTTACATTGAATATTGTAAAAAGATCAAAATTTTGCATATTCACATATCTTTTATAGCTTTGATATTACACAACCCTAAAAAAGGAGACTTTGTTTTTGTATTTGTTATAATTACAAATACCGTAACCAAGGGATTGAGAAAGAGTCTTAATGAGTCTTTCATGGTTGTGACGAATGTTATGATCTTGTTCTCATATAAACTCCATACTTTTCTTGAATAGTTCCCTTTCATAAGGATGTTGTGCATGGGCTTTTTCAAAGAGTAATAATTTTTTGGTAGCAAATGTTAGTATACGACGACATATTTTTGCTATTATAAACCTTGGACTAAGTCATTTAATTTCATAAATATTTGACTAAGAAGGGGCCGCTTCCTTCTTAATGCACCTTCTAGTTCTCAAGTTCCTGACTACTAGAAGCATTTCATTTTTAAGGGATAAAAATTAAATGATTGCCTATTAATCCTAAGATAATAAACTATTGTTTATATTGTAAACAATAACCTAACATTAATAGTTAAAAATCTTGTGAGATATAGCACATTTTTTAGGAAATAAATCATTTTTTATATTTTACGTCATTAAATCAACATAGCCATTTTAGAGCTTGGCATAATATCCTAAGAAATTTCTAGATGTGATATATGGAAACTAAACATTTTCTATTGGAATATGTCCTTAGGATTCCTCTCCTCAACTCATGTTTGCTTTTAGCTTCGTAAAAGTGCAACAATTGTAAGGAATCTATTTTTTATTTGTAGGATCCTTTGAGCTTGAAGCCCTCAAAAAATGTTACTAAAATAATATCAAGACCCATTGTGTTCCCTTCTACAAATCATTTCTTTCATTTTCATTTCACAAAGAAACTATTTTAGGATGAGAAAAACTCTAGCTATTATTTATCCTTTTCATGGAGGATTATGGTTATGAGATTATCTAAAACAAGAGCGCTTGTTGCTCTTGGAGGTATTTCCCCATAGGTCTAATGATTCAAAGCACAAATTTAGCTTCTTTAGAGTGGAGTTTTGGTGTAATAAAGTGGGTTTTAGATAAAATTGTGAAACACATCCTCTTGTTAATGTGTGAAATCTAGTGAAACAATATATTGTGTATTTGGAGGATGATATTTCATGGAAGATTGTTCAAAGAAGGAAGATAGGTTTCCTAAACTTGCTTTTGCCTCCCACACCTAAGTCAAGGGTGCTCAAAGTGTTAGGAAGGGAAGGGATTGGGGGTGGTGTAGCTGGCCATCCTTGGTTGTTGTGTCGGTAACTTGGTTGCTAATGTATATGTTGTTTAAGGTCCTTTTTAAACCTGCTTGTTTGTTATTTTTGGTGTTTGATAGTTAGGTTATTGTTTTATGGTAGCTTATCTTTTTTGGGTACTTTTTTGCTTTTTTTAAAAAAAATTTGTGCTAGATGTCTTGAGTTGTAAAGGGTTTTGAGGCTCCTTCAAAACATGTTTTACCCATATAATAAAAATATATTGTGTATTTAATTATGTTGATGTGGAGGGACATATCTAGGTTTTCATGGTAAGTGGATTATCAAAAAATCATGATAGTGAATAAATAATAAATATGTTCTATTTGAAATATTTTTAGTATATGTTCATTTCTCTATTGACAAGAAGAGGAAGAGATTCTTGTCATACATTAATACAATTCAACCTTAAATTGTACTTGGCATTTCCTCTAGAAGAAGCAACTATTCTATTGCAATGAATTGCTATATGCAATTAGAAAAATAAAAAACATTTCAATAGTTTGGTTGGGTTTTAACGGAGGCTAGTATGAATGCATGACTTTTAGAAGTGGATAATACTAATGTAAAGGGGCCACTGTAAGAAATATATTGACTATTAGTTCATCATTTGTCTCCTCAAAGAGTGATTGAAATATATATTTTGCTAGAGAAGTTAATGAACCTCCAACCTTCCAATTTACCTATTCATACTTTGCAAAATTTTCCCTATTTCTCTTATTGTATAAACATTTTTTCATGGATATTTGCAAGCCCCATGATACTCAAATGCTATTGCATCCACTTGATAATGTACACAAATTCAAATACATCCATCATGAGTAAGTGCAAACATTTCTTGACCTTAGATTTAATGTGCAATACTTTGCATTTTTGGTGTATCCTTGTCAAATGACCATTTTCAACCAATTACATAGCTCAACAATTGGCCTCTTTCTAGTATTTCTTTCACTAGTATCAAAAAATACACCTTCCTACATTAGATTTTGGGATTTGCTAATTTGACATCATATTTGAGTGTGACAAGAGCTAAGTTATCTTGCAATGATTTACACTCCAATCCATTCTTTCATACATAAATTTTATTTTAAAATAACATTTGGCTAATTTTCATTTGGTAATTTTATTTATAATAAATTTATTTTGTCAAGAAATAGAGGCAACATTTGAATAATTAGCAAATAAAATTGAATATACTATGCAATGAAATCTCAAGGTGGACAAGATAGGAGTGATAGTATTGATGAATGAAATTAATAGTTGCAAATTTAGTGGAGCAATTGGTATTTTCTTTACTGTTGTAGTGTCGGAAATTACATACCCTTGCAATTTCACCTACACTTTTGTATCCACTTTAGTGTCCACCCCCTTAGTGTTTGTGTAGGCTCATCTTAGTCCTTGCATTAGTCCTTTTCCCCTTAGGATGCTCAAGACCCCTTTTCAAAAACTATCTTGCATCAGTTTTATATAACCTTGTGTTTTCGTCGTTTCTCATTGTTTTGAGCATAATTTTTTTGGACACTAGAGCATTGCATGAATGTTTGCATGCCGTGTTAGCATCCTAGTTGTCGCCCACAAAAGGATATAAAAGTCACGGAAAATCCTAACCTGGGAATTGGACATTCCAGCAGGTGACTAACATCTTCTCATGGTCGTTCATTTACTTTGTCAAACTAGGGAACATATACTTGAAATGGAGCGACACTGTATGTGCACTAAGAATCGATTTTAGCCATAACCTACTAGAAATAAATGCATGGAAGGAATTCTATTTCTGATGCAGGAACGTAAGGCAAAGTTTTATCAACTTAAGCATAACTTAGTTAAAGTACAAATCATAACAACTATTACTAAGAAACAAACCATGAACTGGTCTTATGCTGTAGGTATAGACACAGGGATGGATTCCTTATGCTACAGGAACAATATAAGACTGAGTTTTTACTAAAAACTTCCTGGAATAAAATTCTAACTGATAAACAACATGAAATAAACGACTAACTACAGATACTTACTAAGTGGGCCCCCTTAGCAAGCATCAACCAACTATTGAACTCAAAACTTCATTAGCTTTTTATTCATAATTTTGAATCATACACATGTTTGTTCTACTTGTAAGAAAACTAACACAAAACTCTTTCTTTCATTATGATAACTCAAACATACTTTGTTCTATTCTCTTATTTCTAATTTAGTCTTTTTCTTCTCTACTTGCTTACTCACGCAGGAGGAACATTTATTTATAGAAGAGCAACTAACTAACTAACTTAACAGAGAAAGATGCAGACATAGATGCTTCCTAATTCCGAGGAACAGACTTCCATAAATGAAAGTATATCTATTCAACTGATTCAGAGAGAATCTAGCATTCCACTTTTCCTAGATTGATGACCATTTAGATCTCCTCCCAATGACCTAAACAGAGAGTCCTCGCCGGAACAACCTCCTCGATGCTGTGCTAGAAATGGGCTTTTCTGCAAGGCCAAGTTTTGTTGTGCATTGACTTGTTCATACTAACTTCAACAACCTATGGAACACATGGCGATAGAGGCAAAAGAAAGCATGCATATAATAGCACAAAACTCATCATTAATCACATGCATTAAATTCATCTCATTTATCAAAAAACCACATGTATCCAATCAGTCAATTGGGAGGTCAAACAGGGCGAAGAATAAAGTCATACAAAGGTACTATGCTGTAGGAATATAGGAATACTTGCCATAGGATACTACCCATTTTTAATTAAAAAGTTTATAATCACATAGTTCAAAACAACCATTAAAAAGAGTAAGGGTATTTCAAAAATACATTATGATATTCAAATTACGAGCATATTTTGGGCTCATCATTTGCCCCCTACTTAGCCTAATGCTGGTCCTCTAGTATTAACCTTCCTGGTTGTTTCCCTAAAGTCGGTAGAAGTAGCATGGCCTTGCATTGAATTCCTAAACTTGTAGTAGAAGCCTTTGACATTCTCCCATCTCTCATATCTGCGAGCTTCATTAGTTTCATTAATATCTGTGGCCATATAAAGATACAATGGTCACGTCAAAACAGGTGGGTGAAATGTCAATGGCAACCACAATTCAAATATTTCTTGTAGAACTAGTTGTATATACCTTGTTGACCTTCTGATGGCTACTCTGAAATTCAAAGGACTATGAGGCTCAAACTTTCTTAGGCCAACCATCAATTTCTCCCATCTTGTCTTGATTCTGGAAGATGAATGTTTCCAAAACAAGTATAGTTGGCCTTTAAATTCATTATATACCTATTTTCTGAGATCAAATATTTTTATTCTTGATGCAGGATCATAAAATCCATATGTAATAGAAAACCAAGTTCTAAGAACAGTTTGAGGATCTGAGCTTTCTGGTCTCAGGGGAATTGGTTCTTTCCTTTCAGCTTCCTCATAATCCTCTAATTGTTTCCCATAATTAATCTCATTTGCCGCCCAATACATAAGTGACCTCAAGTGAATGTCACCAATGTAAAGAAGCGGATTCCACTCTGTTTCAAAAGGTATTATCAAACCATGCAAATAAAATTCACACAAAGAATTTCTTAACCAATTAGGTGTTGTCTGATAAGCATCATAAAACTCTTTAGCAGAATGAATGATAGGGTCCAGATTTTTGGAAATTCTTATTAATTGAAACCACAAAAACTGTTCCTTAAGACACATTGCATACACCCTAGGTGGTGGTCTACATTCCATGATTTGCCTAGCTACTCTCATCATGTCATTCATTTTTTCCTTTATTTCTTGGATTTCCTGTCTTTGATTTTCAATTTCTTTCTTTAATTTCTTCTTCTCCTCTTCCCACAGACTTTGTTGCATTTCTCTTTTAGCCAGATGGCGGAGACTTAGAGTTTGAAGTGTTACAGGCCTCTAGGTAATTTTAAGATACTCTAAATACTCAACCAATAATGTTCGTTTGTATACAACCAATGCACGACAAGGTTCTGAGGGCAATGGTGTTTCATTGAATATCTTAGTTTGTTCAAGTTCTTCTTCTTGCTGTTCAAGAAGGGATTGTGCTTCTCCTGAAATTCTCTCAACTACATTTGCCAAATCATTAAGGCTTGGCATCCTCTTTTCATTACTACAACCCTGCTGTATTTCCTCAGCTTCCTCTGTTTCTGTTTGTAACTCCTTAGGAATAACAGAGGAGCTATGTGGAACATTCTCAGATATACTCTGAGAATCCTCATGAATAAGCTCCTTAGATTCCTCCGAAATAACTATAATTTCAGGTTGGTCAGAAGTTGAGGTAGTTTTACTATGTTTTCTTGTTAAAGCTCTTCTAGGCAATGTAGCAGATGCAAGAGGTTCTTTTGCAGCTTTCCTCTTCTTAGATTGTCTAGGGGATTCAGACTTAGCAGGAGAGGATGATGATGAAACTGTAGTGACAACAGGTGTTTCTGCAAGAAAAAGCTGGGTAGCACGCTTTCGCTTTTGTGTTTGAGGGTTTGCTTCTGGGGTATGCTCAGCACTAGACGGTTCTCCTACTTTTGTTTTCCCTTTTTTTTTTTCTTGTAGCAGACCTAGTTTTTATTTGGGTAGAGGGTTCAACAGTGGAGGCTGCAGGACTAGGCGATTCTTGCTCAACTTTCCTACTTGTAGACTCTACTCTCTTTCTCTTTTTCCTGGGATGAGTAGGGAGTGTTCTGGGAGGTTCCGGAGTTTGCAGTCCTTTCTGGGCAGCAAATTCTTTCCAAGAAAGGGGTTATACATCCCTCAAAAAACATTCAATCAATAATTTGATAAGGGCATGATGGGTGATGAAATTATCTTTACCTTTCTGAGTTTCGTTGGCACTATGCTCCAAAAGATTTAACAAGAAATTTGGGACGTTGACAGTTAACCCGTGCCTCATATGACTTAAAAATTTAAAATGGTAGGAATGCAAATAAGAAAAGCATCCTTCACAAGTCAAATGCCTAATTATGAAGGAGGCGTATTTTGTATATGGATAAGGCAGTGAGACCCGTTTGCATCCTTGCTTTGAAACCTCAAAGGGCCCATCCATTGGTAATGTGAATTCTACCATGGAAGAGACAACATACCTCTCTGAAGAGAAGTTCTCTCCTACTGCTAGAAGCCCAGTCACTTCAGAAATCCGTTCCTCTATTATAGCAATTGTTAAACCCCATACTGTAGCCTCTCCTTCTGAAAGAGTTCTTAAAAGTTCACCTACAACTTCCTCGTTGAAAGAATCTATCCTTAGAAAATAGTTCAGACATCCGCAAATACTGAATGCCTGAACTATCTAAGGATCTTGCGTTAAAGCCTCATGAGCTGCTAGCTCATGTCTTACTAGCTGACCACCCATTTTAAAAAATTGACTCTACTAAAATCTCTGAACTTAACCTCTTCTTGAGAATTTGAAAAATACTTTTTCTTTGCTCTGTTTCTTTTCAGTTTCGGCTTGTTTACCTTTCTTTTCTTTCCAAAAATGATATAAAGGACAATTGCATGCAATGATTTTTAGAAAGTACTTAATTAAGCAGTTAACTTGTTGATCAGGGAAAAATCACACATTCATTCTTGGGAAGTACAATTTAAAAAATTATTTTTAACAAATGTGGCACTTGGCAAAAGAAAAAGTTTTGAAACAAATTATCCCCGCCCCCTACTTAGGATTTGACATGTGTCCTCACATGTTGGAAAGGGTAGGCGAAGTATAAGCAGTAATGACTGATAGACACTTGCAATATAGGAATAAATGAAATAAATGAATGATGTGAGAAATAAAAAGAATATCGCGTACCTTGTATTAAATGCCCGCGGATTATTGGGAGATATCACAACGCAGTCGGAAATGACTGCTTGAAAAAGAAATCATAAATGGAGGTGGTACAGTAGGATGGGTGACGTGAAAAAGATAGTGGAAATGAATGATGACGATGGATGGTGATGGATGGTGATGGAGAAAGTGGTTTTCGTAAAAAGAAAACCTTTATCATGGACGTACAACATAGTTTTCAAAGAGATGCTACAGGAAGAAGACTGAAGCCTTTCACTGCATGAAGATCAGTGGCCGCATCTGAAACAAATTGCTTCATAAATTGTTCTTTGGATGTAGGTTTATGATACAACCAAAGTCGGTGTCCATTAACTAGCAATTTGAAGCGGACAGGATCGATTGTAGCCAACTGAACTGAACCATTATCAAATATATTTTCAATTTCATACGGACCAAGCCATCTTGTCGTAAGCTTACTTTGATTCTCTTTATACCTGGAGTCATAAAGTAGTGCCCAATCACCAGTGGAGAAATGCTTAGTTCGAATATTGTGGTCATGCCATTTCTTCCTTTGCTGCTGGATAGTTTCAGTGTGCTGTAGGGCAGCTTTCCTCATCTCATCCAATGCATTCAGCTGTAGGAGGCATTCCTTTTGGGATTCTAAAAGGTCAATTTGTAGCTGAAGAGCAGTCCTTAAGGTCTTATGTTCAAATTCTATTGGCAACATAGCAATCTTGCCATAAAGTAACTCAAAAGGGGTGAACCTTGTAGTTGTTTTCCATGTTGTCCTATAGGCCCATACTGCTTCTGGAAGATGACTGTTCCAATCTTTCTTATGTAACTAGACTGTTTTTGTAAGGATTGCCTCCAATTCTCTGTTAGTAACCTCTGCCTGACCATTGGCTTGAGGGTGATATGGGCTTGACTTTCTATGCCTGATCTTGTAGTCATTCTTCAATGCAGTAATCAGGTTTGAAGTAAATCGAGTTCCTTGATCAGTAACAAGCTCTCTTGGGATTCAAAACTGTGTAAAAATCTGTTCATAGAGGAACTCAACAACTTTATTGTCACGGGCATGTGTCATTGCTTTTACTTCCACCCACTTGGTTACATAATCAATGCAAACTAAAATTTAGGATTTTCCATTGGATGAAGGATCAATAGGCCCAACAAAATCCATTCCCCACTTATCAAAGGGTCTAACTACCATTTGTGGATATAGGGGCATTTCATCAGACTTTGTTGGTCTCCCCATTCTTTGACATCTGTCACATTTTCTGGTGTAGGCCACAACATCTTTGTGTAGTGTGGGCTAATAGTACCCTATATTAAGCACTTTCATTGATGTTTTTGATACACAGTGCCCACCACATGGCTCATCATGACAAGCATGCAAAATGTCATATGTCTCATCTTCTCTCACACACCTTCACATAACTTGGTCAGGTCTTGTGTAAAACAAACAGTCTGCAATCCATGAAAAGTTAAAACTTTTCTCAATCAACAGTCTTCTTTCCTTTGGTGAGAAGTGAGTTGGAATTTTGTTTGCTGCTAAATAATTTGCAATATCTGAATACCATGGAGTTTGAGCAACAATAGCAAACAAATGTTCATCAAGAAAGCTATCATCAATTACCTCTGAGGTGGCAGGTGTAGTTGTTTGAAGTCTTGATAAGAAATCAACCACCACATTTGCCCTGCCTGACTTGTCAATAACTGTGATATCAAATTTCTGCAACAATAGTAGCCACCTTGCTAATCTACCAGATATGGCAGGTTTATTCATGAGGTACCTTATGGCTACATGATCTGTATGAACAAATATTTGGTAACCAGTGACATAATGTTGAAACTTGGTTAGAGCATACACAAATGCTAGCAATTATTTTTTTGTGACAGTGTAGTTTAATTCTGGGCCTTGTAGGTTTTTGCTAATGAAATAGATGGCATGTTATATGGAATTCTCCTTTTGTCCTAACACTGCCCCTATGGCATAATCAGAAGCATTTGCATGTATATGAAAGGGCATACTCCACTTGGGTCCTTGGAGAACAGGTGCTTTAGTAAGTAAGTTCTTAAGCTGCAGGAAAGATTTGTTACAAGCCTTGGTCTAGTTAAATTCACAATCCTTAGTCAGTAAGGCATACAAGGGACTAGCTATTTTGCTGAAATCTTTAATAAATCTTCTATAATATCTAGCATGTCCTAAGAAGCTTCTAACATCCTTTTGTTTAATGGTGTTTGCAAAGTTAGAATGACTTCTATTTTTGCAGGATCAACTTGAATTCCCGTTGGAGAGATATGATGGCCTAAAACAATTCCTTCGTGCATCATCATAAAACACTTCTCACTATTTAAAGACAAATTGTGCTCCTGACATTTTTTCAACACTTTCTCGAAATTTGCTAATGCTTCTTCATAAGTAACGCCATAAGTGGTGAAGTCATCCATATAGATTTCCATAGAATCATGAGAAATGTCTGCAAAAATAATAATTACCGCCCTTTGAAATGTCGCAGGTGCGTTACATAGAACAAAAGGTAGGATAGAGTAAGCAAAAGTCCCCCATGGACAGGTAAAAGTTGTTTTGTTTTGATCCCCTGGGGAAATTTTAATTTGATTATACCCACTATATCCATCCAAAAATGAAAAATACTTTTTACTAGAAAATGAGTCCAACACTTGATCAACAAATGGCAGTGAAAAGTGATCCTTTTTAGTTGCTTTATTCAGCTCTCTGGAGTCTACAAAAACTCTTTATTTTCCACCTTTTTTAGGAACTATCACCAACAGATATACCCATTGACTGTCTGAAATAGGGTAGATAGAACCAACATCTAACAACTTTTGGAGCTCATTTTTAACTATTTCCCTAAGTGCTGGGTTTATCCTTCTTTGAGGCTGCCTAACAGGTGAACAATCTTCTTTAATGTAGATCCTATGAGTACAAAGTTGAGGATCTATTCCTTTCATATCCCCATATTCCCATGCAAATGCTTTGTGTTGATCTTGTAACATTGTTACTAGGGTAGTCTGTTAAGATTGAGGCAACTTATTATTGATATTCAGACTGTGGCCTGGTGATAGCTCAATTTTCTTGGTAAGATCATTCATGGAATCTACTAATAAAGGTGGTGTTTGTATTTCTTATGGAATCAAATGTTGATAGACTGCAAGAATTTTAAATGGCAGGCTCTCAGGATTTAGTTGTTGCAGGAAGTACTGCTGAGGACAGTTATCTAGAACAGATGGGCTACTCATATCAGAATTGGACTGCAAAATTTGTAAAAGTAGGTCATCCTCACTCTGAAGTTGGGAAAATGGATTAGTTTGCAACATCATTAAGTGAGCCAATGAACTGACTTCTTCAATTTTCTCACCTAAATCTAGCCAAATTGGCTGAGACAAGTCTAGCTGAGGCTGGGTTGGTGGGTACAAAGCCAATATTTTTGTTGACTGACCATCAGAAATTGTCATGTCTCTTGAATGAAATCCTATAAAAGCATCACCTGTGCCTAACCATGGTCTACCTAGGATGATAGGATATCCTCCCAAGGTTGCTTAGTGGACAATATGGTGAAATCTATTAGGTATTCCCAAGACTCAAGGTTGAAAATTATATCTTCCACCATGCCATTAGGTGCTACCGTAGAACTATCAACAAGCTATAGGACGGTAGGTTTAGACCTAATGGTTAGGATATTCAAATACTCCATAGTATGCTTGGTCATTACATTGATTGTTGCACCAAGGTCAACCAAAACATTTTTTATTAGCTGACCATTAATATTGATTTGTACCACAGGACTCCCAGGGTCAGCATATTTTGGCATGACTACCTTCCTAACATAATATCTGCCAAATGTCCTAGGACATGGATAGTTTGGGGATCCTTTTTTTTTCTTGCAGGTTTCTTCAAACAGGCCTCGTTAATGGCTTTCCCATAGATTGGAACATCTTTAATAGCTTGAAACAAAGGGATTTGAATGTGCACATTTTTTAGCTGATCTAAAATATCAAAGGTAGGCTCTTCCATAGACTTGGGTGAATTGACTTGCAATCTCTGAGGAAAAGGTGGTTTGGATTGATGCGACAGGACAGACTCTTTAGAAACTGTATCCGATATGGGTATCTATTCCGCAGGACCAGTCAGTTGCTTAGAGGGAAGATTTGGAATTTCAGTAATTACTGGCGGCTGTGGAGCAGGTAGGGTAGTTCCAGACCTGAGATGGATATCATGAATATTTAGAGCATAGGTTGGATACTGATTGGCTTCTGCAAAATACATAGGTTGTTGTTGCTACTACTTATTATTGGGATTTGGCAATGGTTGAGCAGGCATAGGCGTTTGTTTTGGAGGGCCAGTATTTGTGGCAAGTTCCATAGGGGGTGGAATGAGGGCTTGAGTTTGTGGTTGCTGAAGATGCAAAAAGCCAGGGGATTGGTTCAGCAATGACACCAAAAATGGTTGTCGCCCACAAAAGGATATAAAAGTCATGGAAAATCCTAACCTGGGAATTGGACATTCCAGCAGGTGACTAACATCTTCTCATGGTCGTTCATTTACTTTTTCAAACTAGGGAATGTATACTTGAAATGGAGCGGCACTGTATGTGAACTAAGAACCGATTTTAGCCATAAGCTACTAGAAATAAATGCATGAAAGAAATTCTATTTTTGATGCAGGAACGTAAGGCAAAGTTTTATCAACTTAAGCATAACTTAGTTAAAGCAGAAATCATAACAACTATTACTAAGAAACAAACCATGAACTGGTCTTATGCTACAGGAACAAACACAGGGATGGATTCCTTATGCTGCAGGAACAATATAAGATTGAGTTTTTACTAAAAACTTCCTAGAATGAAATTCTAACTGATAAACAACAGGAAATAAATGACTAACTATAGATACTTACTAAGTGGGCCCCCTTAGCAAGCATCAACCAACTATGCAAGAATTGAACTCAAAAATTCATTAGCTTTTTATTCATAATTTTGAATCATACACATGGTTGTTCTACTTGTAAGAAAACTAACACAAAACTCTATCTTTCATTATGATAACTCAAACATACTCTGTTCTATTCTCTTATTTCTAATTTAGTCTTTTTCTTCTCTACTTGCTCACTCACACAGGAGGAACATTTATTTATAGAAGAGCAACTAACTAACTAACTTAACAGAGAAAGATGCAGACATAGATGCTTCCTAATTCCGAGGAACATACTACCATAAATGAAAGTATATCTATTCAACTGATTCAGAGAGAATCTGGCATTCCACTCTTCCTAGATTGACGACCATTTAGATCTCCTCCCAATGACCCGAATAGAGAGTCCTCGCCGGAACAACCTCCTCGATGCTGTGCTGGAAATGGGCTTTTCTGCAAGGCCGATTTTTGCTGTGCATTGACTCGTTCATACTAACTTCAACAACCTGTGGAGCACATGGCAATAGAGGCGAAAGAAAGCATGCATATAATAGCACAACACTCATCATTAATCACACTCATTAAATTCATCTCATTTATCCAAAAACCACATGTATCCAATCAGTCAATTGGGAGGTCAAACAAGGCGAAGAATAAAGTCGTACAAAGTTATTAGGCTGTAGGAATATAGGAATACTTGCCACAGGATACTACCCATTTTTAATTAAAAAGTTTATAATCACAGAGTTCAAAACAACCATTAAAAAGAGTAAGGGTATTTCAAAAATACATTATGATATTCAAATTACGAGCATATTTTGGGCTCATCACATCCCACGACATTTTAATGTTTAAATGGCAGTTCCTGAGTGTCTTTCCACTTGTTAACTACCTTGGTCAATGGAAACAACTTGGGATGGCTTGTAATGGCTTGAGAATCTCTTTTTCCCTCCTCTTCTATCTTTAAAATCTATCTTTTCACTTCTCTTGGTCTCTCTCTTTGAAAGAACTCTCTTTCTCTCAAAATATCTTACTCTCTTGCTTGCACAACTCTCTATAGGTTGCTACAAGAGTTTCAAAATTCTCACAACATTCTGTACAATTCTCTTGGCTCTCACATCTATCTCTTTCTTTCTCTCTCTCTTTGGCTTCCTCAAGCCTTGCAATTAATATATATTTGTCGTGTCCTTGAGCATCTTGGGATTTATCACATCCCTTCTATGCATTTTTCTATCTCGTCTATTTATCATTTTATCTATTTGTCTATTTGGTTGTCCATGGAGGTGAAAACACTGAAATGAAGTTTGACTGAGGCAAGCCCCTAAATAGCCCCAATTTTTTTCTTTTTGTTATGTGTGTAGGTATCAAAGGTGTTTTTTTGTTGGAGGCTTCATTCTTGGACCTTTTGTGAGCGTTTACTTTCTTCCCTTTCTTGCTTCATCATTTCCTTTCCATTTAATCTAGTTCATGTTCATTTCTGTTATTCTATTATTTTTATGTATTTATGAGATTTTAGTCATCAAATAGTTAGTAGGTTCTTAGACATTTTTTTGTGATAAACTTAGTTTTCATCTGTACGAGACTATAGTGCACTATGGGGATGTTTGTATGCTGTGCTATCATCCCTGACTGAAAGCTTGCCAATTTTTCCAAAAAACCTTTGCAACCTTCTCTTTGAGTGTTTTGAACTCTCACCATTTTATCCCATTACCTGAGAATTGATCCCTGTGGTAGTTGAGGACCATTTGCCTCTTGAGATCTTGTCATTCTTGAGGGTAGCAAACTTCCTCCTCTACAATTGTATTTCCAAATATTTGAGCTAATATGCTTATGAAGGAATTTTTGGGTAAAATTTTATATTACCCCTCTTTATATGTTGCAAGATTCTTGGCTTTTATTGAATAATCATATCATCTACATTTTTTTTTAATTTTTAATTATAATGTGTTTTAATACTCATGCAACATTTTATATTAAACTCCAAAGGATGATTTTACAAAACAAATGAGAGAAGGATTGAGTGCAGGAGGAAGTCTGCTCTGCAACGGGCGGATGGGAAGGCTGCGACTATGGACACAACTTTGGTTGCAACTAGTGTCTGCCATTATTAGCAGAATCAATGGTCTGCTCTGCAATGGGCGAATGGGAAGGTTGCGGCTGTGGACACGGATTTCGCTGGGGGTGTGGACGAAGGTTATGCTCTTGGTATGTGTGATGAGGGCACTGTCCCTATTTTTGTCCTCTTAAATGGCGCTTTGCGTTCTACTAAGGGTCTGCTCTTTGAAACTCTTTCGTGCCTGGTGCGGATGTTCCTGTTGGTAGCGTTGTCCCCGTTTTTTCTCCCGTTGGGGGCTCCTCTGGCCTGCTTCCTATCTCCAGACTCTCTTCCGCTGGGGGCTCCTCTTCCTCGGTGCCTAACCCTGGTCTCTCATCCGTTGGGGGCCCCTCTGCGTTGATGCCTATGGCTGAGCTTGTTTGTGGGCTTGCGGGCTATCTCCTGCCCATCATTTGGTTCCTCATGCTATTGTTGTTGTGGGGAAGGCCAAATATTTTTCTGATGCTACTAGGGGGGGTGCTCGACCTCCATCTCATGCTCGTAGGTCCCTACCCAGTGCCTGGGATTCCCCTATGGTTGTTTGTGTCCTGAGATCATTGAAAATGAGGAATATTATTTGAAAATAGGTGTGGTTTGCAGATTCAATGGCCTATGGCCCTCCCTCCCGAATCTCCATGATTGGGTGTCAATTTCCTGGAAGCCTTTGGTTGTTGAGGAAATCGAGCTCTACCCTAGCACTAGGGGTTTCTTTATTGCTACCTTTGCCTCTACTCTTTAGCGAAATAGTGTTTTGGATAGGGGGTGGATGTGGGGTATTCATTCTCTATCCATCAGGCCCTGGTCTCATTCTTTCAACCCCCTTACGGAGACGTTGAACACCAGATCGATATGGGTATGTCTGCCTAATCTTCCTCTCCAGTTTTGGTAGGAATCTTTCTTTGAGGCCATTGGCAACTCCATTGGTTGATTCCTTATGGTGGATTCTACAACTCGGGAGTTTGGACATACTACGGTTGCTCGGTTGTTGGTTGATCTGGACATCTCCGAACGTCTCCATGGGGATGTGGTTTTGCTGGTGGAGGACAAACCTTGGAAGCAACTCTTGGACTATGAGGGTCTCCCCTTCTGGTGCAAGAGGTGTTTTTTTGTGGGTCACTTGGTTGAAGGATGCTCTCTTGGACCACCTCACAGTGGGCTCTCCTTCAAATTCTTCTTCTGTTGGGGAGGAAAAACTTGCTGCTCCTCTCCTAAACTTCCCTACCGAGGATCCACTTTTAGATTAATTTGTTGACGCTGTTAAGATTGTGCCTGACCAATCTTCAACTTTTGTTGTCGCTGCTTTGTCAGTTCCGGTCTGCCCTTTGCAGAATACCTCTTTTGTTCTTGTGGTTGAATCGATCTCTGTTACTCTGCTGCCGTTTCCATCTTTTCTTGGTGGCTCCTCTCCTGTGGTGTCAGGGGTGGAGCCGCTCCTCTCTCCTTCCCCATTGGTTCCTTGTTCTGAGCCTCCTTGATCAGTTGTTTTGTGGAAGAAGAAGGGGCTCCCCCATTCTGTTGCTACTTCTTAGCCCCAGACTCGTGGAGCCAGCCTTGACCACTATGTTTTTGGGTTTGCTTAAATTCTTTGGGTTTCTACAACTGTCAGTCAGCTGTTGCTGGTTGTTCCTCTAGTTCAAGTTCTTCTTGAACTATGTTTTCTTTTGGCCTTTGAGCCCTATGTAAAGGGTATGACACCCTGTAAATGCTTCTTAACTTTTCAAAGACATTTTATATTACATATTTTTAATTTGTGACTTTCTAATAAATATCAATTTAAGTGCATGAGAAATTTTCATAGTAATTAAGTAGATTATGAAACTTTGATTATTTTTGGGTACTCTTTCTCACTTATGTGAGTGAAAATTGGAGAACCTAAGATGAGTGTGCTCATGAGTAGTCAAAATATGTGCCAACTACACCTTGTTGCCAAAGAATAGATAACCCAATACAATTTCACCCATGAGTAACCCAAAAGTGTGTAGAAGCACACACTTAATGAATCAACTTAATAGCAAGATAAAAATGTAAACCACTTGTCATCCAAAATTTTGAGACATAAAATATTGCTCCTATGGTAGTAAAAATTATGCAAAAATGAAGGTATATGATGATCTCACTCCGTGCATATTAATTAAGAATAGATTTGAATAATGCAATCTTAGTTGTTTAGGTATTAAATAATATGCTACAATAGTTGTTGAAATTTATGAAATGCTACAACAAAAAATCCAAAATGGATAATTTGAGAAGTATCTAAGTACTATGCTTGAAGAACTCAAAATAAAATTTTTGATGCCCCCTATAAGATGAGATTAGAGAGAAAATATAAAGGCCCCTAGAAAGAGAACATGAACCTATATAGAGATGCATAAATCAATTACTCTCATATTTTCAACATGAGTCTCCATTAAGCCAAACTTTCAGATTTTTAACTTAACATGAAGATTTTGTAAGCTACCCTTTTGGATTTTTAACTTACAACTCAAGTGTAAAAGTATGATCAATAAGAACACATATCCATGGCCTCAAATAATACATACTGAATTAAATATTTTGTATTCTCAATATGCTCATTATCAATATCCTAATGGGAAATTATAGGTACAAAATGTCATTGTTCCTATCAACAACAAAGAGACTGAGAGCATAATTATCCTCTATGGAAATTGAGTGAAACTCTAAGAAATTCATAGTAGGTTGTCACTCAATATTATAAGTATTAGTATCTATATTTTCAATTCTTAACTCGTCATCAATTGGATTGTCAACAACATTCTATTAGGAGTAGACAAGCTTGATAGGCTTTTATACCATTGCCAAGCAATATCTATAATGTTGAGTTTATTATCAACTAGATCTTGACAAAAAAAATCACATTAGTAGTAGATGATCCATAATTTAAAATGGTGGATTATACTCTTCTATATGATTTTGACAAAAGGGGTTTCTATGTTTCCCACCTAGAATGATCTATCCGTCTAATATATATGCCTTACTAAGTTGATAGGCATATATTTGATATAATATTATTTTAAAAATGTGTGATGATCATGTAATATAAAAGGTTGGAGATCAAAATAATCATGGGAGGTATATTCTTAACATCCATAATGGCAAAATGTTTAGACTTGATAGATTTTAGTGCAAGTTGGTTTTGATTGACATGACATGTATTGTATCTATGATGGGTTATGAAAAATGATTTTTGATTGAAACCCAACATTATTATATGGCATATGAGGGGTCATACACTACTCAAAGAATGAACAAGGATATTTTTATTTTTTCTAACACTTTTATGTGACACAAGAGTTGACTTATCGCTTTTCTTCGAGGATTTTTTTTTCTTACCAACATTTTGAGTTGAATTGATTGAAGAATGAATATTATTATTTTTTTTGTATTGATAATCATTTACAATATTATTTTACTCATACAAGAAACAACATGAGAAAAACACATAATAGCTCCTTTCGAGCAACCACACTAGAAATAACCCATGGAAGATCAAGAGTCACACCTTATAAATCCACTTATATCGAAACTACTTCCACTAAAGCCAACTAAGGAAGACCAAGAGTCACCACTTAGAATTCCAACATAGATGTCCCTCTGGGATTCGAACTTGGGTCTCCACATTGAGAATTCAATGCTTTAACTAACTAAGCTCAACCCCTTGGACATGAATATTATTGTTGATAACACTTTTCTTATTTTTAAGGAATTGAGTACTTTTCTTGTGGTTGATCTTGCAACATATTAATTTCTTGTTGCAACATCTTGAATTGGTTGTAAAAATACATGAATAAAAGGCTTGTATTGATGCCCAAAATTTTGAATTATCTCTACTTAATATATTTTTACATTAACTTGTAATATTAACATGACATTAGTGTAAAGTGTGGACATGATTACAAAAAATATACACACTTCTAAGTCAGAATCCACTCATAATTCTTAGAGACAATATGATTCACAACACCTAATGGATTTTGTTGTCAAGTGGAAATGAATGGGTTACTTATCAATCCAAGAATATTCCTTTTCTATATATCACCAGATTGACCTATTGACATGATTTTCCATCTGACATATACCTATTAGTATGTGGAGGAGAATCATCCTTTCGATATACCTATTTTCATGTGAAAGTGATGTGAAAGAACACAAGAGTATTGAGGTACATGAGACATGGGCAGCATGAAAAAAAAATTCTCCCTACCAATAATAGTTACTTAGAAATAAATCAAAATTTTTGTCTATCAAGATTTATGTCTTACACTAATAACAAATTGGTAATAGAAGGAATGGAAATAGAAATATCAATCTCCTTATTTCTCTAATAATTTATAAGGATGAATTGATGTACGTTGTTTTAGAAAATATATCAAGTGTTGGGTATAGTAGTTCAATCACGATGAAATGACCTATAAAGTGAACCATGAAAGAGTCACATGAGGAATTAAACTCCTAGGATCACTTGCAAAACAAAAATAACCTTCCACAAGAGAGTAGAAAGATAATAGATTACTTGATTATGGATGAAATAATGGTACAATGGTACTCAAGATTAATGACACAACATTATGTACACATGAGGCATTTCTTATATAAGCAAGGTTGAGAGATAAGACACGACAAGATAGTGACAAGTGTCTTAATTCTATTCCATGAGACAACTAAAGATTACATGTGGACTTGAAATTCCTAAATCCTTAAGTAAACTTAACATTTGAAATGCGTGAATATGAACTAAATGAAGAATCAATTAGGCAACATAACTTGTTCTTCCTATATGTTAAATATCACAAGAGTATAGAGGTACATGGAACATGGGTAACATGAAAACATGATTCTCCTTATCATTGATAGTTTCTTAAATAGAAACAAAAATTTCTTTGAATTAAGATTTATATCTTGTAATAACAATAAATGGGTAATAGAGGGAATTCAAAAAAACGATAATTTATTTATTTCTCCATAATGGTTTATAAGGATGATTCATGTATGTTGTTTTAGAAACTATATTTTGTGTTGGGTCTAGTAATTCAATCATAATGACATGACCTATAACTATGAATTAGAGGTACCTTGAATACCAAAGACTGATTATTTAATTTGAAATTTTTTAATTAATAAAAAATAAAGGACTTGAGATATGCAATGGCCCACTAAAGTGAAAAAAATACCTAACATGACTTCCTAAATGACCTTCTAAATGAGTTTTCCGCTTTCCAATAAAAACTCCCCTTTAATAAACTTTTAGTTTTAAAATGAAACATGATCATATTATAATATATGAAAAATTTAAAACACCCCTAATTTTAAAACCATGGAATTATCTCAAAGTTAAAAATATAAATTTTGATTAGCATGGGAGTTATGGATGAGAAAGGAATTGCCAAATTTAAGCATGCGAAGAGCCACTCTATAGTGATCTTTGAAGAGTCTAGGACGATGAAAAAGATTGCTTAGTATTTTATAATATTACACTATAATATAATCATCATCACCTTTTTTTTATTCACTTCTAGTTGGGCATTGAGACCCTATAGTACATCAGTATTAAAATGCAAAATAATAAGTTTCATCGATAAAGCTAATTGTAGAAGATATTGTACCGATTGTTGGACAATATCAACCATATATATCCATTCTTTATACCATAGAATTATTTATCTTGATTCATCTAGGCCCCTAGAAGACTTGGTTAACATAGAAAATAATCCAATAGATTGATTAATACCATATTTAGAAAAAAAAATGAATGTAATATTTGTTATATATTTTATATCATAAAGTGCACAAATTGATACATGCCCTAGATAAACCACCTTCTCTATTGTAGTCCACAAAGAAGAGTTTATAAATGAGCATGGAACTCATCAATAAAGAGAAAGTAGAAATTTTAACCCATAGAGGGTGCATATGTGAACCCTAGAGCCACTATTGATCTAGGAAAGATGTTGAGTTTCTCCACTAGAGGATTTCATAAAATAATATGTACAAAAAATATGTTTGAAACCACATATCCCACCTTGTGTTGAGCTACCAATACCTTCTCACTACCTTTCACTAAAGAGTAATTTTCTCTATGCTTTATTAAGTCATTACATTTAGCTTAAAAGTATAAATATTTAGAGAAAATTCGATAAACTTTAATCTAGTCTTTATATGTAAAAAGAATGAGTAATTCAAGATCCATTCAATCTCAATAAAACATAAGAATTTTCACATTCAATCTCACTTTTTCCTACTATTTACATTGATTGGATGATCTAGTAGATGCACAATAGTGTTTTATTGTAAGGAGTGCATTCTTTGTTTTAAATGGCTACACGACTTCTCACAAGGTAGGACTCAACATAAAGGAGATCCAATAATAATTGTCTGAAAATTCATAATAAGCATAAACAATTTTATCCCTAAGTATTTAATATCTTCATTTGTAAAATCTCAAATATTTCTCCCTTCTACAATTATAGATTTTACTCAACTTGGGTTTAAATATCTAGCCATAAAAATTAAATAGTGATGAAACATAATACATAAGAATTTAGAGAGGGATGGAGAAATTACAAAAATGAGAAAATAACATTCCTTATTCATTCTTCTCCTTTTACCAATGCTTTTCATCCTACTTTAACATCAATGTTAGGCTTGAGAATATAGTGTAATAAAATATTGATACATGAATGAGAGTTGGACAACCAAAAGAATATTCAATGAAAGGTTCCCTATTATACTATTCATTACATTTGTAAAATTAAGATACAATATACATATTTAAGAATCTGAAAATGAGTATTCAATTCATCTTCTAGATGAGTATTTAGCTTCTAGTGTAGCTAGGAAATATAACATATAAAGTATTATCCTACAACTCAAGATATTCTAGTTCAATTGGTTCATATATGGGGGTGACTTTTGTGCCGATGTATTAAAAGGAATAGGTTGAGTTTCTTTATTTGGTTCTTTTGATTCAATAATTATAAGAAGCTTAGGTCTTTGAATTGTTTTTCCTGACCTGAGTTACAACTCATTAATATCAAGTGTGTTAACATGATATGTTGGAAATATAGAAACCTTGTAATTAAAAATAGGTTGATCCATCTTATTATTTGGATTGGGTGTAGTTTGTGTAGGAATTGTAGTATCCCTCATCGATTGAGATGAAGTGGATGGTTGATTATTTGATGGAGATGGCATGGGTGGTAAATTTTTGTTGTTGTGGTAATTGGTATAGAGTAATAGTGGGTTGTGTGGGATAAGATTGAGATTATGGATAAGAGGGTGGTGTTTCCCTCCATGGTCATTGTAATGGTTGGAATGAGGTTTGGTGTTGTGGGTATTGATTTAGTCACTATTGGTAATATGGTTTTTGTTTCCAACCTCCATGCCATCTAGGCAGAGAAGGATATTGAAAAGGAGTTGTTTGTCCACTAGGTCCCATGGAATTATAAGATGCATCAAAATAATTAGACATACCTTGGAGCATAACTCATAGTTTCCAAGGACTTCTTTGAGGTATGTAGTAAATAGGATCCTCATTGTACTCCATTTCTATCATATCTATAGGTAATGGTCAAAAGGTGTTACATTTTTTGATATATTCCAAATGTGGCATTTTTGTTTATTAAGTTGACATTCTTCTCTAGGCTATCTCTTGCGGCAATTATGATAGAAGATAAAATGTGAATTTTCAAATTCTCCCTATTTTTTACATGTATAAAAAGTGTAACATACCTTATTCACACTTAGTAATGCATGTGTACCAACATGGGAAGTTTTTATTCTAAAATAAGCCCTTGCGGATCAGTGGGATCCTAAATAGTTCATACATATTTTAAAAAATCATAAAATAAAAGTTTATAAATATAACCACCACTTATAATATCTAGAAAGCATCAATACATTTATCATTCATTCCCTATAAAAAATATCATCGTAGTGGCTTTACGTGCTAATTTGGTTTGTCATGATATTTACAAATTGAATAAAAATCACTCAAAATCTAAAATTATTTCTTCTTCACATGGTGACATCCAAAAATTAGTATCTTAATATTTTTTCCTAGAATAACCTTAATATTTTCCAAGAATCATTATTTTAAGTAAGGCCATGTGTAGATAGTATGTTGTCCAAGTCCCATGAACCATCATAAAGTTGAATCTTTAGATGTGGCTATAAACAAATTGAGATTTTGAACATTATTTTGATAATCATAGTTCTGACACAATATATCAAAGTAAAACAAAAAAAATCATGTTCCTCAATTGAAAGACCCCAAAAGAAAATTGTAAAGAAGAATGAGGTACATTTTTCATAGGAGTTTCTTCATCAAGAAGCACAATAGGAAACTCAAATGTTATAGGCTCATTATTAATCAAAACCTAGTTAACTTCATTGTTACCTCCTTGTACATTGTATTTTCAAATAACCATAGTTTCCAATAAGCAATAACAGAAGAAGAGCAAGGAATACATTTTCTTGTCACTACCATTTTATAATGCGTATGATATCTTGATTTAAAAAAATAAAATTAAAAGTAATAGGGATAAGTGGTTTCATTGATGCTACAAGTGATGATTTAAGTTCATTTGATTTTTTTTCCAATAAATGAGGGATGTTTGGGGGTGATATTTAATCTAATTTTGGGTCATAGTTAGTTGTTTGTTCTCCTTTTGATTTTAATGGTACATTATTTGGCTCAATAGCTCACATTTTTCTAAGTCAAGTTAAACTGATTTTTTTCCACCTATTTGTTTATTATTTATGAGTTGATTAATCACATGGGATTTCCTCTTTCATGTACTATTCACAATAGTTTTTTAACAACTCTATCCTTGTCATCTTGAGGACAACTCATGCATCTATATGTTCTAATACATAACAAATCAAACATAATTTTTTAGAAAATATCAATAATTTGGTGGAAATTATCCCTAATATATTGGTCCTAACTCAAGTTACTAAATTATCACACCTTTAATTCATTTCCCCAAAAATAAAAATAAAATATTTGGATAAAATTGAAGCTTAATTTAGTTGGAAATTTATTATTTTGTACTTAGTGAAAAATTTGTTTATAAGACTTCAAATAAATTTAATCCTTTGTTAACGTAGGGCACAAGATTGTAAGAGGTCTATCGACTATTGACATGAGGGTTAATATTAGTAATATTGAGATTAGAAATATACGACTAACCCAAAACTAAAATTAAAATCATTCTTTTTAAAACTACTATACCTGAAATTTATAGGTTACTACAATAATTATAAACTCTTTACAAGAAATCTAAATAGTTATAGAAAATCTACATAAGTGACAGAGTAATAAAAATAGACTTAAAAAATCTACTATAATTATTTAGAATCTAAAATCAAATCATAGAAGAGATAAATAAGATACTATTTAAATCAAACACAAGTTATATTCATAATACTAAATACTCTTTTCATCCCATAATTGGAATCAAACCATATGTAAAGCTTTATGATCTATGAAATAAGAACTACACATAAGTTAATGTTAAAAAGTATCACCATTTCTTGAGAGGAGTCCCTCATCTCAATTCACACAGTGACCATAAAACTGTTAAAGGCTTCTCACATGTCTAATTCTATTATTATTTAGTTTATATAGGAGAATTAGATTTGTAAACATATTATCAATTATATCTTATGCAATAGTTCATATAATCTTTTTTCCAATGACCTATAAATAAATTGATTAAAATAGAGGAGATTATTTGGCTTACAACCACTCCTCTCCACAACATAATTATTTATATATCAATTATTAATAACAAAATTGATTATTGTTTATTTGAGTTAGAAGTTTCAATAAAGATAACAAGAATTATGTATAAACTAATTATTACAATCCATATTTCCACATTTTTATCCTAAGAAGCTACAATTTCTTTTGCATGCAAGGTCAAGCAAATTAGTATTACCCACATCATTTTTTTTAGTTTATTTCATTTCATTAAAAATATTAAATATGTCAAGGATGTGGGTATTGTTGTCACTTGAAATTGCACCCTCATTGGGCGTAGTTCAATATTTCAAAGCAACAATGGGAATGATCTCTCAAGTGTGGGACCTTGGTAACTTGAGATTGGACCTCTAGAGAAGGATAGTTCTTTCTAAGCCTAAATGAAAGTGTCGATCCAACTCAACATAGATAAAATTGAAACCTACTCCTCTAATGATTCAAAAGAGAAAAGGGAGAAGGAAAATGATAGAAAAATAATGGTGGTGATGGACCATGTAACACCCCTTCGTTTTGCTCTTATGTTTAGACAATGTTCTACTCTGTTATGCTTATGCTTACTGATAGTACCTTGACTTGGATAGGCTATGACACTTTGTTATTATTTGATCGCTAAGTTTAGGGCTATATGGATTTTATATTATGATGAGATGGTACTTTATTATGATGTTATTATTATGACATGCTTTGGATTAGCATAGTGGTTATTTGAATTAATATTGTTATATGATCTTGAGTAGATTATTGAAGATAGATTCATCAGTTTTGTGACATTGTATTAGTGAAGGGGACATAATTGCACCACTCGCTTGCGAGTGCCTTGCGATTCCATGATTCTCTCTTCATGGTGTGTTTTATTATGATATATCTATGCATGTTTGATATATGCTTTGTTTGCAGGTTTGTAGGTGCAGGACTTCGACTCCACTTGGTTTCATAGGTTTGAATGTGTCCATTGCCCAACGGTATTGTTGATTGGGAAATAGTAGCTAGGTTTCCATTTTCAAGCCACAACCCTAGTCATAGTTGTGTCATTGGTTTTAGTTGGATTTGTTTGTTATAATGTTCCTCAATTTTTCCTTGATATTATTTATGTTGCAAAGTGTGTTTAAGGTAAATAAATGATTTAAATATTTTAGTTGATTATTTAATTAATTTGGTTTATTATGTTAGAAGATTGTAATTTAATTAATAAATTAATTTAATCTAATTGGTAAAATTTATTTTATTAATTAATTAAATTAGTTGAATTAAGTTTAAATTAGAAATGCTAAGTATTTTAGAAATTATTAAAATGTTTTAATTTTTAGAAATATCTTGAGGATTTGGTGCAATTTGGTTTTGAAAGATATTTTGTTTTCAACATGTGTTTGAAAATATTAATGATGGTTGTTGGGAAAAATATTTTCACAGAGAAAATTCATGGTTGTAACCATAAGAGGTGAGAAGTTTTCTCATAGAAGGGAGGAGAGGATATTTGTGGGGAAAGGTTGTTTTAAAAAAAAGTTTTGGTTATTGCATTTGGGTTGCTGAAATTTTGGGGAAAAATATAGTCTCGGGAAAGTTCTTGTGTTCTAGAATTTTGTTTGTTTCTGGGGGAAGCTCTGGTTGATCTAGAAGAATCTTGGTTCTGTGGAAGACACTCTACGTCAATTCACATCTTCTTAGGCGTTGGATTGTAGGTCCCTCTTTTATTCTAATTAAATTCATTTTGGAAAAAGTGTCTTAGATTAGATTACTATCTGGAAAAAGATTGCCTGTGCATATTTTAAAGCTAAATTGAGTTTTATTAAAATTGAAAATGTCGTGTGTGAAATCTTTTGTGAAAATGAAATCCTCTATAGAAATGAAATCTTCTGTTGAAACTATTGCAAATTTTAAATTGGGATTGTTGTAGACAATGAAGTACCCAAAAGAATATTGGGGATCTGGAAAATTCTCTGTTGGGAAGAAATTTAACTCTCTATAGAAATTCTTTTGTAGAATTAAACCTCTCGAGAAATTTGGGTAAACATTTTCTGTAGAGAATTAGAGCTCCAAATTACTATTGGATTTGTTTCTATAGAAAATGATTGCTTTCGATTAAATTATTTGTCTGAAGAAAATTTAGAAAAAGCCCCTGTATTGAAAATTACTTCTCTCTAATTTTTTCTGGGTATTTTCCTGTAGATGACCATTTTTTTAAATAATATGCCCAATTAGAGAAAATGTTTTGAATCTGTTGTATATATATATTATATACATGTATGCGTATATATATAATACTATATATACATACACGCATATATATATATATATAAATATATATTTGATTTATATTTATCAATATTGAAAAAGGTTGAATTGAAGAAAGTTTATGTTTTCTTCCGTATGATGAATTGATTAATTCGCAGGTTTGAAGAAATGTTTTTTAATGATTTTTTTTTTTGGGGGCTTTGTGTGGGGGGAAGTTAGTGGCTTACCCAACCAACCCCCATGGAAGGGGAGCCGACTGTGATAACACAACCGACTACCTTTATTGTCACCGGTGCTACCAGCATTGGCAATATAATAAAAGACTCTGAATTTCTTCCGCCGCTCTTTAGAAAATGTGATTTGGGTTTTTGATTTGGTATTAATACTTTTATATATTATATATATAAATATATTAAATATATATGTATAAGTTCATTTATGATTTTTAGAATAATTTATTTTATTTTAAATAATATATATAGTGTATATATAATTATAAGTGTATATATATATTTATATATTAATTTATATGTTTTACTTTCTTTAAAATGGGTGCATGCACTATATGCATAAATATAAGATTTGAATGAGATAATCTTCAAGTATAAATTGTTATTTTATTAAAAGTAATCTAGGAGTTGAAGTTACATATAAGTTAGATTTTCCTTCTTTGTTTGTAAAGGGTTTTCATTTAATTTATTTGGGCAATTACTTTACTGTAAATCACGGAAGGGGAAATTGGATATAGTATATCTGAAGAGTAGTTTTTATTTCCTGTTTTATTGCCCTTTGTATGAAATTTATTTTGTTCTTATTTTGGGGAAATTTGTTTAGAAGCGTTATAAAACTTCTAGATGTGTTGTTAGATTTGGGAGTTGTAATTTATTGTCGGCCTTTTATATTTCCTTGGGTTGTGCGTATTGTCATGTTCAGTTAATCACCCGATTACCACGAACGGGAAGTGTTTCCTCCTATATTTGGAGTGGAATTTGATATTTGCATGTGTGCCCTAGTTACCTTGGGTTGTGGATTTGTTCCATGTATTGGATATAGTATATCTGAAGAGTAGTTTTTATTTCCTGTTTTATTGCCCTTTGTATGAAATTTATTTTGTTCTTATTTTGGGGAAATTTGTTTAGAAGCATTATAAAACTTCTAGATGTGTTGTTAGATTTGGGAGTTGTAATTTATTGTCAGCCTTTTATATTTCCTTGGGTTGTGCGTATTGTCATGTTCAGTTAATCACCCGGTTACCACGAACGGGAAGTGTTTCCTCCTATATTTGGAGTGGAATTTGATATTTGAATGTGTGCCCTAGTTACCTTGGGTTGTGGATTTGTTCCATGTATTGGATATAGTATATCTGAAGAGTAGTTTTTATTTCCTGTTTTATTTCCCTTTGTATGAAATTTATTTTGTTCTTATTTTGGGGAAATTTGTTTAGAAGCGTTATAAAACTTCTAGATGTGTTGTTAGATTTGGGAGTTGTAATTTATTGTCAGCCTTTTATATTTCCTTGGGTTGTGCGTATTGTCATGTTCAGTTAATCACCCGGTTACCACGAACGGGAAGTGTTTCCTCCTATATTTGGAGTGGAATTTGATATTTGCATGTGTGCCCTAGTTACCTTGGGTTGTGGATTTGTTCCATGTATTGTCTATAGGGAAGTGACTCATGATGGGGGTCGGGGCCTAGGAAGGTCTGCCAGGGTAACCCATGTGGCTTTGAGAGGACACTTCTCCTATGACAACAATTTGTGTGTATTGTTTAGTTGGCATAATTTATTATTTAACTCTAGAAGCATTGTACCCAATTCGTTAGTGTTGTACTTGTGTTGGTTAATTTAGTCATGTGTTAGCCTGTGTCTAGAGGTAGTTGGTCTTGTCTAGGGATCCTTGTTACTATCTCCTAGCATGAGGGGTGGGCCTTCAGGCACCACTTGGTTGGGTGGAACATGCATCTTTCTCCGTTGGGTTCTCGTCTTCTTATGTTCATGATGGCGAGATATTCCAGTTGGAGAGCTCGTGGGTACCGATTGATATGTTCCTTTCATTTGATTGTTGCATCTATTGGACACTTGTATTTATATTACTCCTCAATTGTATTCGAGGAGGTCTCTTATAAATTATAATTACTAATGTACATTCTTCCTCATTCTGGGAATGAATATTGTAAACACTATTTGTAAGTAAATGTAATCTTTGGATCTTTATGTACTTCTATCTTATGTGATGTTTATTGCTTTGAATGTATGTTCTTTAAATTCATGTGTAGTTAATTATATGCTATGAATGAGTTAATGTTTATGTTTGGGATTCAGAAGTAACCTTAGTTGCATGCCTTAGAGGATGTTGTGATAGTGTAGTGCATCTTTCATGTTATTACTTTCACTTTAAAAGAAGAAAAAAAATTATACGCTTTCGTAGTTATTGCAACTTCCTCAAGGGTTACGTGATGGGGTGTTACACATGGTATTAGAGCCCCAAGTTTATACACTGGGTACTTTGGGTACATATGAGCCCACTACGTTGTGCTTTTGAATCTATTAGTGGAGTTGTTAAGTGATCATGATATTTATGGCATTGACGTTTTGCATCATGTGCTCTGTGGAAAGAGTAGAGTGAAAGAATACTGATAAAGGTTATGGATGCAAATTAGTGATATGTATCATTAGGGTTATGGAAGTGGATGTTCTTATGGGATTTTGTATGTAATCGTACCCCTTGTAAATGTGAGGAACCAGTAACTGTGCATTGGTTGAGTATTGTGAATACCCCGTACTTGCTTTGTGTGTCCATGGGATGGTGATACTAGGTACCCATCCATGGGGAAAAGTTGTATTTTGGTTTGGGATTAACCATACCATTATGTGTGTTTGCATGTTTGTTACTTGATTGAGGGCCAACCCATGTGTGGTTGAAACTTATACATATAAGAGTAACCAAAAGCTAGTTTCATAGATTCTTTTCTTTTGGTTCTCTAGCCCCTCAATCTGTGAAGGGATAGTAGTAGCCACAAAGTTCCTTGGGTGGAGTGTGCAACATACACATATAGCAGCACATAGCGGTCTCAACTCAACCAATTATGAGGAAATGTACCCACTAATTTCCCTTATGATGGATCAGAATACTTGATCCATATGTGTTAGCCCAATCCCCACAGATTTGAGTACAACAACATAGGTTTGTTAGTATAAGCCTGGCCGTCTGTAGAGATGTTGATCTGGAATTATTGAGTAAACCTCATCCATATGAGAGGTGAAGCTCGGGTAGCCCCATATTGATATTATCATTTTTGCATTATATATATACTATATCTGCACGTGTTTTGACATGATGCAATAGATACAATGCCACACCTCACTGATGTTCCAACATAGTGCTAGTGATGATGTTGTGATATACTGTATCTGCACGTGTTTCGACATGATGCAATAGATATGATACCACACCCCACTAATTTTTTGACATAGTGCTAGTGATGATGCCATGTTACATGATGCCACATGCATAGACACGTGAAGGCACATTATGAGATTGTGTTATGATATCCTACTTGTGTGATGAGCGTTATGGGGCCTCACACACTTGTAGAGGGATACTCATGGTTGCTTCGACAGTGTTTGGTCAGATAACATATGAGTAGGTCCTAGCCATGTATACCTCTGGCTACGACAAGCACCTATGTGTGCCTTTTCCATAAGGTATCGCTATGCGGGGTGTGTTCTATGTGTGCCTACTTCTGTGGATCCACAAACACACTACCAGGTGGCACACGACCAATGCGTGCCTTTCCTGACTGGCATATGACCATGTCGAGTAACAACATGATAGTCATGGAGTACACTCTGGGTCATATGGATGGCATGCTCACTCTGCACCACATGATGGATATTATTATAACTGGATGTTGTTTCCTCCTTCCTCATTTGGTGGCTAGTATTTAGTTGCACAGTGTTGTATAGTGAAATTTTAAATATTGTGGACTTTCTTTATGGTTATTGATGATTTTTAGTTGATTGTGAAGGCCGACACCTTGTTATATTTGATTGTGATGGTTTAGCCATACCTTGTGATCTTATTTGCTTATAACCCTCGTGGTTATTGTTATCAAACAAATTGCACCCGAACGCTTGAATTGTTAAATTCAACAATCTGTTAAAACATGGGAACTATCTTCAAGCTGTGGGTATTCCTATGGCGAAGATAGACCTCCAGATTCTAGGTTGGTTCCTATATGATTCTCAAATTGATAACTAGGTAACTTGTGCTAGAAAAGGGATAGAAGGATTGTAATAAATGCATGTAAAACTATAAATTGACGGTGATACACCTAATTGATAAAGACTTGCAACTATGATTCAAAATGAACTTTAGAAAAACTATCCACACAAGTCAATTCGATAGTTTGACCACAAAAATGATTCTAAGGAAGGCTTGAATAAATCACTTTTGAAGGAAAACAAAGTTTTCTCAACAAAGAAGAATAGATTATTCTATTACACAACCCTAGATCTGTGATTTTCACTATTTTGAATGCATCCAAATATAAATGAGACAATAATTTTAAAGGTTTTGATATTAAACACTGTAAAACTTCATCAAATCATTCATAAAAACATCATAATGACAAGGCAGACTTTTGATTTCATCGAAATTGAAGGAATATTTGTAAAATGACACCAAATGAACCTGTAAACCTACTGCTATATTAATCTGAAAACTGAAAAATGAGTTACATGATATTTCTCTTTGTAGAATGCAAAAGCTGAAAAACAAGAACTTCACAAAGTGTGAAAAATAAGAACTAGAGGAAAAAGAATAAATTTTTCCAATATATACAATAAGGCATGCACAAAGCAGCCAAAAATGGAAGTGAAAGCTAACTGAAGTGAAAATATGCATCTCCAATGTGAAATTTGAGCAGAAGAGAAAACCCTGATAAAAATAGCCCAAAATTGCATGAAAATCACCAAAAATAGGCTCAACTCTGCCTCTCGAGTAGATGAACTAGTGGAGACCCGAAACCGCATGAAAATGATCAAAAATAGACTCCATATGGTGAAAAGCACTCCAACTGCACTTCAGAGTGTATGATAAATAGGTCTGAAAATAGACTCCCACTCTACTAATTTTGCATGCCTAGGGAATATCTCCAGTTCAAAGTTCAAATCTGCATGGGTAAATGACTTTGAGTTTCTAAGTCAAAGTGTCTAAATCAATTAAAATCATGCAAATGGGCGCCCATATGAGGACTGAAAGTGAAAGTCTATCTCCATCTTCATGATTGCATGATTTGATCTTTAAAGGGTCAAAAACCTTAAGGTAAAAATATAATGCCAAGGGTGTATTAGTAAAGGCATTTTGGACTTAAATTGATGTGATAAGAAACACTAGTCGAAAAAGGCATATGTAAAAAAATAAAATAAACAAAACACTCAAGCCCTAAACTCATTTCATTTTTCATTCGAAATTGGAGAAAGCTCTACGCCTACTAGCTACCGCCATTTACAATTTTTCCATGCTTTTGTGAGACCTCAGAGAGATTTTTCGAAGGCAGATGTATGGTAAGTTTTTTTCCCTGTCATGAACTCGTACATTTCTCTTTATTTTGAAAACCTTTCTCAGGCTTAATAGCCACGACTTATCATTATTTCCTCATGTATGTTTCTCCATTCTCTCAAAAGCTTGAAGCAAAAAATCCATGAGAAGTTGTGATGCAAGTCGAATTTTTTGTATGGAAATTTGTAAAAGATGATGTCGCGACCTCTATTATCTCTGTTATTTAATGCTCTTTTGAAAACAATGAAGAAATTCCCATGGCCGCGACTGTGTATAATTTTTTGATGTGTGTTTCTCCATTTTTTTGAATCTATTTCCCTTGTTTTTTGAAGCCACCATTGTTAAATCTTCAAAGCTCCTTCATTTGCATATTCAAAGATCTTGCTCTTTGTAGGTCATGGCTTTACATCTCTTGTAAAATTTTATTCTATTCTTTTATTGGTCTTATCATTGGCCATGCTAGGGTTTTAAAAATCATGGTTTCCTCACACTATCTGTAACTTTCTTTATCACGTTCTTCACAATATTCTTTTGGGAGAAATAATGGCTACACTCTGTTTACAGAACCTTTGAGGGACTTGACATAAAAATGGAACTAAAAAACCATGGAGAACCAACTGGATGAATATTTGTGAACAAAACCCTCCTGTCCATACTAGGCCACACCATTCCTTGCAAAATCTAAGTATCTTTTCCTTGTAGGAAACTTAAAACTTTTGGGTATTTGTTATTTCCAAGAGAAAAACCTCATACGGGTAAATTATGATAATAGGAAAATTGCATTTTAAAGCTGAAACAACACATGGGTATTGAAGAAAAGCTTTCTAATCTCTGGGCTCAAACTATGTAAAACAACATTCATTTTTCTGAAACTGCTTGAAGTCTTTCTTTTTTCATTCTATGGCTCCCTGTAGTGCTGAATATTTTGCTGTCATTAAATGTTGTTCAACTATGGCATCTTTGTCACTGATGTAAATATTTGTGACTGTTAACATACTAATCTCTCGTACTATCTGAATATGGCAGTTTGAATATTTCATACACTTGTAAAGATTATATGTTTTTCCAAGATTCTTCTTTTTGTGTGATTCACAATCAAAGGAGATATTAGAATATGTTGCTATACTTTATGCACTTTAACCTTTTGATGTGGGAAAAATTGAAAATACTGAAGTATATATGACAAGTTTGATGTAAATACGATTGCCTTTGTATGAGTTTTATCTTTTACACAACCATTAATGACTATCCTTAATTTTCTCTTATTGATGGTTGTCCTTCAATCTTTCTTGAAATTTGACATGCTCTTGTCTTGATAGTTACAACATTGTTGTATCTTGATACTTCAACCACCCTGTATGAAGTTACTAACCTTTATGATATTGAATGATCTTGCTTAGACTGTAAGGATAGTGAGTGTTAGAGGCTGCCATGAAATGTTTTCATGCTTGTTCCTTGTCCTTATATTGTTGTGATTTGTTGCTATAATCATTCTTCATACTGGAGTGCATTCTTGGCATCATTGTCTCTTTTGAACATACTTATGCAATTTGAAACCGTTGGAAAATATTTCTTTATGAGTTCGGCTCAACCCTCGTGGGAGACACATTTTTCACCACTCATAACAATATATGTTGGCTATAATAGCCTGATTGTACCTGTACCTGCACATGAAACAAACGTATTAGAAAAATAATTGAAGCTGAAACCTTCCATTGAATCTTTGTGCTCTTTTAACTTGATCATCTAATGTATGCTTGAATTGATGTAGATTATATTCCTATTGAAAATTTAGGCATAGGATTGATCTTGATTCATCATTTCTTAAAGTCAAACTCTAATGTCATTTCAATTCATCCTGCAGGACAACTTAAAGAGACCGGAGTCGGGGAACCTGGAAAGCTTCAACAACACCAATCAAAGATATCAAGTATCACTGGCTCCATCATTACAGGCACAGATGAGCCACCCTCCTTTCTATGTTTATATTATCTACAGATGTATAGTTTACAATATGTTTTTGGACTTATTATTTGATTACGTAAATCAAATTCAGCTACTCCCACGGCTTGTGTGGGACCTTGATCTTTACAATATGAATAAAACAACATTTGTTATGCAAATGTCTAATTTTCTGTTACAAATACTTGGATAATAAAACTGAAAAATCAAATTTAATCTGATTTTTACATGATGACACATATTTAGCAACAAAATTTGAAACACTATGTACCTCTCAAAGATGAATTCAATTCAACTCTACCTGTTTGAGCTGGTAGTGAAAAATAGGTAACAAATTGGCGACCTTTGCAGAGTGTTTGCTTGCTAAACACCATAGACTAGTTATGTAGCTTATCCATTGGGCATGGAGTCCATTTTTGTTCTTCCTTGAGTAAGAAAAACTTGTAACTTAGATTCAAACCACACAAACTGAAAGAAACTATTGAAACTCTGTTTAAGACAGAGTTTGAACACCTCATGCAACAACTACAATTTATTGAAATGAAAAAAAATAATGGAAGGAAACTACTGTGCAATGAGAACTTATTAGATTGAAAACTATCCTACCCTACACTAACCAACAACGTTAGTGCTTAAACATAACCATTCACTATTTGGTTGAAAAAACTCCCTTTTCTCATCAACTTAGGTCGTACTTCTTGCTTGCAAATTTTCCAACAACGCTAGAAGAAAAGTAAATATTGTATGCACAAAAGAAACACTTGTGCAATCATGAAAACCACCTCCTTTTCTACATTAGACAAGAGATGCACACAACTATTTTGAATAGGTTGAGCAACCTTCATTAATGATTTTTTATTCTCAATCTTGTGCCCCAAGCAGATACTTCAACTGGTAACTCTTCTTGATTGCCCGCCAACTGTTCCAGGTGTCCGATAGGATATCCCCTTGCGCTAACACCCAATCGGTAAATTTCAACTTCATGCTCATGCTCTAATTTCTCTGACTTTGGTTCATGATTTTGAAGGAAATTAAATGAAGTTGAGTTGCCCCCTTGTTGATCTCTGAAAACTTCAACGTTTCCTTGAAAATGTGTTGATTTGAGGTAATATGCAGGTTGTTGATATTCTTGAATGATTTGCCTATTATTGTTTATAGGAAGATCAGTTGTTTTTCCTTTCAACTCCATAATGAAAAGGGAATCATGTTTCTTTGCATAATCTATAATAGTCTCTAAAAAGAAACCATTAATTTGTTCAATGGTTGGATCTTCCTCATCAAGGAGATGATATCCTTGTTGGATTACTAAAAACAAGTCCTCAAACTGTTGCTCCTTATGTTCCTCACCCATGATAGAAAATAATTCCTCCTCTACAAAGTGGGAATCTTTGACTTGAATAGGTTGATCACATGTTGCTGGTTCACATGGCACCAAACTAGCATCAATGTTAGAGCAAACATATTTTATGATATTTGAAAAAATGTTCTCATCTAATTCATGATCTTGAATTGGATTTAGTTGAGTCTCATCACTCAGTCACTCAAAGGTAGGTGCTGACATTAGTAAGCATGTGTTGTCTTCATTCTCATCAACAAATTCGGGTAATTTATCAACTATATAAACATGTTCAACCTGCTCTTGTCTACTATCTTCTTGTCGGTTTTTTTATATAAGAGAAGTGATTTTTACCTCATGAACTACCCTTATTGACTGTTCCTTCTCATCTTTAAGCTACTTCAAGACTAGATTATGACATTGATGGTCTTCAATCAGCAACTCATTGGATTGTTTGATATTTTCCTTTGCATCCTGCTCAATAAAGTAAGGTAGTTCATCGAATAAGAAAATGAAAATATTATCTTTGGTACCATTTTTGAGCTCCTCAACTTGTCATCCTAATTGATCATGTTCATTCACCTCCTGCTGCAAGTTTGCTTTGTTGTCTTGTACATCGGGTGTAAGCATATCAACCTCAGAAAATTATGCTTTCTTTTATTGAGATGAATGCTCATGAGGATTCAAAGATTGATTTGTTACATGCACTTGACTTTGAAATAGAAGAGGATCTGTGAATCTTGGAATGGGAAGATTTGCTCTTGTGTTCTGTTTGTACTCTGAAGCTTCATCTTCTCCCTGATTCTGGATTGCTATTATACCAAGATCTTCTTGAACTAGATTTGGCATTTTGAAGTTTGGATGCTTGGTCCAAGAAGGTTGCCATAACTTTTCAGCACTTTGATGACTTGTCTCAAGCTCTTGATATGAGTGAAACTGAGAATTAGTAGACAGGTTTGATTAATTTTGTTCATTCTTGGGTTTCTGTAGGGGCTGATCTTTAACATTGGCAGGCCTATTACCCCTAAAACTTGGAATGTCAAATCGACAAGACTTACATGGGAATTGTGTAGAAACCTTGGAAATTTCCTGTTCGACAAGTTTAAGCCTCATTTTCTTTATCTTTTCCAGCAAGCTGTCGAGCAAGACTCTCTTCAAATAGCCTCTTTTGCAACTCTTTTTTTTTTGTTTTTCTTTTTTGCAAACCTGCCTAGCAAGAAATTCATCTTCATATCTCTTTTGTATTTCCACCTCTCACTCATCGTGAAAGGACTGATTTGGAATAAAAGGAGTTGTTTGGATCAGATGCTTTTTCTTTTTAGCGAGCAAAAGCCTCATCTGTTCCTCTTTTGTAGCTAACTCCCTTTCGAACTTTTCTTCAAACAATATTCTTTGTATCTCCAAATCCTGCTCATGAAGAAAGGCCTGATAGTCTAACTCCTTTTGTTGCATACCAAGCTCTTGTTGCCTCCTGGACTCTTCTATCTGCTTCACAATGTCTGACAATATGTTCTCAGTGTCATTTGTGCTATTCTTTATATCATCAACTTTTTGGGGCTAATCTGAGCGTATGTAGGTTGAGCGAGGCTGGGTGGGTGGTAAGCATAATAATCATGATAGTTATTTATTGTTGCATGGCTTTTTTGGATTAAACCAACAACATAACTGGCTTGATATAGCTAACAAGGATGTGGATATGCAAGAATTTCATGAAACAGAGGTGAAAACGTACTCTTTTCATAAAAACCTGACATGTTAAAGCATTTGAAACTTGAAAAAACCTCTTTAAATCAAAGTGAATCAACTTTCCTTTATAAAATGAACATACCAGCACTTCATTTGTTGAAACCAGTGGATTGTACTCAGAGTCGCTAGGTATAAATGACCTCTCAAAGGTTAAAAAATGCTGATGTATATACCAAAACAACAACCTGAAACTTTGAATTATTTGTTCTCTGAAGTGTGCTTCAGAGTCCCACCAGGCATGCCAAAAAATATTATCAAACAGATTGCACCCAAACACTTGAATGGTGAAATTCAACAATAGGTTGAAACATGGGAACTATCTTTAGGCTATGGGTATTCCTATGGAGAAGATAGACCTCCAGATTCTAGGCTGGTTCCTATATGATTATCTAATTATGGACTTAAAAACTTGATGGGAAAAGGGAAAAGGACATAATCTAATGCAAAACTAGAAAAACTGAACTATGGTGATGCAACTAAATGGAAAAGATGATAAAACCTACAGACTGATTCACAACTATTCTTAGGAAAACCGTTCACATAGTTCACAAATGATCACAAAAATATTTCCAAAGAAGGCCAAACAACTTGTCTTTTCAAAAGGAAAATAAATTCTCACAACTTGAAGAATGAAATGAATATAGCACAACCTAAGACCTATGATGTGATGTACAAATATGAACAAGACAAAAATAAATGTTTTGATAGCTAAAACACAATAATTTCATCGAATCATTCATAAAGACACTTTGTATAATTATGAAGAGGAAAACTTGATGAATTCTGAATGAAAATAGTAGGAAAATATTGCATAAGGACCAATAATGTGTAACCTGTAAAAGTTGTTGTATTGTATTAAATTGTAAATAAAAATGAGTTACAAGATAGTCTCTTTGCAGAGTGCAAAGGTAGAAAACAAGAACTAGAGGAAAAAGAATAAATTTTTCCAATATTTACAATAAGGCATGCACAAAGCAGCCAAAAATGGAAGTGAAAGCTAATTGAAGTGGAAATCTGCATCTCCAATGTGAAATCCAAGCATAAGAGAAAACCCTGATAAAAAATAGCCCAAAACTGCATGAAAATCGCCAAAAATAGGCTCAACTCTACCTCTCGAGTAGATGAACTGGTGGAGACCCGAAACCACATGAAAATGATCAAAAATAGAATCATATGGTGAAAATAACTCTAGTTGCACTTCATATTTTATGATATATAGGTCTAAAAATATATTTCCACTCTACTGATTTTGAATGCCTAGGGAATATCTCCAGTTCAAAGTTCAAATCTGCATGGGTAAATGACTTTGAGTTTCTAAGTCAAAGTGTCTAAATCAATTAAAATCATACAAATGGGTGCCCATATGAGGACTGAAAGTGAAAGTCTTTCTCCATCTTCATGATTGCATGATTTGATCTTTAAAGGGTCAAAAACCTTAAGGCAAAAATATAACGCCAAGGGAGTATTAGTAAAGGCATTTTGGACTTAAATTGATGTGATAAAAATCACTAGTCGAAAAAGGCATATGAAAGAAAAAACCTAAACAAAACACTCAAGCCCTAAATTCATTTCATTTTTCATTCGAAATTGGAGAAAGCTCTACTCCTGCTAGCCGCCACCATGAACTGGGGTTTGGCTCAAATTCTACAATTTTTCCATGTTTCTGTGAGACCTCAGAGAGATTTTTCGAAGGCAGATATATGGTAAGTTTTTTTCCTTGTCATGAACTCATACATTTCTCTTTATTTTGAAAACCTTTCTCAAGCTTAATAGCCATGACTTATCATTATTTCCTAATGTATGTTTCTCTATTCTCTAAAAATCTTGAAGCAATATATCCATGAGAGGTTGTGATGCAAGTCGAATTTTCTGTATGGAAATTTGTAAAAGATGATGCCACGACCTCTATTATCTTTGTTATTTAATTCTCTTTTAAAAATAATGAAGAAATTCCCATGGTCGCGGTTGTGTATAATTTTTTGATGCATGTTTCTCCATTTTGTTGAATCCGTTTCCCTTTTTTTCTGAAGTCGCCATTGTTAAATCTTTGAATCTCTTTCATTTACATATTCGAAGATATTGCTCTTTGTAGGTCATGGCTTTACATCTCTTGTAAAATTTTATTTTGTGCTTTTATTGCTCTTATCATTGGCCATGTTAGGGTTTTAAAACTCATGGTTTCCTCACACTATCTGCAACTTTCTTTATCACATTCTTCACAAGATTCTTTTGGGAGAAATAATGGCTACACTTTGTTTACAAAACCTTTGAGGGACTTGACAGAAATTTGGAACTAAAAAACCATGGAGAACCAACTGGATGAATATTTGTGAACAAAACCCTCCTGTCCATACTAGGCTGCACCATTCCTTGCACAATTTGAGTATCTTTTCCTTGCAGGAAACTTAAAACTTTTGGGTATTTGTTATTTCCAAGAGAAAAACCTCATATAGGTAAATTATGATAAGAGAAATATTGCATTTTAAGCTGAAACCCCACATGGGTATTGAAGAAAAGCTTTCTAATCTCTAGGCTCAACCTATGTAAAAAAACATTCATTTTTCTGAAACTGCTTGAAGTCTTTCTTTTTTCTGAAACTGCTTGAAGTCTTTCTTTTTTCATTGTATGGCTCCCTGTAGTGCTGCATATTTTGCTATCATTAAATGTTGTTCAATTATGGCATCTTTGTCACTGATGTAAATCTTTGTGACTGTTAACATAATAATCTCTCGTACTATTTGAACATGGCAGTTTGAATATGCCGTACACTTGTAAATATTATATGTTTTTCCAAGATTCTTTTTTTTGTGTGATTCACAATCAAAAGAGATATTAGAATATGTTAATATAATTTATGCACTTTAACCTTTTGATGTGGGAAAAATTGAAAATACTGAAGTATATATGACAAGTTTGATGTAAATACGATCGCCTTTGTATGAATTTTATCTTTTACACAACCATTAATGACTATCCTTAATTTTCTCTTAGCGATGGTTTTCCTTCAATCTTTCTTGAAATTTGACATGCTCTTGTCTTGATAGTTACAATATTGTTGTATCTTGATACTTCAACCACCTTGTATGAAGTTACTAACCTTTATGATTGTTACCTATTTTTCACTACCAACTCAAACAGGTAGAGCTGAATTGTAAATTCAAGCTAAGGTACACAAGTTGTTTTTTAATAAAGAATTCTGCTCAAGTACTTATATTGTGCATTGTTCCATAACAGTGTAAATTTCAGTGATATTATGCAAAAAAAATTCAAAAATGATATCATAAGTTTGCATAATGTTTGTTGTTTTACTCATAATGTACGAACCAGAATCCCACACAACCCGTGGGAGTAACTCGTTTTAATTTTTACAATCAAATAAGAGGTGCATAAGCAAAGGTAAGCTATACAACTGAAAATAAAGAAAGCATAGGGTAGAAGGTGATTCTTTATTGCATGGAATGACGAATCATTGACAAGTTGGGTCTTTAGTTGCGATTCCAGCTCCAGCTCCAGTTTCAGCTCCAACTCTACCTACCTGCAAGTATGATGAAAGTGTGGTTAGAGCAATGTGAATTAGATCCTATCATATGCCTACACTACTAACAAAAATATAGAATACAATCGATCAAGCATCCATCAGATGATTACAAAGATTCAAAGAGCATAAGGAAAAAGAGAAAGCTTTCAGTTTATTTAATTTTGCTAACATGTTTGTTCACTATGCAGGCGTAGATTCATTATGTTCGTGATCATTTCATCAGATATGTGGAGTAAAATGGGCTCCCACAAGGGTCGAGCCCAACATATCAAATAGGACACTCTCAGGTTACACACGAGAGTCATTTACATGGATAACAGTCATTTAAGGAGCTGCTGAAATAAAGAAATAGTTAAATAAGCAGCTTTATTTCAAAGAGTTTCAGGAAAAACAGTTTGAGAATACAACATAACTTTTCCCTTCATGCCAAGAAGGGGTCAAACAGTGTGAGAATTCATAGATTTCATTGATATTTTGTTTCAGCTCTACTTTGCATTTTCAATCTACATCTAAATGAAGTATAGAGCCTCCTTAAATTGAAGAGAAACAAAAGTATCTATGCATTGAAATGTTTTCAAAGCATATAATAGTCTACAGGAGGAGAAGTGATGCATGATAGGTACAATTTTTCATCGGTTATAATAGCCAAGAATAATATAATGATGTAGTAACAACCATGGCTAATAGTGACTATCAATATCAAAGTTGCTTTCATTTTTCATCTTAGCTGAAAGTAAACTTAACACATAAAGAAGGGTTGTCATAAATGCTTGAACATAGTCTTCATGACATATAGGAAATTTAGCTTGATGATTACCATAAGATTATGGAATCCAGTGAGATACACACAGTGAGCAATATAAACAAAAAGAGCATTATTGTGGAATTTACAACAAGGTTTAAATACATTATTATGAGCTCAAGGTAGCTACAAGACAACAAGCATCAAGATGGTGACACCACTTGAGAAAATCAGAGGCAGTTTGTGTTTCATGATAGTCCACGAATAACAATGATACTTTTATATACTTGCATGAAGAAGTGATAATCAAAAGGATCCATGATTGTCAAATATGGAAGGAAGTTAAGGAAAGACATAAATTCCAAGACAGATTTCAGAAAAAATGTTCTATGCTTTCATTATAACTTCATCAATACAACAGACAAAAATATTATTTACAGCAGGAGCTTAATGCACTTTGGTTTCAGTAAATTTTAGTGATGCCAGTCATCCTCTTTGCCGAATATGATAGTCAAGTTTCTACAGTGTCTATTAAGGGTGCATAATCAATGCAGAAGCCGGTGAGCTGATACAGTCCCAATGAATGCCATGCACATTGTAGGTCTATAGTCCATAGAGATGAAACAGTCATAGCCATGCTTTGCGTAAAGACAATATTCTTGAAGGAAACTACAAATGCTTAGAAAATCATGGAGGCCGCGCCTGAAGAAGGTTATTTTTTTCAACAATATAGAAACCCCGGTGATACTCTTGGTGGCACTCAGGAAAATCAACATACACAGATGGATGCAAATGTAGCCACAACTTATTTAAGTGTGGGATCATCATAATAAAATGAATAAAATTTTGTTGTTGATACTATATAGAAGATGGGTATTTAAACTAGTGGCGGCTACAATAGAATACAAAAGCAATATAGAGAAGAGGTGAACATGTTTACTAGTATGACAGGATGTGCCTGAAGAGTGTTATTTTTCAACCCATGACAACATTTTGAGTTAAGAAAAGGTGCAGATTGAGGTCATACTAGCTGAGACCTCCAATGAGTCTCTCTTATTTTTGAGAAATGGTACATGACGGCCTACATGGTGGTAGGGTTAGCCGGCCAAAGTGACTCACGGGCTCATGAGGGAATATCAACTACAGGTAAAGCCGCGGCCTGTACATGGTCAGTTTTGACAAGAAAAAGCACAGAGGCCGCAATGAATGATCCATATGTAATGTGAACCTGAACTTAGAAGGAGACCAATAGAAGTGCAAATATGGAAGCCACAACCTGTGATCTATTTCATGAATTCTAAGCACCAATAGTAGAATGAATACATGAAGAAGTAATTACAATTATTTTCTTGCTTTTATTAAAGCCCGTTTGAAGCTCTACCCACAAACAAAGGAAAATCACAAGAAATATATTGTGTTCCAGCTAATACCCAGTTGGCCAAACAAAGACTGCAAATTCCAAGAAAACACATAGCTCGAGCATATATACATGGTGGTCAAGAATACTGGATTTCAAATCAAGGAAAAACACACAGAGAAATCGGAATGAATGATATTAGCCGTGGTCTTATGACCATATTTTTTTTTGCTTCAATATACAGAGGAAAGCCACAAAGGAAAACCATTTACGAAGTACTCACCAACACCAGGTATGTGTGAAGAGATTCACCAGCAATAAAGGCAGAAACAGTGATGGGTCCCTGAAGCTCGAGAAATTTTTTCCAAGGTTTCATGGTGGCTCGAATTAGAACATTATCAACACGGATGGAGAGCAACAATCGACCAACAATAGACAAAATCTGAAGTCTTCAGGCTTTCCAAGCTTTGGATCATCCATGGTGGCATGAACACAATAAGAGGGGTGCGCACAGAAAATCCTGTGCGTGGAGATTACTAGAAGGAGCAAGAATGTTAGGGTGTAGAGGTCGAACCCTAGTGTTCAACATGGCGGCGTAGGGAGGTGAAGCTTCCAGAAAAAAGGAAAAAACAATGCAAAGTGAAGTATGGAATAGTTTAGGGTGTTTTGATACCTTTTTAGGGTTTCATACCCTAATTCGACCGTCATGTGATTTTTATCACATTTTTATTCAGAGTTTCATTCCTTCATCAATGTCAAAGCCATGGACATGTAGGGTGGGCATTAGGTTTTAGAAAGGTTATTATTTCAACCTCTAATGTAATGTTTGCATTATACAATGTAGGCTAGTTAATTTAATGACAAATTATAAGTCATTTAATTAACTAAGCTATGAAATGCAAGCATAAAACATTAAGTAAAGATATAAATTAAAATATTCATGCCTTACATTATTTTTTGTAAAGTTGATAAATTAAATGATAAAATATAAATCATTTAATTTATTTAGCTATCTCGAATGCAAGCATAGAATATTAGGCAAATATGGATTTCTATTTTTACTTGGGCGGATTGACACAAACGAGCTGATTTTCGCATGCTTGGGCCCACCTTTTCAGGGATTTCTTGTTCAATTCGGGTGCTGCATGTTTCAGTTATGACTTGACAGCAAGTTTGAACCTCAGGGCTCTCATTTTTGCATGGTTTTGACTCCTCTTTTGGGGATTTTTGCTTCTGCTCAGAATTTGCCTTGGAGCTTTCACCCTCTCTTGGAGTTCAACTTTCAGCTCTTTTTCCATGCCTTTTTGAAAGGCTTATGTATATATTGAAAAAACTTAACTGTTTTTTTTAGTTCTTATTTTTCTCCTTTGCACTCTGCAAAGTGAATGATTTGTAACTCAACATTTATTTTCAGATTAATATAGTAGCAGGTTTACAGGTTATGTTAGTGTATTTTGTGCATATTTTTTTCCTTTTGTTATCATTGTGAATCAAATATTAAACTTCTTGGATTTGGGTGTTGTGTCTTATGAGTGTTCTAGATGCAAATTTATTGTGTTTCATATCGAAACCTTTAAATTTGTGTCACATTCATGAATGCATGTGCACAAAAAAATATACTTAGTTGCAGGTCAAAGATTGTGCTCATAATATATTCATTTCTTTAAGTTGTGAAAGTATTTTTCCTTCATAAAGATTGATTTATCTAGCCTTTCTATGAATCATTTATGCATTTGAGTTGTTCAATCTGAGTTGTGAAAATAGGCTCATGAAGAGATCATTTGTGAAATTAATCTGTTGTCTTAAATTTCCATTTAGGTGCATCACCACAGTTAAAGTTTTACAGCTTAAGTTTTAGACTATCTTTTTATCCTTTTCCCAGCAATTTACCCAATTATTAATCAGAAAGGTTCATAGGAACCAACCTAGAATCTGGAGGTCTAATTCCTTATAGGATACCCAAAGCCTGGAATTAGTTCCAATGTTTCAACAGATTGCTGAATTTAGTTATTCAAGCATACGGGTGCAATCTGTTTGACAACAATGATATTGAATGATCTTTCTTAGACTGTAAGGAAAATGAATGTTAGAGGCTATCATGAAATTTTTTCATGCATATTCCTTGTCCTTATATTGTTGTGATTTGTCGCTATCATCATTATTCATACCAAAGTGCATTATTGGAATCATTGTCTCTTTTGAACATGCTTATGCAATTGGAAACCGTTGTTCTTGCAAATGTTTCTTTATGAGTTGGGCTCAACCCTCGTGGGAGCCACATTTTTCACCACTCATAACAATATCTATTGGCTGTAATAACCTGATTGTACCTGTACCTGCACATGAAACAAACCTATTAGAAACATTATTGAAGATGAAAGCTTCCATTGAATCTTTGTGGTCTTTTAACTTGATCATCTGATGTATGCTTGAATTGATGTAGATTATATTCCTCTTGACAATGTAGGCATAGGATCGATCTTGATTCATCATTGCTTAGAGTCAAACTCTAACATCATTTCGATTCATCTTGCAGGACAACTTAAAGAGACCAAAGTCGGGGAACCTGGAAAGCTTCAACAACACCAATCAAAGATATCAAGTATCACTGGCTCCATCATTACAAGCAATGATGAACCACCCTCCTTTCTATGTTTATATTGTCTACAGATGTATAGTTTACAATCTATTTTTGTACCTATCATTTGATTACGTAAATCAAATTCAACTACTCCCACGACTTGTGTGGGACCTTGATCTTTACAATATGAATAAAACAACATTTTTTATGCAAATGTTTAATTTTCTATTACAAATACTTGCATAATAAAACTGAAAATCAAATGTAATCTAATTTTTACATGATGACACATATTTAGCAGCAAAATTTGAAACACTATGTACCTCTCAAAGATGAATTCAATTCAGCTCTACCTGTTTGAGCTGGTAGTGAAAAATAGCTAATAGTTATATTTGATTTAGTGTTGAAATTATAAGCATTTATTTCCTTTTTGTTGAAATTGAATTTTAATTTTCTCTTCTTTATGACCTTGGTGGCTAAACTAGTTTATCTTTATTATTTTCAATGTCGACAATGTGTCGTATTGTGAATCGTCTTTAAGAACATATGAGGCGGATATGGTGAGTGTATACGAGGAAGAAAATGTAGGGAACATTGAGGATGGGGGTATGTGAGGTTGTTATACAGCTAGGACCAACTACTCGCCTATGTATGATGACTATCTCTTGGAGGCTAACCACCTTATACAACAAGAGATAGGTCATTGTGGTCTTGATTGGATGGTCTCACCAGGTGTGTGGCCTAACACCATCAAACCACTGATTGTGATGTATGGACTATGTGAGATGGATATTGGCTCTTCATTCATGGATTATGTATGATGGATTAGTATGCTACTTTCCGGTGTCCTGGATGGACCCATGTGTGGCCTTGTGTTGTGATTTTTGGTGATTGTTAGCAAAACAAGGATAGACAACTGAGAGGGGGGTGAATCAATTGTTACCAAAATCAAACTTATACAACATTAATCAACCTTAAATCTCATATTTGATAAATAAAAGTGCAAGCATAAATTAATAACACATCAGAGACACATGAAGACCAAGATTTTATACATGGAAACCCTATTAGGGGAAAAACCACGGTGGATGTTAGTCCACAAGATTATACCCTGTTAGAAGTATAATGAAGAATGAAAAAGGAATGCACTTGCATTCAAGCGCACTACCTAGAGCACACTGCTCAAAGGGAAGGCTCATTTCCTTACATAAAATATTCAGATTAAATTCATCTGATGAAGTTGAACTGAGAAAATAGCTTCTACAAAATCCTGATTACAGTTCCGATTAGGCACACACTCTTCCACACTCTGCTCAAACTTCTTCACACTCTGCTCTGCTCTTGAATGATTTGAACTTTATTCGCACATGTACACCTCTTGCACATGCTGAGCATTTCCTCTAAATGAGGAAAAAAAACACTTATATATATCCGCTACATGGATTTACATCCACTATTTAGTTGGCCTCAAATAAAGAATAAATTACAACCATCAGCCTCAATACATGAATAAATTTTGATGCGCACCAACACAAGTCAGTCACAACATAGTGAGGATCCAAACAAACACCTTCAAACATGCTAAACAATAGAATATTAATCTTCATGGATCTGCAACACGCTAACACCATCATGTCGGCCAAGAACATGAAAAATAAAGCACACATCGAAAAAATCTTCGATCAATGTGGATGTACAATAAGGATAGATTATGATCTAAACTCATCCATGAATGTCACAAGTACATGCGCAACACATGAAATTACCATAATTTCATCCGCTTCATCCAAGAACACCATCTACAGAAATTGAATAACTGTAGGAACACAAATATTCATAACTTCCACAAATCTTGATGCAAACCTCTGAAACTTTCAAAAAAATACTAGAAAGATTCAAAACCAAACCCTTTGAAGTGCACCTTCAGATCTTCAATGTATAGATTTTTCCAACATTCTAACCTTCTCAACTTCACTGGCTGCCAACAATATTATTTTTATAATTTTCTCAATATCCTCGACATATACAGCCTTAAGCATCATCAATGCTAATAGTGTTGACATCAATGACAACCACATATCAGCAATGCAACCAAAAAATCCAATAATCTCCCCCTTTGGCATTGATGGTAACACATGATGTGAAAAATAATGCCACCAACCCAACTAGCTCTTCTCCAACAATCTCCCCCTGAGATTGTGCACTCATTCTTGTTTCCTTCTTCTCCCATATTTTTCACATTGCTCTTCTTCCCCCCTTTGAAATCAATGACAAAGGTACACATGTTCTGATCACAAGTTTGAATCATCTGATTACTCCCCCTGAGTAGCAACCACCACAACATCAATCCAAAATAAGATATGGCTATGAATTCACAAACTGATGCAAAGACCTACATCTTAGTTCTGAGTAGGAGGGGAAATCACCCCTAACTTGCCTTTGAGGTACTCAAAATCATCCTTAGGCAACGACTTAGTGAAGATGTCTGCAATTTTCTCCTTGGTAGGTATATACTCCAGTCTAACTTCTTTGTCACTCACTTTATCTTTCAGAAAGTGATATTTGATGGATATATGCTTTGTCTTTGAATGTAGCACTGGATTCTTGGAAATATTAATGGCACTTGAATTGTCACAAAATATGGCAATGGGTTCTTCATACTCAATTCTGACATCTCTCAACATTTTCTTCATCCACAATACTTTGGTATAATTATTTGCAACAACAATATATTCTACCTCAACAGTAGACAATGAAACATAATTATACTTTTTGCTTAGCCAAGATACCAATTCCTTCCCTAAGAAGAATGCACCACCACTAGTACTCTTCCTATCATCCACATCTCTTGCTCAATCATCATTAGTGAAAGCATTCAGGATAAGATCATCATCCCTAGGATACCAAAGACCAAGATCAACTATTCCTTTCAGGTATTTGAAAATTCTTTTCACAACAATTACATGAGATTCTTTAGGATCATCTTGAAATCTAGCAACCATGCATACAACATTAATTATATCTGGCTTGGTCTGAGTCAAATAGAGTAATCCACCAATCATTGAACTATATCTTGTTTGATTTTCTTTAGGAGAATCGTCATTTTTTGTGAGTTTGCATCCGGTTATCATAGGTGTACCAACTGGCTTTGAATCTTCCATGCCAAACTTTTTTAGTAGCTCTTTCACATACTTAGACTGAGATATGAAAATTCCATCATCTAACTGAGTGATTTTCAATCCTACAAAGAATTTCAACCCTCCTATCATTGACATTTCAAACTCACTTTTCATTTCATCAGCAAAATTCATACACAAATCATCATCACCTTCAAAAATAATGTCATCAACAAAGACTTCAATGATCAATTCTTTATTCTGATCCAACTTGAAGTACAAATTGTTGTCAGTGGTATCTTTATTGAATCCAAGCTTCAATAACCCAAAAGTAGAGTAACCCAAAAAGATTCCTTCATCACTTCTAGCATCAAACTTGCCTATATCATCATCTCTCTTGAGCATTTTTTTTGAAATACTTGATAGTAGGCTTATAACCAAACCATAGCTCAAAAGGTCTCTTACCATAATTACTGTTGAAATACACCCTGTTAATGGTATACATAATAATACTTATAGAGTCTCTTAGTAGAAATGAGGAACATTTGCTTCCAGCATCATGGTTCTAGCAGTGTCTAGAATGGTTTTGTTCTTTCTTTCAACAACTCCATTTTGTTGAGGGGTTCGGGGAGCAGATAACTATCTTTGGATTCCATGCTCTTCACAAAAAGAATTGAATTCGTGGGAAGTGAATTCACCACCTCTGTCTGATCTTAGACATTTGATCTTTTGACCTATCTCATTCTCTGCCATAGCTTTGAAACTTTTGAAATTTTCTAATGCTTCGTGTTTTTCTCTTAAGAAAGCAACCCATATAATTCTAGAATAATCATCAATGAGAAACATAAAATACCTTTCACCTTATAGACTTCTGATTCTGGATGGACCACATAGATCAGTATGTATCAAATCCAGTACTCCATTAGAGCTATACTGTTTTCTCCGAAAATAATTCCTTGTATGCTTGCCCATCTAACATTCCTTGCACATAGTGTCAGTAGGCTTCACTAACTTAGGAATATCTCTGACTGCTTGATTAGTGCTTATCTTGACAATGTTATCAAAGTTCACATGACACAACCTCCTATGCCATAACCAACTTACATCAATCTGAGCAATTAAACAAATTTCAATAGCAACACTCAAATGAAAGATATTACCTTTTGTCTTTGTACCTGAAGCAATCATATTTCCAGAACTTCCCCTTATTTTGCACTTACCATCCTTGAATTGAAGATTGTAACCCTTGTTCACCATCTACCCAACACTTAAGAAGTTATGCTTTAAGCCTTCTACATAAAGAACATCATCAATATTATGCTTACCACCAAAAGAAATAGTGTCTTTGCCACAAATCACACCAGAAGTGTTGTCTCCAAATCTTACAACACCACCATCATAGTCTTCCAAGCTTACAAACTTGTTTTTGTCACCAGTCATATGATGTGAGCATGCGCTATCAATTACCCACTCATCCTTTTCTTCAATTTTTGCTGCAAGAGATTTCTCAACATTCACATTACTAGTAGATTCAGTGGACACCTGACCATTTTATTTGATAGAAATAAATACCCATTCATCTTCATTTCCGGTTTCTTTATCAGATTCTTCATCAGTTACACCTTCTTCAATATAATAAAATTTCCTTTGAAATCTAGTCTTCTCAGGTTTGTACTTAGAAACTCTTTCAGGACATCTAGATGCAAAATGACCTATTTTATTGCAAGAAAAACATTTGATAGGTGACTTTCCTTTGTACCTACCATGACCTCTTGCTTCTCTTTTCACAATCAATGCTTCCAGTTCTTCTAATTCTCTTTCTTCATCTTCAATATTTTTCATTTCATATTCATATTTGAATATCCTTTTGGAACTCTCACCTAGATTGTATGTTTGTTGCCTTTTTCTGGATACTGTAGCTTTGAATGCAGATTCAATCTTAGGAGCAGATTCACCAAATTCACTTAACTCAAAGGCAACAAGTTTTCCAATCAACATGTCTCTTGTAATATTTTTCACTGACTTGAGTTCATCAATAGCATGAGCTCTTGTTTTGTAGGAGGGAGGCACATATCTTAGTATCTTAGCCACAATTTCTTCATCATCCAAGGTTCCACCGACACATCTAATATTCATCACCAATTCATTTATCTTTTGAGAAAAAGAGAGGATATTCTCATCTTCACTCATCTTCAATTCTTCCAACTTTCCTTTTAGACTTTGTAGCTTAGCAATTTTCACTAACGCGTCTCCTTCATACAATGTTTCTAACTTTTTCCATATATGGTATGCAGTCTTCAAGCCTAACACATTTGTCATCTTTGAATCTGTCAAAGCACTCAACAATGCTTCAATATTCCTAGTATTATCTTATGCTTGCTTGATCTCATCTTCAGAGGACGAACCATTTTGAGGAATAGTATATGCACTTTGTGTCATCTTCTAGAAAGGTTCTCCAATGCACTTCAAATGGCACTCCATTTTGAATTTCCATAAAGAGTAGTTTGTACCATCGAATCTAGGACTATCCTTCTTGTATGATGCCATCGTGGATCACCTCAAGCTATTAGGCTTCTTCAGAGGAACTAGCTCTGATACCAATTGTTAGAAAAACAAGGATATACAACTAAGAGGGGGGCAGTGAATCAATTGTTACCAAAATCAAACTTATACAACATTAATCAACCTTAAATCTCAGATATGATAAATAATAGTGCAAGCATAAATTAATAACACATCAGATACCCATGAACACCAAGATTTTATACGTGGAAACCCTATTAGGGGAAAAACCACAGTAGATGTTAGTCCACAAGATTATACCCTGTTAGAAGTATAATGAAGAATGAAAAAAGGAATGCACTTGCATTCTGGCGCACTGTATAGAGCACACTGATCAAAGGGAAGGCTCACTGCCTTACATAAAAATCATCAGATTAAATCCATCTGATGAAGTTGAACCGAGAAAATAGCTTCTACAAAATCTTGATTAGAGTTCCGGTTAGGCACACACAAACTTCTACAACTCTTGCACACTCTGCTCAAACTTCTCCGCTCTACTCTTGAATGATTTGACCTTTATTCGCACATGTACACCTCTTGCACACGCTAAGCATTGCCTCTAAATGAGGAAAATAAACACTTATATATATCTGCTACACGGATTTACATCCACTATTCAGTCGACCTCAAATAAAGAATAAATTACAACTGTCGGCCTCAATACATGAATAAATTTCAATTCGAACCAACACAAGTCAGTCACAACATAGTGAGGACCCAAAAAAACACCTTAAAATATGCCAAACAATATAATATTAATCTTCATGGATTTGCAACACGCTAACACCATCATGTCAGCCAAGAACATGAAAACTCAAGCACACATCGAAAAAATCTCCGATCACGCACATTCCGATCAATGTGGACGTACAACAAGGATAGAGTACGATCTAGACTCATCCATGAATGTCACACGTACATGCACAACACATAAAATTATCATAATTTCATCTGCTTCATCCAAGAACACCATCTACATAAACTGAATAATTGTAGGAACACAAATCTTCATAACTTCCACAAATCTTGATGCAAACCTTTGAAACTTTCAGACAACATACTAGAAAGATTAAAAAAAAAACCATTTGAAGCACACCTTTAGATATTCAACATACAAAACTTTCTAACATTCTGACCTTCTCAGCTTCACTGGCTGCCAACAATATTATTTTTATAATTTTCTCAATATATCGACATATACAACCTTAAGCATCATTAATGCTAATAGTGTTGACATCAATGAAAACCACATATTAGCAATGTGACCACAACATCCAATAGTGATGTGCATTGGTGTGTATGTGAAGAGTATGTTAAATTATGGATTTTGTACTATGCGCATTTGCAGGCTTCCAGGAGTAAGCCTGACCCTAGGGGGGAGAATGTAACACCCCTCCATTTTTCTCTTATGTTTAGATAGTGTTCTACTCTGTTATGCTTATGTTTAATGATAGTACCTTAACTTGGATAGGCTATGACACTGTTTTATTATTTGATCGCTAACTTTAGAGTGATGTGGATTTTATATTATGATGAGATGGTAATTTATTCTGATGTTATTATTATGACATGCTTTGGATTAGCATAGTGGTTATTTGAATTAATATTGTTAGATGATCTTGAGTAGATTATTGATGATAGATTCGTCATTTTTGTGACATTGTATTGGTGAAGGGGATGAAATTGCACCACTCGCTTGCGAGCGCCCTACGATTCTGTGATTCTCTCTTCACGGTGTGTTTTATTATGATATATATGCAAGTTTGATATATGCTTTGTTTGCAGGTTTGCAAGTATAGGACATAGACTCCACCTGGTTTCACAAGTTTGAGCATGTCTATTGCCCAATGATATAGTTGATTAGGAGATAGTAGCTAGGTTTACCTTGTCAAGCCACAACCCTAGTCATAGTGTGTCATCAGTTTTAGTTGGATTTGTTTGTTATAATGTTGCTCAAATTTTCCTTGATATTATTTATGTTGCAAAGTGTGTTTAAGGTAAATAAATGATTTAAATATTTTAGTTGATTATTTAATTAATCTGGTTTATTATGTTAGAAGATTGTAATTTAATTAATTAATTAATTTAATCTAATTGGTAAAATAATTTAATCTTATGATTAAATTTATTTTATTTATTAATTAAATTAGTTAAATTAAGTTTAAATTAGAAATGCTAAGTATTTTAGAAATGATTAAAATGTTTTAATTTTTAGAAATATCTTGAGGATTTGGTGCAATTCAATTTTGAAAGATGGTTATTGCATTTGGGTTGTTGAAATTTTGGGGAAAAATACAGTCTCGGGAAAGTTCTTGTGTTCTGGAATTTTGTTTGTTTCTAGAGGAAACTCTGGTTGATCTGGAAGAATCTTGGTTTTGTGGAAGAGGCTCTACATCAATTCACATCTTCTCAGGCATTGGATTTCAGGCCCCTCTTTTATTCTAGTTAAATTCATTTTGGAAAAAGTGTCTTAGATTAGATTACTATCTAGAAAAAGATTGCCTTTGCAAATTTTAAAGCTTTTGAGTTTTGTTAAAATTGAAAATGCCACGTGTGAAATCTTCTGTCAAAATGAAATCCTCTATAGAAATGAAATATTCTGTTGAAACTATTACAAATTTTAAATTGGGATTGTTGTAGACAATGAAGTACCCAGAAGAAAATATTGGGGATCTAGAAAATTCTCTGTTGGGAAGAAATTTAACTCTCTGTAGAAATTCTTCTGTAGAATTAAACCTCTCGGGAAATTTGGGTAAAAGTTTTTTGTAGAGAATTAGAGCTCCAAATTACTATTTGATTTGTTTCTGTAGAAAATGATTGCTTCCGATTAAATTATTTGTCTGAAGAAAATTTAGAAAAAGCCCCTGTATTGAAAATTACTTCTCTCTATTTTTTTTTGGGTATTTTCTTGTAGATGGTCATTCTTGAAAATAATATGCCCAATTAGATAAAATGTTTTGAATCCATTGTATATATATTATATACATGTATGCGTATATATATAATACTATATATACATACACATATGTATAAAAATATATATATATATATATATATATAAATAAATATTTGATTTATATTTATCAATATTGAATTGAAGAAAGTTTATGTTTTCTTTTGTATGACGAATTGATTAATTCGTAGGTTTGAAGAATTTGTTTTTAATGAATTTGTTTTTGGGGGCTTTGTGTGGGGGGAAGCCGACGTCTTACTCAACCGACCCCCATGGAAGGGGATCTGACTGTGTAAACAGTTGGTGCCCCAGCCATGAGAGCCGACTGTGGTAACATAGCCGAATACCTTTATTGCCACCGGTGCTGCCAGCATTAGCAATATAATAAAAGTCTCTGAATTTCTTTCGTCGCTCTTTAGAAAATGCAATTCGGGTTTTTGATTTGGTATTAATACTTTTATATATTATATATATATATAAATATATTAAATATATATGTATAAGTTCATTTATGATTTTTGGAATAATGTATTTTATTTTAAATAATTAAATAATGTATATAGTGTATATATAATTATAAGTATATATATATTTTTATAATTGTATATATATTTATATATATTAATTTATATGTTTTAGTTTCTTTAAAATGGGTGCATGCACTATATGCACAAATAGAAGATTTGAATGAGATAATCTTTAAGTAGAAATTGTTATTTTATTAAAAGTAATCGAGGAATTGAAGTTACAAATAAGTTAGATTTTCCTTCTCTGTTTGTAAAGGGTTTTTATTTAATTACTTTAGTGTAAATCACTGAAGGGTAAATTGGATATAGTATATCTGAAGAGTAGTTTTTATTTCTTGTTTTATTTCCCTTTGTATGAAATTTCTTTTGTTCTTATTTTGGGGAAATTTGTTTAGAATCGTTATAAGACTTCCAGATGTGTTGTTAGATTTGGGGGTTGTTGTAATTTATTGTCAGCCTTTTATATTTCCTTGGGTAGTGCATATTTTCATGTTTAGTTAATCACTCGGTTACCACGAACAAGAAGTGTTTCCTCCTATGTTTGGAGTGGAATTTGATATCCGTATGTGTGCCCTAGTTACCTTGAGTTGTGGATTTGTTCCAAGTGTTTTCTATCAGGAAGTGATTCATGATGGAGGTTGGGACCTAGGAAGGTCTACCAAGGTAACCCATGTGGCTTTGAGAGGACGCTTCTCCTATGAAAACGGTTTGTGTGTATGGTTCAATTGGCATACTTTATTATTTAACTCTAGAAGCATTGTACCCAATGAGTTAGTATTGTACTTGTGTTTGGTCAATTCAGTCATGTGTTAGCATGTGTCCAGAGGTAGCTGGTCTTGTCTAGGGATCCTTGTTACTATCTCCTAGCATGGGGGTCTGGCCTTCGGGTACCACTTGGTTGGGTGGAACATGCACCTTTCTCCGTTGGGTCTTGTCTTCTTATATTCATGATGGTGAGATCTTCCAGTTGGAGAGCTCGTGGACACCAGTTGATATGTTCCTTTCATTTGATTATTGTATCTATTGGACACTTGTATTTATATTACTCCTCAATTGTATTCAAGGAGGTCTCTTGTAAATTTTAATTACTAATGTACGTTCTTCCTCATTCTGGGAATGAGTATTGTAAACACTATTTGTAAGGAAATGTAATCTTTGGATCTTTATGTACTTCTATCTTGCTTTGAATGTATGTTCTTTAAATTCATGTGTAGTTAATTATATTCTATGAATGAGTTAATGTTTATGTTTGGGATTCAGAAGTAACCTTAGTCGCGTGCCTTAGAGGATGTTGTGATAGTGTAGTGCATCTTTCATTTTATAACTTGCACTTTAAAGGAAACAAAATTATACACTTTTGTAGTTATTGCAACTTCCTCAAGGGTTACGTGGCGGGGTGTTATAGACCAAGACTTAGTTGAGCTCTCTCCTAAATCATAGAAACACATGAAACCTATAAAAAATTGTAATACTCACATAGATCTCTATTTTACCATTTTTTGTAAGAATGTATGAAGGTCAAGGGTTTACCAACCTTTAGGTGTTTAACAATCACTAAGAGTGAAAGAGAAAATACACAAATAGTTCCTGCAAATAGATTGTACATAGCAAACATCTCTTCAAATAACTAAAATGTCATCCACACATGAAGGTAAGAACATTAAACCAACATAGCATGGGAAGAAAAATCCATAGACTATGTTGACAATGAGAAGATACATAACTTACAAGGATTGAGAAAAGGTAAAAGCAATAATTTTATTAATTCCAAGATATTGAGCTAGTATTTTTAAAGATCTAGAATAATAGAAAAACTACTCAAAGATTTTTTCTCTTGCTTGTCTTACACTAAAAAAATGAGAATTTAAAAAATATGAGGCATGTTGGGCCTAATACCCATGGAGGAGGGTATTAGGTTAGTAATAAATTTTGTGATCCATGTATAATGCAGAGAGTGTGTCCACATCCTATCCATATTATTAATCATGATTTATGTAGAAAATGTGTCCTTTTGGGACTTGATCTATAGGTGGAGAATATTATTTTGGTACCCCTATCGTTCTTGAGCATTGATGGTGTCACTAGGATCAAGCACTAAGGTCAAATTTTCACCCAAGAAATCTATTATAATAACAATCTAATAGTTGGTGGGATAAAATTTGTCTCTAGTCTAGTAGTTGGTGTCTATTGAAATATATTAATGGCACCTTCATGAATTTAAATTATCTTGTTTCTCTTGTGTTAGAGGTTCATTTCCCAGTCATAAATTTTACTAATTTCTCCCTTTAACTTTTTTTGTCAAGCACCATGAACTCTTCTTTTATATCAACATTTGGGTATTGTTCAAGAACTAAAGGCTCATTGTGAACCTTGTTGGGGTTGTATATTTTATTATAACTATCAAATATATACCACTCTAGTGTTTCCTCATCTTTACCTTGGTGGGAACTAATTGGGAACCTAAAATGTTTGAAGGTTCCTAGTTTCTAGTTTTGAAGGAAGTGTTGATGGTCTCCATCTATTTTGTTCTTCCTCATCAAAGGTTCAACACTCAGTTAGAACTTGTGAGAAGCATTCCCTTAAACATATTATTTTGGAACTTAGAGCATCATGGGGACCATGTCGAGATATTGGAACCCAATTAGAAATTTAAGAAGTTTCATTGTCTTTCCTTCCTCTAGTTGGAGGTTTGTTGGGAGTCCAAAACCTTGAAGGTTCCTAGTTCTTGGTTCCTAAAACCATATTGACAACCTTTCATTTCTTGGTATTGGAGGCTCATCACCCATGGGGAATTATTTTGAAGTGCTTCTCTTTATTAGTTTGTATTGACACTTAGAGCCTGGTTAGGAACTTGTGAGTAACTAGGAAATTTCGCAAGGTTCTTGGTTCTACTACAACCTCTGACATCAATGAAAATTTTCCAAGTGCTAAAATTTAAGGAAAAAGAACCAACATAAGAGAAACAAGAATGCCCCTAAAATAAGAACAAGATAAAATCAAATGACATGCATTATATGAACCAAGTTGGTTAGAGGAAGATAATTATGACAACATATTATTGAAGATGATAAAAGGCTTTGAATAATTTAAAAAATTGACATGAAAATCATTGTGCTAAATAAGGAGAATCAAAATCATGGATTGATGAAATTTTTTAATTCATGGAACCAAATACTACTAAAAAATTCTGCATAAAAAGAAGATCCTATCAAATATGAGGGACACATTATTCCTTATTTAGCAGGATCATTTTTAGAAGGATTTTTTATGGGATCCTTATTAGGTGTGTTGAATAAGATTTAACTAAGAAGATACAAAATGAATTTCAACAAGAAATGTCAATAGGAAATTTATCAACCTACATAATAACTACAAATATAGTTCAAGTAGGATATTATTTACCCACAAGGTTTGTTGACTATAATGAATGGGTGAGGGTGTGCTACTAGTGCCAATTCTACATTAAGAGAAGGAAAATTATTGCATTTCCTCACTAACCTATATTTATGGATAAGTTGTTTTCTCAATGGGGGATTGATTTTATTGGCATGATAAATCTAGTTTCAAGCACCATATTTAAATTGATCCTTACAACCATCAATTTCTTTAAAAGGTGGGAAAAAGTAACACCATTCAAGGAAGCCATTGAGGTTGTGATTGTTGACATCCCAAAAAGTGTTTGTAGAAGGTTTGGAACCTCCCATACTATTATATTAGATCATTTAAGATAATTAATAGGTAACAAACTCTCACAATTTTTTCTAAAGTATGGTATATACATAAAAAAACATCCTCAAATTATTACCTAGAGGGTAATGGGTTCACATAATTGAAAAAAAAAACTTAATAAAATCACATAATTGAAAAAAACTTAATAAAATCATCAAAATGATTGATTCTAGATATCAAAGAGGATGGAATTTGTACCTAAATAAATCCTTATGGATAAGTTGGGCAACTCAAAAAAATATAATTAGCACATCTCCTTGCACACTAGTATATGACAAAGAAGCATCCCTACCTATCTCTTTAGAGCTCCTTATTGATGTGTGTTTTGACACACCAACACTTGGAACAATATAAGTTCCCCTACTTGAAAGGTTTTGACACCTCAAGAGTCTTTGTTTATTTTCTTATCAAATAAAGCTGGAGTATCTCAATAAGTGAGATTTAGACTATCTCATTGAAGGAATTCCAATGTAAATTTCAAGGATTTGGAATTGGGAAGAATTTATTTTTTGTAAAACCTAATTTCTTGCTAGACTTTTGATCTTAAGGATAATTTTGTATAATAACTTTTAGCCACGACCAAAATCTTATATATTTAAAATTATACACAAATAATAGATTCTAATAATTATTTTCATAAATAATCACCAACTAATCAATAAATCACTCTGGGAAGATGAATATTTGCAACACATTTTTGTAAGAAACTAATAATTTATCACTTTGAAGTTTTTTGTAGTAATTAATGGATAAATTTCATAAAACATAAATTGTAACACTCACGAAAATATAAAAATTCTTAATGATTAGGGGTTCACCTCGCAGCCTGACGAGCCCTGTTGATAGGGTGTCGCAGGTTCGAAACTCTCCCCATCGCACAAAGGAGGAACTCTATTGTCGGCTGAAGGATGTGAAGGAGTCAATAGTGGTGTTCAGACCACAAAATCCCACGACAGAAGCAAGGAGGAGCTGGATGGGATCGAGCCAGCTGGAGGAAGGGAGTTCGTCGAGGAGGAATGGAGGAAAGAGTATGGGAGGCAGAAGAAGGTGTGAAGGAGAAGCATAGGAACAAAGAAAATGGTGAGAGGAGGCGAAGATGGCAGAGGAAACAGGAGAAGGGGTGACGGAAGAAGGAAGAGGGAAGCCGGAGGACGCTGAGAGAGACGGGAGGAAGGAAGGAAGGTTGGAAAGAGAAAGGTGGTAGGAGGTGGGGTGACGGAGGAAGGAAGGAAGAAAGAGGGGGTAATAGAGGAAGGAAGAATAAAGCAAGATGGAGGAGAGAAGGAATGGATTGGTCTTAATATCAGACAAACATGGGATGAGGTCCCCCATAAATTGTGGTCTCATTGGTTCAAAGCTCCAGTCAAAAGCGCCGATCAAAATAAAATAAAATCTTAATGATTAATAACAAAATTACGTAATTTGAGTATTTTTTACTTTGCTAAATATTAAAATTTTAATAAAATTTCTTTGTACAAAAATAAAATGTAACGAGCACAACAAAATAAACCTAGAATAGTACTATAACCATTATCTCAATAAAATGGTAAAATAGAAGGGAAGGGAGAAAATAGTTTAGAAAATATAAGCCTGTGACTCCTATCCATCATGTGTCATTTAGTAAATAGACAAGTCTAGTTGAAACTAATCCTCATATGACTTCTTGTTGAAATCACCATGTAGGATGGTGTTATTCTAAATGGAATTTTGTAGATGAAAAATAAAATTCCTACAATGAACGTGTTTTATATTACTACACAAAAAACTTCACCATCAAATAAGTATCAATGACCTAAATCAAAATTCAAATTCAACAATCTTCAATGAGCTAAAACATGAAGAGATATGAACATGGCACAAAGTTTAAATAATCATGAAAAAATAAACTAAATGAAGTTTAAAAGCTAAACTATATTTTAAAACTTTACAATTGAAACTAAATTTATATTTATAGGTCTGAGGGCTATAAAAAGTCATTCCCTTCAAAAACCCATAAGATGAAAAAATAGGTGGAATTTAAAAAGATGATTTTATTTTGTAGCACTTATGTCTTATTAAATATTTATAGACAAGATAAAATTTTACATGTAAATGGACATCACTATTGGAAAAATTTACTACCAACCTTTGTCTACCTCCCTCTCTAGCTCTTCCAAGTAGGATGCAAGATTTTCTAATGTCACTTGATTAGTTAAAGATGAAGTCCAAATGAGTGAGTAAATTTAAATTTAATCCTCATAAAAATATCCTATATTGTTTTTGGAATGATTTTGAATTCTAACCTTTGATACAAAATACTCTCAAGAAACTCTTATTTTAATCAAGTGATTGACTAAAGTAGTGGAAAAATTAGGGTCCTTCAAATATTTTATGTTTAATAGCTCCTAGAACTATTATTTTTAAAATCTATAGCATTTGAACCTTCTAATATTTATAAAAAAAGTACTTCTCAACCTATCCATAAAATCTTTTATGTTGTTAAAAACACTCTATACTAGGGACTATGTCCAATTACACTTGAGTCCAACTTTTTTATACTTAGGTGCTCTTTTAACCACCATAGATAACCAATATAAGAAATATTCAATTGGGTTCCCTTTGTTAAATTTTTTCCTAGGTGATATTTTCTTTCATGTGTTGCATATTTTCTTTCATGTGATACAAATTTTTAACATCAATATCTGGTGCATGGATATTTTTTTCATTTTTTTGTTATTGTAGTGTAGGAAAAAGTGTCCCTTTTTTCACACTTAATTTGGGAATAATTTATATTAAAATGAACTAAATTATACCTTAATTTAGTGTTGTAATATGTATTTTACATATTCACATTAAGTTTAGGGACCCATTAATTAAAATGGACTTAATTGTGCCTTATTTGTGGTGTTGTAAAGTGTACCTTTACACTTCCACACTTATCTAGGGCTTTATTAATTAATTGAGGTTAATTATCTTTAATTGGCCCCTTTAATTCAAATCCAAGCTTAATTAATTGCAATTTTCGAAGAGGAAAACCTGACATTCATTAATACCATAACACGACATTTATCATTGAAGAATGTGTGTCCTAGCTAAGTGACCTAGGACCCATTTTCCCAAGGGTGAATGGGTCCTCACTTAGGCCTAGGACCTAAATTTAAATTATGTTTTTGATGGTATTTCAATGATTTCAAATCTATATTCATATGTTGGCTTGTGTTATTTGAATTTTGGGAATTAATGTTACATATGTATAAGTACAAGATCATTTTCATTATGTTTGAACCTAAAAATTATGTGACTTCATGAGAGAATTATCAAGAGCAATTCAAGAGCATTTCAAGGCATTCAAGAGAAGATTTACTGAAAAATTATTGCAACAATCAAGATCCTATTATCATGTCAAAGTATTATTGCATCATGCATGTTATTTGAGCTAATATGTTGATGTAGTGTACAAGGTCCATTCAAGCATTCAAAGGCATTGTTTCAAGATCAATATCCACATCCATTGAAGCCATTTCATGCAAGTTGCAGACCTACATTCCAAGGTTCATACAAGGGTTTGGTGAGTTGTGACATTGCTTTGTTCATTCACCATTCCTTCACATTTCATTGTTTCATTACAAGGTTTAATTACCAAAATGAGGTTTGACCAAGGAAAACCCCCATTCACCAACAATAAAAATGTTTTCCCTCTTGATTTGTGTTTGCAGATTTTAGGTGGAAGATCTCTTGAAGAGAAAAATTGCAAAGTTGTCAAAGTTGCATTTGTTGTCATCATTTTTGTAATTTCACGGAAACTCACCTACAATATTTATTTATGGCTGTCCAGCTGTGAAAATAAGGGATCTGGAAGTGCAGACATAGGAGAAGAGAACCCAAAAACCATTTTTACAGAGCCCTAGCCAAGACCCATTTACCATAGGGTGAATTAGTCCTCAGTTAGCTTTGAAAAATAACTTTTGGTGACTAGTACACATCATTTTACCTTTCTAATATCTTCATTTTGATTTATGGTTCCATCAGAATTGAGCTTAATCTATTAGCTGCACTTTGTAGATTGCATTTTGAAGTTAGTTTTTTGTTTTTAATCTTTCTCCCCAAAGTGCTATTTAATCAAGACCCTCATCCTTGCAAAAAAATAAAATTTGAAGATTCACACTTTGAATTAACTTACCTTAAGGTTGATAGTCCTTTCATTGTGTGGATCTCATTTCCTAATGAAATAAAGAAAGATAGGTCCATCAAAACCCCATTTCCCTTCATTCCCATTAATAAAACCTATTTTTCTTTGTTTCAATTATATATTTTTAAAATTAGTTTTGGAAGTTAGAGTCATTATAATTTGGAAATAGGTGTATGTCATAACACATAAATTGTTTTGTATGTGTAAGCTAAAAATTCTACACTTTTAAAAAAAAGGAGCAGGATGTCGAGCGGGAGCGAGAATGGGAGTTTGAATGAAGGGGAGGGCGCGGTGTCTAAGGAAGATGAAGACGATGGAGATGTCGATGCAGTGGATGGAGACTCCTTGCTAGAGGCGATCTATGGTGCCTTCTCTGGTCTGAGATGGCTAGAGGTGTCTCTGAATCTGGGTGGTTTACCCTTGTGCGTCCTTGGAGCTCTTCCACTTTCTGTGTGGTGATCTCCTTGTTGTTTATAGCGGTTGTTTGCTTTTTTTGAAAGCAGTTTTCTTACTCGTCTCTTGGCCTTTGTTGGTCTGAATGCATTTCTTGGTGAGGAGTTTTCTACTATGGTCTTTGATGCTCAATGGAAGGTGTGTAGTGGTCTAAAGATGTGCAAGAGCTGGAAGCATTACCTATACTTTAGCAGAGGAGGCCCGAGGGTTTGGATTTTTGGAGGGAAAGTGAAGGGTGGGTTCCCCTATCTCTTTCGTCTTTAGTCCTCCTTGTTAGCCTTTATTGAATCTATTAGTTGGAGGGATCTTGTTGGGGATTCTTTTTGGTGGATTTTCTCCATGACCCCTGTTCGTACTTCTACGGGATCCATAGTGTGGGTCCTTTGTTCTTTTTCAAGCAAAGTTTTTTTATTTCATGTCCTTACTTCTACGGCTCTGCTTATTGGCCCTATGGAGGTGGGCTATTCTTGCTGGTATGGCTTTGAAGGGGGTTTCTCTTACCCTTTATGTTGGTCGGGCCTTGATCTCTCATTTTGAGGTGGAGAGTTCTTAGCTGGGTTGGGCTATTTTTTTGTTTCAGAATCTTTGGTCTTCTTTGGAAAGTCCTATTGAGGTGGAGATGGTTCTTTCCAAAGAAGCTAGGAGGTGCTGCTTGGTGGGGTTGAATGGTGTTTGGTCAGTTCAGGTTGAGGTATGTTTCCCTTCAGCTCCTATGGAGGCGGGTCTCTTTCATATTGAGATGGTAAGGAGTTATGTTGGTTGGATGTTGACTTCCAGCTGGTTTGTCTCTGTTGGTTCAACTTGTTGGGTTTGGGAGCTATTTTGAATGAATTTCTTTTGGATTCTAGGTCCCAGAAAAACCTAGTTGAGGGTTTAAGGTCCCTTAAAAACCTTTGGGTTTAAGGTCCCAAGTAAAAACTGTTTGTATTCAGTTAAGGGCTTGACCCTTTCCTTTCCTTGTGTAGCTTGATTGTCCTACTGAATTATTAATGTTGTTGTTGTTTGGCTACTTATGACATATGTTTTATGTTTTATGCAACATGCTCTCCTTAGAAAGGGTTGTAGGTCCCTTCAAAACTGTAATGTAATGGGTTTCGGGTCCCATCAACTCCTAGTTTTCCCTTAATCAAAAACTTGTTTTGTATGTGTTGAAATTATTATTATTTGTTGAAACAAGGACATCAATACCTAGTGCACACATATTTTTAGAATATTTTTTTCTCTATTTTTCTGTATGTGTGAAACAAATACCTCAATGTTTGGTGAAAAACCTACAATCACAAGAAATAAAATATAAATATAATAATAAAATTAAAAATATTCAAAATCATACTTTTTGGAAAGCTTATAGTAATAGATGCATACTTACAAAACCAAATTTTAAATGAATTTATTTGATCTCTCAAAAGGTAAAGAAAAAGTGGGTTTTTGTTAGCATTTTGATAGGTGCAAAGGAGACTCCATTGTGGGTATGATTTAAGGATAGAGAGGTTCTATCCAAGGGGGTTTGATCTAACCCTCTTAGATTAAAAACCTTTATATGGAACTGCTCAAAGCTTAAATCATTAATTTTTCTAAAAAATATGTGATTTCAAGCAAAAATTAGGATGTCCCAAGTTTGGGACCCATTATTGTGAGATGACCCATTAATTTTGTAGGGGAAATATGAAGGAGCTATGCCAAGGGAATAAAAAACACAAAAATTCTCCAAGATCTATTACAATTCTTGTTTTCCATCATTGATATAATGAAAAAAATTAGTTATTCATACTATCAAAGGATATGTTGGTGAAAGAGAAAGGGTAAATCCTTTTAACCTTGGTAGGTGAAAGATGAAAATTTTGTTTCCATCTTCTATGGGAGGTTTTTTCCTAATAGGATTCAATTTCAATAGATCGTTCACAAGGAAATTTCCTCCATTCCCACCTTGCAATCATCATAAATTGAGGGACTCATAAATACCACAAGAATATGCCATTTATAGTTGTAGATTCAGGGTCCAAGTAATGCTAGGTGTCTGCACTTACTATTTTCTTCTAGATTCCTCTTTATATACTAATTTACTGGGAATTTCTAAAGGTTGATATCTATTCAATTTTTTAAGAGAAGTTTGAAGTGTTGAGACTTATCTATGCCATGTTGTAGACTTACTATTTGGTGTCAAATTAATGCAAAACATCCTTATTTGTGTAAATATTTTGTGTTGGATTTATAATTATTTTTAGAAATTAATATAAGATATTACTCCTGTTATTATTTTACATGCTATCTCCAACTCTATTTGAGTGCTTTAGGGGATGTAAGGAATTCCTAGGTTTACACTTTTTGTTTTTGGTATCAATTTTTAGTTAGTTTACATTCAAGGGGTACAATAAAACTGACTACATTTTTTTGAAATTTTTTTTATAGAAAAAAATAGATTTTTTAAATTATTTTCACTACAACCATACCTTTCTATGACACATCCACATAGCCTTCCAACATATGGTTGTTTGGTCATCCCTGTAAAATGCTCAAATTTTGAAAATTTAATAGTCAATCTTAGGGTTCTTAGGCCTTTTGGTCATAATGGTAGGGTTTTCTTTCACCAAAAATGATCCGAAATTGCAGCTACCTTTTAGATCTGAAAAGCACCTCCCAACTTCAAAAACTTATAGATTTGACAACACATGCTTAATTTGGACAAAAAAAAGGAAAACTTGACTTTCTCAAACACCTTGAACTCAATGGTTAGGTGAAATTTATACCAAAAATATCCAAAATAAAACTATAATACAAATTCACAAAGATAAAACCCCCAAATCTAGTATTTCTATCAATTTTTTCCGATTCTCTAGATCATCATTTGATGCAAGAGAAGAGCATACTTAGATTTTCAAGATCCACTAATATTTGCAGCCTAGATATCTCAATTAGACTAATGAGAAGCTATCCAACAAGCTCTGATACCATGTAAGAACTGATATATAATGTTCTACACCATGCAAGATTTGGTTGAAGATTGTAGCCACCCAAGACATAGAAACTTCTATGAAAGAATAAGAGAGATCATCTATGAGAGAATAATTGATAAACTTGAGATTACAAAGAGAACCCCTTGGTTATATAGGCCAACATGAGACATAAGATTTCATAAGATTATGACATGTGTCTTAATCTAATGAATTGAGACTTTAAGTGATAAGTAAATTATGTGTACTCTAAGTAAAATTAATTAGTGTGAATAGGACCTAAGTGACGAACCAACTAGGTAAAATACCCCTTTCACACAAAAAATTAGAAAATAATTTCCCTCCTAGAAATCCTTTCCTGAGAAGATAGGACAAGATAAGAATTACCCATTGATACAAGGCCTAAAGGAAAAGAATGAGATGAGAAGGAAGAAGTTATGCTTCAATTGCAAGGATTTTGGGTCACTTGGATATAGATGTCTTAGAAAGGATCAAGTTCACTACATTGAATTAGTATCCAACTTGAGAGTTGAGGAACCAGAGCTATTAAACAAAGAAGAGGAAGAACCTAAACTAGGGATCAAAGAAGAAGACAATTCAAAGGAAGAAAATGAAACTTTGGAGGCACCTTTACTAAGCTCTCCAACACTTTGAGGTATAATTTTTTTCAATCATGTGGGGTTTTAAAGGGAAAATGAGTTACCATAATTATTGATATAAAAGGCAAACATAATTTCATATTGTAGTGTAGAAAATTGTACACCTTTACAATTTCACACTATGTTTGCATCCCCTTAATTAATTGGACCTAATTAAGCTTCTAATTACCTAAATTATACATTCCAAAGCCTTATTATTCCAATTTTCCAAAAGGGAAACCTACATTAAACAATTTCCAAGATTAATTTAAACACCTTGGAAATTGTGTGTCCTGGATTTAGGTCCTAGAACCCATTCGCCCAAGGGAAAATGGTCCCCTTTAAGTGCCAGGACCCGATTTTTAATATGTTTTTGGCAAAATTTTAATGATTCAAATTCAAGTTTCAAATATGGACTTTTGGAATCTAATTTTTAGGAAATTAGATAAACACATATAAATACAAGATATTTTTATCAATTCAAGTCTAATACACATTATCAAGACTTCACCAAAGAATATTATTGTCAAGAGCATTGTAGAGAAGATTTATTAGTCATCTACAACAACAATCAAGATCATATCATCATGTCAAAGTTCATATGTGTTCATGTCATGTCTTGGAGCTAACATTGTGATGTAGGTTTCAAGTATTAAAGCAAGCATTCAAGCATCAAATAAAGTAATAATTCAATCCAATTCATGCAAGATCCAAACCTTAGAAAGATGTGTTAGACTTTAGTCCTCTAAGGGAAACCATTAAGGGTTTGGTGAGTTGTAACATAGATTTTTTCATTCATCAATTCCTTCCATTTATCATCATTTCAATATCAAGGTTTAATTACCAATATGGGGTTTGACTAAGGAAAACCCCCATTCACCCAAAAACAAACATTTTCCTTCTTTGTGTGTGAAAATTTATAGGTGAAGAAGGACTGAAGAAAAGAGCAATTTTGCAAAGTTGTCAAAGTTTTCATCATTGTTGTTCAACTACGAAAACTCACCTACATATTTTATTTCTAACTTTTGATAGTCAAAATTGGAGAAATTAGAAGCTTAGATTCGATATTTGATGACTACAAAATTAGATGTTGGACCCCCGCACTAGGACCCATTTGCCCTAGGGCGAACCAGTTTTGCTACAGAGCTCATAACCTATTTTTTAGGCCAGGTGCATGCCATTCTGCCCTTCTCAAATCTACCTACAAATTACTATTTCTATTTATTTTATCATAAAAATATGCATTTCAAGTGTTAGGTCATGCAAATTAGTTAGTTAAAGCATTTTAAATTATGTCCCAAAAGTACCAATCAATCATTTTTGTCATAAGAAAATAATAGACCTTCCTAATAGGGTTGACTCACCTCAAGGTTGAAAGCCAATCCTATCGTTGGGAGATATATTTTTCTAATGAAATTAGGGAACATGTAAGTGTGTTTAAACCCTTAGATCATTCCACATAGCACATCACCCACTTACATTTTTTTCTTTAATTTATTTTGGTGAACTTGTCTTTGTGCATCATAAATTTTGATTTAGAAGTCTTTAAATACTCTAGATCTAGGATTTGCATTAGTTAGTCTTGTATCTCATTTAGGGTTTCAAAATTGCATTTTGCATCATCTAAAATCAGAAAAATAAAAAATATTGTATACATATTGCATTCATTTTACATATTAGTCTGCATAATAGTGTCTTTTAATCATTTGCATTAAAAAATTCAATCAAAATTATATAGAAAAAGTTGTCATTTTTCTTACTATTTACCATCAAATTACATTTGCATCTAATCATTAATTTCTAGAAATATGTAGTTGAAAGTATCTATTTGTAACTTAAAACAAAGACCTTAAACACTAACTTAGAAACTCAAACTTTACTTTTTCAACCCCTTTTCAAAGACCCATTCTCCCTAGGGTGAATCTATCCTTGTACAAGTCAATTTCCAAATTTTTGGGCAAAAGTTTGTCTCTATCTTCTTTATATCTTACTATTTGGAGATCTCAGTTTCAGTTTCCGAAATTGCAATTTTCTATAGTTTTTTGTATTCACATAAATTGGTCAAAACAAGTACATTTTTCAAAATAAAAATTTGCATTCAAAAGACATCATCTTCAAGTTGTTTCATTCTAAAATCAATAAATCCTTATATATCAGACCTAAAACATTGCATCAAACTTCATTATGGATATGTGTTTTAGCAGCATATGGATTTCCTTAAGATCTTTGGTTGATGTTTCCAGTTGTATATTTAGAGATGATCCTAATGCAATTGACAACACTCATGAACTTCACCTCCTAAGTAATGTCCTTGTAAGGTGGAAATCTTAGTCCAAGATGAATATAGCATGAAACAATTTAGAATGAGAAAAATCAAATAGTATTAGATAAAGTGACAGCCAACACTTCTAAACTATTATCCCAATCTAAACAAGAGAATACAAACAAAGAGAGCAATCAAAATGAAAGCAAATGAAATAAAGCACTCCCCTTTGAAGTTGATTCTTTCTCTTGTCTCTCCTATTTCTTCTTATGCCAATATTGCCCTCAGATTTGTTGATGAAGTTGTGCAAATACCTGCAAATAGTAAGCAAGAAAGTTGGAGATAATGACTGTTAAATTGAAAATGGAGGGGAAGGGTTTCTTTTATAGACAACCATTCGAATGGACAGACGAGATTGATCTTCCAGAAAGATTCTAAGATCAACGGATGAGGATTCATGAGAGGGAAGTTACGAAATGGATGGCCAAGATCGAGTTTCTAGAAAGATGCCAAGATCTACGGTTGAGAATTGATGCAACCAGAATATGCCATGCATGGAAAAGATATGACGCCGACGGCTATGACGCCTGACGGCTATGACAGACATGCAGGACATGCAGACTATGACATGAAATAATGACAGGGGATCTTTGACCAAAATAGAGGGATAAATAATTTATTTTAAATTATTTATTCGAAAATGGAAGAGGATGACAAGTGGCAAATAAATAATTTATTTTAAATTATTTATTCGAAAATGGAGGAGAAGGACAAGTGGCAAATAAATAATTTATTTTAAATCATTTATTTGGAGGAAATGAAAAAGGAGATTTAATTAAATTCATAAATTTAATTAAAGGAGGAGATATAAATTAAATATGGATAATTGATTAGGATCAATTATTTAAAAGGAGAAGAATGACACATAATTAAATAATTTCGTTAATTATTTAATTATAGAAAAATAAAAGGTCAAATAATTATTATTATCTGACTATAGACATGTGATAAAAGATAAATAATTAAATAAATAATGATTTATTTAATTATTGAAGAAAGGGGTATTAGTGACGCAATTAAATAATTTTAATTGATCAAGATAGAAATGAGAAGGTGAATCAATTAAATAATTAAAAACTATTTAATTAATAAAGGAATATGATCGAACATAATAGAATAATTAAAATTATTCAATTATTGAAAGATGATGACTAGGAAAAATGATGCTCATAGACTTAGGACATTTTTCAGTGTCTACATTTTGCCCCTCTTTGACATAATGAAGTTCATCGCATTGTGTCAAAGAAATTTAATTCTGAAATATGCCCCAGTGTAAAGAGAAAGGGGAAGGATGACCAAGAGGGTTGTGGTATGCCCCCTCGAGAGGACATGCAGGTTCAAAGAACAGGAATGTGCTCTCGAAATGGAAGAGAAGACTAGAGGATGAAAGATGGAAGAAATGTTAGCATGAAGGAGATGGGATGTAAGGGAGATGGGATGTTAGCGTGAAAAGGGGAAAGAAGATAGACATGAAATGATAAGGGAACCAACTTTCACGCTTACATTGTTATATTTATCATCATTGGGCATCAAAAATGTCACAAATGGACCACAAACACCATGGTATGACATAAACCAAGGTGTGCAAGGTGACCATTTGGAAGAGACAAACAATCAAAAAAGACAAGGAATGCCCCAGCTCATACTAGGGACCCGATTGTCCCAGTCTTTTTGCCAAGACAAACCACAGGCAGCAAACAGAGAAAAGAGGCCATGATCCATCATCGTCCCTCTAAATCCATTGATAGGACATCCTCGAGGAGACTAGTAACATGACCCAAAACCAATCAAAAAGATAAGAAAATCCATACCAACAAAGTGTTTGCCAAGAGAGTGTTTTCTAGTGATAATGATGATTGTTTGGTTGGTTGATTAGGTTGACCAAGATGACCGAGTTGATTGATAGGTTGATAAGGATCGATAAAGTGATTTAATTGACCATGCCTAGCCTCAGGAAGGACACATCCTGATGAAGGCAAGATTGATTGACCAAGCTGATAAGATTGAGTGGTGTGACAAAGTTGATTGATAATGATAATGCCCGATTTCAGGAAGGACACATCCTGATTAAGGAAAGATTGATTGACAAAGTTGACAAGATTGTTTGATTGTTTGACAAATATTGATGAATATGACCAAGCGATGTGACAATACCCAACCATAGGAAGGACACATCCTGAGAGGACACATCTGATAAAGTTGACCAAGTGACAAGTGTTGACATGACACCCTGACTGCAAGAAAGACACATCCTGCTTAAGGTGAATGACAAGGTTGAGAAAGTCCAATCCCAGGAAGGATGTATCTTGATAAAAGACAAGAGATAAGACCAAATGAGACAAATGACATGATGCCCCATTCCGATATAAGACTAGTGACTTGATTGAGTTGATGATAGGATAATTGATTGATGAAAGATTTAATTTGTTTGTTGTTTCTTGATGTAGTTTGAATGATGATTGCTCTCGGATCAAGCACACGACCCAACTCGATGAACCCTAAAGGACTTGACCTAGGGGGCCTCGGGGGCTCATCGATAGATGGCCTTGCCTACGTAGCAGTGCACAGAGACCTCGTAGTTCGACACGACTTGAATTTGTCTTATTTGACAAAATACTAGGTCATGATTTTATTTGGACAACCTAAAGGGACTGACCTAATGCCTCGGGGGCTCATTTAAGATGAGTCTTGCCTACGTAGCAAACGCGCAGAGGCAACGTAGTTTGACCACTGTAACAAAACTGATTCAGACTCAGACTCTATTTTTGGGATTTTTGAAGCTTTTTGATTTTTTTGGATTTTGAAATGTTTTGATTTTTTTTGGATTTTGAAAGGTTTTGATGTTTTTGGATTTTTCAGGACATTTTGTGGTTTTTTGGATTTTTCAGGATATTTTATGGTTTTTTTGGATTTTTTCAAGACATTTTATGGTTTTTATGGATTTTGAAGGTTTTAAAGGGTTGATACCATGTATTATTTCCCATGAAGATGCAAGTCAAGGAATTGCCCCCAGTCAGGTATAGGAATAACTTATTATGCACGAGGGGAAGTGGCGAATGCGACAAGTGGATATGGAAGTGAAGGATGCTAAATGTCGATGGTTTTTAGGCCATGGGAAAGATGACAAAGCTTTATTATGGATGAGTAATGGGTGTGAATGGACGAAAGACCAGATGGAGTGAAAGTAGACAAAGGAGCATAGATCAACTACACATGGTGCCTGTTTGCCAGGTTTTCACCATGGTACTTATCCAAAGCGCCACCGAAGTGGTTTTCACTTTTGGATGAATTATTTTTCTTTACTATTTTTTTAATTTTTATTTTGATTTTTTTTTGTATTTTTGACTTTTTAAGGGATACTCTGAGAATCAAGTATAATACTTGCGAAGGTGCATGTTGTTGATGGGTTCAGACAATGGTTCTCCTTCAGGAGTAGAAAGCTGATAAGCACCAGATCCATATGCTATTGTGACAATGTACGGGCCCAACCAATTAGGCTCAAATTTACCAGGTTTTTCTCGTTCAACTTGGTTCTTTGGATTCTCCTTTAGGACCAGATCACCAATGTCAAAACTTCTAGGATGAACCTTCTTATTATAACTGCGTCGAAGGCGGTTCTGATATGCTTGCAAGTGTGTCAAAGCATTTTGTCTCTTTTCATCCAGTAACTCTAGCTCATGTAGATGGGATACACGGTATTCTTCTTGGTCAATCAAGCCATGCATAGAGACTCGTAGGGATGGTAACTCGACCTCTATAGGAAGTATTGCTTCAGATCCATAAACAAGGGAATATGGTGTGGCTCATGTGGGGGTACGAATACATGTGCGATAGGCCCATAAAGCAGGGTTAAGTTGTAAGTGCCAGTCACGGCCAACATCATTAACAGTCTTCTTTAAGATCTTTAGGATAGTCTTATTAGATGCCTCAGCTTGACCATTACCCTGGGGGTAATACGGAGTGGAAAAATGATGTTGAATATGAAATTTGTCACAAAGTTCGTGAACATCTTGGTTTTTGAAAGGGCGACCATTATCTGTAATGATGGAGTGTGGGATACCATAACGACAAATGATGTAATTTAGGATGAATTTGGCTATTTGCTTACCAGTAATGTAGGTCAATGGAACGGCTTCAATCCATTTCGTAAAGTACTCAGTGGCGACAAGGATAAACTTATGCCCATTGGAAGAGGTGGGATGGATCTTTCCTATGAGGTCGAGTCCCCATTGAGAAAATGGCCATGGCGAAGTAAGCGGCTGCAATTCCTGAGCTGGTGCATGTATGAGATCTCCATGAATCTGACATTGGTGACATTTCTTCACAAAATGATAGGCATCATGTTCCATCGTAGGCCAATAATATCCTGTTCTCATGAGCTTTTTGGCTAAGGTAGGACCAGCAGAGTGAGCTCCACATATACCATGATGTACCTATTGTAAGGTTGTTTGTGCTTCATTTGAGTCGAGACATCGAAGGAGGGTACTATCTAGGCTACGACGATAAAGGGTGTCTCCGATGATGGCATATTTAGATGCTTTTCGAATAAAGGTCTTACGTTGGTTAAGGGACAAGTCAGGAGGTATAATCTGGTCATGTAAATAGGCATAAATGTCTTTGTACCAAGGTGAATCAAGACCAACAAGTTCACACACAAATTCAGTTTCAGGGACATCGAACGCAGGGATCAACAACTGTTCTACCAAGAACTCATATTGTGATGCATTATTGGGAATGTCCAAGAGAGATCCAACGGTAGCCATTGCGTCAGCTGCTTTGTTCTGGATTCTCGGGATTTGTTCAAAAGAAACATTGTCAAAGTATAGTTTGAAACTATCCACCATGCATTTGTAGGGCATCAATTTCTCATCCTTAGTATCATAATCATCATTGACTTGTTTTATCACTAACTGTGAATCACCATAGACCTGAAGATCCTTGATTTTCCATTTTATTGCTATTCGAAGTCCTGTCAATAGTGCCTCATATTCTGCTATGTTATTAGTGCAAGAGAATGCTATTCGAAATGACTTAGGAATGGAGTCTCCTTGGGGTGTGATGAACAAAATTCCAGCTCCTGAACCGTGACTTGTGTGAGATCCATCAAAATATAACTTCCATGTAATTGGTGTGTCTATGACAAAGATTGATTCATCTGGGAAATCGGATATCAAAGGATGATTTTCCTTTACGGGTGCATCTGCAAGTTGATCTGCTATCACTTGTCCTTTTATTGCCTTTCGATCTACATACTCAATGTCATATTCACTTAGCATCATAACCCATTTAGCTAGTCTTCCTGTCAGTGCTGCTTTGCTGAGAAGATATTTCAGAGGATCAATTTTGGCGATCAGCTTTGTCTTACGATTCAACATGTAATGTCTCAATTTTTGTGCTGCAAATACCACTGCTAGACATGCCCGTTCAATAGGACTATAATTCACCTCATATCCAACCAGGGTGCGACTAATGTAATATACAGCTCGTTCTTTTCCATCATTATCATTTTGTGCTAATAATGCCCCCAGTGCTGATGTTGTTGCTGTCACATATAATATCAAATATTTTCCATCAATTGGAGGCATTAGAACTGGTGGAGTTAGTAGATAATTTTTAATTTGATCAAATGCTTCTTGACACGTTTCTGTCCAGTTGAAGGGAATGCCTTTTCGTAACAAATGTTGGAATGGGTGGATCTTGTTTGCTAACTGAGCAATGAACCTACGAATTGATTGTAGTCTCCCTTGCAACGTCCTCAATTGACTGATGTTGGTTGGTGGTGGCATTTCTAAGATAGCTTTGACTTTCACTGGGTCAACTTCTATTCCTCTGTGTGATACTATGTATCCAAGGAGTTTGCCTGATTGGACCCCAAAAACACATTTTTTTGGATTTAATCTAAGTTGGTATTTCTCGAGCCGTGTGAAAATCTTTTCTAATACTGCTAAATGTCCACTTCGTTCTATGGATTTAGAGAGAAGGTCATCAACATAATCTTCCATCAACACATGCATGTAGTCATGAAACATTGTGGTCATTGCTCTTTGATATGTAGCTCCAGCATTTTTTAGTCCAAACGGCATTACATTCCAACAGAAAGTTCCCCAAGCACATGTAAAAGCTGTTTTTTGTTGATCTTTAGTAGCAATCCTTATCTGATTATAACCTGAGAATCCATCCATGAGTGATAGCATTTCATACCCAGCTGTGAGGTCTACAATGATGTCGATGTTTGGCAGAGGAAAATCATCCTTGGGACAAGCTTTGTTGAGATCTCTAAAATCTGTGCATATTCTAATTTGACCATTTGGTTTAGTGACAGGAACAAGGTTTGATATCCAATCTGCATAATCAATAGAACGAATGAATCCCACATCTAGAAGTTTCTTCAATTCTGCCTTGACAAGGAGTGCAATTTGTGGATGCATTTTTCTTAGCTTTTGTTTGTATGGCTTGGCATTAGGTAGAAGTGGTAAGTGATGTAAAACCAATTTAGGATCCAATCCAGGCATATCTGCATATGACCAGGCAAAATTGACTTGTCTTTCTGCAAAGAATTTTGTGAACTCGGGCTTTTCCTTGGCGGTCAAAGATGCTGCTAACTGTATGATCCTGGAATTATCTTGTGTTCCAATATTCACCTCTTCTATTTCTTCTATCAACAATGGTGATCTCTCTTGGTCTATTGGGAGACACTCCAATCCTCCATCTTCAGGTGCCTCAAGGAGGTTTTCACCTTGAGATACGTCCTTTCTTTTTACTTTTTCACGATCAACAGGTGCCTTTCGGTTTTCACCTGAAGACCTATTATTTCTATTTTTAATTTTATCATATTCATTTTTGCGACTAGAGGATAGGATAGCCTCACCAAAGTATGCAGTATAATCAAGTTCTATGGAAAATCCAGCCTTATGATCCCCACTAGGTATTCCTTCACGAAGTCCCATAAACTCAGCGATTGCTTCATCGTTCTCGAAAGTGTCCAAACTTGGTGGGTCTTGTTGATTCCAATCTATGAGTTGTGGGTAGACAAGGGGTAAGCCATCATCATTGTTATTAAGAGTCATGGTGTAGGTAGAGAGGGTAAAGATAGACGTAGAGTCATCAGGTTCCCAGGAGGTAGCGTCGATGGTTTCCCGAAAGTGTTTAATCCATTCTTCTTTATTTAAGGGGGCTTTGGGACGAGGGCTTGGTAGACTCAATGGGGAACTAATTGTAAGCTTTTGACTGAATTGTGTTTCAAGAGGAGGCTCATCAAATATTTCGAACAGTTTATCTAAGTCCATAAAGGTAGTGGAGGATAGGGAATCCCATTCATATTCATTAGAATCGGCATCAAAATCCCAAGGGTCCTCATATGTCTCAATCTCATTTGAAGCATTAACAACCTCACTTGAAGGTAATCCGATACCTTGGATAGTCACTTTTACAGGCACAAACCCTAACCCTTGATGTTTAATCAACTTAGGAGGTTGCAAGGGTTCTATCATTCCTTGTTTATTTAGGCCAAGACCACTGTGTCCATCATATCCTTGTCGTTTCATTATTGGGAACCCTTTTGGATACTGCTCAACTGGCAACCTCTTAGATTTAGTGTCTTCTTCTTCTCTGTACAACCATGTGAGAATGTGATCATCTAGAGATTCCTTGGAAAGTTCTCCCCATTTGGTGAAGGTGGTAGGGGGATTATGAAAGATGACCTTAGGCTGCATGGGATGTGGTTTTCCATAAGACTTTGGTGATTTAGGCAATTTTCCAATGAAAAAGAGACTCTTCATGTTATATTCTCCACATCCTTTGTCTTGGATCTGGATCTTAGGCATGGAGGGGGTGGTGAATGGAATGGATGATTTGACCAACATAGATGGGTCAACGTAGTGGGATGAAGTGGCGGATGAAGTGGAAGGTGAGGCCTCTCGATTGATGGGCACTTGACATTCAATAGTTCCTCTTAAGTTTGAACAATACTGAAAAGGATTGGGGTCGCCTGGAATGGTGATTTCAGTGCCATTGTGTGGAAATTTGAGGCATTGATGGTAGGTGGATGGGATAGCTCTCATAGCATGAATCCAAGGATGACCAAGGAGAAGGTTATAATGTAAGTCTAGATCCAAGACATGGAATATTGTATGTTGTATGGCTGGGCCAACTCTTATAGGAAGTGAAATGACACCTTCAGATGAATGCTCAGCATCATCATAAGCTTTGATAGTGATTTTCTTTGTTCGGTCTATACAATTCTCAGAGTATCCCAATGCGTTCACCAATTTTAGTGAACAAATATTTAGACCCGCTCCACCATCTACTAAGACTCGTCTAATCTTGCATTTATCAACGCAAACTTCAAGATGCAAGGGATCATTATGATCAGATTTTGGTGTAGAAAAGTCTTGCTCAGAGAAGGTGACATGATGTGGCATAGCTAGGTATCCGACCATGGCCTGAAATGCATTGACATCTAGGTTGGCAGGGACAGATGCTTCTTGCAATGCTTTGTCAAGTATAGCTCTATGTTGTGGGGATGTGCGAAGGAGCTCCAAGATAGAGATTTGTGCGGGAGTTTTTCCCAACTGCTCTAGGAGATTATATTGGTTCTTGGGCTGAGGATTGGGTGGAGGTCCTGGAATAGTTATCTTGGTTTTGCGAGTAGCAACAGCACAATTTGAGTTTGGCTTGTTTATGGTGATGGTAGCAATGCGATCATCAAAGGGTGTTATGTTAAGAATGATAGTGCTATAGTCATGTTTGACTGTGGCATAGTTGGCACTATTGTTGTTCCCTGAACTGGAGGCTTTCCCTTTATCATGGTCTTGCAAGGGAGTTTTGAATATGGTATGATCAGTATTGGTTTTTCCTTGTGAATCTCCTACTGATATAGTTCCATCTTCAATGAGGTCTTGAATAATGTTCTTGAGTGTCCAACATCTTGGTGTTTTGTGTCCTTTGCTACGGTGGTATTCACAGTATTCATCTTCTTTCCACCAATCTGGTTTGATCAAGGAAGGTTCATAATTCTTGGTGTCAGGTAGTGTGATGGTATTGGTTTGCAAGAGTCGTTTGAGAATTGATTCAATAGGTTCACCCAAGGGGGTGTAGGTTCTCTTGGCACGAGGAGGTCCTCTTCGTTGTTGGTTGTTTTGGATAGCGTTTAATGTTTGGTTTTGACTCTGGATTCGTGAGTTTGGCAGGGTTGATGTATTAGACAACGAGGGACCTTTAGGTTGAATGGCCAAACCTGTATTTATCAGTTTGGCATCAACAACTCCATCACTTGTTATATTTTTGTTTCGGGACCAGTATTTGCTCTTATCATTGTTGGATTTATGATTTTCTCTATTTATCTTGACTAGTCCTTTGGAATAAGACCTTTCTCAATAAGGACGCCTTTCTCAAGGATCTCTTCAAAGGTTGTACAACATTGGATTTGAATTCGGCTCATGAGTTCTCCATTAAGATTTTCCACAAACATGGTGACCAATTGTTTTTCAGGAATGTGACAAGGGAATTTGCTAACCAAACCTCGCCATCTTTGGTAGAATGAGGTAAGGGATTCTCCTTCTTCTTTTCTAGTGGTGCTTAATGTTGCAAGGGTGACATCATTTTTAATGTTGAAGGAAAAATTGTTAATGAATTTGTTAGCTAGTTCACCCCATGTTCTTATTCCTAGAGGAAGATATGAAAACCAATCTAAAGCTGCCCCTATAAGACTTCATGGAAATAGTCTCATTAAATAAGTTGGATCATATGATACTTCCATGCATGATGTGTTGAATTCTCGAATGTGTTCTATTGGATCCCCTATCCCCTTATACTTAGGCAAAGGTGGTGTTGTAAAATGAGGGGGAAAGGGGGGCATATATAAATTGCGATCGAATGGAAAGGGGCATAATTCCTCCACATAAAAGGTCTTTTTGTTGGTCACCAATTGCATGTTAGTCATTTGTTGTTGAAGGGTTTTCACCTGTTGTATCAAGAGGTCTGCAAGTGATGGTGTTGCATTGCTTTGACTTGGTGCCATGATGCTAGCATTAAGGTCATAGGTTGAATTTGAATCATGATTGATGCCTTGTGATGTGAGACCTTGATTGCCATATTGATTTGTGTTGGTTTGGTTTGGAATGAAATTGGCATTTGGGTTTGTCCCAAAGGTCATGTTTGCATGTGGTATGGTGTTTTGGAATTGATGTGTAGACCCTTGATTTGTGTTTTGGTTTGGAAAATTAGGTCCTTGGTTTGCAAATGAAGGTGTTGGTCTTTGACCAATGTTTTGTGATGAAGAATGGATCCCTTGGTTGGTATTTTGAAATGAAGATGTAGGCCCTTGATTGACATTTTGCGATGGAATGTTTCCTTGGTTAGAATTTTGGAGTGGTGAGAGGGACCCTTGATTCACATTTTGGAATGATGGGATGGATCCTTGATTATTGTGTTGCTTTTGGATTTTTTGTGAGACAATGTGGACCTTTCTAGGTTGACTTGAAAATTGGAACAAGGATCCTTGGTTTGCGTTTTGAAGTGTAGGAATGGGACCTTGGTTTGCATTTTGAGTCAAAGGTGTAGGACCTTGTGAAGTAGAACCTTGATGTGTGTTTTGGAAAAGGGGATTTGTAAAGGTCTTACCCAAGGAATTAGAGTTGCTTCCAAGTGTAGAATTTTGTCCTTGTGTAGCAGTATGGGTTTCCTTGTTGCCAAATGTTGGGATATTTGGGATATGTGTGGTGGTGGTACTCATGTGTGAGGCTATCCCAAGGGGTATATTTGTTGTTTGTGATGATGATGGCATGCCAAGTGTAAATGGATTTTCAGTTTCCTCTTCTACAAGGGTTGATACATCAAAACCTTGAGGTAGTTTGGCACCCTTTTTAGCTAGTGCATAGAAGTATCTATTAGGATCAGCACTAACAAGTTGATCAATCATGTTTAAAATTTTTGGATCTTGGTAAGCTCTTTCAATTTCTTGAGGAGTCAATTGTTTGTTGAATTCTTCTATGCTTAGGTTTTCCCATTTCTTGTTGAATTCGTCGTGATTTAGATTGTCCCAATTGTCAGTTTGATCTCTTTGTGGCACCTCTCTGTGAGGTGTGGATTGATTTGAATTAAACCCAAGGGTAGTGTCATGAAATGGGTCACTTGAATATTCCATGTCCTTTCTTTTGGATTTTGACCTTGTTTCAACCATGGGAGATGTTTGCAAGTTTGAGGGATAATGCAAGATGTGGATGCCACTAAACTATGTTTTTTTTGTTTTTTTTTTGGAATAAAGGATGTTAATGCAATGTGATAATGATGTTTGTCTAAGGAATATGACTAATGCAAGGTGACAATGAGGACTAATATGAAAAATGTTGACTAAGGTAATGACCAATGCAAAGTCTAGGTGCCAAATGAGGACTAAGATAAAAGGTATGACAATATTTTTGGATTTTCAGGATAGAATATGCAAGGTGAGGACTAAAATGACCTTGATGTGCAAAAGGTCTAAATGATTTGGAAAAAGGAGCTACTCAACCACCCTAAGCTTGATCTATGCCTCAATTTGGGTCATTGAAGGACTTGTTGGTAGGACAAGATGATAAAGTGAGTTTTCCTAACTAGACTCTTGAGTTGGAAAGGTCTCACAAAAGGACAATGACTAAGGAAAATGATGTTGACTAAGTCCAATGACAACCTACTCTTTGAAGGCAATGATTTCACAAAGTATGGTAGGGTTTTCCTAATCCAAAATTTGAAAATGAAATGAGGATGCAAGGATTGGTTTATGAAGATGATGATGTTCAAAGATGAAACTAAGTTTTGCAAGGATGCACCTATGGGTAAATGCAAACTAAAGATGTCACTAATGGAACATTCAAGCAATTTTCTCTCTGGTTTTCAACAATGGCTGCTGAAAAAGATGTTTGATATCAAATTGGACAAGTTTGGTCTTGGGTTGCAAAATTTGGAATTTTTTTCAAGTTGAATGTTTGTTTCCAAGTTTGTGAGAGGTGTTTATTTGTCTCAATGTTTGTTTCCAAGTTGAATTAGGATATGATCTCCAAGGACTATTTTGCATAGGAACAATTTGTTTTCTCCAAGATATGGGTTTGGATAAATTCTATGAAGGAAATGACATGATATTTCATGGGTAGTGTATGATCAAAGGATAGACATGTCCAAAAATTTTCCAAAGCATGATTTATGTTTGTGCCCCATTTCTTATCAAGATCAAGGTAGGCGGGAGAAGGGATGGAAACAATATGGACTAGATGGAAATGTTATGAGAAAGGCATGGGAGATGAGACAACTTGCCCCCAAGTGTAATAATCCACATAGATAATTTCTCTTACACATGATGCCTGTTTGCCAGGTTTTCATCATGGTACTTATCCAAAGCGCCATAAAAATGGTTTTCACTATTGGACAAAATTTTTCTCTTTACTATTTTTTTTTTCTTTCCTTTTGATGATGTCACACAAGACGCCTGCTTGCCAGGTTTTCATCAAGGTGACATATTTTTTGACTTTTTATATCGATTTGATAGTTTGGATGACTGTTGATTGTTCTGAATCTTTTGATGGTGTTGATGTAGATACTGGTGTCATGATATGCCAATAGTGACCTTTATGGAGTAATTGTCTTGTCAAGATCATAGCACTTGCATACAACTGATCGATGTCATTGTGATCCTCTCTGATACTAGTGTTGGCCTTATCAGAATATGCACATCGTGATAGAGTACCATGGGAGTCCTTATGATAAAGGGTTGCTGCCAAGATGCGATGGATTTGTGAAGTAGGATTTTTAGACTTTAGGCGAGATGCAAGATTATGATGGATGATGGTAGGTGTGGATGGAATATTTGGTGTTTTGGATGTAGCAATTTTTATTTTCCAAACTTGGGATGGTGGATGATGGAGTTTGGAATTTTGATTAGGATAGTGTTTGGAACCAACATTTTTATATGCCTTTCTTGATGACCATTTTAAAGGAGGTGGACATTTACTATATGTGGGAGTCCTCTTTTCTTGTGGCTCCATATTTTGATTGACTTTTGGATTTGAAATATTTTCTTTGTTTGATCCATTTTTCTTTAGGATCCATTTTAACTTCATTTGTCCTCTTGAATTTTTGTTTGACTCAATGACCTTTGACATTTGATTTTGGATTTTGGATTTATAATAATTTTCTTTTTGTTGGTTCCAAATGGAAGATTTATTCATGTTGGAATGATGGTTTATGGTGTGGATGGAAGGAGTGTTGGCAACAACCTTATGACAAGGACTACTCATGGCCCCTATTTTGATGTTTATATCAGATAAAGTTGCCCCCAATATCAAGGAGGTACCACTAACATCATTTGATTCTCCGATTGAAGAATAACCAAGACCTTGATGTCTAGGATTTGCATAAAATTGTATTTGTTCTATAATGCCTTGCTCATGTAGACCTAGTCCTCTTCCTTGATACTGCATGCTCTGACAGATTTTGTTTCCGATGAGGTATTTTTTATTTTGAAAACAAGATGCTAATCCATCATTTTGTATGTGGAAATTATTACTTGGAATCTCCTCATCTACAAGAAATCCTGCTTTGACAAAGGTGGATGCTCCTAATTGATAGGATGTTTTGGATTTATCATTCGTCATGCTTGTTTCTTCTCGATCATTTGGGACATCAATTTGATTTGTCATAGATTTTGTATCTTCTTCTTTGACTTGATCCATAGTAGCTTCTTTGTGTTCTCCTTTGACTTGATCAATAGTAGTTGCTTTATGCTCTTCTTTGATGTTATCCATATCATTGATTTGATTATCTATGTGTCCAAAGGAGGCAAGTGTCTCAATTTTGGGAATGGAGGTGTTTTGTGTTTGGATGGGGTCATCTTCAAATGTTTGGTCATGAATGGCATAAAGGTCAATAAGAGGATCATTTTGGATTTCTTGTCCAATGGTAGGATCTTGGTCAAAAATAGGTGTATCTTGGAGAACATGGTTGTGAATAGACTCTTGAACAAGGATAGGTGTATTTTGGATGCCATGATTATCTAGAAGGACTTCTTGGATGGACTTAAGGATGGGATCATGAGATGGACTGCTTCGATCTTGATATGAAAGTGAAGTTGTGATGTCATGCTTTGGAATTTCTTTTTGACATGTATCCCAAGGTGTAGACAATGTGATGTGGTTTTGGATACCTTGACCAAATGTATTTTCATGTCCAAATGTAGTTTGGGATGGAGTGGATGGAAATGGGCTAGTGGATGATGGATTAAAATAAGATGTGGAGGATTGGAATGGATTAGTGGATGATGGATTATGATAGGATGTGGAGGATTGGAATGGACTAGTGGAAGGTTGGTTTCCCTTGTCAAAGTTAGGATAGGGATGACTAATGGACATTTGTTGTGGGTCAATGGCATGGATTGTGCTAAGGGACTCTTGATAGTGAGGGTAGATGGATGAAGGACTAAGGCTTATGGATTGTTGGTAAGAAGGGTATGTGAGTGGTTGGTATTGGCGATTGAGGATTGATTGATATTCAGCTTGACTACGAAGAAGATCAAGGTAAAGTGAAGACATGGTCATGAATTTGGATTATGATGGATGAGGACCATACAAAACTTGTGACCTTTGGATGAAAAATGCAAGGTGTCAATGCAAAATGGATATGAAACTATGCTATTTTTTTGTGATTTTCAAGGATATAAGGATGCAAAGTGCCAATGTACCTAAGACCAAGATTAAGTGAATGGTGGAATGATAATGACCCTATTACCAAGGATATGATATGCAAGGATGAACCTATGGGTGAATGCAAACTAAAGATGTCACTAATGGAATATTTGAGCAATTTTTATTTTTTTTGGTTTTCGATAGAGGTTGTTTGATATCAAATTGGACAAGTTTGGTCTTGGGTTTTAGACTGCAAAATTTGGAATTGTTTCAAGTTGAATGTGTGTGTTTCCAGATTTGTGAAAGGTGTTTATTTGTCTCAATGTCTTAAAAAAACACTTGGCAAACACAATATCTTGTCTTTGAAAATTTGAAAACATGCACAATGAAGACAAGCACAACCCTAGGTTAAGCAAGGACAATATTCGCTAGATTCCACGTGGGTTTCCCCAACCGCACTTATTCTTAGCGTGTGAATCCAAAAGCTTGGCTGCACGGGCTCCCCCTTACATTGCACTCACTTCTCAGGCCAACCAAGCTTCCAACCCCCATAAAACTCCCATGGCAGGTTGATCACCTCTACTAAGAACTGCGAGAATGTGGATGCCTTCACAACGACCGTTGCTGCGCTAGCAAATAGAAGGATTTTGGCAACTACACAAAGGTTTTTAGTTCGGGACCCCCGTTCGAGTGGCCATACATGGGGCACAAGATTAAGCTCCATTTAGGAGGCACTCCAGCCTGAAGAGGTTACGCTCAACAGGGTTTTGGGGAGTACTACTTGGTCCGTATGACACATCCGCACTCGTAATCCTAGGCTTTCCCTTAGGATTCACATTTATATACCGGTCGGGGGTAGCTTGGCCAAAAAGCTCCGTTGCCGGTCTGAGTCGCCTTGGGGTGAGTACTTTTTCCCACCAAGGAAGGCCCAAGTTCTAGAGGCAATAACCGTTTCTCTTACACCCAAGATCGCATAAATGCGCAAGGGGAGAGGATACTTCGATTATTGCATCAAAGGGTAACACAAAATTGAAGACACTTATAAATTTTAATTACCGAATGATAATGTGAGGAGGACACACAAGACACTTTGTTCATTTTAAAAATTTAACTTGATGTGAAACAAACAAAGTTCATTTTAAGCCAATGACATGAAATGCATGTTCATTTTAACCCATGAGTGTGCATGCAATTTGTGTTCATTTTAATCCCATGAAATGAAATGCATGTTCATTTTAACCAATGAGTGTGCATGCAATTTGTTGTAGTTGTTGAAAACAAATAAAATTAATTATGCCTAAAGAAATGAAAAGCTCGATTTTTGTTTCTAAAGAAACAATTTTTTTTAGACTCCCTCCAAGCTGTGCCACATGCTAAAAACAAGAGATTAGTAACTCAAAAGAAAATGACACTAGCGAATTAAAATAACCATAACTTTCTCAAAACTTAACAAAATTTCAATTGGTTTATATCCATGGAAAGCTAAAACTCAAACCTTCAAAACCCAGAAATTATTTTTCCAAGATTCTGCATGAAAAAAATGTTATAGGCAAAAGAAAACGCGGGTTTTAACAGCTAAACTAAAAAAACAGCAAATACTAAAATAGTCATAACTTTCTCAAATCTTAACGAAATTTTAAACCGTTTGAAGTTTCGGAAAGCTGAAAACGAGGGCTACAAAACCCAGATGATCATTTTTAAAGGATTTATGCGCCCATTTTTCTATGCTCAAAAGAAGATGACGGGATTTCGTATGAATTCTTGGCTGTAACCTGCAAAACAACCAAACAAACAAGAAAACAAACGATTTTTTGCAATATTATTCGATTCACGTCGGGTTCACCAATGTAAGAATGAGAAAAATCAAATAGTATTAGATTAAGTGACAGCCAACACTTCTAAACTATTATCCCAATCTAAACAAGAGAATACAAACAAAGAGAGCAATCAAAATGAAAGCAAATGAAATAAAGCACTCCCCTTTGAAGTTGATTCTTTCTCTTGTCTCTCCTATTTCTTCTTATGCCAATATTGCCCTCAGATTTGTTGATGAAGTTGTGCAAATACCTGCAAATAGTAAGCAAGAAAGTTGGAGATAATGACTGTTAAATTGAAAATGGAGGGGAAGGGTTTCTTTTATAGACAACCATTCGAATGGACGGACGAGATTGATCTTCCAGAAAGATTCTAAGATCAACGGATGAGGATTCATGAGAGGGAAGTTACGAAATGGATGGCCAAGATCGAGTTTCTAGAAAGATGCCAAGATCTACGGTTGAGAATTGATGCAACCAGAATATGCCATGCATGGAAAAGATATGACGCCGACGGCTATGACGCCTGACGGCTATGACAGACATGCAGGACATGCAGACTATGACATGAAATAATGACAGGGGATCTTTGACCAAAATAGAGGGATAAATAATTTATTTTAAATTATTTATTCGAAAATGGAAGAGGATGACAAGTGGCAAATAAATAATTTATTTTAAATTATTTATTCGAAAATGGAGGAGAAGGACAAGTGGCAAATAAATAATTTATTTTAAATCATTTATTTGGAGGAAATGAAAAAGGAGATTTAATTAAATTCATAAATTTAATTAAAGGAGGAGATATAAATTAAATATGGATAATTGATTAGGATCAATTATTTAAAGGAGAAGAATGACACATAATTAAATAATTTCGTTAATTATTTAATTATAGAAAAATAAAAGGTCAAATAATTATTATTATCTGACTATAGACATGTGATAAAAGATAAATAATTAAATAAATAATAATTTATTTAATTATTGAAGAAAGGGTATTAGTGATGCAATTAAATAATTTTAATTGATCAAGATAGAAATGAGAAGGTGAATCAATTAAATAATTAAAAACTATTTAATTAATAAAGGAATATGATCGAACATAATTGAATAATTAAAATTATTCAATTATTGAAAGATGATGACTAGGAAAAATGATGCTCATAGACTTAAGACAATTTTCAGTGTCTACACAATTCATACAAGACTCCTTATGTAACCTTGAGAACAATCCATCCTTTTATCCATCCATATAACACCTCCTATCATCCCATCACCTAATATGTTCAAGCTTTTGTATCTTGAAGTTGAAACACAAAGCAAGCCTCAACCATCAATCATGAAAGAATTTGTTTACAAGGACAATAGTGATAATATTCTATCCTATGTTCATCGAGTTAACAACACACCTATCAAATTAGAAGAGAGTTATGGCCAAGGATTTAAAATCTTAAGAAAACAAGGATGTGACATAACCAATGAAAATGAAATCCATCAATTGCTAGAACAAAAACCATCAAAAGATACCAAGGGACTAGGATATTAAGATCCTCCTCCCTCACCTCCACCTCAACAAGTGACCCAATCAAGTAAGAAACCCAAACCCTATAAACTCAAAATATTACCATTCTTACACATTATAACGAAAACTGAACAAAAATGGATCAACTCCTTCATCTAGGATTGATTACACTACCACCTATCAAAGAGAATACAAAAGGAAAAATTAAAAATATGAATTACTGTGCATTTCATAGAACTCTTGGGTATCCTACTGATGAGTGTCATGCTTTATAAAGACTGATACATGAAAATGATATTATCGATGTAATTGGATAGAATGCACACACTTTTCTCCTTGTCATGTTATAGTTGTAGAATCATAGAATACTCACTATTACATGTATGGCATTTCATTCAAATCATTTCTATATTGAAAGGAGAACATTTTTATCACCTATCTCAGTTCATCCTTGTCCTACATTTGGGGAGGCAAGGGGTTAGATGGCCTTGTCCTAGTATGGAACTTGTTGTTGCCCCTTTGAATAGTTATCCACCTTCTGTATATGATGAACAAGATTGGGATGCAAATGACTTGCTTTAGGTTGGATCACATGTTTCATAATAGCTTTATGTCTTTCCATGTTCTTTGTTTTATTGCATGTGCATAATGTGATCCCCTGTACTTGTATTTCTTGGCATGTCTTTATATTTGTGTGCCCACTTTGGATGACCCTTATCACTTTGTTGGTGCAAGGATACAAAGGAAGTGAATCTATTGTGACATTCTTCTATTTCTATCTACATTATTCTATATGTAGTATTTGTTTTCCTTTTGGGGATGATGCAAAGCATTGAGACATTTAGGTCTCCTCCATGTTGACCCAAAAGGATTTTTTATCTTCTATCTCTCTATGTATCATTCCTCCTTTTTGTTCATTGTTCCATGAGATATTTGGGGAATGATTACAGTTTCAAGCTCTATTATAAAATTGTAGCAAAGACATACATTGACCCCAAATCCATGGATCCCTTATTTGTTATCTTAGGATTGCATATGGGGGGCAGCCTCCTTTCCATGAAACAACTTTATTTGGAAACATATTTTTGGCATAGGGCTTTCCAAATAAGCTCTCATGTATTGGCCTTTATCATCTTCTACTTTAAAGTAATTTCTCACAACATGGTGTTTAGAAATTTCTTTAAAGTGGGGGGCATTATGCCTCCCTCTTATTGCTATTATAATAACATGAATTTGTCCAAAGTGTGGTATTCTCAATTCATGTGATGTGTCTTCTTGATGGTGACATTGGGTTTGATTTCCTTCAAGAGTGTGGCATTCCTCTTAGTGGTAATGTTATAGCTTGCATTTCCTAAAGTGTGAATCTTTTATCCCTTGAATAGTCCTCTCTTGATGGTGATATCAAGTGTGATGTTCCCTTAAATGAGACCTTTCATGAATCAAGAAAAACCCCTTTGACTATCCTAAACTAAATCTTGGCCACCAAGCATAAAACAACTTGCTTGCTAGTGGTGCCTTGTGAAACCTATGACCATTCAGTGTGGCACCTTATCAAAGTTATCACAAAGTATAAATTTTGGTATGGTTGACGTATGGGAGCCTGTAAACCTGGCATGACTTGCCCATCTGCAAACTTTACATGAGTTCACACCTTTTAGACCTAGTGTGTGTTTCTCACCTTATTGACTTGGGGATCACCTAGTGTATATCAGATTGCACTAGCCCTTTTGAGTGTATTTTTGGACAAATAGTCAAAGCTTGATCCACCCATTCTTCCTCTTTGAATTAATTTTGACATTGTATGATTGTGTATCTTGTGTCACTGCTACATGCATGTGTCTCTTTGTGCCTTTGTTGGTTTTCCATGGGATATTTGATCCCGAGGGCTTGATCATCCACCTTGATCCTTGTCATCTCATATTTCTAACAATTATACAATTAGACCTATCTTGAATTATTTTTCTACTTTAGTGTGAGTTTGAGTGTGGGATCATACCCTCACTAAAGTGGGGGCTAAATGTAGTGTAGAAATTGTGTACACCTTTACAATTTCACACTATGTTTGCATCCCCTTAATTAATTGGACTTAACTAAGCTTCTAATTACCTAAATTATGCATTCCAAAGCCTTATAATTCTCATTTTCTAAAAGGGAAACATACATTAAATAATTTCCAACATTAACTTAAACACCTTGGAAATTGTGTCTTGGATTTAGGTCCTAGGACCCATTAGCCCAAGGGAAAATGGGTCCCCTTTAAGTGGTAGGACCCAATTTTTAATATGTTTTTGGTGGAATTTTAACGATTCAAATTCAAGTTTCAAATGCCTTGGAATATATTTTTTGGTAAATTAGATAAACACCTATAAATACAAGGTCTTTTTATCAATTCAAATCTAAGACACATTATCAATTCACAAGAGAAAATATTATTGTCAAGAGAATTAAAGATAAAATTTATTAGTCATCTATAGTAGAAATAAGATCATATCATGTCAAATTTCATGTGTGTTCATGTCATCTCTTAGAGCTAACATTGTGATGTAGATTTCAAAAATTCGAGAAAGCATTTAAGCATCAAATCAAGAAATCACTCAAGCCAATTCATGCAAGATCCAGGCCTTATAGAGATGTGTTAGACTTCAGTCCTCTACGAGTAGCCATTAAGGGCTTGGTGAAGCTTTTTTCATTTATCAATTCCTTATATTTATCATCATTTCAATATCAAGGTTTAATTACCAACATGGGTTTTGACTAAGGAAAACCTCCATTCACCCAAAAATTAAAAAAAATCTTCTCTCTTTGTATGTGCAGATTTATAGGTGAAGAAGGACTCAAGATTGATCAAAAGTGAATTTTTGCAAAGTTGTCAAAGTTGTCACCATTATTATCAAGCTATAGAAACTCACCTACATATTTTATTTCCAACTTTCCAACAATCAAACCTAGAGAAATCAAAATCTTAGATCCAAGATTTGAGGACTATAAAATCAGATTTTGGATTCCTGCACTAGGATCCATTCACACTAGGGCGAACCAATTCTACTAAAGAGCTCAAAATTTTCTTTTTAGGCTAGGTGCATACCATTATGCCCTTCTCAGATTTTCCTACAAATTATTTTTTCCGTTTCTATTATCATAATATTCTACATTTCAAGTGTTAGTTCATACAATTTAGTTAGTTAATGCATTTGAAATTATCTCCCAAAAGTGTTAATCAATCATTTTTGTCATAAGAAAACAACAAACCTTCCTAATAGGGTTGACTCACCTCAAGGTTGAAAGTCAATCCTATCCTTGGGAGATCTCTTTTTTCAATGAAATTAGGGAAAATTTAAGTGTGTTTAAACCCTCAGATCATTCCACACATCACATCACCCACTTACTTACCTTTTTCTTTATTTCACATATATGGTCTAGTGGCGAGGCAAGGCCTAAAATATAAGAATTTAAAGGATTAAATATAATGGTCATTGATAGCTTCTTTATCTAATGCTCCAAGAAGATCCCTTAATTAAATACTACCATAGGATATTACAATATGAAATATTATTTCAACGCGGTTAGAATAGGAGAAACTAACATGGTTATGGGTATTCAATGGTTGCACTTATTGGGGGAAATTACATAGAATTTCCAAACCATGGAGTTAAAGTTATAACTAAACAAAATGAAATGATACTTTATGGAATTATGAATGGATTGCTAAGAGTTGTATATACAAAAAAATGGAAATTTGTAGTCATGAATAGGTAGACTAGTCTATACAATTCTTGTTAACAACAAGTAAATCTCTTGAAGAGAAAATGCATACCCCATGGAGGTGCAACGTATCTTGAGTAAAAAAAAATTCAAAGAAACCCCTCTTGGGAGACCACCTAAAAGAGGTTTTGAACATGTTATTGAATTGGAGGAGGGTGCTAATCTTGTCATTATCACTCCTTGTCACCATCACAAAAACCATAAGGAGGAGATTTAAAATCCAATAAAGGAACTATTAAACATGGGGCATGTTGGTGATTGAAGTTGTAGGACCCAAATCCCTAAGGTTTGCTAATATTTTAGGTTCTAGGGGTGTCAAACTTCGAAAATTACCACAAACCTATCTTTAGGTTGGGCAGCTAAGGACCAATGATTGAGGTGGGTAAGACCTCCTTCACTTTTGGATTTGCAAGTCCAAGGGATGTTTTCCCTAAGATGCCAAATTGATGGTTGAAACACTAAACAATACCTTACAACAAACTATACCTACTACACAATGTATCCCAATAATGGTATCACAATATACCTATGAACTAGTTTGGATAAGTAAGGTTGAGCATCTTACTAATAGATAATCTACCATATAAGTGTCTGAGAATGAGTTTATGATACAACCTTCTATTGTTGTATTCATTCAAACATGGTAGTAAAACACATACAAAGTAAAACTTTAAAGGTTTTTGAGTTGATTTGTTTAGAGTGTGTTGAGGATGATAAGAGAGAAATCCAATCACAAGTCGATGCCTTTATCCATTGGGAAACAAAGTCTCTAAGTTTAACCAAATATGTAATAATTGAAAACGAGGAAATGACTTAATCAAGTTGCCACAAAGACTATGCCTTTTGAAATGCATAGGCAATTTGGGCTCTACACGTTCATTTAAAAAGATAATAGATAGTTGCAAAATATTAAGAGATTCTACTTATTAATCCTCAAGTATACTCATGCATTTCCTTTATTATACGAAAAAGATAACATGCAATGGATTTGCACAAATTTTACAAACTTTTGGTTAAAAAACTAATCAGTTATACATCTGGAAATTCATACCATACATAAGGAGACACTCTGCTAAGGCTGATTATGCCTTTAATCACACTTCAAAGTTTGAAAATGCTATTACAAGCTCGAGATCAAACCCATATTATTACAATACAAAATAACTATACCCAAAACTAGAAGTTGAAACCTAGGGAACTTGTTGTGAATATCTTTATTTTTCTAGCTTTGTAACTGCTTCTCTCTTCTCTTCCTCTAAAAATCCTCTCTTTTACTTCATTTGGTGACATTAGGATGAGGATTTAGAATTTCAAAAATTGTATAGGCCCCCATGCTTGTGTGTACCACACACACCTAATTCCCATTATGAATCCATTCCCCTACATTAATGAGCACACAAACAAGGAACATAACCCCTATAAAATCTACAAAAAATCATGAACAAGATCATATCTCTAATAGAAAGGAGGCCTGAGAACCATAAAGAATCATGGGCATTGCCTAATCCCACTTACAATTATTGAAAAATGAATTTAAGATCACCCTTGTTTCCCCAAGATCAAATCTAATAGTTGAGAGAGTTGTTGCAACATTAATGGAGAAAATGTGAAATCTTCACAGAATGTCCAAAAGTCCAATTGAGCCATGAAACCTCGACAAGATCCTAAAATAGAAAGAAAATGGAGGGTGGGAGTAGAAACATAAATCAAATTTAAATTATTGAGCTAAAAATATATAATTCCAAAAGAAATCTAAAGTCTCGACAAGGAAGGAAATTGGGTTTGAGAAATCTATCAAAAAGAAAAGAGGGACCGGGAACGAAAGTCCTGACCAGATACATACATTTCAGGCCTTTGGTCCAAAAGTCTCATCGAGACCCGAAGTCTTGAAGGGATAAGAGAAGAAATTTGATTAGGATCGGGAACCCCGATTGGACTTGGACACTTCAAACCTTAGGTCTAGAAGTCTTCTCAGGATCAGAAGTCCCAAAGGGATGAGAGAAGAAAGCTTATCAAGATTGAGAATCCCGTTCAGACTTTGAAAATTCAAACCTTAGGTCTAGAAGTCCCGTTGGGACCCGAAGTCTCAATGGGATAGGAAAGAAGAAAGGGGAGATTGATCGAGATTAGGAATCGTGATTGGATACTAACCTCTCAAACCTTAGGTTTGAAAGTCCCATCGGGACCCGAAGTCTTGACAAGAGAAGAAAATAATTTTGATCGGGATATGGAATATTGATCAAACTTGGATCTTTCATTTGAAATCTAGTATGCCATGTGGCATCATTATGTACTTCCATGAGCTAAAGAGGGACCTACCATAAGGAGCTTGCGGACTCATGAAAAATGTACCACGTGGAAAAATTATGCACTTCCATAGGCAAAAGCTAGGCATTCTTCAAAAGGTCTACGGGCTCATGAAAATCGAGTCCAATAGTTTGATTAAGACTCGAAGTCTCAATAGAATGTGAGAAAATATCGTTGATTGGGATCAAGAATCCCAATTGGACTTGGACCTTAAGTCAAAAATTCTGATTGGGATTGGAAGTCCTAATCATGTAGAAGAAGAAAAGGGAAGAGTGAAGTAAACAATCGAGAGAAAACTTGGACCTTAGTCCAAGTGTCCATTCGAGACTTGAATCCTCACTTGGAAAAAGGAAAAAATATAAGGGGGAATGGAGGAAGAACATGGACATTTGGAATTGGTCCAAATGTTCATTTAGGACCCAAATCCTCGAACAAACCTGAAGAAGGAAAGAAAGAGGAGGGTAAAGGCTATCTTTTGGACATTCTACAAAATGGGTTTTTGAACATAGCATGACAAAGGGGTAATGCAACCATCAGAGGGAATTGAGTATAATACACCATTTATTTCTAAAGTTGGCCACAATTGATGGGGAACACAAGGGGACAATACAAAACACTATAAATTTACTTAAATTTATAGATGCCAACATTGGTTCCAATTGGGGAATTTTAGGAAAAGGTGTGTTATCCACCTTGCATAATGTTATAACGTAATCATTTGTTTATTATGTGGTACACCTAGGGAATTTAGGGATACATGTATCACATGGGTCTAGCATGATTGGGGCCACTCTATATGTTGTTTGTAATATTAGGACATAAGTTGAATGCAAGTTGTAAAAATGTATATTTAGTATTGGGAAAAGTTAATAAAATACCCAATATTAAATGAGGGGTTAATGGTTTTGTAAGCTCATGGTATTAGTCACATGGTTCTATGTAATACACTTGGTGGTTTTGTGTGAGCTTGTTTCTATAAAATAAAACACATTGGTAGTTGTCTAAGGTTGGAATGTTGGTTGGTTGAGGTTAGCTCTTGTCAGAATTTGTGAGAGTTGAAGCATGGCATGGGATGTGTGGGTACATGTTTGTTCACATGGAGTACTTGTAGAGGGCTTGATGTTTCAAAGGTATTCATGGAGGAATTTGAAGACATATTGGAATGTTTATTGTTGAATAATACATGAGTGATGGATTCTTTTGGAAGCTAGGTTTTTACCTCTTGAGGGTTTTCCTAGGGTATATATTATGTCATCTTTGATGGTATGTTGTATATCATTTTGCATATGGATTTTTAATACTTGTTTGCATAGATTTCTCTATTTGGGTTATGTGGAAATTATCTTGGGTGGATTCATATTTCCTTTCATTTGGTATCAGAGCCATGGTTTTGGTTTGTACAACCCTCGTTGGAGTAGATTTTATGTATAGTCAAATCTAAGGCTTGCATGGAAAGAATGAAGGAATTGCAAGATATGAGGGTTTTATGTAGGTGTTTTTTACAAATTTAGGATTTTTGGGGTTGCAAATTTGTGGTTATTTTTTGCAAATCTAGGGTTATGAATCTTTGTTTGAAAAAGGGTTTTTCATGGATGTTCATCATGAGGTTTTTGTAGGGGAAATGTTACAGATGACCCCTCAGAACAAAAAATACCTCACCATTGGATCTAGGAGGCTCGAGATATGAAGATTGACATAAATTTTGGCCTATTTTAGTTACAAGAAAAAAATTAGTTTTTTTAGCCAATAACCCCTCCCGGTCGTACGACCATCAAATTCGTAGGTCGCAGTAAAAAATAAATCTATGGTTTAATTTTTTATATTAAAATTCATGTGTTTAATACTTAAACTCAGTTGGTTTTACTTGTAAAAAAATAAAAATAATAATAAATAAAATCTCGTGGAAGGGGTCTATGGACCCCCTTGCCCATGGTACCATGTACTGACATGATACTGAAACCTCTATGGAGGTGTCAACCCTGTTGGCCATAGGATCCCTTACCATCAGGGTTGTTGGGCCAACATGACCTTTGGTCTCTCGACTTCGATCCCCAGTCTGCAGGGAGTGACTGGAACTTAAAATAAATAAAAGTCACCCAAAAAAGATTAATCGCCAAACTTTATTTAAAACAAAAGCTTAGCTTGATTTAATATTTGTGTCAGGTCTAGATTGTATAAGGGGGTGGAGCCTCCTAGGTGGCACCACCGCTACCGACGAGCTGCCCTACCACTACCCTTGCTTGCTCATATAGCCAAATTGTACAACTTTTTTGCAAGGGGCATAATTTTTGCCCAGAGTGTCTGTTTTGCAACTTCTTATACTCATTGGAAAGGTGGTTATGTGTACTCCATTGCGATGTTGGTGGTTTTTCAAAATTTCACTGTTGGAACTTAGATGTTCCCTTTGAGCTTGGAGAGTTCATAACTTGTGCATATGGAGTTAGATTTTGGACTTCTTATAGTCAACAAAAAGCTTGTTTAGAGCATTACACAATGGATCAGGTTTGGAGATATTTTGGCATGATTTATTGGTTATTATTTCCATCTGAGTTATTTATGGGTTATTTTGACTATGGTGATTTTGTGATTGTATGGCTATTTGGATCTTGGTGATTTGATGTTGGAGTTATTGTATACTCACATGTACATTTTTTATTACTCTCATTTGACATGGTTATCAATGTATTTTTGGATTTGTATGTTGCATTGTTGCATATACAAGTTGTGTAGTGTTGTAGGTTGTCTATTCTTGCAGGTTGCATTTATGACTTGGATGTGGGTTGTTTATGCCCATAGATACTTCAATGTTGTTACAAATTCAAATTGGTGGCTTTTTTTAGTCACTTGTTTGGATAGTTTGGTTGTGATGTCGAGGAGGAGAGATTGTATTACCAGGTACAATCATGATGTGGGACCTATGGTGTTGAATATGTGATGTAGACATATGTGACATAGTTGGATCATGTTTCTAGTATATTTGGTGGTGATCATGGTATCATGGATGTTCCTTTTGCTTTAGGGACTTTGGCATGACATGATTGTTTATGCAGGTGTTTTGTTGGTGGTGTTGGATTCATTCTTGTTTGGTTTGTGGCGATGTATCTTCTTGGCTTGAGGATCATGGTTTTGGCTGATATTCATCGAGTATATTGTTATCACGATGTCATGGATAGCTTTGTTAGACAATTCAATGAGATCTTGTGACAATGATGGTTTAGCGATGTTGTATCTTATTGGTTTGGAGATCATGGTTTGTACTCTTCCCTTTGGGAGCTCGATGTTGAGTTATTTGATTGTGTTGGGACCATGGAGGATATTCATTTAGAGGATGGTTATCATGTTTATATGGAGAATTTAGTATCATGATTCAGTGGGAGCTTGTGGTGATGATTTGGATTCATCATTTGATGGTGGATGATCTTCTACAGTTTTTGTTGGTGTTATAGATGGACTCTTGGATCCCATTTCTTCTATGAAGTGAGGGTTCTTTGACATATTTGGTTTCATTGATAGGAGATGGTTATCGTCATGTGGTATGGATATGTTGACATCTTGGTCAGCCATGGAGGACTCTTTAGTCTTTGGTTGAGGTGTCATGATTTGTCTTTTGACATATGATCCTTGTTTTGATAGGATGGTTATATGTTATGTCATTATATACTCTTGATTATTGGTTTAGAGTGTTGTTAAGATATATGTACATGATATGTTCATTGGAGCATGTGATCTTCTTTTAAGGAGATGTGAGATCATGATGTCATGATGAGTTCCTAATAAATTGCAAATGTGCATTTGGGACTTTGACTTTGATCTTGGTTGGTTCTCTTGGTATTGGGTACATTGATCATTTTCTTGGGAGATTCATGATGGTAATATGTTGCAATTGGAGTTTGGCATGGATTTATCAGTTATAGGTACTTATGGATACTTGGAGATATAGGTGAGGCTAGGAGATCTCTTGTGATTAGAGACATGTGCTGAGATGGTTGCTCATTGATGAGGTTTCAACTAGAAGTCTGAGGAGCCTACACCTTGGTTGGATGTGAGTTCAACATGGACCTATGAGAAGATTGTTCTTAGATGAGTCATGATGATTTGGACATCTTGGAGGAGCATTCCCATTCCCCACTCTTGGTCTACTCAACAATTTATCAATTGAGAGGTACTGCCCATTGTTACTTTCAGATGTATTATATTTTATGCTTTATCTTCTCATGCATATGAATCTTGAGTTATGGATTGTTAGTTCTAGAGGATTCATTTGAGGGATGTTGGCATATTTATCTCCTTATGCATTGTGAGATTATTCATTAATGTTGAGTTTAGGATATGTTATTGGGCTTATTTATTTGATTGGGAATGGATTTCGTTTGATCTTCCTTTGGTTTGAGATACATACATCTTGGTTATGGTTAGATGTGGATATTTATATTCTCTTTGTAGTTTTATGGAGGAGATCATACTTATCACAACTTATCATTTAGAAGTGTTTTTAGAAGGATATGGTATAGGTTTTGATTTTCACATTCTCTCTTTGGTCTTGTTCTTCTTCGTAGATGTTTGTATTCATGTGACATCGGATTTGGAATCTTGTGTGGAGCTATGGTGATCACTATGTTTGTGTTCATTTTTTTTTCATTTTTCTTTGGTGATGCCATGGAGGTTCCTTTATCACTTTACTTTGTTGGGTATGGAGAACTTGGGAGAGCTATGGAGACTTGTGGTGAGAGATGTATTGCAGCATATTGGTTTGCAAGATTTTCATATCATTGTGGATGATCCTTGGTATTACATGATGTTGGTTACACTTCTATGTGTCGCTATTGGTGGATCTTTTGATGCCTTGATCATTTTCAGAGTTGACATTACCTTATGTAGTGGGAGTTCTTGGATGTGTGTGTTCATTATATGATACATTTGGCACTTAGAGCTTGTGATTGCATGTTATGAGTTGTATTTGTTGATGTCATGAGGTTCACTTGTTATGATTGGTATACATTCGAGGTATGGATGAATGTTTTATCATTTTATGTGGGTTCTATTTTCAAATATGGTGACTATATCTTGATAGCTACCGATACATACTTGTTACCTTTGGATTGAGTATTTTTTTGGGATATTAGTTGAGGCAAGACTTATACTTTGTTGTGATAGATAGTGTAGAATCTCTTTGGATGGTTTCTTATCTTTGTGCATTGGCATGATGGAGGATGAGATAATTCATTCTTGAGGTGTTGGTCACCTTGACTCTTTTTGCAAGTATCTTGATGGAGCACATGTAGAACTTTGATTCCTTGATGGTATATGTGGCTATGGGGATTGTTCCCTTATTCATTTTTGAGTTTACTTGTTTACCCCTTATGTAATGTATACAAGTGGGAGAATTTTAGGAAAAGGTGTGTTGTCCGCCTTGCATAATTTTATAGCATAACTATTTATTTATTATATGGTGCACCTAGGGAATCTAGGGATGTGTGCATAACATCGATCTAGCATTATGGGGGCCACTTTATATGTTGTATGTAATATTGGGATATAAGTTAAATATAAGTTGTAAAAATGTATTTATTTAATATTGGGGAAAGTTAATTAATAAAGTACCCAATATTAAATGAGGGGTTAATGGTTTTGTAAGCTCATGGTATTAGTCACATGGCTCTATGCAATACCACTTGGTGGTTTTGTGTGAGCTTGTTTCTATAAAAGAAAACATATGGGTAGTTTTCTAAGGTTGGAAGGTGTGCTAGATGAGGTTAGCTCTAGTTAGAATTTGTGAGGTTTGATGCATGGCATGGGATGTGTGGTTACATTCTTGTTCACATGGAGTTCTTATAAAAGGCTTGGTGTTTCAAAGGTATTCATGGAGGACTTTGAATATGTATTGTAATTTTTATTTCTAAATAATGCATGAGTGATGGATGCTTTTGGAGGTTGGGTTTTTCCCTCTTGAGGGTTTTCCCAAGGTATATCTTGTGTCATATTTTATGGTATGTTGTCTATTCTTTTTCATATGGATTATGAATACTTGTTTGCATAGATGTATCTATTTGGGTTATGTGGAAATTATCTTGGGTGGATGCATATTTCCTTTCAAGGACATGTGTCTCTTGCAAGAACATCAAGAATCTAGATCTTTGGCAAGCATAATAGGTTCCAAATCCATTGGGTGCTCTATAATTTCTTAATCTATTTTTCTTTGAAACCCATACTTCCACAATTCGCTTTATGGCCCCAACCACCCAAAAAATGAAGGACCAATACTTTCCTCTATCAAACACTTTGTTCTCCATTGAATATAGCTCCAAACCATAATTTAAAATTTTGGAATCCATTTTTCTCACTAGAGATGCCATTACCATTGTTTATTAGACCTCTTTGCATGTTTCTTTCAAGCTTTTCCAAGTCTAGTGAAATGGGAAATTATGGCATCGATTGGAATTTCTTATGATGCATAATTTCATATATTTCATAGTTTTCCACCATATCAAAGTCATAATTACTGTGGCATCCATTAGTAATAACTTCACTATTATGCAACATCATAAAATCTTTAACATGAAATAAATATGAAAATACTTACATTCCATAGAATATAAGTCACTACAAACATAATTCATGTCTTCCATTTCCATACCAAAATTGAAATATTCATAAGAGATAATATCATCATGTATTAGCTTTGAAATAGGAAATATCTCTTATGTGTCTTCATCCTTGTACAAGCCATCGACCTCAAGAGTAGTCCATGAATCAACAAACTTTTCTAAATTTTTTCCCATATTTGATAGGCACTTAATTTGGGTGACAAAAAAAATGTGTTCATATATAGGCATATGCTCAAATTGAGTTACATTACATGCACATTCATCTCCATCCAAGCAACATAACTCAGTCACATTATTATATGCCTCAATGATCTAAAAATATATTTATCAATATCCATAATATCACTATCCATATTCAAATAATGGATTTTAGAAAAAACATCAACATCCCATACATCAATACAAATTTTCATCTAAGGTTCAAAGACAAGGTCAATCTTATTCTTTAGATCATCATACAACCTTATGTGAAATGTTTCAAATTAAGGCTCAAATAATTCAGAATTTAATCTTGAGCCAAATTTCTCATGGTGATGATTCATAACACAATCACTATTGCAATGAGGATCACAATCAACATTTCCTGCTATATATCAACATGAATATCTGAATATTTTTCAATGTTAACACTTTTTGATTTAGCATGGTTAGTAGAAGAACTAATAGAGAAACCTTCAACTTTATTTGCATTATCACCCACCAACAATCCTAACCCATATCCTTGCAATTTATAACACACTACTTGTTTGTTGAGGATTGGACGCATGTTTTGAACAAAATGCATGTTAAGGTCTTCTTTAGATGAAGAAAATACCTTCATATCAACCTCATATAAGAAATCATGAAGAGAAAAAAGAGAATTAGGATAAAATAGATCATACTCAACATCACAATAAATTTCATCATTATATAAAACATGCCTAGAATCTTCAAAATGAATGCCTAATAATTCACTCTCAGAAACATCACCACTAATTTGTAATGTGATATCTATAGCACTCTCATTATTTTGACTGGTTGAGACATGACAAGGCATGCCTTCATATATTTCTTTTACTTCTTCACATATTCTATCCAAGTTGTCATGGGTACAATCTTGACTTGAACACACTTGGTTTGTGAGCTGATCATAAATATTATCTTCACACTTTGCATGAGATTCACAATGAACTAGAAGATGCATTGGTGAACTAGATGCAATGACAAAGATACAATTTTCTTGATATTAATTTTTGTTTTCTAACCTACATTGTGCATTTTCATAAGATATTCTAGAATAACCTATATTTGTTGACATGTAACCTTTACACATTGAAAATCTTATTTTATCTTCAATATCCATAGAAAATTTATATGCCTAATGAAGAGCTATATGATCCTTATCTCTCAATAGATAACTCGTTTCTTCATCAAATTCGTCGAGGTATATGACCAAACATATTGTATCATTTGGTTTGAAACTTTCTAGAATGTCCTTTATTGCCTTTGAAAACCTTAGGTTGAAATCTGAGACTAACCCTTTTTCTTCTTTTTGAATGTTGATAAATTTGGTGACCAACAAACTAACATCAAATTTCTCACCAAATTATCTCATGAACAACACCATGAACTCATGTCATGAACCAATAGGACACACAGATAAATTTGAGAACTTGTCCCTGACATCTTCCTTCAAATATTGAACAAATATTCTCATGAAAACAACTTTAGCATCTATTTCATAGTCTCCAATTAAGTCACTGAAATCTTGTACATGTCCACTTGCTGATTTAGAACTCCTTCCACTAAATTTTGGTAAATGCTCCCTAATTTCATTAGGAATAGGATTTGGGTAATTATAAATTCCATTAAAATTCAGTGGTTTTATATCTTTCAACAGAGAATTCTCTTCTTTAAGGATAGGATTGTTGTTCTATCATGACACTATAGCTTGTAGAGAGAGAACCAAAATGGTTATACATATTTTCAAATGAAAACTTATCCCTCTACAACTATCTAATTCTCAACATTTCTTTATTTTGATAGAATATTAGGCTTTCTCAATTCACTTCCTCTTAGTGCTAGTAATCAATGAATAAGGAAAAAAAAATTGTAGGACCTTCTTTTAACTAACCTTTTTACACAACTTTTCTTCTTAAAGAAAGAAAAAGATAAAATACCTAGAGGTGTATTGAAACTGTTACAATTCTTCTTTCTTTAACTGAAATATTAATAAGCCTAAGATTTTCTTTAACATTCATCAAGTTCATTTATGGAGTCTCCACCTCTTAAAAGAGGATAAGATCTTTCAAACAACAAAAATCTCCTCAATGATCAATTTCATTACATGTTCACTCCATCATAGAGAAATATTTTAAACTCTTCATACGTGCTACACAAAATTCCTCCTTCGTTTGTGAAGGTATTCAAATTATTTGAATCATCTTGTCCTTGAAAACAACACCAATTTATGGATGATAAAAAATTTAGGCCCCAAATACCTAAGGTTTAATAATCTTCCGGGTGTTAGGGGTGTCAAACTTGGAAAATTTCCACAAACCTATCTTTAGGTTTGGTAGCTAAGGACCAATGATTGAGGTGGGTAAGACCTCTTTCACTTTTGGCTCTACAAGACCAAGGGGAGTTTTCCCTAAGATTCCAAATTGATGATTGAAACACTAAAAAATACCTTACAACAAATTATACCAATTGCATAGTGTATCTAAATATCAGTATCACAATATACCTATGTGCTAGTTTAGACAAGTAAGGTTGAGAATCTTACTAATAGATAATCTACAATATAAGTGTCTAAGAACGAGTTTATGATAAACCATTGTATAATTGTATTCATTCAAACATGGAAGTAAAAGACACAGAAAGTAAAACTTTAAAGGTTTTTGAGTTGATATATTTGGAATGTGTTGAGGATAATAAGAGAGAAATCCAATCACAAACCGGTGCCTTTATCCATTGGGAAACAAAGTCTCTAGGTTTAACCAAATATGCAATAACTAAAAATAAGGCAATGACTTAATCAAGTCACCACAAAAGACTATGCCTTTCGAAATGCATAGGAAAGTTGGGCTCTACACATTCATGTAGAAAGGAAATAGATAGTTGCAAAATATTAAGAGAGTCTACTTAGTAATCCTCAAGAATACCCATACATTTCCTTTATTATATTGAAAATATGCCATGCAAAGGATTTGCACAGATTTTACAAACTTCTGGTTGAAAAACTAATCAATTATACATTTGAAAATGCATACCATACATAAGGAGACACTCTGTTAAGGTTGATTATGCCTTTAATCACACAATATTCAAAGTTTTAAAATTTTATTACAAGCTTTGGATCAAACCAAGATTATGACAATAAAAAATAGCTATATCCAAAACTGAAAGTTGAAACCTAGGGTTTCTTGTAAATATCTTTCTTTTGTTAGCTTTGTAATTGCTTCTCTACTCTTAGTATCTCTTCTCTTCATCTAACAATCATCTCTTTTACTTCATAGAAAGACATCGGGATGAGGAGTTAGAATTTTAGAAGTTGTACAAGCCCCCATGCTTGCATATACCACACAAACCTAATTCCCATGATGAAGCAATGCCCCTACATTAATGAGCACACAAATGAGGAATAAAATCCACACAAAATCTGTATCAAATCTTGGCCAAGATCAAATTTCTAACTAAAAGGAGACTTTATAACCATAAAGAAGAATGGGTGTTTCCTTATCCCACTTACACTTGTTGAGAAATGCATTTAAGATCATCCCTGTAGCCCCAAGAATCAAATTTGGCAATTGAGAGAGTTGTTGCAACATTAATGGAGAAAACACAAAATCTTCACAAATCCAATTAGGTCCCAAAACCCCAACATGATCATAATGTATAAATAATTGGAGGGCAGAAATGGAAATAGAAATTGGAGTCAAAGTATCGAGCTAAAAATCCAAAATTCCAAAAAAAGTTTGAAGTCCTAACAAGGAAAGAAATCGGGTCTAGGAAACCATCATATCATAATTTGTGAGGAATATATTCATAAGATAGTCATTTGGTTCCAATATGAGAATTATGAGTTTTTGATCATGTTGTTTGGCTTGGTTAATTACCCTCCAACATTCTAGTCATGCATGAACTAGGTGTTCATTAAATAGCTAAGGAAATGTGTTATTATTTTCTTTGATGACATCCTCATTTACAAAAAAACCTTGGAAGATAACTTAAAGAACCTTGATGAGGTGTTGCAAATTTTGGAGGCATAAATATTTTCCCTTGACCAATCTAACAAAGAAAGAAGGTTTTACATGTGGTGAGATGATGCAACCAACTTTTGAAAAATAAAATAGGCAATGAGTTCATACCCAATGCTATTTGTTCCTACTTTTTTCTCCATTTTATCTTAGATTGTGACACATCTAGAGAATAAATAGGAGATATGTTTATTCAAAATAAGAACCTCATTGAATTCAAGAGCTACAAACCAAGGAGATAGAAATATGATTCTCAATATATGATAGGGAAACACTAGCCAGTGTACACACACTAACTAAGTTTTGACAATACTTGGTTGACAACATAGTTTTTGTCAAAAAATATTACAATATCTTGAAGTACCCTCTCAATTATAAGGATCTAAATAATTAGAAAAAATGAGTGAGTAATTTTCAAGTGTTTGATTTTGACATTAATTTTGTTTTAAAGGAAGAAAAAAGGTAGTCATTGATGCTTTATCTAGAAACCTACCTTTTTTTCTATATGTCACACATCTCAACTAATTGAAAGAAGAAAATTATAGTAGAATATGCTAAGGATGAATTTTCTACTAATGGCTTGGAAGGGAAGTCATTGGATGATAGATATACAATACCCAATAACCTCATTCTCTACAAGAAAATAATTTATTTAGTGTCAGAATAAAATATAAAAATAATAGTGAAGGTAATTCATGGTACTCCCTTGGTGGGGCACTTGGGATATTTCAAGACCTATAAAAGGTTCAAGGAGCAGTTCACATGGAAAGAACTCGATGATGAAATCCTTAGGCACATTAGAGAATATAATATTTTTCAGCAAAATAAAACAAGGCAAGCACATATTGTAAGACTCTTGTAGCATTTTCTTATCTCAAAGTAGAAATGGGAAAGAATTTTGATGGAATTTACAATGGACTTCCTAAATTACAAGATCAAGACTATATATGTAGTTGTTGATAGAATCAAAAAATACTCACGATTCTTTACCATTTCTTTAGAATTAAAGGTATCCCAATTTTCTAACATGTTCTTCAAGAAAGTGTTTAGACTTCATGGACTACTTTAAAATATAGTTAGTGATAGATTTAATTGATCATTGATATTATTTTGGCAATAAATCTTTCGTTTTATAGGGACCAAATTCACACTCAACACTAGAAACCACCTCCAAAAATATGGTTAAACTAAGATTGTATATAAATAAGTGGGAGGCTAATTGAGAAATTATGTTGTTCACCATTATAAGGCTTGGATAAAATTGTTTAATCTAAGGAGTATTATTATAACACTAATTATCACATGTTTATTGGGATGACACCCTTCATGGATTTATATGGATATGAAGCCTAAAGTTTTGTTGAACTTGTGTTGTCTAATAGTAGGCTCCCAAGACTGAGGGAGATTGGGTAGGGCTAGGATATTTTGAATCCACTCAAGAAAAAATTCAATTAGGTGTATAAAATATATGTGTAGGCTACCATAGGATAGAAATACAATTCGAATCTAAAGATGTGGTGTTTGTAGAAACTAAACCCTACAATAAATCATCCTTAAAGGCAAGTGAGTCTAAAAGAGTCAAACCTCATATTTATAGGCCTCATATAATTTTGAAGTGGGTTGGTGAAGTTTCCTATGAGTTGGAAATGTTGAAGGAAAGTAAGATTAATGATGTTTTTCATGTCTCCCACCTTGGGAGAGCACTTGGGGAATATAATGAAGCTTCAGTAGAGCTACCCCCATTAGATGAGGAAGGAAAATAAATTTTAACTGTCAAAGCAATTATAGAGGTAGGGAAAGAAGGCTAAGGAGATAAAACATCATGGAGTACTTGGTCATATGGAATAAACTTCCTATAGAAGATGCAGCATGTGAAGGCCTATAGATACTTGAACATTTGAACTTGTAGTTGTTTGAGAGCAAGAAAATTTTAGCGAGGTGAACTTGTCATGTCCCCTTTTTTTTAGAATTTATGTGATGAGACAAAAATCCTATTTCTTAACTCCATAATCTCACTCTAATCCAATCTTAGGTATTCATTCTACCCCTTCATCCCTCATGTGTCTGATTAAGATCCCCAAACTTTCTAGGTATGAATGCATGGTCAATGTTCTAAGTTTATGTAAGTTTTTGAAGTTGTAAAGTCTCCCTTCCCATGATGAATTTCATCCCAAGTCCACTTTCTCTTCTATCTTTATTGTTGTATCAAAATTCCCCATCTTGTCATATCCTCCAATTGTTCCCTACTTGTGTTCCCTCTATCATAAGGAATTAGGAATTTCCCATACTATCATACCTCTTTTCCAAACCTTGCTCCTTCAAAAACCCTCATCGAAGAGTAAAAATTACCCTTGTCACCATTCCTCCCTTATAAACCCTAACTTATGGCAAGATAATGGGTATCTTCAACACTCAAGCTTTGACACTCCCACCACTTTTCACTATTCATCTCCACCTATCTCCCTGCATGATTGGATACCTAATATATAGGTTGACAAAACATATTTTGGAAGGGTTCCCAGAAGAACAAAAGTATCATTTAATAATGGGGATGTGGTTCCATGTGTACAATGAAATTTTGAAATAAAGGATACAACTTTGGCTACCATTAATGAGGTAGTTATGGTTTTAAATCCTAAGGGATCCCTCATCATTATTGTCGAGGATAGTTGTTGTTCACAAGGGACTATCCTCCATGCCTCCGGAGCCCATTACCATACATTTAAGTGTAATTATAGGTATGATTAAAGTGTAAATGATGATAAATAGGTATAATTAGTCCTTATCACATACCAATTTTGATTTGGCAATCATTGTTTTATATTTTAATATCTTCTTTGGGTATGTAATGAGCCAAAAGAGAGGATGGAAAGGAATATATTGAATCTATATAAAAAAAAACATAACTAAAACTTGTTTTGAGCACACATGTTTAAACATCTATAGATATGGATGAAAACCCACAATATGTAGGAGATCAAGGAATGAAAACCCAATGGATCTCACAATTGAGGATGAAACCCCTTTGACTAAAGGAGTGATCTCACACAAAAGTCATGTTTGTGAGCTTTATTAGTGACAAATATATGGAGATATCAATTTGGTTTGATTTGTAAGTTATATTAAGAGTGTTCCATTGTATTCTAGTTTGTTTGCAACCAATATTTTAATTATTAGGGCATAATATATTTTCTATTGCAATTGCCACCCTAGTTGCATTTTTAATGGGTTTCAAGCTCTTGTAATATAAATAGACTCTAAAATTTTATATTTTGTGTGAACTTGATTTATAAACCTAGTTATTCTGTGAATGGAAAATCATATTTAAATCTATTATTTATTTGTCATTTATTTGTAAACTTGACCATGTAATACTGGTACTCAATGTGACTGTGTAAATGTAAAAGGGGAATTCTAGTTGTGCTAGGTCCAATTAGAATAGATTATTTTTGTCATTTTAGACTAAATTAATAATTTTTGAAGCATAATAGCATATTTATTAGACTAGTGTATAAGCTTTACCACCATCCAAAGTTCCTAAGGTTCTCCGTTTTAAATATGCAAACCATGAAATAGAAATAGACAAAATATTTTCCTTAATATTTAGGATTTTATAAGGGCCCAATTGAATATATTCAAGTCTATTAAAAATATTTACATAAATATTTTCTAGGGAAATTACATTCTCTAATAGACATCATGGGAAGCTTATTGCGTAAAGCAATCAACATGAATGGGTAAAATTTATCTTCCATGCTAGCCTTGATATTTTCACACTTCATGCATGTCATACCACACCATGTGGAGGATATCACATAAATAAATGTAGGGAACCAAGACTATCATAGTAGTATATTATTTTTCAATTATTTAACATGATTCTCTAAATTTAAACGTCCATAGATAACTTGAGAAGCCATGCAGAAGGAGCTTGAAACAATTCTAACACATATTATCAAACTTCCATATAGGGATTAGTCCAACTACATTCATGGATTTGTATGGACCTGTTGGAAAATTTGGGAGACTATCCTTGGTCCTTCACTATATAGTTTTTAGTAAGGAAGTTAGATTATTTATACAAATTGAATCTACATCTTCTTATATAACCTAAGAATTGTATATGGACCTCTCTATTTCACAAAAGGTGAGGATAACATAGCTTTATTCCCTACATGAGAATCATTGCTAGGATTTGTTTCAAACAAAATTTATTCAAAAACAACTTTATTCCCTACATGAGAATTGTTGCTAGGATTTGTTTCGAACAAAATTTATTCAAAAATATTGGGCCTTGTGGAAATATCACTTTTTTTGTATATTATATAATCTATACCACAAGAATAGATATACACATCACATATGCTTGAGTAGATTCTCCCATTCATATATCTCTTTTCATTTCTATGTTCTCCTCTCATTCTTATATATTCTCTATATACATCTCATATATATTTTTCTTACTCACCCACATCCTTATCCATTATTATCCCACTTTTCTCTCACTTTCCATTCCTTACATAGCCTCTTTATGCCTCTTCTTTTTCTTGATAAAATTTCATAAATACTCTTAATTATCCCTTTTCCATGAATTCACCTTTCCCTTTATGATATTTATCCTTATTACAACTTATTTAGGGATGTTTAGGTGATTTTAATAGCTATGTAACCTATATATGGGTTTAAATGGCATGTGTAGAGGTTGTGCAATGCTACTCTTGTAAAGTGTCTAATTATCATATGGTGTACCATACAATCTCTATTATAGTGTGTGGTATCACATGACTTTATTTTCATTACCTATCTCTCTTTGTATGGTACCGAAGTCATTTTCGATGTAGAATATTAGCATATAAGATAATATTGTGTTATATTGATGATGCTACTAGCTGCAAACATCCTTCCTAGGCTTAAAATATTATCCCATCCTCAAGATAACCTTATAGAATTCCTTTCCATTGAATCTCTTCTTACTCTTGTTAGTTTCTCCTCCTTTTTCACGTGCATTTTGGGTATTGCACCTGCTCTGACTATAAAATCCATACCTTCTACTTCATGAGATATGTTCTCTTCATTTATGATAATCTTTTGATCTCCATATCTATAGGATATGTATTTACAATATCTTCCATTGATTTTTATAAATTCTTGTTCCCAATGCTCTAGTAATTATACTCTATTGTGGGTTCTCTTTATTCATTTTGATCTTTATACCTACTAAAACCATATTTGCAGTATATTCCATTACTTTTTCCTCAATCTTCTTTATACTCAATATTCTCGTATTTATGTGGTTTCCTCTTTTTATTAGTAATATGTTTTCATCCTCTATAGTGTTCTCTAGAACTCTTCTAAGTGTCCTAATACTTGGTACTTTCATCATCCATATCTCCAACTCATCCAACTCTAAATCTTCTACTACATCATTAGATTTAGTTTATGACTAATCACTTTCTACAATTCCTTTTAATATGGTTTCACCATCCAATTCATTTAAATTAGCATTCTCCCAATTGTATATTATCCTCTACCTCTCTCATATGTTTCATCATATCCATCTTCAATATGTATTCATCTAAATTCAATCCTTTCCTTCTTTCATCAAATGGAATATGTACTTTTCTTTAATTCCCTTGTATTATCGACTTTTCTTTTCTAGTATCAAATATTTCATTTTTACCCACAAACCATTCTAAATCTATAATAAATTTAAATGACTTAGTGATTCCCTCATGCATTTTGTAACGCCCCGCCACGCAACCCTAGAGGATGATGCAAACAACTACTTAAACAGGCTAATTTTTTTTTGTTTAAGTATAATTAATATACAAGATCGCTTCCCAATGCAACCATCCCCTAAGGTTACGAGATTGAGATAACCTAACAACCCACAAACAACAACATGAATAAAAACCATGTCAGTGCTTTAGACAATAATTAAACACATACATTCCAATTAAGATAGTCTACAATAAGCATAAGATAACTGTCCAATCCATTTATCCATAATTAAATATTACAATTACATCTCTCATTCCCCGAATGAGGCAAGTCCAATAAATAAGGTTATAGTTACAACTTCCACCTCGATAACAGATGAGGGGTAAAATACAAGATCTAACTGAAGTGAAATAATGCAAGAACTGAAACTGAATCCAACAAGCTCTCCAACTGGAAGTCTCATTCACAAAATCATGAAGAAAGAACCCAACGGATTTAGGTGCATGCCACCCAACCAAGTGGAACCCAAAGGCCCACCCCCCGTGCTAGGAGATAGTAACCAAGAATCCTAGTCAAGACCATCTACCTCTAGACACAGGCTAACATAAACTGAACCAAACTGAAAAAACCAATTACATGAACCTCACAAATACATCATAAGATCTACACATGAACAACTCAAGCACAACTCAGATACCATGCAAGTACAACACAAGCACTTCACAAGTACAACCCAAGTACCACATACGTACGACATAAGTACACCAAAAGTACAACTCAAGAGCATCACGAGTAACACACAAGGACAACTCTACAGGGTCACATTGCTTCCAGAAATAAAGCAGAACAAGTATGTTAAGAGAACCATACACATAATAATTGAATACCAACTATGGTCACACAAGGTATGCTAAGGAAACCATACCACAAAATCGAATACCAACTATGGTCACATCAGGTATGTCAAGGAGACCATACCCACAAAATTGAATACCAACTATGGTCACATCAGGTATGTCAAGGAGACCATACCCACAAAATTGAATACCAAATATGGTCACATCAGGTATGTCAAGGAGACCATACCCCTAAAAAAAAGACCGACTGTTGTCCTAGATAGAGTGTCATCACACAGCTCATCATGGGTTATCCTTGGGAATCTTCATAGGCTCCGGCCCCCACAAGAAAAAGGTTATCCTGGTGACCTTTACCGAATCCCAGCCCCCATACTCACTCATGCAGAGCCAAATACCTTTCGTACAGACAAGATAGATGACCTTGCCATTCCAAGCCTTCCCATCTCATCCCAAACCTAACCGAGCACTTGGGTCTATGAGTGATGCATTAAAATATTGATTAGTGTGAAGTTAGTCCTAAGCTTCTAAGTATTGTTTTAGTTACCACTTGATTAAATAACTTACAACGATTTATCCTTGACACCACTTCAGGTGTCGGCCCCCATTACAAGCCACTCTTCTACTGGACAACACACACACACCATCCAAACATCTATGGAACCAAGGTGCAACAAACAAGACATCATGACCTCTCATTTCTCAGGAGGCGACATAAACTAAAACACACTCCAACACCGGAGGCAACAACCACATAACAAGGCCGCTCCCGATCGCTCCTGACAAGGAGGCACACATTACAAAACCCACTCCTTTCTCAAGAGGCAACAAAGATAAAACCATCTCCAACACTGGAGATAACAACAATAATAAAACTGCTCCTGACCGCTCCTGACAAGGAGGCATACATTACAAAATCCACTCCTTTCTCAGGAGGCAACAAAACATTCCCGTTCATGGAAATCGGGTAGACATTGACCATACACCATGCACTACCCAAGGGAATTAACCAGCAGTTGACATCATAGGACGATAACCCCCAACCTCTAGGGTCTTCTGGAATACTTACAAATTAAAACACATTTAACCCACTTCCCAAGACATAAACACGAAAGACATATTCACTGAAGGCAATAGAAAAGAACTACCTTTGGATATTCTAAATCCATTTTCTACATAATCATTCAATAATTTATTGCAATAAATATACTGAATTAAATTCATCTTTTCAGATAAGGGAGAAATTACACTAATATTTAATTCCCTATTTGCTCTTAATAAAATAGACATTTCCAACTATAACACAGGACATTCTGCTTTAAAATAAATAACCGAATGCCCTTGCAAATTAAATCATTATAAAATACATCAGATTAATTTCATTATTAGCACATTAATCTCAAAACCAGCATTTATCCTTTTCAAACCTATTGTTTAAAATAAAATCATAATTGACCATAACCTCAATGTTTTAAATTTTCAATTATATTTAAAACAGATTAAAAAAAAGAACCTTTGCTCATCAATTTAAATTTCACAATTAAATTTAAATTATGCATTCTCTAAATCAAAATTTAACTCCTTCAATTAAACTTAAACATGCTAATAGAAAATTAATAATTTCCTAAATATATAAATTAAATTTTAAATCAACCACTCTAAAACAAAATACAACTTTTATAAAAATATAATATATATATATATATATAAATAATATTTTAATATTATAAATTATAATATAAAATATTATTAATTAATATTTTAATATTATAAAAATAATATATAAAATATATATATATATATTATTCATTTTATTTCTTTATTCTATCTATTTGTTTTATTCTATTTTTATATATCATTCCCCTCGGGCCGTGTGCCATACTAAAGTTGTGGGGCGGCTGTCTCAGGCTGCACGCCCACATTTTAGGGTTAGGGCGGCCGCATAATTCTCCTTTGGCCGCGCGAATGAGTTTACCAGGGGCAGCGTTTTAACCACGAGCGGCATTGTGTTTTAGCCACCAGCGGCACTTGGTTTAGGGCGACGGCAGAATACATGGCGGCCGAGGTCTGTACTAGGCGGCGCCGGTAGGGATGGTCGGGCACGAGCGGAGCAGAGGTGGTGTACTACACAGGGCATGGGCGGCCTCGGCAGCGCCGACCACCCACCGTGGTGGCGCGGCCTGCACAGCCCGCGTGAGCCACAAGAGAGGGATGGCGACGGGGGAGGTGGGTACGTGGCTCCCTCCACCCGCCTCCATGGGAGGTGCGGTGGGGGTTGAGCCCCCAGCCCCCCCTCACAAAAACTTTTTAAAAATTTTTTTTCTAATTTTTTTTTTTTCTAACAGATCTTCAGATTTTTCTAGGAATCCGCGCCCTTACACACAGGGTCTTTTTATTTTTTATTTTTTTTATATAAACAGAATAACCTCCCTTTTAAAAGATTTTAACAATAGTTATATGCATTTCTATATAACTATATATGTATATTTACATACATATTTGAATTTAACAAAACCCAATTCAGATTGAGAAATAAATAAAACAAAACATTTAATTTCAGTCAAGAACACCATTTTTGAATAAATTCTCATTTCTAAAAAAACAAGATCCAAGTGAGAACAAATTTAAAATGAGTTTTCTTTGCCACTAATTCAAAGGATTTAAATGTTTCCAAACAACAAATTTTATAAACACCAATTTCAAAACAAAGCATGAACTTTTTTTCAAATCCAATGAACAATTTAAAATAACATGAACCTGATTTTCACAAGTTGAGAAGATCCAGATGATGCACGGATCCTGGCTTCGATTCCCTCTTCAGATCAGCCATTTTCCCAACTTCAATCCAAAACCCACAAAATCCAACTGTACTTCCTCCCTCCATTTTTCCATTTTTTCCAAAACTTCATAATCCCCAATTTTAGAAACAAAATTCAACCATAAGGATGAAACCCTAAAATTTCAACAACCCCCTCATAAATTCTTCAAAACAGAAAAAATGCAAAAATATCTAATTTCTTTAATTTTGAATTTCAAACTTTCAAATTGACTTTTTAAATTCATTTTCCAATTTTTCAATTCCTAATTTCCCAAATTGACTTTCATGCATTTTCTTATTTTCAATTTCAACAAATAACACAATAACTTCAACATAAATAAATTAAATCCTTTCAACAACAAAAATTTAATTAATTAATAAATAGATTTAATCAACGATTAAATTATTTATTAATTAAATTAAATTAATAATAAATAAATTATATTTCAACATAATTCCCGATTACATTACTCAACAACATAAATACATTAAACTATTTAAATCACCCAATTTAACTTGCAATTAAATAACAAAGAGAGGAAATGATAACCAAAGCAACACAACCTGACAAACAACTGACGACATACTAGGACTAGGGTGATGACTTGGCACGAAAAACCTAGCTACTATCTCCCAATCGAATACCGTTGGGTATTGAACACGCTCCAACCTATGAAACCAGGTGGAGTCAATGGCCTATACCTGTCAACCTGCAAATCAAATAACAACAACATATAATATAAACAACATAAAATACACATCGTGAAGAGGTAATCTCGGAATCGCAGGGCGCTCGCAAGCGAGTGATGCGATCTGTTCCCCTTCACCAATACAATAATACCAACTGACGAATATAACATCATTAATATGATCAAAAGCATAAACATCATTAATCCAAATATCCACTATGCTAATCCAAAGCATGACATAATAATAACATCAGGATAAAATACCAAGTACCAAGGTCAAAGCACTAACCGAAAATAAGGCCTAACCAAACAAAACACTGTTCGGTCAAAAGAAAAAAACGGAGGGGTCTTACACATTTAAATAACTTCAAATTTTATTTTTCTTTTAATCCCCATAAAATTCACTTCTACATCTCTCCATTTTCCTAGGGGACAATTGGGAGTTCCATCAACTAGATAAATATCGTAGGGTGTCTCATGTAGTTCTAACTCTCCAAACACTTCACAAATTTTTTTTCGATTGATATTAAGGTTAGCTACCAAATCTAGTGATATATATCTTACTAGTCTTCCATTAAGTTTAACATCTATTTCTATTGGATGATTCTTCGATTTTTTCTATGTTTATAAAGCATTTATAATAGGAGGCCTTCTTATTTTCTTTATACCTTTTTTGTTGTAGTTTTAAGAAAAGTATTTATTTTCCCTAGTAAGTCTTCTTCTTCCACAAAATAGACACATTCTTTTAGTTTTTGAACCTCTTTTCTTGACAAATATTCCTTCATTTTTTTATTTTTTTTTGTATTCTTTTAATTCGTTCTTTATATCTCCTTAGCACTAGACCATGTTCTACTTTATCTAGATACTTTTCTTATTTATTTTATTTCTCCAACTCTTCTTGGATTTCTTTGTTTCTATTAGTGTTATTTTGTCCTTAGGTTATCATTATTAATTTAGTTTTATTTTTTATCTCTTCAATGGCCTTCCTTCTAGTTTTATATGTCTTTTTATTTATATTCCTCTTCTAGATGTTCTTCTTTAATCACTAATGTTTCTTCTATCTCCCATATGATGTCTATCTCTATTTTCTTATGTTATCTCACATTATTTTCCTATTTTTGTATTTTTATTAATACTCTAGTGTCATGTGGTGTATTAGGACCATAGTTCTTCACTTCTACTCCCTTGTTCTATTATATTCTTATAAAATTGTTCAACCTTAGGAAAAGTGAATGTATCGTCCAAATTGTTACCTCAAAATCCACAACCTAATCTCTTCTTTCTAATTACACATCCATTAACAAAATGACATACCACAAAATAGCATGTTAATTTGTTGTATCTTCCTCTACCTTGAACACCCCTATAAATTTTATTGTGGTAGTAACCTCTACCATAACCCTATGAATAATCATCGTTATATCTAGTAGAAGGATCCTTGTTTTGTATTTGAGGCACTACATGGTTCACATTATTGATTTTTTTTCATGTTTGTTATTGGTATCCATATGTTTAATAGCCATTTAAGGCACCTATGACCAATCGTTGTGCTTTGGTCATCCCTCCAATTTAGGATTATTTTATACTAATTCCTCTAATTAGTGTTTTTTCACGTTCTTCAAATAATATGGGGTAATTTACATGTCTATCCCATTGTTTGCATATACCATAGTAGCAACTTACTATTATTTTAAAGACATGTAAAAATTCTACATTCAATTCAATGAATTTTTTTTTCCTTATGTCATTGGACATCCATTTATTATATCTCCTTCTCTTCTACAATAGGTACACTAGATGTTATTTTTCTTGGTAAGAGGGAAGTGTTAGGAAAATAATATAGGTTGATCAAATCATTTCCAACATAATCCCATGAGATAAATGCATGCATGGAAGCTTACATAATAACCATAATGTAAAGATAAAATACATACCACAATATTACACCATATATACCTTGAGAAAACCCTCAAGAGGGAAAAATAAAGCCTCCAAAAGAATCCACAATCAATGCATTATTTAGCAATAAAAATATTACATTAAACTTATAGTCTTTGTGAATACTTTTGAAAAACAAATCTCCTCCAATGCATACTCCATGTGTCCAATAATAATGTGTAATCATGTAACCATACATTGCATGCCATGATTCACATATTCACTCTTAAAAATAGAGCTCAATACAATGAATACCCACTAAAACTAGCCAACCTCAACCATTAAACATGTGCTTTCTTTTATAGAATCAAGCTCGCACAAAACAACCAAGTGGTAAGGTAAAACCATGAGTATGGAAACCCATTGACCCCAACATATTTTTTGGTACTAAGTTTTTTAATATTATATTTTTCCATGTGCAACCCACACATAAAATATCTAACCAATGTCACACACAACTTTACTAGTGGACCCAAATAAATATTTAATATGACTAAACACATCACTAATGATGCACCATTTTTTTACATAATTAAATAATTATTTCTTGTGCAAGGTGTACAACACCCCATTTCTAACACTCTCCCGCTAGTTTTATACATTGCATAAGGGTCAATCGATGAAATGCATCATCATAGCCATCCATTAAACTATGTGAATCTCCTACATGATCTAGTACTCCATTAAGATACCTCCAATAATATGCTACCTATAAAAGAAAAAGGAACAAGGCCAAGTGAAGATGCATCAATCCAAAGAACACAATCATCAAATCCAAGTGATAACAAAGGCTCCAAGATACTGGAAAATGGAGGAAAAACTCACATGAATAAAAATAACAACAACAAAAATGATAATCCATACCACAAAGTTATGAAAACATTAGTAGAACTTGTTACTCAAGCCAACAATATATCCAACCAATAAGCTGGAATCACTATATCCATATGTAAAACATGTCCATGATGAGCATACACATCCAAAAAACCCCAATGCATGGGTAATGCCAAATTTTAAAATAGATCAAGCCATACCAGGTTTACCAATAAATATTCATACTAATTTGTGGTTAATAATCTTACCATGTAGTATTAAATAACAATAACAATGATCCGCACAGTCAAGAATAATCACTGGATAATCCACACATGAAAGAATAATCACTAGATAATCTCCCAAGTCAACAACACTAAACCATGTGAACATGAACCTTCATAAAGTAGCCATATTAAAAAGAGAGAAAGATTATAAATCATCATATAGCATGTTATTCTACCAACATCTCAAAGTGTTAAGCTTTGTCAAATAAGATATCCTTCACAACCCCAACTGTAAAACCTTAACAATACTAAACCATTCAATCTCATAGATTAAATAAAAAAATAGGCATCTCATAAACTAAAAAGGATGTAAGTCTCTCTAAATAAGGAAGGTCAAATTTAAATCTATTCCATAACTAGGAATAATCTCAATAACATCTCATATGGTCCTCATAAATGAATCACATCATAAGTCAAAATCATATGCACACGGAGATAAACATGCCAAAAAATCATCAAATTAATCCTCCAAAACTAACAATCCTAGCTCAAGATCCATATCCATGAGAAGACAAAGCATTAAACATGATGCATCTAAAAACAATATGGGAAATAATTCTCAAATGATTATTTTTATAGGTAGACCAAGAGTGAGAAATGATGTTTCTCCTCTAGAATACACCAAGGCATCATGACTCTCTCCAAGAACACTATCCTCTATATCCTCTATAGGCCCATCATGAACTCATGTCCATATCTAGGTGAAGGATCTTTAGACTTTTTGTTGAAACCTCCAAAGATTAATCATCTCAAAAAATAGCTCATCCAAGTCTCCAAGTATCCATGAGCATTTTCAAACACTAAATCCATGCTAAGCTCCAAATGCAACACAAAAATATCATGAAGCTCCCAAGAAGATAAAAGTGTACTCAACAGTAAGAGAACTAAATAGATCACTATCAAAGTGCCAACTACATGTGTATAGAATCAAGAACACATCATTATCTCACATCTCCAAATGAAGATTATATTATCCAGAGAACATATTGTTGGTGTGAATAGGGGTATTTCCTATCTAATTTCTCCCTTTATAGTGTGAATAAGGCACATTATCTAGCTATATATTAGTTAGGTCCTATTCACACATGTTCACATGTTAAGTGTATTTAGAGAGTAAGGAATATTTGTAGAAGTATCTAGTAGACGTAACATAGGATTAAGACACTCTGATGAAAGTCAATTTCACATTCACCTACTCACAATACTCATATTACAAGAGAAGGATAACCTATTTAGTTATAGGTGTGTGATGTAAATTATGGGTAAGGAAACATTAATTTGAAACCACACATCAATGAAACATTTTACATTAAGGAAATCAAAATAACAAAACAAGCTGCTAAAATTATTCCTTTAAAACTGTTATGTTGCTATCTAATCTCAAGGATCTTCTAATTCATGAATGCTCTCAGATTTATATATGTTGCGCATGAATTATCAAATGGCAACCTAAGAAATGATATGATATATAAATGCAAGACTATGTGCCTACATTAACAATGATTGTGGATTTTGATATACAAAGTTGAATGATAGATGATATGATGTTGTGTTCAAAGGGATGTTCAGATGATTTCTATGATAAGATGTAAATCTAAATGAAATGTTATGAGAAATACTATAAAACTAATGCAACCACTAAGATTATATAAATGAAATTTTCCATTATAACATTACTTCAAATCAAATGATAAATGCATAACTAAGATGCTATGCTAATGCTCTCAAATGTTGTAGGAAATTTTGCAAAGTAAGTTTATGCTCAATCCCCCCCCTTAAAAGTTGTAAATGAGCCTCTATTTATAGATTTTTTAAAAGCAACAAGTGATGTGGCAGGATTCGATGGTCGAGATTATGATCCAGGGAGATCAACGGTAGAAAGAGAGGAAGTTGGAGGGAATCATGGAGGTTGTCCCCTTTAAGAGAACAAATGGCCAAATGTTGAAGGGCATAAAATGGAAGGAGAAACCATGTGTCTCCAATCTTGTTAGGAGTTTGTTGATGAAAATTCCCATTTAGAAATTAGAAATATTTAAATTCATGAGACACATGCTAAGGTGGTATATAAGGTGGAAGAAGGTTAGAAAATTATGTAGAAATGTGACAAAACTGAAGTTAGAAATTCAAATTTAATGAGAGGGAATTAATCAAATAAAAAAAATTAGTTAGATTTGTTTATTTAATTAAATCATGAAGAAAATGATTTTAAATAGGAAGAATTAAGAAATGAACTATATAAACAAATTTTGCAATTTATTTATAAGTAGAGGAATTAAGATTTATTAATTAAATAACTAGTATTTAATTAATTTTCTCTAGACCATTTTTAGGTGCATACATTTTTCCCCTCTTTGAAGTGATGTGTTTACACATTGCTTGAAAGAAAAAAAATTGCCAGATTGTGATTATATATTTTTTGACATGTCCCAGACGCTAATTTTTGAGTGATGACGGATATATGCCTCCCCGGGAGATAAATCAAAGAATTTTTGATATTTTTTGAATATTTTTGAAATTTTGATGATTTGATGATGATCTTCAAATATTATGATGATGTGACGATTTATCTCCCAATAGATAATACTGATCCTACAATTTGATGAATTGATGAAATAATGCCCCTTTTGAAAAATAAAATTCACCCCACCTTAATTCCCACTTTAATTACCCTTCTTAATAGGTAAAAAGTTAAAAATAACTCATTTTCATTCACTTGTAATTTGAAATTTGGAGAAATTGAGAGCTAATTAACCGAGACAAGATAGTGATCCCCTACGAAACTCATTGATTCAAGCGTGTGCGACGCCACAACTGCCCGACAACGTACGGTCCTCTGGTAAAAATCCCTGATAACCCACATTTTGAATTTGAATTTTTTTTCCCGTATTTTTTCATGTTTGAATTTCGGTTTTCAAATTTTAGCACATCAGATTAGAGTTTTAGCGCATAGGATTTTTAGTGCATTCGTAAATATTTTTAGCCCATTGATGAACTTTTGTAGTGCATGTAGAAAAAGTAGCACATAGGATTTTTAGCGCATTTGTAAATATTTTTAGCCCATTGATGAAATTTTGTAGCCCATGTAGAAAAAGTAGTGCATAGATGACATAGATTAGCGCATTAGGTGAATTAGTGAATTGAATAGATAGAATAGTACATTGAATATTTTAGCGCATAGAGTGACTGTTATGGTGCATGGATGAAATTTAGTGGCACATTCATGAGTTTAGCGCTCTGATGCTCTATTTTATCGCATAGATGAACTTTTCTAGTGCATTTTTTAATTTTGGTGCATAGAATGACTGTTTTAGCACATCCATACCAAAATGATGAAATTTTGATTCTTATCCTTATTTTCGATGTTTGATGATCGCGCCAGCTGATGATTTGATGTTGTTGATAGTTTAGATGATGATTGATCTCATGATAGGTGAGAATCAATGATACGATGATAATAGATTGACCTCATGATAAGCGAGGATCAATGATAGGTTGACTGATTGCTTGATTTGATATCATGTTGATTTGTGATATGCTATGATGATAGGAGGATTTTGGTGTACTGATGTCTCAGGAGCGATTTTTGAAAATGTGGGATATGATCCCACAGCTAGTACAGGCCAATATAGATTTGATTGAGAGATGTAGGTTATACTATTTGATTCATATGCCCAGTACCAGATTAACAAGGCACTACTGATAGTGTTGGTAGAGAGGTGGCACAGTGAACACAACACCTTCCATCTACTAACTAGTAAGATGACCATGATGCCTGAGGACGTGTACCAGATTTTGAGGATTCCAATTGTTGGGGAGCTTGTCATGTATGACCAGGAAAAGCAGGGAGGGACAAATTCCCTACAGAGGATTTTTCACGATGATCAGATCAGCGGGTACAAGATACCTATGCAAGAGTTGGTCGCTTCATACAAGCCTTTTCCTAGTGTACTTGTTGGATTCGTGGGTGGTTTCCTATGTCTCGACCATAAGTTGATAGGGCTATCCATTGGCTAGGGTCACATCTTAGAGAAAATGATATTACAGGGGACTAGATATGCCTGGGCTTTGTGCATGCTTGCGTGATTATATCATGATTTACATCAGGTTGTGTATCTCATGGCAACCAGTCTATCAGTTAGGGTCACATTACTACAAATGTGAGCTTGGGAGCATATAGTTGTCACCTAGCCAGTTGCAAATAGATATCGGTCGATTAGGAGGCCTTATGTATACGGATATACTGGCCCAGTTGTCCAGCATAAGTTGGGAAAATTAGAGTACTTGCGTTGGGTATTGGATGATTTGGACACTATGATCTGGCGACACTATCTAGATTGTGAGCAGTGATCTGAGGATGGCATTGAGATGCCATATGTTTGTACCTCCATATTCTTGATAGGTCACACACCGTTCATCATTGAGATATTTCTACCTATGAGGGTGATGCGACAGTTCGACAAGATTCAGAGTATGCCTCAGGGGGTGGCTACATATGCACACCGATGATAAGATACTACCGAGTGGGAGCCTGTGATCTCCTAGGATGCAACTTGTACAAAGTCTTTTGGTTTACAACTACGGGTATGGTCTTATCATCCAGAGATTGTTGAGGATACGATGACTGATGAGTATGCGCAATATTTTCATATGCATTCCTTCCCCAAGATTTTTGTTTTAGATGAGTTGATTCTAACATTGGAGGATATTGAGAGGGGACCACCACACCGAGCTCCGAGGAGGAGGAGAGATGGGGGATATGATGAGGAGGAGGGAGATGATGGAGGATATGGAGGTAGAGATGGAGATGGAGGTAATGGTGGAGATGGAGATGGTGGAGGCGATGGTGGAGCTCAACAGGTGTTGGATCTCAGAGTACCTAGGTGGAGGAGGTCCATGGTCCTCTGAGGACAACAACAGGTAGGGCCTTCATAGATCCATATCACTATGCCCTCTCAATAGTAGCAAACCCAGATAGTTACATTACAAACACAGGTAGATACATTGCAAGGGGAAGTTAGCATAGGTATAGGCAAAGGTGTAGGTGTAGGCATAGGCACAAGTGCAAGCCCAGGTTGCTACTTTGATAGTCGATAGGGATGCCGCAAGATAATGGTATGAGCAAGCAGAGGTTGTGGCTAAGAGACTGCAAAGAGTGGGTGAGGGTACGACCACAATAGAATATCTCTAGGAGATTCTCCGTACTACCCAAGAGACAAAGTATTATAGAGGGAGATACTATGAGGTCGTGCCTACCAAGCAACAGGTTAGTTATGTGTAGTCCCGATCAAGTCGGACTTAGTCTAGGACCACCAGCAGGGTGTGACACAACCACTTCCTAGGGGTCCACCAGGTAGAGCCCTAGGTGCAATTCCATCTGGTGTGGGAGGAGCAAGGGCCAGAGGAGCAGGTGCAACAAGACCAACAACGTCTGTGGGTAGCACCACATAGTGCCTGGTGTATTTTATGATTGATACACTGACATATTGATGTATACATTGATTTATTCAGAGACCCAATGATTATCCTGCCATTTTTGATGATGTATCATTCTTCATTTCATGATATCTTCATACACTTGACATTATTATTTTGAGGTTATAGGAGATGCATCGACAATTAGTGATCGATGATGTTATCTATATTTTTTTTTATGATGGACGTCTATGATGAGTGCATTTTACTTTTATGTGCTATATGTCATGCGATGTTCTATATGATTATGCCATGTTTTATGTATGGATGCATTAATGATATGATGATATATGGTTCTATGTGTGTATGGATGATTCTTTTATTATGATGTAAGAGATGGATGCAATTATGCAAATGATATGGGATGTACTGTATTTTTGTATTTTTTGAATGCATATATGATCTAATGTATGAATGAACGACCAATGGTATGGATGGATGGATGAATGCAAAAATTTTAATTTTGTGAAATGCACATATATGATCCAATACATGGATGAATGATTTATGATTTCTAATGCATGAATCGATTATGAGAAATGAGAAATGATTTCATTTTGGATTTTTCTTATGTGAATATGATGATGAATGCAAATGTATGAATCATGATAATGCTTTGTTTTTTTGGATTTTTCCAAATGGGAATGCATGATTGATGTATGTATGATATGTTTTTTTTGTTTTGGATATTCAAGTACAAATGTATGATAAATGCATAAATGGATAGGTTTATAAATGGGAATTTCCATCAACAAACTCCTAACAAGATTGGAGACACATGGCTTCTCCTTCCATTTGATGCCCTTCAACACTTGGCCGTTTGTTCTCTTAAAGGGGACAACCTCCATGATTCCCTCCAACTTCCTCACTTTCTACCATCGATCTCTTTAGATCATAATCTTGACTGTCGAATCCTGCCACATCACTTGCTGCCTTGGAAAAATCTATAAATAGAGGCTCATTTACAGCTTTTAAGGGGGGGGATTGAGCATAAAATTACTCTGAAAAATTTCCTACAACATTTTAGAGCATATAGGATCTTAGTTTTTCATTTAGCATTTGATTTGAAGTAATGTTATAATGGAAAATTTCCTTTATAGAATCTTATTGGTTGAATTAGTTTTATAGTATTTCTCATAGCATTTCATTTAGATTTACATTTTATCATAGCAACCATCTTAACATCCCTTTGAACATAGTAGGATATCATCTATCATTCAACTTTGTATATCAAAATCCACAATCATGTTAATGTAGTCACATAGTCTTGCATTTCATATATCATCTCATTTCTTAGGTTTCCATTCGATAATTCATGTGTAACATATATAAATTTGAGAGCATTCATGAATTAGAAGATCCCTGAGATTAGAGAGAAATGGAACGGTTTTAAAGGAATAGTTTAGTAACTTGTTTTTTTATTTCGATATTTTTCCAAATGCGAATACATCATTGATGTATGTATGATATGTTTTTCTATTTTTGATTTTCAAGTGTAAATGTATGATAAATGCATAAATGGATGGGCTTATAATTTTTGATGTATGAATGAATGAATTTAATAAAAATAAATGATTCCTAGTGTATGAATAAATGAATGGATGGTTTATAATTTTTGATTTTTGTAAAATGTGAATGTATGGATGTATAAATGAATGGATAATGATAATGCCTTTCTAGTGCATGGTGTAACTTTAAAATTCTTATGCAATGACATGTAACTAACTATGCAACTATATGCAAATGTTTATGTGTTTGTTAATGTCAAATGTACTCAATATTTTAATGAAAAAGATAACATCATTTTGAAATTTTCCAACCTTGGAAAAATCTAAAATGCAGTTGCAAAACTAGTATGAATGCAATCTACCCTAGCCATGCAAAATCTAACTATGCAAAATTTCCAGGTTGTCAGCCGATTTGTTGCGCTTGGTATCATCATTGAGATTTTTTCTATGTTGAAAGTTAGTACAAAAATCGATGGTATAATTAGACCATGATGAGCTGAGTACAACTTCCATGAATGTTTTGATATTGCAAGTTGATACAAGCATCTAGGCATACTTGAACCAAGATGACCTGAATACTGCTTACATAAAATAGACAAGAGTTAATCCTTTTCCTATGCAAATCCAGAATGTCATCAGTGATACTTTGTGGATCACGTCCCGCGAAGAATTTACATAGTAATAATGATCAACTTAGAAACATCAAACAAAGAAAAATATCATTCTCCATCATAGCTTCTCTAGTCCATGTCATCCTTGAGTTTCTCCGGAGAAATGATAACAACAATCAAGGTACACCAATTGAACATTTGTGCTAAAGTGATTAAACAATGATTCAGAAGATAATCATCCAGTGAGATTTGATTTGTTAGTCTTGATTTTGATTTGGATGGTTGATTGTCTGATGGATTACAATTGACGTTTAGTGTTGACATTCAAGGTGATTTTTGTTTTTTCCAGGTTGTCTTGTTGTTACTTGTCTATCGTTTTAAGCTCAAAGTAGATTGCCCCCAGTGAGAAACAAACCAATTATTATGGATTTGTACCAAGCCAAAGTGGGACATGACCGCAAATATCCAGATATGTAAATGAGGCTTACTTTATGATAAGCATGTATGCATAATGGTAGAGAAGGCAGATGGCCGACATGCATTCCAATAGATGGAGAATCCAACTAGTCACAAATAGCGCTTGTTTGCCAGGTTTTCACTACTTGTTTTTATTGCACTTTTTTCAGATTTTCAGATTTTTTTGTTGTTATCAAGACGCCTATTTGCCAGGTTTTCATCAAGGTAACGATTTTTTATTATTATTTTCACTTTTTTTTTCAGGACTTTTTCTGATTTTTTTGTATTTTTTCTTTTTCTAATTTTTTTATATTTTTTCAAGACTTTTTAACGTGCCCTCGATGATTTAGGTGTAAAATTTTTTGAGATGGAGGCTATTCATAGGTTCTTCAAATTGATCACCTTCAGGCATGGATAGCTGATATGCTCTTGATCCATAGACTAATACAATGATAAAGGGTCCTAGCCAATTCGGTTCAAAATTTCCCTTCTTTTCTCTGTCTTGTTCATTGCGTAGATTTTCCTTTAGTACCAAATCACCGACCTGGAATGTTCTTAGTTTGACCTTGTGATTATAACTTCTTGATATTCTTTGTTGATATGCTTTCAGGTGATCAACTGCAAGTTGACGATGTTCATCCAACAATTCCAACTCTTATAATCTAGATACCTAGTAGTCTTCATCTAAGATGATGTCTTTCAATGAAACAGAGTGATGGTAGCTCAACCTCAATAGGTAAAATGGCTTCTAATCCATAGATGGGAGCATATGGTGTAGCACTTGTGGGGGTATGAATATTGGTACGGTATGCCCACAAAGCAGGGTTCAGTTGAACATGCCAGTTACATCCAACATCATTGACAATTTTCTTTAGGATCTTCAAGATGGTTTTGTTTGAGGCCTCTATGTGGTCATTCCCTCAAGGGTAGTATGGTGTAGAAAAAAAATGTTGGATATGAAACCTTTCACAAAGTTCTTAGACGTCCTGATTCTTGAAAGGTCTACCATTGTCGATGACAATGGATTGAGGAATGCCATACCTACAGATGATGCAATTTAGAATGAATTATGCAATCTGATTACCAATGATGGTAGTTAAAGGAAAAAATTCAACCCACTTCGTGAAGTACTCATGGTCGTGATTATGAATTTGTGCCTATTGGAAGAAGATGGATGGATTTTCCCCACAAGGTTGAGTCCCCACTGACAAAAGAGTCAGGTTTATACAAATGGTTGGAGTTCTTGTGCCAGTGCATATATGGCGTTACCATGGATCTAACATTTCTTACATCTCTTGACAAACTAGAAAGACTCTTTCTCCATATTCAACTAGTAATACCCAAACGTAGGAGTTTATTTGTTAGGGTAAGACCACTTGAATGTGTTCCACAAATACCCTCATGAACTTCCTGTAAGGTCGTTTCAAACTCATCGTGTTCTAGACATCAAAGGAGAGCTCCATCAAGACCTTTTCAGTAAAGTACATCTATGATAAGGGTGTGTCAGGCGGCTTGATGGATGAAGTTTCATTTTTGGTTTCATGATAAGTCGAGTGGAAGGGTGTTATCTCTTAGGTAGGTGTAGATCTTCTCGTATATTGAGTTATCAACATCAAGTAAATGGAAAATGAGTTGGGACTCGGGATCATCATAGGCAGGGTAAAAAATTGTTCCACCATGAACTCATAACGACTCATTTTATCTGGAATTCATAACAGAGAATCAATAGTGGCCATAGCGTCAACAAATTTGTTGTATGTTCTTGGAATTTCTTAAAATTTGATAGAAAGAAAGTATTTCTTAAAGTCATCAATCATCCTTCTATAGGGCATTAATCTTTTGTCCTTTGTCTGATAGTCATCATTGACCTGATTTATGACTAGTTGAGAGTCTCCATAGACTTGCAACTCGTTGATTTTCCCCTCTACAACTATCTTGATGCCAATGATCATTGCTTCATACTCTGCCATGTTGTTAGTGTAGGGTAACATTAGTCTGTATGATTTTGGAATATTATTCCCTTGGGGAGTGAAAAATAAAATTATCGCTCTTGATCCATGTTGAGTGTATGACCCATCAAAGTACAATATCCATTGTTTTATTGTTAGGGTAAGGAAATCAGCATCTAGAAACTCAATGTGTAGAGGATGATCATCATGCAATGGTGCTTCAGCTAGTTGGTCGGTGATGGCTTGTCCCTTGATGGTTTTCCTATCGACATATTAGATGTCAAACTCACATAGTATTATTACCCACTTTTCCAGTCCTCATGTTAGATTTGCCTTGTTGAGCAGATATTTCAATGGATCAATTTTGGCTATTAACTTGATGGTATGAATTAGCATATAATGTCATAATTGTTGAGTGGAAAACACTATTTCCAGACAAGCCTTTTCAATGGATGTGTAATTAATTTCATAACCATTTAATATTTTGTTGATACAATAGATTGCCCTTTCTTTTCTTGTTGAATCCTGTTGTGCTAGCAAAGCTCCCAATGATGTCTCGGTTGTTGCTATGTATAGTAAGAGTGGTTTTCCTTCTATTAGTGGTACTAATATGGGTGGAATTATTAGATATTGTTTCAATTGGTTGAAAGAGGCTTCACATTTCTCATCCCATCTAAAGGAAACATTTTTGTTTAGCAAGTGAGTGAAAGGATGGGTCTTGTTTGTCAGTTGTGAGATGAATCTTCGGAAAAACTAAAATATTCCTTGGAGTGATCTTAGTTGACTGACGTTCTTGGGAGGCAGCATCTCCATGATTGCCTTAATTTTCACGGGATCCACCTCAATGCCCTTTTCTAAAACTATGTATCCCAAGAGTTTTGCAGATGTCACAACAAATACACATTTTTTTGGGTTCAGTCGTACATTGAATTTTTCCAGTCTGATAAATATTTTGTCTAGGATCTCTAGGTGTCCTTCTCTGGTGTATGATTTGGCTAATAGTTCATCTACATCTAGTCTTCCATGAATGTTTGCATCATATCATGGAAAATTGTTGGCATGGCTCTCTGATAAGTAGCTCCAACATTCTTCAGTTCAAACATTCCAACAGATTGTGCCCCATGGGCATGTGAAGGTTATTTTATCTTGATCCTCAGATGTGATTTTGATTTGGTTATATCCTAAAAATCCATCCATAAGTGACAACATGGCATGTCCAATTATTAGGTCCATGATGATGTCTATGTTGGGTAGAGGAAAATCATCCTTTGGGAAAGCTTTATTGAGATCTCTGAAATCTATGCAAATCTGGATACTATTGTCAGGTTTTGAAACTAGTACAATATTGGAGATCCACTTGGCATAATCAATAGGTCTAATGAAATCTACATCCAATAACTTCTTCAGTTTTTCCTTCACTAAGAGGGCAATATGCAGATGCATTTTTCTTAAATTTTTCTTTACTGGTTTTACTCTTGGTGGTAAGGATAAATGATGCATGATTAAATCTAGATCTATCCTTGGAATGTTTGCATAGGACCAAGCAAAGTCGATTTGTCGCTCTTCAAAGAATTTGGTGAAGCTCATTTTTTCTTGTTCTGTTAGGGATTTTGCTAAATGTAGAGTCTTCACTATTTCTACTGTGCCAATGTTGATGGACTGAGTGGGATCAACCAATAATTTTGATCTCTCTTGAAAATGTTCAGGGAGAGTGTCAAATATCTCATCCTTCTGTGCCTCAAAGAGGTTTTCACCATTGGATGTGCTCTTTATTTTTTACTTTTTTTCTGATCTAATACTGCTATAGAATGGTTTTCACCATTAGATCGATTTTGTGTATTATTCATTTTGCAGCTAAGAGATTTGGCACTCCCCTAACTAGAAGCTTTGTTTTGAGATTCAGTGGTGGAACAAGTTTTGGGATTGTCAGCATAGAGGAAGATGATAATGACATCATCATTTGAAAAGATAGGGATGTCAAGAGGCTCGGTTTGGTCCAAGTCAAAAAGTTCGGGATGTACTAGAGGTAGGGAATTGTCATATTAGTTTAAGTCAAAGGTAGTGAGGGTCCTAATGGTGACATCTTCAAGTAGTTTGATAGAAATGTCAAGGTTTATGATGTAACTCTCCTTTGATGGATCTATCTCGTTAGGATTTTGATCATCCTTGCTTGATCCATCGATAGGTTGTGATCCAAATTCAAGTGGTCTTAACCGCGAACTTTGTCCCTCCTTGCATATGGGTGCATACTTTTGTATTACATCAATTCCCTTGTCATGACAAGACTCTTCAGGCAACGAATCCCACTCATATTCATTTGAGTCAATTTCATATTCATTACTACCTTGTAGTTGTAGGATTCTTTCAACAACCTTCTGGGTGGCTTCTTCTTTTGTTTCCTCTTTATATTCCAGCCTTGTCTTGTCTTTTAGATTGGTTAAGATGGGTTGAATTGGTTCCACGATGGCTTCTTTTCTCTTGCCGATAGGTCCTTGTACTTCTTATCCCATTTTCTCCAAGGTTGAAAATACTTTTTCATACTGTGTTGTTTGTACATTAGTTGTTGTTTGAGATTCGACCTCATCCTTGTAAAGCTAGTTTAGAACATCTTTTTCTTCCACTTCATTAACTATAGTTCTTGCTTTCACAAATCAACAATCAAAAAGCGTGATAGGTTGTGAGGATTGTTGTGTTGAGGTTGATGGTTGACTTTAGGACTTTGGGGAAGATAATTGCGAGAGACACATGGATTTCTCAATAGAATATTCACCCACACCTTTATTTCTAACTTGGACCTTTTTCTCATTTTTTTTGGAAAAACCATTGAGTTGGGCTTCATGATTAGTGGATGTAGAAGGGGTAGCTTCTTCCTTTATCTCAGGCTTTTTAGGAGAGGAACTTGGTTGAATTTCTTTATTTGAGGACGTGGCAATTATTTTTGACAAGGAATTTGATTGGCTTGAATTAATTGGGGTGGTGGATGTGGAAGCGAGAGCTTCTCTATTATGGGGCACAAAGACATCCTAGACCGACTTGAGGGTGTTACAATATTGAGGACTATTGGAATCGGCCGAAATGGTGATCTCTTGCCCATTGCAAGGGAATTTCAAACATTGATGGTAAGTCGAGTGGACTGATTTCATCTCATGGATCCAAGGATGACCCAGGAGTATATTGTATGTCAAGTGTTTGTCCAGAACTTGGAAAATTACGTCTTTTTGAATCAGCCCCACCTGAATTGGCAACACAATTAGTCCCTGTGAAGATATTTCCTCGTATTCATAGGCTTTGATGGTGATATTTTTTCTTGAATCTATTGCATTCTCTGAGAATCCTAGTGCACAGATGAGCTTTAAAGTACATATATTAAGACCGACTCCTCCATCTATTAGAACACACTTGACTTGAATTTTATGTATTAAGACTTAAATGTGGAGTGTTTTGTTATGGGAATGAGTGATGGATGTGTCATCATTTTCCGAGAATGATAGGAAATGAGGTGCAATAAAATTCCCCACCATGGATTGGAATGTAAAAACTTCCAAATTCGTTGGTATGGTTGTGTCCACTAGGGCCTTTTCCAAAATTTCCTTATAGGTAGGTGAAATCTTGAGGAGTTCCAATATAGATATTTGTGTTGGGATCTTTTGTAGTTGATCAACAATGTTGTATTGATGTGATGGGGCAGCGGGTGTTTCGGAGGTGCTTCCTTTTAGAATATATTTGGACTGTGCTCTTGTGGTCGTATTTACAGATATGTTGTCTTGTTTCCCTTTGATTTTAATGACATTGATTTGGTTGTCCGTTGCAACCATGTCTTGTCTGATGTTATGGACTTGATTTGGTGTGATTTTGGTGTCATTGATTTGTTTTTCAATTATGGTAGTGTCTTGTCCATGTTGAATTGGAATGCCATTAATTGAATTGTTGGCTGCAATAATGTCTTGTGTGTCATTGATTTTAATGTCATTTTTTTGATCTTCAACAGATGAAATATGAAGGATGAGAGTATCATGAACATAGTTTATATTTTTCCCTTTGTTGTTCATTGTAGAGGATTCCCCTTTGTGATAATTTGGTAAGGGATTCTTGAATGCACCATGATCAACGTTTGTTTGGGGTCCTTCTATTTGTATGATATTCTAGTCTATCAAGTCTTGCACCTTGTGCTTTAATTGCATACAGTTATTTGTTTGATGGCCTTTGCATCGATGAAATTCATAGTAATAGGCATCGTTCCACCATGATGATTTCAATTTTGGCTCAAAACCTCGTGTGTCAGGTAAGGTGATAAGATTTTCCGCAAGAAGTTCTTTCAATGCGGATTCGAGTGATTGACCCAAAGGTGTGAATTTCTTGCAATTTGATGGCATCTGATATGATGATGGTCGAGATGGAGCATTATTTTGGTTACTATTTTGGGTTTTTTTTGGTTGTTGGTCAAATTATTGTTTTGATTAGTCTTGGTGGCGGCAACTGTCAAGTTAAATATTGGTTTTGCATTTTGTGTTTCAGTTGTAGCATCAAGATTACCAATATTTTTGTTTATTTTCCAAAACTTTAGTTTATCATTGTTTTGGTAATTATTAGAGGAGTTTGTTGAGTTGTTTTCATTGTAAATTTTAAAGACTCCTCTCTTGACCAAGGCTTCTTTGATTTTGATTCCATTTTATCAAAGGTATGTGGGCATTGTAATTCAAGTCTGTAGCTCATCTCATCATTTAAATTATCAATGAAAATTTCCATCTTTTCTTTTTTGGGTATGGGACGAGCATATATTGCGAACAATCTTCTCCATCTTTGTAAAAATATGAGGAATGATTCACTCTTTTTCTGTTTAGTATTGCAAAGGTCCTTCATGGTAATTTTGTGTTGTATGTTGTAAGAGTATTGGGTGATGAATTTGTTAACTAGCTCTTCAAAGGTATTAATACTTGGTGCAAGTTTGGAGAACAATTCCATGCATTTTCCACCTAGGTTGTGAGGAAAAAATCTCATCAAATAAGTGTCTCTATGTGCAAACTCAAGGATCATGGTTTGAAATTCCCTTACATGATCTATAGGGTCTATTTTTCCATTATATTTGTCATACTTTGGGAATTCACAATATTTGGGAAAAGGAATCATGTTTACACTTTGATCAAAAGGATATGAGAAAATGTCCAGCAACAACTAACATTTTTTGGTTCTTCTTTCCATATTTGGGTGAAGCCACAATAGTGGTTTACAATTCAAGTGAAGAAGGAAAACTCACAAAAAATGACCCCAAGGAAAATAATTTGATTTTGGGGGGTTGTACGAATGTACTGGTTTGACTGAACCCATAAGGGGTTCGCTCGAACTAGGGTTTGAGCGAACCTCTTTGAATATTGGCCACCAAAAAAAAAAAAATGCATTGGAAAGTGGTTCAAGCAAACCCCTATTGGCTCACATGAACCCCTAGGGGTTCGAACGAACCCACCTTATCCCTCATCCCCCCCTGAGACACAAAAAAAACCTAAATTTTGGCACTTCAAAGCTCGGGTTGAGGATGGAAATGGAGGAATCCTCATAAACACAATTGGAATCAGGTAGTCCTCACAACGAGCTATCCAACAAATATAATTTTAATATGTATTTGTTTTTTTAGTTTTATTAAACATAGGTTTTTCATTGAAAATGAAGGTCTCTATTCTGCACATGTGGAAAATAGCAGATTATAAAAAAAAACATGAAAAATATGAGTGCACCAGATATTAAAGTCCTTGTTCCAACAAAAAAAAATGAATTTTGATATATACAAAAAATGTTACGCGTTATATGGTCGCGCTATGTCTGAATTGTAATTGGTTTGACTTTGAAACTTGATTAAAGAAAAAATATTCAATAAAAAACTATCTAACCAAGTGGAAGCACTAGATATTAGAATTGCAAATCTAAATTTGAAAGAATTAGAATTTTATCCTTCATGGAAAAAAAATTATGTGTTATATGGTGTGCGTCACTTTTTAAAAATGCTATTTTCTGAAGAAAAAAAATAGTTTTTGTGGGAGATGGAAAAAGAAGTGCAATCTGATTCCAAAAATTTTGAAAAAAAATATTTTAGAATCTACAAAAAAAATGGGACGAGACTCTAGTTTGCATCATCTTCAAATTCCTCATGGTTTAGCCGCTATAGGTGCCCGAATGTGAAGATTTAGTTAAAAATAATAAATCCAGTGTCTAGTTTGGCCAAAAATTGTAAACCACTATTGTGGGATCACCCATCTTAGAGTTGTTGTTGTAAATTTTTCATTTGATGAGTTAATGTAGCTACTAGATCTATGTTTGGAGGATTAGTTTCAGTTCTTTTAGGTGCTCCTTTCAGTTGATTAACATCAAAGTCATTAGGCAATTTGACACCTTGTTTAGCCAGCATTAAAAGGTATTTTTCTCCATCCTTTTCAAAAATATTTTCTAGGAACTTGTGAAAATTTGGATCTTGTTGATCTTGTTGGACGTCTTCTTCAGTTATTTCATCACCTCTAGATTGGTGGAGATTATGGAAAGGATTTTCTTCTTGTTCAACCATGGTGTCTTGAGTTTCAACTTCCTTTTGTTTAAGTTTTTTCTTTTGGGATCTCGTTGAAATGGGCATATAAGTGATGAAGGTTTACTAAGTTTTGATCGTTGTTTAGAAGTGCCAAAAGGACCAAGTTAAATTTGATTATACAACATTTGTTTTGGGATGAAGGATGATGAATCCTGATAAAGGATGATGGATCCTGATGGTAAAACTCAGCTGCTAATCAGAGATAGGTGTGATGATGAGGCACTTTTAGATGTTTGATCAAAGTTTAGGTAAAGGATTTTCACTTGCAAATGCTAATTTTTCCAAGTTAACAACAATGTTGGGATAAGGAATAGATGTTGGGCAAGAAGAAATATCTTAATCTAGTTTCAATTGTCAGGTACAAGCTCAAATTTAGCTCTCTGGTTAAATTTTTTTGGATGCGCCAGAATAGTGCACTGATGCACTAAAAGATTGATGGCTAAGGAATTGTCTAGATGCACCAAAATACGGCTGGTATGCGCCAGAACAGTCAATGGATGTGCTAAACTAGGGAATTCCAATTTTTTCTAACAGTTTGACTGATTTTTCTTGTTTTGCAAGCAGGGAATTGATTGTTTCAAGGATGTTCTTCTGAATTAGTGGTTGTACATTTCTATGAGTGATGTTTTTTTTTAATGTTATTTTAAAACCCACATGTAAGACACACCAAATAAGTATAATTCATAAGGTTGTGTAGGACAATATTCACTGGATTCTCGCTTGGATTTTAGTCCAATTGTGCTTACTTTTAGCGGATGATTAGAAGCTTGACCACAATGTCTCCCCCTTTCTCGGCACTCATTTCTCGGGTCATCCGAGCTTCAGTTCTCATGAATCTCCCATGATGAAATTTTCATCTCTACTAAAAGCCACAAGAATATGGGACAACTTCAGAGGTTACACCTCTTGCACCAACAAATAGAAATGGGATTTTGGCTTACTATAAAAAAAGGTTCTAGTATAGGCATTCTTCTCGTGGGGGATCATCCATACGACAAGAGACCATTTTTTTCCTTCTTGTCAGAACAATCCTCGTGATACTTGAACTTTCCTCAAGTACCCACACTTATATACCAGGTGGAAGTCGCTTGGCTTTAGCGTGTTCTCGATTGGGTCATTCCCTGGGGTGATTACTTTCTCCCACCAAGCAGGCCCTCTAAGGATAAAATTGCAATAAAATAAAAATAATGGTTTTGGCTTTTTGGTCACCCAGTTAAGGGGAGAGCATATGCCTACCACTCCACAAGTACAATAGACATGTTTGTTCATTTTCCTCCTCATTAAAATAGGTTCCTTATTTAATCAAAAGAAACAACAATAAATCCAACCCTTGCAAAACAACCCTTAGTAGTTTTAGATTATTTATCTTTGACAACATTATTATAGTTTCAAGAAAGTCTAACAATGTTTAAAATACCTGCAAAATAGAAAACATTGATTAATCCTCAGAATTTTAAATTTATGCAAAATAAACCGGATGCACCATAATATAGACTCAATGCGCTAGAATATCACTTAGATGTGCTATAAAAACTATTGTATGCACTAGAACGATCTATGGATGTGCTAAAAGAAATATTGAATGTGCTAAAAAACCCCCTGTATGTGCCAAAAGATAATCTAGATGCGCTAAACTAAAGGTTGGATGCGCCAGAGGCTATTTTGTATGTGCCGAAAGAATCACAGTCATGCTAAAAGATTTCATGTCAAAACCTGCAGACACACTTTCTAGAAAACATTAAAAATAGGGGCTATGCTCCATGGTGGGCACCAATTTATGTGTGATGTAAATTATGGGTAAAGAAACATTAATTTAAAACCACACATCAATGAAACGTATTACATTAAAGAAATTGAAATAACAAAACAACTTGCTAAAACTATTCCATTTCTCATTAATCTCAGGGATCTTCTAATTCATGAATGCTCTCAGATTTATATATGTTGTGCATGAATTATCGAATGGCAACCTAAGAAATGAGATGATATATGAAATACAAGACTAGGTGCCTACATTAACATGATTGTGGATTTTGATATACAAAATTGAATGATAGATGATATGTTGTTGTGTTCAAAGGGATGTTAAGATGATTGATATGATAAGATGTAAATCTAAATGAAATTCTATGAGAAATACTATAAAACTAATGCAGCCACTAAGATTCTATAAAGGAATTTTTCCCTTATAAAATTACTTCAAATCAAACGCTAAATGAAAAACTAAGATGCTATGATAATGCTCTCAAATGCTACAAGAAATTTTGCAAAGTAAGTTTATGCTCAACCCCCCCCCCCCCCCCCCTTAAAAGTTGTAAATGAGCCTCTATTTATAGATTTTTCCAAGGCAACAAGTGATGTGGCAGGATTCGATAGTTGAGATTATGATCCAGAGAGATTGATGGTAGAAAGTGAGGAAGTTGGAGGGAATCATGGAGGTTGTCCCCTTTAAGAGAACAAATGGCCAAGTGTTGAAGGGCATCAAATGGAAGGAGAAGCCATGTGTCTCCAATCCTCTTAGGAGTTTGCTAATGGAAATTCCCATTTAGAAATTATAAATATTTAAATTCATGAGGCACATGCTGAGGTGGCGGATGAGGTGGAAGGAGGTTAGAAAATTATGTAGAAATGTGACAAAATTGAATTTAGAAATTCAAATTTAATGAGAGAGAATTAATCAAAAAAAAAAAAAAAAATTGTTTATTTAATTAAATCATGAAGAAAATGATTTTTGATAGGAAGAATGAAGAAATGAACTATATAAATAATTTTTGCAATTTATTTATAAGTAGAGGAATTAAGATTTATTAATTAAATAACTAGTATTTAATTAATTTTCTCTAGACCATTTTTAGGTGCATACATTTTTCCCCTCTTTGAAGTGATGTGTTTACACATTGCTTCAAATAAAAAGTTTTGCCAGACTATGATGATAAAACTTTTGATATGCCCCAGATGCTGATTTTCAATTGATGACGGATATATGCCCCCTCGGGAGATAAATCGAGATTTTTTTGAATTTTTGATGATTTTTTGAAATTTTCCAAAATTTGATTTGATGATGATCTTCAAATATTATGATGTTGTGATGATTTATCTCCTGATAGATAATACCGATCTTGTAATTTGATGAATTGATGAAAGAATGCCCCTTTTGAAAAATAAAATTTACCCCACCTTAATTCCCACTTTAATTACCCTTCTTAATAGGTAAAAAGTGAAAAATAGCTCATTTTCATTCACTTGTAATTTGAAATTTGGAGAAATTGAGAGAGCTAAGTGATGAGGTAAAAATAACCTCATCATAATAATACCAGAAAATCCTATTTATATAAGCTCAATCCTCAGTTTTTGCCAATTAATTAAACTTTAGGAGAAATAATTGTTTATCTTTAAGGAAAATTATACAAACTTTATTTCTTATGATTAATTGAGGTAATCTACCAATACGGATTTAATGGGTTGTTTTGAGTGTTTTTGTAGAGCAATAATCAAACATCATGCAACAGTTGCAAAAAATTTAACCAACACATGCCTTAGTAAAGATTGAAGATAGATGTTGGGAACTTGCTCCTAAACATCAAGTTGATGAACCGAGGATGTAATTGTTGTTAGTTTAATTTATGTTATGTTCTTTTAGTCAAAGACTTCATGGCTCATCTCGAGCCTTTCCAATGTTTATGTAATGGGTTTTAAAGACAATGGAAGTTAGTTGTAAACCGTTATAGACTTTTTCAATGGCTATCCACGCCATCTAAAATCTAGGATTTAGTTAAATTTTTTATATAAAAATGTAAGTTTCAGAATTAGAAAGGGACACTCAATAGTAATGTTATGTTGTTAACATGATCTCTGGATACTTATGAATAAAAAAACTACCTTCTATCAATTTTTGAGTTGTTGAGCTATGGATGATAATTGTCTTTAATCGAAGAACTTTAGAACCAATAGTGTATGTGATTGCAGAACAAATGTGATAACCCGCAAGTTGGCCACTCGAGGGAGGATAGTTTAAATAGATAAGTATTTACTGTTATGTCATTTTTGTTACATAGATAATCATTCAGTAGGAAATCGTTAAGTCTATCAGTTGTTGAGTCTGAAGTTCCAGAGCACTCTTTATTTTCCATTATCATGAGTTACTTATTGCAACTGTTAGAATCTTTTACTGTTTAGGAGGATGTTTTATGGTTTGTTTACTTGTGTATCCACTTTCGTAGTTTATCAGTTGTTACGTTCACTTGTTACTGTGATTTCTAGCTTAGTTGTTATGCTTTCTAAATTAGTTATCTTATGCTTTCTAGTTTAATATTTCTAGTTTTCTTAGAATAAATTGTTTCCTAGTTGAGTAGTTAGTCGGCCTTAGACTAAAATTGATTTCAGTAGTCTTAAGAAATCAGAAAATCTAAAATGAGTTATCTAAATTATCTTCTATTGCAAACTACCTTGGACACTGCTTGGTTGACTTATTGATATTTTATATTCTAAAGTAATGGAAAGCCTATTTTAGCGCATCAGATTAGAGTTTTAGTGCATAGGTGATGTAATTTAGTGCATAGGATTTTTAGCGCATCCTTAAATATTTTTAGCGCATTGATGAACTTTTGTAGGCCATAGCACTTTTTTGTAGCGCATGTAGAAAAAGTAGCACATAGATGACATAGATTAGTGCATTGAATAGATAGAATAGTGCATTGAATATTTTAGCACATATAGTGATTGTTATGGCGCATGGATGAAATTTAGTGGTGCATTCATGAATTTAGTGCTTTGATGCTCTATTTTAACGCATAGATGAACTTTTCTAGAGCATTTAGTATTTTGGCGCATAGGATGACTATTTAAGCACATCTATACCAGAATGATGATTTTTTTATTTTTATCCTCATTTTTTATGTTTGATGATCACGTCAGCTGATGATTTGATGTTGTTGATAGTTTAGATGATAATTTATCTCATGATAGGATGATGATAGATTGACCTCATGATAGGTGAGAATCAGTGATAGGTTAACCGATTGCTTGATTTGATATCATGTTGATTTGTGATATGCTATGATGATAGGAGGATTAATTTGGTACCAATTTATGTGTGATGTAAATTATGGGTAAAGAAACATTAATTCAAAACCACACATCAATGAAACATATTACATTAAGGAAATCAAAATAACAAAACAATCTACTAATTTAACTATTCCTTTAAAATCGTTCCATTGCTCTCTAATCTCATGGATCTTGTAATTCATGAATGCTCTCAGATTTATATATGTTGCACATGAATTGTCGAATGGCAACCTAAGAAATTAGATGATATATGAAATGCAAGACTATGTGCCTACATTAACAATGATTGTGGATTTTGATATACAAAGCTAAATGATAGATGATATGTTGTTGTGTTCAAAGAGATGTTAAGATGATTGCTATGATAATATGTAAATCTAAATGAAATGCTATGAGAAATACTATAAAACTAATGCAGCCACTAAGATTCTATAAAGGAAATTTTCCATTATAACATTACTTCAAATCAAATGCTAAATGAAAAACTAAGATGCTATGCTAATGCTCTCAAATTTTGTAGGAAATTTTTCAGAGTAATTTTATGCTCAATCCCCCCTTAAAAGTTGTAAATGAGCCTCTATTTATAGATTTTTCCAATGCAGCAAGTGATGTAGCAGGATTTGACAGTCGATATTATGATCCAGAGATATTGATGGTAGAAAGTGAGGAAGTTGGAGGGAATCATGGAGGTTTTCCCCTTTAAGAGAACAAATGGCCAAGTGTTGAAGGGAATCAAATGGAAAGAGAAGCCATGTGTCTCCAATCTTGTCAGGAGTTTGTTGATGGAAATTCCCATTTAGAAAATAGAAATATTTAAATTCATGAGACACATGCTGAGGTGGCAGATGAGTTGGAAGGAGGTTAGAAAATTATGTAGAATTGTGACAAAATTGAATTTAGAAATTCAAATTTAATGAGAGGGAATTAATCAAATAAAAAAAATTAGTTAGATTTGTTTATTTAATTAAATCATGAAGAAAAATATTTTAGATAGGAAGAATTAAGAAATGAACTATATAAATAAATTTTACAATTTATTTCTAAGTAGAGAAATTAAGATTTATTAATTAAATAACTAGTATTTAATTAATTTTCTCCAGACCATTTTTAGGTGCATACAATAGGCAACTAAACATTACAAGTGATAGGAACCAAAACCTAGTTACAATGATTCTGAAAAGAACTAAATTCATTTGTTCCCAGCTCAACTCCAACCCTCTACTTGATCTACTTCTACAACATATACAAATCGGGGTTTTCCCTGGTCAATCGACCCTCCCCTGGCATCACCCTCTTCTCTTTCCCCGTTCTCCCACTTTCCCAATTGTAAACTCTCCTCTTTGCTCTTTTTTCAGAAGACCAAAATTTTCGGTCTCTCCAACCAAATCGAATCCTCTCATTGTGGATCTCTCCCTTTGGAAAAAACCTGAACTCTACCCTATGGCGACCGATTGAGAAAAATCCTTTTAAATTCCATAACCATCCATGTGCAATGAGAAAGGAAGATTCAAGAATCTTGCTACAAAAAAAAAGGGACACATTTCGTAGAGATACAAGGAATTGTAAATCAACAAACCAAAATTGCAAAATAAAATTGATGGGAAACAATGCCCCTATATAAGACTCCCCGAGTGAGTTGTTTGTGAACGTAGCTCACAAAGGGAGTTGGGTAGTAGGACTACCCTTTCAAGTTGTAATCACTTTTAGCATATCCCCTATACTTAAAAATGACAACCTGTAACCATTACTTCTTTCTTTTCTTCCAACATATAGCCAGAATAGTTCCTCCATTACATAGTGAGATGAGTGTCATAGCTTCATGGTCATTTGTGGGTTCATATCCACCATACATCAAAATAATCTTCCCAAATACTCCCTTCATTCTCTTTCCACTTGTTGGATTCAACTTATTCCAAACCATCAAGAGAATTAATTCCTCTTGATTTATTGTCCTCTAGTTAAAATTGTTGTTTTCACACCCCATCTCATCATCTTCAACATTTTTCGGCCACTCTACATATAGCCTCTCATTTATGCACCTTTCTCATTCTTTCCACATTTCCCTCAAACAATAATCAGCTCCAATGTTAGTATGAACAAAATTTGAGAAATTAATGATGGTGTTTAAAATGTTTCTTGTCTCCTCTACTACACTATGTTGTTTTTGGCATCCGCATACCTCTCCATTGCAATCATTGTATATTCCTAAAAATCATCTTCAACTGTATCCAAGGGGTTTGAAAACTGAAGTATTATCTCACCATTGGGTTTTGCAATTTTTTTCCCACCTCGTATCAGTTCAAGCCACTCTTTCTCAATGACCTCAATTTAAAGTGACATGTCATCTTCCACATTTCATTTTTTTGTCTCCACACTTTTTCTATACAAATTATTGCTCTCGGGATGTTCATCACATCTTGAGACTACCTATCTCAGGTGATAAGTTATCCATATGGAGGAGGATCATATAGAGGGATAGATGCGACAAGACATTGAATATTGTGTTGGTCACCCTATTAGACCAGCATATATGAGGGATTTCCTTGAGCTTACATGGCTACTATATGTGCACTCACTATTGTTGCGATAGATCATGATTCTCACCATGGCTCTAGCTCTTGTTCTTGATGGATGAGGTGCACACTTGGAGGGAGGCATCATGCATACTATCTATGAGATGGAGCGCATTAGATCATCTATGCCTAGGGTTGTAGTATGTTGGCTCACCTCTATTATGATCTCAAGGACTTTGTTTATTGAGAGATACACAACATAGTGCATTATACACTCTTACAGGTTTGGATCTTTGAGAATATTACATGCACTAGGCCTACAAGTTATCCCACAGTACTAGTCATGGGGTAACCACAAAGAATTTATCTATACTCTGAGATGGGCCTAGGATTTTGGGGATCTGTTATACTAGAGGGTTCAGTTTGATTACTTAGAGGAGGATGACCTAGTATGGAGGCCTTATCGCACCATACCCTAGTGGCCAAATCACACATATTAGCTTGTTAGGATGTAGTAGGATAGGCTCTTACTCGAATGACATGACTATATAGTGATGCCATTTTATTATGATTGATCCATGCAACAATTTGGACAAATTCAGGTACCGCTAAGGTTACGACCCACATATCTGAGATCAACACAGAGTGGCTCTAGACTTGAAGGCATTCAACGTCCCATAGTTAATGATGTGGAGTTCAATGATTCAGATGATGAGGACCATGGTGTTCCCCCAACATCAGACCATTAAAACATAGGTACCACTATAGCCTACGAGCATTGGTGGGCGAGAGCATGGCCAACTGCTATTTTGAACTTTCCTATATTTTTTTATCCTTCATGATACCAATCTCTACTGCAACCCCAAAATTTTCTTCTCGCTTGTCTAGTGCAATTTTGTTGTCCTCTTTTTTTAATATCTCCCTTTCACTCAATAATTCCAATTTCTTCCACTTCTATATGACCTTCCAAAGACCAATATCTACCTCAACTTCACATTCATTTGTGTTGACACATTTTGTTGGTTGTCCTACTTGCAAATCAACATCGTTTATATCCTTGCAACATTTAGGAAAATGAAGGATCACCTCCTTGGTTGTTGTTGCAACTTCCTTTGTATCCCTTTCATTTATAAAATATTTTCCTCTTATTAACATCACCTTACTACTACTGCTATGAATTTCCTCTTTTGGTTCTTGCAAAGGCAACAAGGTATGTTTGAGACCATCCTTCTCAAAAGTGTAAGTATTGTTTCTTCCATCAAGTATGGAATTTCGATCAAATTGCCAAGGTCTACCAAGTAGCACATGACACAAATCCATAGGCATGATATCACACACAAAACTATCCTTATAGATTCCTATTTGAAATTCAACTAAGGCTTGTTCATCTACCAACAATTGATGCCCCTTTCGTAACCAAGAAACCTTATAAGGTGTAGGATTTTTAGTTCTCTTAAGACCTAGTTTATCCACCATTTCAACAACCAAAATATTATTAGTACTACCACTGTCTATAATAAGTTTGCAACACTTAATCTTGAATAGATATTTCCTTTGTATAGGTTCATGACTCTCCTTCGATGGTTTCAACAACACTCTTTTGAAAAACAAAGACTCTCTTGTCTCAAGTTCCTCCTTGCTTGGAAAAAATTATCGCACACTCTTGATCTGCTTACACAGTCTGATTTCTCCTTTCAAGACTTGTATAATCTTCTTGTGGAGATCCTCGACACTCCCAACTCTTCTGAGCAACATATTGATTGCACTTAAAATATTTACCAACAAAACTTCTTCCTTTTCCTTGATAACCATCACTTCCAAATGATCTTTCTTCTCTATCTTGATAACCTCATCTTTTAGAGTTAACTTGCCCACTTGAACTACTTGCCCTCCATATTGATGGTACTATTGTCCTCTTTCTCCATAGCCTCATCCTTTACCTCATCCTTGTTGATTCTACTTACTCATAAGCTTCTCTTCTTCCTTAATGTAAAACTGTTAGGCTTCCTCAAGGGTTCTAGGAGACACTAAACTCGGCTCATCTTGCAAATTGTATTTCAAACCATTAAGGCATCTTGCTACCTTTTCCATATCCTCTTCACTATGGCCTAATCGAATCACCAACTTATATAACTCTTTCGTATATTCCTTTACTGACATATCCTTTTTCTTGAGATTATGCAATCTTTTGAAAATATTGATTTGGTAGTCTCCTAAAAGGAACTTCGCCTTCAATTTGGCAACCATTCAATCCTAGGAAGTGATATTTTCCTTGTTCTTCTTTTGTCTTTCAGACTGTATCTAATCCTACCACATTGCAGTGTGGGCTTTGAGCCTTGTACATGCAAACTTAAATTTCCTTTCTTCTACAACTCCTTCGTACTCAAAATATTTGTCCAGATCATTGATCCAATCAATGAGTTCTTCCCCTTTTAGGCTTCTAGAATAAGTAGGGACCTCTATTTTTGGTTTGGCCCCCACACTCATAATGGCCTTTATCAATCTTTCTTCAACTCCTTCTAGGTCTTCTCAAACTTCATCATTAGTTTGGGATTTATCTTCTTCCCCACCTTCACTAACATCATCAATAACTATCCCCCTTCATTTTGTCTTTTGCATGGAATCCAACCTTACTGATTGGTTTTGCAACAGCTCTAGAACTCCTTCTTCATGGCCTCTTCGACCACCACCTTGAGCACCTCCTCTTCTCATCCTTCTTGGTGGAATTTTTCCCAATCCACAATCTCCCAATCACTTGTGGCTCTAATATCAAAATGATGAATAAATTTCACATTCACTTACTCACAATACTCAAATACCAAGAGTATAATTTATTTAGTTACAAGCAACTAAACGTTACAAGCGGCGGGAACCAAAACCCAGTTACAATGATTCTAAAAAGAATCAAATTCCTTTGTTCCTAGCTCAACTCCAACCCTTTGCTTGATCTATTTCTACAACATATACAAATCAAGTTTTCCCTGGTTAGTCAAACCTCTCCTGGTGTCACCCTCTTCTCTTTCCCCGTTCTCCTGCTTTCCCAATCAAAAACTATCCTCTCTACTCTTTGTTTAGAAGAACAAAAAAAATTGTCTCTCCAACCAAATCAACTCCTCTCACTATGGATCTCTCCCCTCTGGAAAAACCCTACCCTATGGAGACTAGTTGAGAAAAACCATTCTTAACTTTCATAACCATCCCTATGCAAAGAGAAAGGAAGATTTAATAATCTTGTTGCCAAAAAAAATGGGCCACATGTCATAGAGATACAAGGAATAAACAATTGGCAAAACCAAAATTGCAAAACAAAATTGATGGGGAACGATGGCCTTGCATCATACTTATCATAATATTAGTTAGTCTTATCTCTATGCAAATTTAATAATGGGGTGATAATCATAATTCATTTTACACCATAATTAAACAATTATTTCTCTTTTTTCTCTCTTGTGGAAGGAAATATTTGGTACTGCAAGTGATCCTAGGATTTTGAGCCCATTGGTGACTCTAACATAGTATCAAAGCTTCAAATCTATAAGCCCCTTCTCAAATTTTGGAGATAAAAAAACAAGAGGTTTTTTTGGGTATACTTTGGGGAAAAACAAACTTTCATTGAGTTCGAAAGGCCCAAAAACCATTATTTTCATATAAGGAACTCTATATTTTGTTGATTTTTTTTGTCCATTTAAAGAGGATTTGGAAGAATATTGATAGAATATTTTTGTACATTCATACAAAATTTATATGATCATAACATGTTGTGTAGTCCAATCACAATCGTAAGCATAATTAGAATATTTTGCATAATCAAGCATTTAGCATATGAATTCTATGTCAGTGGTGTCACTATGGTACATGATGGTTAGTATTTTATTAATTAAAAATACATTTAAATTTTTTGGAGTTTGGTTTTCAGCATTAAATCCTGGATTGGGCATAGTGAATGGTTTTGCCTAGCCCATCGGGGCTAAGCCAAATGGGTGACACAACCCATACTACAAAATGCAATGCCACTAGGAGTGGTGACCCATCTTGAATCAATGGCCAATGGCTAGAGACCATTCCTTTGCCCATGCTCCACGCAAAAAGTAACCCAAAATGGCAATGTAGTGCAAAAGTTCTATGAGAACAATACCACTGCTCCTCCTTTGTCTCCAAACTAGTTATTTTTTAATTTTACTATAATTTTTCATCAGGATATTATATTTTCAAAAATGAGATATCATCAAAAATTTGGTTCAGAGCACTTTGTAGTGGTGAAGGTAATTTTACTAGTTTTTACTATAGGTTCTTAAAATTGCTAATTGAAATCAAATATTCATTTTTGGCCTCTAAGCTCTTAATTTTTTCCTAGATCTTTGATTTTCATGATTCTTGTAGTATAGGAAAGGTATTGAGAAGATCTATCAAGCCATCCATTGAATTTTTATAGATTTAACGCCAAGTATATTTTTTTCACTTTGTTGCATATTTGCATTCTAGATGTTTACTTAGACATCCTAGCATGTGGAAAAGTTTTTTTTTGATTAAATGACTTCATTTCATTTTTTTTTAATATATAAATCTCTAATTTGATGAGTTTTTCATTATAATATTATGGGTTATGCAACACATCCTTCTATGATTTGAGGATTTTTATGCAACACATCCTTAAGCTATATAAATCTTGGAAGAAATCAATTTGGAGTAATAAAAAATATCATATCATAGGATTTATTGGTACAACCATTGGTACTGATATTTTTTTTTTTGTAAGATCTTAAACATTAGGTGCCCACACACTTTGGACCAAAAATTGGGATATCTATGGAGACCCTCACATCTCTCCATTCCTAAATTATCCTACATTAGATTTCCTCATTCCACTCAATAATTTAGAAAATATATCCTTTGATGATGATACATTGGAGCTTCTTGAATATTATGTAATGCTTGAGCATCTTGATGATACAAAGACCTCTCTTATTGCTCCTTCTCCCCCAATTGAGATCACAAATCCATCTTTTTTTTATACTTCAAAGTTTAGAGTTTCATAACTTTTAAATATTTAGTTTAGCTATGGGATATGGAGATTGGATGGCGCTCGTCTGCTATCTATCAAGCTAGGGCATCCGTGCCCTAGCTCTCTTCCTGTTCTTGTCTGTTTCTGCGCTTGGAGAGGGGGTTGTTGTCTGTGTTTGGGGGTGAGGAGCTACGAGTGGAGTCTACGAAGGATTCCTTTTGTTTTTTCCTGTGTGTGGGCAGTTTCTTGGCGCCGACCAGAGTGTATGGTGTCGTTGAGAGCCACGGGTGTGCAAGTGGAGCGAACCTTTGGTGCTAGTTGGTGTGAAGTCTCCTTTCAGTGGCGACTCTTGTTCTTTTTCCATCGGATCATGGTGTGCTTTGGGTGGGGCTTTGAAACCCTTGTTTCGGTTTTTATTTCTCGAGGGCTTTGCATGCTAGATATAAGTTGGGTATTATGTCTCCTGGGGAGACCTCGGGTGCTAACCTTTTAATGGACTTTCATTCAGCGCTTGGTGCGAAGTCTCCTCAACACGCTTCGAAAGTCTTCAATAATAATTTGTTTGTGCCGGAATCGAGGCCATATGGAGTGGGCTCATCTAATGGAGCTCGGATCATGAAAATCAATGGTTGCTTGGAACGTTGCAAGGAGAGACCGAAACTGGTTATTCCCTTGGAAATGGTTGCGGAGGATATTGAATATTATTCAAGAAACTCTTTTTACTGTAAGTTTTTGGGTATGAGGATATCGATGCAATTTTTGGAGTCCTGGGCCCGACAGACTTGGATGCCGGAGGGTGAGATGGATATAAAGATTCTGGAAAATAATTATTTCATGGTTACCTTTGATTGCATGGCGGATCGAAACAAGGTCTTCGAAGGAGGCCCTTATTTCTATAATCAGGTCGGCTTGTTTCTTAAACCGTGGCATGTTGGTTTTAACCCTGCTGAGGAGCTTCCATCTCGTGTCCCAGTGTGGGTTCGGCTTCCACGGTTTCCTGTGGAATGCTGGCGGGATGATGTTTTGCATCTGTTGGGGTCAATGCTTGGGAAGCCGGTTGGTTCCTCGCTGCAGACTCAGTTTAAAAAGGTAATCACTTTTGCTCGCATTTGTGTGGAAACTGATCTTAGTAAACCAATACCAGATTCTTTGGATATGTCTGTGGGTCCTTACTCTTGGGTACAGTCATTGGACTATGAAACCCTTCCTTTCCGATGTCGTCTATGCCATGAATATGGTCACTTGCAATGAAGATGTCCAAGGGCTAGACCTGTAGAGCCTCCAATCTCTCAGCCTCCCCGCAACCCACCTAGGGAGGATAAGGGAAAGAACCCCATTCCTAGGGATGGTGATGGTTCTGATGGCTTCGCCCCTATAAAGAATCATAACAGAAACCGTGGCCAAAAGAGGACCTTGAAGGAAAGACAAGATGAAGACTCTTTTAACAGATTTGAGGTTTTGGATGATCTGGGGCAGCAAGAAGTGAACCCGGGTTTGGTGAATTTGGATCAAGGTATTGTGTGTTATGGGCAGGAGGGTTCTCTATTTGGGGATACTTAGGATGCACAAGTTACTGGAGCTTTGCAAATGGTGACCGATCTTCAAATGGATGTCCCGGTGGAGTCGGCTCCTACTATGGAAATGAAGAAAGATGGGGGAGATGGTCCTATTGTGGCTTTGCATATAGGAGCAGATGTAGTGAGGAATAACAGGTCTTCTCCTTCTCCTTTGGGTCTTCATCAAAAGGATATCAAAAAAGGGTTGGGGGAGAAATCCTCAAAGCTTGGCAGGAAGAAGGATATGGAAAAGATTAAGTTAGTTGGGGAAACTTTGGTGGAGTCAGGGTCGATTAAGACTTTGGATTCACACTTCTCGAGCTCTTTGAAATGATTGTTCTTTCATGGAATGTAAGGGGCCTAAACAGCGGCCCTAGACAAAAGGTTTTTCATGAGTTGGTTAGAATTCAATCTCCTGATGTTTTGTTCTTGCAGGAGACCAAGTTATCTCTGGAATGCATGCTTGGTTTATCCCCTAAGCTGTGGGGAAGTGGCAAATGTCAATGTGTTGGTGCTCAAGGATCCGTAGTTGGATTGGCTTTCCTTTGGAATCCTCGGAGGATCCGCCCTCTCTGGTGGATGGCCTGCAAGTCTTCTATCTCAATGATCGTTTCCTGTTTTGAGACTGGCGAGTCTATCCTCCTCTCTAATATCTATGCGCCTATTGAGTATCAAGGTAAGCAAATTCTATGGTCTCATATTAGATTTGTTTGGAGCATGGTGCCTTTTCATCCATGGATTATGGCTGGGGAATTTAATGCTATTTTTGAGCTAGCAGAGAAGCAGGGGGTATTGCTAGATTGGAGCCTTCTGCGATGCTTCTTCAGGATAATATCTCTGCTTTGAATCTTGTTGATGTCAAGCCTAATAATGGTTTATTCACCTGGAATAATCAAAGGATTGGGGATAATTGCATCTCTGAAAGACTTGACCGATTTTTGGTTTCTTGCTTCTGGGTTGGTGGATTATGGTCTTCTAGCTCAAAATTTTTGGATTGGAGGGGGTCTGACCATTGGCCTATCAAGCTTCTAGCTTCTTCAGTTTGTGTGCCTCAGTCTTCCCCTTTTAAGTTCCAGATTATGTGGTTGCGTGAACCCTCTCTTCATGACTATGTGGCTAAATGGTGGAGGGAGGGAAGACCCACTTATGGTATGGCAATGTTCACTTTTGCTAAGCTTCTTCAATTTGTTAAATTTTAGTTTAAGCGATGGAATCGGCAGTGCTTTGGGAACATTTTCCATGCTAAGGCTGCTACACAGGTGGAGTTGGATAGCATTACAAGAGTGATCAGGGAGGAAGGTGTGACTGCTGGTTTACTTCAAGAGGACGCCAGGGCTTGGAAAGTGTTGGAGGAGTGTGAACTGTGGGAGGAAATATATTGGAAACAGAAGGCAAGGGTTGAATGGCTTCAGGAGGGAGATAAAAATACGGCTTTCTTCTTCAATTCGGTCAAAGCCAAGTGACATGGGAATTTAATTTCTATTTTGGTGAATGACGCTGGTGAGCATCTATCCTCTTTCAAGGATATTTCATGTGAAGCCATGCAGTACTTTGCTACCCTATTTAGGGAGGACTCACAGGGGGTTTCCGAGGAGGAGGCTCAAGTTCTATCCTGTATCCCTTCTCTGGTTACTATGGAGATGAATGAATGTCTCATGAGGGATATTTCTATCCAAGAGCTTGAGAGAACGATGTTCCAAATGAAGAAAGGGAAAGCTCCTGGCCCTGATGGCTTTCCGGTGGAATTCTTTCAAGAATTCTGGGATATTATTAAGTTTAACTTATTGGTTGTTGTCCAGGAGTCTCAGACGAATAAGCAGATGTTACGGGCTTTGAATTCCACCTTCCTTGCTCTCATCCCCAAATCTAATGGAGCAAACAAGTTAAGCCAATTTAGACCCATCTCTCTTTGTAATGTGATTTACAAAATCATTTCTAAAGTAATTGCGGATAGGCTGAAAACTTGGCTTAGAGTGTTAATTTTCAAAGAGCAGAGTGGTTTTGTTGCAGGCAGGCAAATTCTGGATGGGGTGGTTATTGCCACATAGTCCATTCATTCTATGGCTAACTCCAATGATAAGGCTATGTTCATCAAGTTGGACATGGCAAAGGCTTATGACAGAGTTCGATGGTCCTTCCTTTGGAAGATCCTTGGTGCTTTTGGGTTTGGGGATGATTGGATTCGGTGGGTCAAGAGTTGTGTGACTTCTGTTTCCTTCTCTGTTTTAATTAATGGTGAACCCTCAGAGCTCTTTGGAGCCTCTCGGGGATTGCGCCAAGGTGATCCATTATCTCCGTATTTGTTTATGCTCTTTGTTGAAGGTTTGGGTAGGTTGTTGAGAAGGAATGTGGAGAGGGGTCTCATTCAGGGATGGTGTTGGGGAGGTAATATTCCCCCACGGTCTCATTTATAGTTTGTGGATGATACTGCTTTGATGGGTATGGCTACAATCAGGGAGGCTACAAACTTGCGTGCGGTGTTGGATGTTTATCTGACCGCCTCAGGTCAAATGATTAATGAATGTAAGTCCTCCATCTTCTTCTTCAACACTCCTGGTCTGATTCAAAGGAGGATTGCCAATATTTTAAGGTTTCAGACTGGATCCCTCCCTTTGATTTATCTTGGAATTCCCATTTCTGACACAAGGATGCCTAGGGATTCATGGCAGAATATTCTGGAAAAGTTTCGGATGAAGGTTAACCATTGGACCCATAGATGGTTATCCTTTGCTGGTTGTGTTCAGTTGATCAAATCTATGGTTCAAGCTCTTCCCATTTACAGATGCATGCTCCAGGTGGCCCCAGCTGGTTTTCTTTAGGAACTTGATGCTTTATCTAGACAATTTTTATGGGCAGGTAATTTATCGTCATCCAAATGGAGCTTGGTTAGATGGGAGCTTGTTTGTAGTCTAAGGCAATATGGAGGTCTTGGATTAAGGCAGTCATCTTTGTCTGGGGTGGCACTTGCTGCCAAACTATACTAGAGGTGGTGTGTGGAGAAAGATCAAACTTGGGCCAAGATTTTACTTCATAAATATTTTTCGGGGATCCCTCAGATGGATATTCCTCGCTATCCCTTAGTGGGGAAAGGATCGGTTATTTGGGGTACGCTTAAGAAAGGGCTGCTCTAGTTAAGGATGGCTTATTTTGGATCTGCAAAAGTGGGTTTGAGGCTCAATTTTGGTTGGATGCTTGGGATGGTTTTCCTCCCATTGTTTCTCAGTTTCCTAACCTTTTGCCCCTTTGTCAAAGATTCATTGAGGCTGGTTGGGACAAGGTGAGAGACTTTAAGTCTGTTTCTTCTCAAGGTCAGTTAATGATGGCTAGATGGAAGAATCCTGAGGAGTGGCCTGTGGTTGGTATAGAGGAAGAATGTGTGGAATTGCAAAGCATCCTCTCTAGCAGGACTTGTAGTGCCCTTCCGGATGGAGATGTTTTATCTTGGTCTCCCAACCCGAAGGGTGTTTATTCTGTTTCCTCTGGTTATCAAGTGTTGTTATCTCAAGAGCTGGTTGGGGTGGAGGTTCAATGGTGGAAGAGTGTTTGGAACAAGCTCTCGTGGCCGAAGTGTAATTGCTTCATTTGGACTTTGGCCTGGAACAAGTGTTTGACCCGGGATAATATTCAGAAGAGGGGATTTCAGGGACCATCCATGTGTGTATTGTGTGGGGATGGAGAGGAGGATTTTTCTCACTTGTTTTTTCATTTCCCCTTTGCTCTGAGGCTATGGCACTTGTGGTGGGAAGTTTGGAGATTCCCATGTGTTCATGCTTCCTCTTTGGTGGATTTCTGGTGCAGTCTAGGCAGACCTCCTACTACCGCATCTTTCTTACAGGATGTGTGGTATGTGGGGCCTACATTCCTTCTCTGGCAGATTTGGCTAGAGCGGAATCATAGAATCTTTCGAGGGGAAAAGCTGATTATTCAACAAGTTTGGCAGAGAATTATGGGTATGGTTCAGGAGACTGTGGAAGCAAAGTGTGAGGTAGATTTTCCCTTGGAGAAAGAGGATGATAAGAAGATGGAGAGATTGGGACTTCAGGAGTTTTCTTTGGCATCAGCTTGTGTCCAAAAGGGAAGGCAAGCAAAAATGAAAGTTATGAGAGTGGGTAAATGGTTTCCCCCTCCTACAGGAATTTTGAAGATTAATACTGATGGTTCCTCAAAAGGAAATCCTGGGCCCACTGGAATTGGTGGAGTTGGTAGAGATTCCACAAGCTCAGTGGTTTTCTTCTTCTCTTCTTACGAGGGGACGAAAACCGTTAACCTTATGGAAGGTCTGGCGATATTCTCTGCCCTTGAACGGGCTTATGCTTTGGGGTGGAGGAAATTTATCTGTGAGTCTGACTCACAGGTTTTGGTTAATTTGCTTAAAGATCGGAAGGTGGTTGATGTCAGTTGGCAGTTAGCTAGGATGGTGCAACAGATTCTGCAGATTAGCTCCTTGATGGAGGAGGTTTCTTTTGTCCATATTCTGAGAGAATGGAACAAAGCTACGGATTGCTTGGCAAAATGGGCTTCGACGCATCTTGATGGCTGGAGGATTGAGGGGTGGGATCAGATTTCCCAAGATCTTCGCCAAGAGTTGAACGAGATTATTGCAGAGGATGGCGATGGGATTGGAGAGGATGATGTTGATTCTTGTTGTGTTGTACTGTATTTTTTCTTTCTTGGGGTTTAGGCCCTTTGCTTTGTCGTAATGCTCTTTTCTGATTATCAATAATGTTTTTACCCCTTTTAAAATTTTTTTAAAAAAAGTTTAGAGTTTCATCTCCAAGATCTTTTAATGATTCTTTGCAACAAGTAAATCATGTTCTTTTAGATTCAACTTTGTGGGTTGATTACTTAACATGAAGTTTAAATTGTTTGTGGCATCTCAAATTTGAGGGGTTATCTCTCCTCTTTGATGGGAATCCCATCATAGTTGGTGTCTCATCATCTTCATCTTTGGATCTTGTTCATAATTAGTTACCACTTAATCCTAGTTTGTCACCTTCTTTATTGATTAGGTATGTACCTAATTTAATTTTGGCATCATCTTTCAACGATATTGTTGACACATGAACAAATTTCAGATAAACCATGTTCATACATATAGATCTTTCTTCCTACTAATTTATATCCAAAATGTGAAGCTTTCTTGCATTTATACTTGGTTTTATTTCTTCCCAAGGGGAGGAATGTTATTTGTAGGCATTGGATTAGCTTTTATATTTAAGAATTTGTCATTATTGGAAGACATTACACATTATGGGGGTGGATACATAGTCTCTCGTTTTCCCTCTTATGGGATCATTGATTGTATATTGGTGATAGAAGTAGTCCTTGGGGGTTCATGTTGAGTCCTTATTCCTTCTTTCACTTTATTATTTTTCTCTTTTGGAGAGAACTTTTATCCCACTAGTTTTTCACCTTTTCTCTATTAGTGAGAGATTGCATTTGTACATGGGTACCAAACATAGCCTAGTAGTTAGGACCCATCATCATCCTTGCATCATTGTTGCATTCATGTATTTTTGTAAATTATCCTGAAGTTGAACTTAAGGGGGGTGTTGGTGTGAACAATGGTATTTCCCATTTAGTTTCCCCCTTTTCTAATGTTAATAAGGCAAATTATCTAACTAGTCATCAGTTAGGTTCTATTCCCACATGTTCACATGTTAAATTTAAATGGGAGTTAGGAATTTTCTAGAAGTCTCTAGTACACATGTGATCTTATCCTCTAGTCGAGACATGACATAGTATTATGACATTGTCATTATCCTAGTTAGTCTTATCTCTCAACCCTTCCTATATGAGTAAGATATATCTATGTACATTTAATAATGGGGTGATAATCATAAAAAAAATTGCACCATAATCAAGAATTTTTTTTTCTTACTACTCTCTTATGGAATGTAATATTTAGTTTTGTAGGTGATGTTGGGAGCTTGAGTTCATTGGTGAATCTAACAAATATCATGCTCCAAGAGCACCAATATCATATCAAAAATTGAACTAGTATCTAGAGTAAACCATGACATAATACCAAACATCCTCTCAAGGGTCACTTGTAAAAAATGACATGTCATAAATTGACACCTCAACCAAAGACTCTAAGAGTCCTCCATGGCTAACATAAATGTCAACATCTTCAATCACATGAAGATAACCATATCCTATCAGTGAAACTAAAAAAATCAAAGAACTCTCATTGAAACAAATAGGATCTAAGAGCTCCTCCATGACACCAAAAACCACTAAAAAATATCATCCATCAAGTGATGAGTCACCATCACTACCAAAGCTCAAACTCAACTATGATACCAAGCTCTTAATTTAATTTTGATTAAATATCCTAAATGAAGATCACCCATAGTATACACACACTCAATTTCAATCATGATAGCTCCAAATAATAAACTATAACAAATATATCCAAGCCAAGAACATACAACCACCACCAAATCATAATTGTTAAAATCTCTATTGAAATGTGTAACTTCTATCCATGACCTCATGATAAATAACATTCTAAAATTCCCCATAATTGACTATCCAAGAACTCTAACCATCCATCCTCTCATTTCAATGCAACATATAAATGCAAAAGTAATCATAGACAAGGCCAAATAAGTGAATCTATAACAACACTAAAAATACATATGGATATAAATAGTCCATATATAATTCACCCCCTCTACAACCAAATGGGTGGTCAAACCACACAATTGTGTAAACTCTAGATCCTTAATCAATGGATTATACGAAATTTCCAACACATCAATAATATGCAAATTGAGATAACCAATAAGATAACATGTAGATCTCAAGACTCAAACACTAAATCACCTACATATCTAATTTTCAAAAAATAACCACAATCAAGTAGCATAGTCAAGGAACTAACAAGCATGTAGGAGATAAGAAAAAATTCTTAAAATTGAACCACACTGCCACCTATCAATCACATACATGATCATGGCCTACTAATGCTAAAATGTGCATGAACATCCATAAAACCATAATCATCACCATAATTTTACATGTACTCTAATCTCACTATACCAAAATCCAAGCATCGCATTTATATCAACCATGTCCTCAAACTAGAGGATAACATGTGCACCTATTACGATTAAAGTACAAAATTTGAAAATACTTATAAACATGTATCAATAAGCACAATATTTGATAACTAGATATATTATCATGTAGATCTAATAATAACATGCACTCCCATAAGTTTTCACCTTTCAACCCATTTGGATGCTAATCTTAAGGTCCTATAAGTAATAAAACAAGCACCAAAATCTCTTTAGTCATCCAAGTGAAAAATAACTTGATCTCTATGTAGTACACTATAAACTCTCTCCATTATCCATTCAAAATCAAAAAAATGATTTTATACATGAAATTTATGACTTGTTAATTGTTTTAGAGAAATTATTAGCTTCATGGTACCAAATTTTGACAAAACTAACAAAATATAACTACTAAACCTATATGACTATGTAGTGCCCGGAGAAATATTTTCAATGACTATAAGAAGTAAAAGAAATGACATCATGAGTGAAATTTATATCCCCAAAAGGAAAATGCCTCGCGACTTAGAAGTGGGTCTAGGGTATGTGTTTGTATATTTTGTATGGATTATGTCATTGCTAACATCATCAATACATAAGAGAAAATCCCCAAATGGTGTAGAGGCAATGGTGGCATAAGTGGGTGACAAAAAAATCCAATTTACAAAAATATTTAAATATTTAAATTGTTTGAAGCCTATTGGGGGTTGGGGACTAGGGGCTTAATCCCCATTGTCTTGGCACTATAGTCAAATTCAATAGTATTTTGATAGTTGTCAATGGATAATACCTCCACTTTCAATGGGAAGTACACCAAACTTATTGTGGTGGCTATGATAGGGCACGAGGAGTTTGCAAAACTTGCCTACTATTTTTTTAATTAATTTTTATCTATTATTTTTATTTATTTTTTCCTCTAGAGAATGATATGATGAAACAAGAGGGTGGTGATTTTTTTCTTCAAACCCTACTAGCTAAAACAGGTCAAATTTTATGTCAATTTAATTTTTTGGGCCTCTTAGATCCAATGGTGAGGTATGTTTTGTCCCAACCAGTTATCTATGAAACTTTCTTCATAAAACCCTCTTGGTGAAAACCCAAAAAAATCCTTTTTCCAATTCTTTTTCAAACACTAGATCTATACAAAAAATCACAAATCTATAAAACCAAAACTCCAAATTTACATATCTTAACTTGCATAATATATCTCATACCTTGAAATTTTTGAAATCTCTTTAGCATTTTCATGGATTCAAATTTTCATTAAATACTCTAATGAAAGGGTTAAACCAAAATAGGTATCTCCCATATCGCTCCAACACAACCATGTCTTTGATACCACTTATTAGAAAAATAATATCATATTGATCAAACCATTTTCTACATAACCCCATGAGAGAAATTCATGCATGCAAGCCTAAAAAATAACCATAATGCAAATATCAATGATATAACACAAGATTATAAAATATATACCCTAGGAAAAATCAACCTCCAAAAGAATCCACACTTAATGTATTATTAAAAAGTAAAATATTACAATACACTTATAGATTCTTCATGAATTATTTTTAAACATAAATCTCCTCCAATGTATATTCCATTTGTCCAATCATAATGGGTAACCATGCAACCACACATCCCATTACATGCTTCACATATGCACTTTTCAAAAGAGAGCTCAATATAATGACAACCCACTCAAACCAACCAACCTCAACCACTAAACATATTCTTGATTTTATAGAATCAAGCTCACACAAAACAACCAAGTGGTAAGGCATAACCATGTGCCTAAAAATTGTGAGTAGAAAAAACCATTGACAATAACATTCACTTTTTGGTACTAAGTTTCTTATTATCAAATATTTTCCCTATGTGCAACCCACACAATATAAAATATTTAACCAATATCACATACAATTTTACAAGTGGACCTAAATAAATACTTAATATGGTTTAACACATCACTAATGATGCACCACAAATAAATAATTATTTTGCATAATTATTTCTTGTGCAAGGTTTACAAAACCCTATTCCCAAATAGTTTGTTGCAATCCTTACCTATCCTAGTAGAGAAGAAGTGGGAAACTGTTTTGATGGATTTCATAATTGGAATTCCTAAATTCCAAAGTAAATATTTCATATATGTTGTGATAGATAGAATTGTGAAGTATGAACATTTCTTTGTTATTCTATAGAATTTAAGGCACCACAAGTTTCTGACCTATTTTTTAAGGAAGTGTTGAAGCTCTATGGACTACTCAAGAGTATCATGAGTAATAGAGACAACTATTTATTGATTTTTGTTAGTGATAAATTTAATTTTTGTAGGAACTAAGCTCACACCCAACAATAGCTACTACCCACAAACATATGAACAAACTAAGATAGTGAAAAAATGGATGGAAGGTTATTTGATAAATTATTTTGATCAACAACCTTGTATGGGTATGAAGACCAAAGCTTTGTTGACCTTTTTCTATCAAATAGTAGGGTCCTAGGAATGACTAGTTTGATCAAATAGAGATAATACATTATAAATCCACTCAAGAATAATCTCTAGTAGGCTCAAAATCAAACGAATATGTATATAGACTACCATAATATCAAGAGAAAACTTGAGGTTAGAGACATGCTTTTTGTGAGATTGTAACCATATAAGCAATACTTGTTGAAGGAAAGTGAGTCTAGAAAGATTAAATCTCATTTTATGGGTCTTAAATTTTTTTGAGAAGGATTATTGAAGTTCCCTGTGAGTTGGAGTTGTCAAATGGAAGTAAGATTCATAATGTTTTCCACGTGTCTTATCTCAAAGGTGCACTTGGGAAATATATTGTACCTTCAAATGAATTACCTCCATTAGATGAAGAAGGAAAGATTATTTTAATTCTCAAAGAAATAATGTATGTGAGGGAGAGGAAGCTAATAAATATAAGCACCAAGGAATATTTGGTTTCATAGAAATATCTACCCATAAAAGATGCAACGTGGGAAAGCCTCTAGATTTTGAAGAATCCAAATTTGTAATTACTTGAGGACAAGCGATTTTGAGTGGGGAAGCTTGTCATGTCCCTTTTTAATTAAATTAGGCCTATAGATAGTAGGTCTATTATTTGTTTGTATGTTCCCTTAGTCATTTTTTTTGTGCATTCAAGTTCCCTTCTTACCTAATGAGTCTTTTTGAGGTATATTCTTCTAATTTTTTGTTAGTTGTCGGAGTTCCACTTTTGAGTATGCCTTTCTTTAAAATTTGGTTTTCCTTTATTTTTTTTGAAGTTTTGGACTTCAACACCTTGTCATTCTTTCCATCCTTCCCACAATCTTTCTTTTATATTTGTTAGACTTTCAAAATTGTCCTTACTAGCATGCCCATTGATGAACCCCCAACATTAGGTCTATGGTATGAGTCTTACGAAATTTCAAAACCCAAAATATAATATTTCCACCTTTGGTTATGTTCTCTCATATCCTTAGCACATGTTTTAATTTCACTTGATGGTCTATTTTGATAGCATAATTTTCAAAATTGGGATATTTCTCAGCTATAGTCTTTGTTCAAATTGGAAGATGTTGATTTACATTATGGATGACTCGTTATTGTTGTGATGGATATAAAGGATGAAATTTTCCATCTAGGGATCATCATCTATCACTTTACACAAATCCCTATTCAAAAATTAATTAAGCACTTGTGTTTGAGCGTGGAGATCAAAGGATGAAACCTCTTTGGCTAGAGAACAATCTCAAGTTAGATGTCATATTGGAGCTCCATTAGTCATAGATTTTTTTTTATACGTATTCATTATTCATATATTTTACTCACATTGTATTGTTTCAAATTTATACATGAAATCTTAATACTATTGTAATTACCAAAGTTTCAAAATATTTGAATGTTATTCAATCTCTATTTGTAATAAGATAAATATTGAGAGTATATCTATCGATTGTTATTTGCTAATTAGGATGTGATGATAATGATAATATGTAAATAATGAATTAAATTTGAGTTATTTAAGATTTTATTTAAATAGTATAACCCCATATTATTGTTTGAAATAATTAGCATTTATAAAAGGTTAGAAATCATAATTATTTAAGTATTTTGACCAAGACATTATAAGAAACAATTGCATGGCATAAGGTTTGAATAACACCATATGGGTGACATGGGCTAATAGGAATTTGACATCAAACATTAGTGATGGGTGAATGATAATAGTAAGTGGAAATATTAACTACATATGCAAGGAATGATCAAATCTAATGTTGATTGCATAGGGGCTAAAATAATTAAGTGAAATGAGAAATTTAGCTACCAAGATGAAATTAGTTGTTATCAAATAAATAAGATCTATGTAGTAGAGGATTTATGAAACAAAAATAATATTCTATAGTGGTGAGAGTGATAGGAAGGTATGGTAAAAAAATTAAAGAACATGCTCTAAGTCATGACTCCATTAATTTTTACAAGTTAACTTCAAAAAAGAAAAAGGGAAGTGATAATTGTAATGCTACATACTAAAGGTTTCTATTAGGTTTTAGCATAATGAATAATATTATTTTTTTAACACTATTGGTAGGAGGCCAACCTATTGTATGGTGTTGCTCTACCTCAAAGGTTTATTCTATTTTTACATATAAAGGATATTAGGGCATCTTGGCCCATAAACATATCTTGTGTTGTGTGTAATATCTCTTCTAAATTATATTGTTACCATTATTATAGACATAACTCTTATCAATCAAATACAATTAATGTATTTTTATTCTTCCACATGAATAAAAGATAAAACAATTATAATAAATAGGAGAGAGATGGGGTGTAGGAAAGGTGTGGAATAAGGAATGAAAAAGATAGGGAAGAGGACGTAACATGAGATGTAGAAATATAAACCTGGAATAATAAATTGAATGAGTGATGGTCATGATAGATCTATGAATGATACTAAAAGAAATAATGTTAGTGATGGAGACAGATTTGGTAGAAGAAATGCTAGGATCATGTGTAATCATAGCACTAGAAGGGCTATCATGAAAGATATAAGAAATGTTATTAGGATGGGAAGAAGGAGGTGTGAATTTAGAAATATTAATATATGAATTAGGTGTTATAAAAGAAAGGGGAGGAATGAAATTGATAGATATACCATATTTAGGAATAGAACTAGAAAGGAACTATGAAGATAATACACTATTCAAAGAGCTAGGAAATCTTTAGCAACAATGTCTTAAAGAACTTGCAAACCAAATGGATTAGAAAGAAATACATCATGAAAATATTGAGCCAAATTTTTAGGAGTATTAATTTTAGCTAGAGTAGTACCCTTATGTGTAAATTATTGTTGTTTCAAGTGTGCTTCATGTGATCATAATATTGAACCTCGTTGTCAACAACAAGAGAAATAATGGTACTTATGAGAACAACATTTTTGATAGATTAGACCATTGAGGATTCAAACAAGGTCTTCTTCTCAAAGTAATTTGAGGACGTGGATTAGATATTAGCATGAAATCAACTCTTAAAAATGCATTGGAAAAATAATACAAAAGGAATGTAAGGTCTAGTAAAAAATAGTAAGTGATTAGATCTAGAAAATAAATTATCAAATGAAACCTTAAAGGATAAAATAATGGTGGATTGAGTAGGTGAAATCAAGATCATATAGTGAAGATATAACTAGGAAGAACAAAATAAAATTGGATTCTATCCCTAATTAGGTATGAATATATAATATGCAATAAAAAATAGATATGAAAACTTGGATGAAAGTGAAAGGTATCAAGGTATACAAAAACACTTCCTTAAAAAATTGAGAGTATTGTATCAATTTTAGATCTTTACAATTATAGAAAGGAGAAACAAACATAAAAAAATAAACACATTTATACAACATAGGTGTTCATGGGGAAAAAACTTTCAAGAGAAAAACCTCACACTTCAAAACACAAACCAATTTTATTACCAACAACAAAGATTATAATACAACTTTAATGACATGCACTTACAAGAGAATTGACAACATACAAATTTGGAGTAATTAAAATAACATAGCAATTCTTTCCAATCAAATATTAAAAATCTCTCTCAAGCACCCATTAAATAAAAGTAATAAATGAAACCATTAAATGGTAAATTATAAAAACGTGAATTAAAACTATCAAAAAATGTGGTGTCAAAATATGTAGTTATAAATTTGACACCTAAATCCTAAGATGAGCTCATATGATAAATATAGATTATTCCTTCCACTTGTCATACGTTCTTCATATTCCACTCACCAATTTTGGCATTCCATTTTGACTTCATCATCTTCATTCAAATATGTCTTATGATGTATCATAACATGCACCATAAGTTGGTCAACAAGTGTAACTTCCTTTTACAACTCCTTTTTTGTGTCTTAAATATTTTTTTAAAATAGTAGTTGATCATATCTAAAAAATAAACTAGCAAATGAAACCTTAAAAGGTAAAATAATGGTGGATTAAGTAGGTGAAAGCAAGATCATATAGTGAATCATAAAACCCTAAAGAAAGGTATAACTAAATAAAATAAAAGGGGATCCAAAACCTAAAGAGATATGAATATATAATATGCAATAAAAAAAATAGATATGAAAACCCTAATAAAATTAAGATAAAAGTGAAAGGAAGCAAGGTATGCATAAACATTTCCTAAACTAATCTTAGAGGAGAGTATTGTGTCAATTTTAGATCTTTACAATTATAGAAAAGATAAACACATATAAAACAAATAAATTTATACAACATGGGCATACATGGGAAAACCCTTTTAGAATAAAACCTCAATCCAAAACACAAATTATTTTATTAACAATGAAGGTTATAATATAATTTCAAGGACATGCATTCAGAGGAGTGTCACTAACATACAACTTTGGATTAATTCCAATAGCATAACAATGCCCACAAATTAACTATCAAAATCTCCCTCTCAGGCACCCATAAAATATAGGTAATACATAGCCATTAAATGGTAGTTACAAAACCATGAAATAAAATTACCAAAAAATATGGCATCCAAATACCTAGTTAGAAACTCAACACCTGAATTCCAAGATGACTTAATAGAAAAAAACAACATATTCCTTCCACTTGTCATAAGTGCTTCATATTCCACTCACCAAATAGAGTTTTTCATATTGTCTTCATCATCTACATTCAAAGATGTCTTATGATGTATCATAGCATGCATCATTAGTTGGTTAACAAGTATAGCTCCCTCTTACAACGCTTTTTTGTGTCTTAGATTTTTTTTATTTTTAATGTTGGAGACCCAACTTTCAAAGGCCATAAATTTTGATCTAGAAGGTCTTTGGTGCCCCTATTTTCTAATTTTAGAGCTAAAAATGATCTTTGCAATAGGATTTTTGAAAGTGATGCCAAACAACCCAAACAAATATTTTGACCAAAAACCAACCCTAGAGCCCATATATTGAGTTTTATGTTTCATAGTCTAAGACAATTATATTTATACATTCTTAACATTAGGAGCAAGGTTAAGACACTTTTTATAGTAAAAACATAAGGTTAAAACCCTAGGTCATGTATGAAAGTTGGGTTCACCAAAAATGTAAAGTAAAACATATCCACTTAAATAAGCATATAGGATAATTAAATAAATAAAGCAATTAATTAACAATTAACCTAAATAAATGAGTTGTGACCAAAAGTAATAAATGTTGAATTACATGTGGAACTTACATGAAATAATTAATTAAATGCTAAAGGTGAGAAAATGAAGTAGAAGATGCCATGAATTGATTCATCGTTTTTTGTATTTTAGTGCTTACTCAAATGATTGTCTTCAAAATCTAAAAAGTGATTATGTGTTATTCTAGTTTAATATGTGTTTGTAAAATTGATTTCTATGAGAGTGGAAATGATCTAGTATACATAATTGAATATGTCCCTTTGAGAATAAACTAACATAAAATTCATTGTTGGAATTTTCTTGCCTCTATCTTCATATACCCAAATTTCAATAAGAATTAGCACTTGTGAATAACTTTGGAGACTTGTTTGAACTCTGAGGATTATGTTCTTAATAAAACCCTTAGTTAAATTGATTCAAGGACTTTGAACAATGATGAAGGACAACAAGCAAACATGTAATGTACCTAGGATGATGTCACAAGAAAATAATGCATAATTGATTCCTCTTTAAGTCCTTCGATGCATCTATTCTTTCACATTTAAATAAAATTTCAAATAAAATGAATGTCTCTAAATACAATAATATAACACACAAATTAACACAAATGTATACTAACTCAACCCATTATCATTAATTCAAAAACATACCAAATGTACAAATTTAAATTGCAGTCAGTGAAAACTTTATTTCTGTCGAAGAGTTCATAGGCCTTGTGTGTAATTTCCCATTATATTTGCATGTTTACTATAGTTATATATTGCACAGATCAATGTAATTGTTTTCATGGTAGGCAAAATCCTGTATCCTTTAAGCTTCGATGGATGACCTTACCCTGTTGCAAAGATCCATTTTATGGATATCCAAAAAAAAATAGTTTTGCCCTGTGCCTTTCACTTTCTGCATCAAATCAACTACTATGAATGCAAGCATTGCTTTTGAATATGTTTAATATTCATTAATATCTTTAAATAAGATTTTGCATCCTTTTGTACTGTTACCAAATTTTATGTTTAATATCTTAAATACATTTTTAATATTTTCAAATTTTCAAATTCTTGGAGTGTTATAATATATTAATAATTAATTAGCATTCTGGTTATAGTTAAGATTATAATATCATATAATATAATAATATATGTAATATAATCATAAATATATATAATTTTAATATAAATATTCTTATAATATATTTAGTAATATTATATAATTATATGTTTAATTATGCCAATTAAATATAATAGTTAATATAATAATTTTAAATATATTATATAATAATTAATAAGAATTGAGATTATAATATAATAATATTAATTATTATATATTATAATATAATCATTATTATAATATATTAACCATTTTTAATAACTATTCTTATAATATATTTAATAATATTTAAGAAATAATAGTTAATGTCATAATTTTAAATATTATTATGTTGAACCTATATGAAATGGACTGTTGCGAATTGAGTAGAAAAATGCAAGATGATGAAATTAATCTCAACCATCATTCTTTATTTTTACTTTAATCGAATTGTATTTTATTAATATTTCAATTCTAATAATTATCTCTTTTGTATGTATTTTTAAACTAATTTAACAATTTAAAAGTAGACTTTTTCTTTTAAAAATAAAGAAAAGAAAAGAATTTAATAAGATTGAAATGAAAAATATAATTATATTTTTTCAATATTTCAATTCTAATAAATTTAAAATTGGTATTATTTTTTATTTAATTATTTATTAATTTAATAAATTTATTATTAATTATTAATAGTTTTAAATTATTTTTTATTAATATTTGTATTTTGATATATTTTAATTTTGCATTTAGTTAATGTTATTTTAATTTTTTAATTTTAATTTAAGTTTTAAATTTATTTTAATTATTTATCTTATGAAATTATAAAGAATAATTAATTATTAGAATTACTTTATTTTATAATTAATTGTCTTATTTAAATTTTAATTATTGTAGAATAATTATATTTTAATTTATATAATGAATAAATTTAAAATTTAAAATCTAAATTAAAGTTAGAGAGAGAGAAACTATTTTTTTATCAATCATTTTGTGCTAGCAATCCGAGGATAACATGTGTCCCTACAGAGTTATGTTCAAAGTAGCATGCCATTTGATTAAGGATATGATAATTCACCTTTAAGACCTCTTCAGTGTACCCATTGTACACTTGAGGAAAATAAATAAAGAGAAAAGAGAGAAGGGAGAGGGAGATAAGATATAGAGAGGCAAAGGTAGAAAAAAGAGAGTAAGGAAGAGATATATAGAGAGAGAGGTAGAGATAGGGAGATATATATAATATATATAGAAAGAGAGAGAGAAATGGGGAAAAATAGAGAAATCTCTTTATGTCTTTGTCTCACTCTCTATCTCTATGTTTCTCATTATCTCTCAATCTCTCTTCCTCTCTCTCCTCTATTTCTCTCTATATTTGTCAAGTCCCTTCTATCTTTCTTTCTTTTCCCCTCTATGTCTTTCCCTCTCCCTATCTATCTCCCTAACTCTATTTTTCTATACCTATTTGTCTCCCCCTATCTCCCCTCTCTATCTCCATTTTTCTCTCCTTGTCTCTCCCTCTTTCTATCTCTTCATCTCCCTCTTCTTCTCTCCTTCCATCTCCCCCTCTCTCTCCCTCTATATATATATGAATCCTTATCTTTATCTCCATCTCCATATCCATCTCCATCTCTATCTTCCTCTATATCTCTCTCCCCTATCTCTATCTCCTTGCCTCTTCCCTAATCTCTCTTCCCCTATCTTTCTAAATATATATTTATCTCTCTATCGCTTGTCTCTTTTTTGACTCAAGGGAACACTGAGAGGGGGGGTGAATCAGTGTTCAACAATATTTAAACTCCATTCATCCAAAACTTGAAACCATTTCATCATTGCATTAAAGAAAAGATGTATACATTCAAAGTAAACATTCATAATACCATGACACATAGATTTTTTGCGTGGAAACCCTGTTAGGGGAAAAACCATGGTGGAGGTTAATCCACAATTAGAGTACTCAAATATAATTGTTTACAAAAGGGAATGCACTTGCATTCAGGCACACTACCTAGAGTTCACTGCTCAAGAGAATGGCTTACTGCTATACAAAATTCAGATTAAAACCATATGAAGGGTGAACTGAGTTGGTAGAATCTATTCATACCAGGTAATAGTTCTGGTAAAGATCATATATCTGATTCTGGATCTGCTTTCTAACTATACACTTCGCTCTACCCTATTCTGCTCTTTTCTTGAGGCAATCCACCATAAAATTATTTTCATCCTCCATCCACAAATCAATAGCCTTCTCTCTGCCTTTTTTTATGTTATCAATCAAATCATTATTTTCCAACTTGTTGCTCATAGCTCTCTGATTCAGTTTAATTTCCTTAATCTTGAAGAACATCCATCTCATTAACCTAAAGAAATCCATAGACCCATTACAAGGAATAGCAAGTATGTCAGCAGGAAACTCACATTTAGCTTTAAAGTAATGGTCATCCACCTTGAGATCATTGGGATAGCAAGGTGTATCCTCTTTGTCAATAGTAGGGTAGCTAGAGTACTTTTTCGAATGGGTCGACTGAGGATCATCCTAATTAGTTTCATAGGAAGGATCCTCCAAAACCTTTCTCTTTCCCTTCTTTTGGGGGGAGACACCAGATTTTCCTTTCGCCTTCAGTCTAGTATCATAGGAGCTCAAGAAAATAACTTTATCTCTTCCTTTAGAAACCATAGAACTAGGTTTAGGAAGGGCACGAACCTTAGACTTTCCTTTGTTACTACCCTCCCCCACCACCTTCGAGGGACAACCTTCCTCCTCCTCCATATCATTCTCCCATTCATCCTTGTTTTTATAACTAGCCCCCAATTCCTTAGTAGAGATAGAATGGGGAGAAGGGGTCAAGTGGGATAGAGTTGGCATAGCTTTGAAATGTTCAAAGATTAAAACAAGCAAACCCTCATGAAGGATGGGGTGTCTGAATAGATTCAAACTATGGTCCTGAAGACTAGCATTCAAAGAAGTAGCAAGATAGAAAGGGAAAGAAACCCTAACCTGATGTCGAAAATGGTTCAGGAACACAAAATGGTAACCAAAGAACCTTGTGTATCTACCATCCAGCATAATATACTCCATGATCACCTTCAACACCTCCCGCTAGAGAAATTTGATCTTCATAGAATCATAACTACTTTTAGTAGTTCTACGTAGGTCCTCTTTCTCCTTCTCATCTTCAAAACATTTCTCACAGACTGGTCAAAAATTTCCATGTCCCTGTAAAACTTAATACCCTCTATGGTAAGCCTCGTAACCTCAGCAATTAACTACTCATCAATGGTGACCTTCCTCCCAAACAGATTTACACTGTCATCCTTCCATTCCTTGGCAAAAAACCTAGTGACATTTTGGTCCCAACCATGGAGTTTTTTGATATAATAAGTAATCCCACCCTTCTCCAACAATTCCCACACCTTAGTATTACTCCTCAGCTCCTTGCGATCTATCAGTTCCACACGACGATGCTCACCGCCCATATCGACAAAGTTCCAAACCTGCTCAAACGACTCCTGAAGGCCAAAAAACTTGGTAACCAGAATACCCAAAAAGCGTGCAAAGTGCAAAATATCTGAGTAGCAATTAATTTTATGGTACTCCCGCCTTCAATGAAAGATAATTAAATAGCAGTTCTGAGACTGCATGAAAAGATGCTCATCGCACATAATCATTATTTGATAGGGGGAATAGTTTTGATCCAACTTGTCACTCCTTTGCCACATCATTTTATCCTTGGCCTAAACTCCCTTATTGGCAAAGAAGTATGCCACCGTGTTAATTTCTCTATAAGCATGGGAAATGAAGCAATTATCAAAGGAGATAAAAATCCCCTTAGAAAGATTAATCCAATTCTCTATGATCCATGAGGGCTTTTGAAGGCCCTTTATAGATTTTATAATATTGTTCGAGTCTCCTTCAAGCCACACATTTTTTAAGTTCAATTGACGGGCAAGATTTAAGGCTTGGAAAGCCCCAATGGCTTCAACAAGGTGGTTGGTCTGGGTACCCAAGGGGAGCGCCACCGCTGAAATAAAAAATCCATTTTCATCCTTATCACTCCCCCACACCCAGCAGGCCTAGGATTACCCTTATTCGCCCCGTCAAAATTGATTTTAACCCAACCAGGAGGAGGGAAATTCCAGTGGATACCATCTCTAGATCCCTTAGTTGGTCTAAGAGGGATAGAAACAGGTGTTTGGTTAGAAGAAAGTTGGTTCTTTGCAGGGGGGCGGAATTTCTACGAATGCAACATGATTTCTTTACAACCAGGGATGCTCTTGCAATAGGGAGAGATGAAGAGAGAGGAAGATACATGGATAGAAAGAGGGAGAGATTGGAAGATAGAGATAAAGGAGATGATAGAGATGTTAGCATATGGTTGGGGAGATTGGCTCGTAAGTGTTGTCATTGATGGCAACCCAAGTCATGCAACTTAAGTATAATTTTGGTTCCTACCGAAAGAACATAATAACGAATAGGGCATCCGGTTATAGGCATAAAATTTGATCTAAACACCCTACCAGATAGATATTTTGGGTTGTGAATATCTCAGGAAGGTCTGTTGATTTTTTTAGTATCTTGGTTTTGATGCGCACTCACTGGTAAGTGATCTAGGAGATACAATGCACTAAATTTTTTATTATCTATGATCAAATTCACACTACTGCACTATTGGATCTTGCAATTTGCACTTCTACGCACACACCTTCATATTCGCTTGCCCTCATATGTTTAAATGATAAGAACAACCTCTTATATATCCACGATCAAGGATTTATTCATCCACCAGTTGGCTTTATATAATATTTTAAGTTACTTTAACTTGTCGGCCAGATCCACTACTAAATATTTATGTCCATCCTCCAAAGTAGGCTAAGACAAAGAGAGGACCTAAATAACACTTAATAAAACATGAGGACTTATAATTAATTACATCTTCTACATCCACAATTTCTATCCTTGTCGGGTCAGCCTTCTAGCATAGATAATCAACAATTTAGTGCATTGTATCTCCTAGATCACTTACCAATGAGTGTGCATCAAAACCAAGATACTAAAAACATCAACAGACATTCCTCGGATATTCACAACCCAAAATATTTGTTCGGTAAGGTGTGTACATCAAATTTTATGCCTTTAATCAGATGCCCTGTTCTTTATTATGTTATGTCAATAGGAACCAAAATTATACTTAAGTTGCATGACTTGGGTTGTCATCAATAACAACACTTATGAGCCAATCTCCCCAGCCATATCCCAACATCTCTATCATCTCCTTTATCTCTATCTTCCAATCTCTCCCTCTTTCTATCCATGTATCTTCCTCTCTCTTCATCTCTCCCTATTGCAAGAGCATCCCTGGTTGTAAAGAAATCATGTTGCATCCATAGAAAGTCCACCCCCCAACAAAGAACCAAATTCATTCTAACCAGACACCCGTTGCTATCCTTCTTAGACCAACTAAGGGATCTAGAGATAATATCCACTAGAATTTCCCTCCTCCTAGTTGGGTAAAAATTAGTTTTGACGGGGCGACTAAGGGTAATCCTAGGCCTGCTAGGTGTGGAGGAGTGATAAGGGATGAGAATGGATTTTTTATTTCAGCAATGGTGCTCCCCTTGGGCACCCAGACCAACCATCTTGCTGAAGCCATTGGGGCTTTCCAAGCCTTAAATCTTGCCCGTCAATTGAAATTCAAAAATGTGTGGCTTGAAGGAGACTCAAACAATATTATATAATGTATAAAGGGCCTTCAAAAGCCATCATGGACCATAGAGAATTGGATTAATATTTCTAAGGGGATTATTAGCTCCTTTGATAATTGCTTCATTTCCCATGCTTATAGGGAAATTAATAGGGTGGCAGACTTCTTTGCCAATAAGGGAGTTCAAGCCAAGGATTAAATGACGTGGCAAAGGAGTGACAAGTTGGATCAGAACTATTCCCCCTATCAAATAATGATTATGGGTGATGAGTGTCTTTTCATGCAGTCTCAGAATTGCTATTTAATTATCTCTCATCGAAGTCGAGAGTACCATAAAATTAATTACTAAGATATTTTGCGCTTCACACGCTTTTTGGGTATTTTGGTTACTAGGTTTTTTGGCCTTCAGGAGTCATTTGAGCAGGTTTGCAACTCTGTTGATATGGGTGGTGAGCGTCCTCATGTGGAACCAATAGATTGTGAGGAGTTGAGGAGTAATACTAAGGTGTGGGAAATGCTGGAGAAGGGTGGGATTACTAATTATATCGAAAAACTCCATGGTTGGGACCAAAAGGTCACTAGATTTTTTGCCAAGGAATGGAAGGATGACAGTGTGAATCTATTTGGGAGGAAGGTCACCATTAATGAGTATTTAATTGTTGAGGTTATGGGGATTCCCATGGAGGGTCTTAAGTTTTACAAGGAAATAAAATTTTCTAACTAGGTTGCGAGAAATTTTTTGAAGATTGAGAAGGAGAAAGAGAACCTACGTAGAGCTACTAAAAGCAGTTATGATTCTATGAAGATCAACTTTCTCTGGGGGGAGGTGTTAAAGGTGATCATGGAGTACATTACATTGGATGGTAGATACACAAGGGTCTTTGGTTACCATTTTGTGCTCCTGAACCATTTTTGGCATTAGGTTAGGGTTTCTTTTTATTTCCATCTTGCTACCTCTTTGAATGCTAGTCTTCAGGACCATAGTTTGAATTCAGTCAGACACCCCATCCTTCATGAGGGTTTTCTTGTTTTAATCTTTGAAAATTTCAAAGCTATGCTAGCTCTGTCCCACCTGACCCCTTCTCCCCATTTTATCTTTGCTAAGGAATTGGGGGCTAGTTATACAGAAAAGGATGAATGGGAAACTAATATGGAGGAGGAGGAAGGTTGTCCCTCGAAGGTGTGGGGAAGGGTAGTAACAAAGGAAAGTCTAAGGTTTGTGCCCTTCCTAAACCTAGTTCTATGGTTTCTAAAGGAAAAGATAAAGTTATTTTCCTAAGCTCTTATGCTACTAGATTGAAGGTGAAAGGAAAATCTGGTGTTTCCCCCAAAGAGAAGGGAGAGAGGAAGGTTTTGGAGGATCCTTCCTATGAAACTAATCAGGATGATCCTCAGTCAACCCATTCGATGAAGTACTCCAGCTACCCTGCTACTAACAAAGAGGATAGGCCTTGCTATCCTGATGATCTCAAGGTGGATGACCATTACTTTAAATTTGAACATGAGTTTCCTACTGACATACTTGCTATTCCTCGTAATGGGTCTGTGGATTTCTTCAGGTTAATGAGATGGATTTTCTTCGAGATTAAGGAAATTAAACTGAATTAGAGAGCTATGAGCAACAAGTTGGAAAATAATGATTTGATTGATAACACAAAAAAAGGTAGAGAGAAGGCTACTGATTTGTGGATAGAGGATGAAAAGAATTATATGGTGAATTGCCTCAAGAATAACCATGAAGGTAAGCAATCAATAATGGAGGAAAAGCTTCAAAACATAAGAGTCTATTTAGAATGTGTTGGGAATGAGTCACAAGATCTTAAAATCCACCACGAATACTATGACTATGATGGTTGAAAATTTGGAAAATGCATATCAAGTTAGGACTATTGTGGATTTGGATGTTGAGAAAGAACAAAGTCATGCGGAGGGTGTGGGGTCGAGAAAAATAACTAGAGAAAACTTGAAAAGGAAGACTATCAAGACCCCTATTAACATTCAGGAGATTAAGAAAGCTACTTTAAATATGAACAATCTAGAGCAGGAGGTGGCAAACATCCCGAGGAATCTGGCCTAGTGGTTGGATTTTCGTTGGGTTTTTACTGGTCTTTTGTTGTGCTACCTTTGGGTTGGTTCTTTGTTATCTTCTATTTTGGTAGCTTTTTGTTCTTTGTTTTGAGTTGTTTCTTGCTATATCTTTCTTTTCTTTTTTGTTAAAGGGTTTTGGGACCCCTTCAAAACCTATTTTTTCCTTAATCAAAAACAAAAATTGAAGAACCAGTTTATACCTGCTAATTATGAGCTTGAATTATTGAAAAGATTACAGAACTTGAGGCAAAATGAGAGATCTATGAGAGAGTACAGTGAATAATTCTAAAAGATTATCATCATAACCACTCATAGTGAAGCAAGCAAAGATAAGGCTGTGATGTACATCAATGGACTGAGAACAAACATTCAAGAAGAATTGAGCCTGGTGAAGATGACTACAATTGAAGAAGCATATCAATTTGCATTGAAGGTGGAAGAGAAGTTGAAAAAGAAGTTTGAACAAAGATAAAGAAGTGAAAGAGGAAGATTCCAGAGGATCGGATCAAAAACCAGAGAAAAAATACCTTACACAAAGAAAAACAAAGATGGGAAACCCTACTAAAGTGAAGAGGACATTAATTCATATCACAGAGGAAGAGAAGATAGAAATTTCCACCACAGTGATAGAGGAGATTATAATTCTTATCATAATGGATACTGGAAAGATGAAGGAAGATCTGAGAGGAGACCATTCAAAGGAACCTATTTCAAATGTGGAGGTGAAGGACATAGAGCATTTGAGTGTCATCAAGGAAGTACTAGAAAGAATATAGAGAATATCGGAAGAGCAACTTATGTGGATGAAGAACCTATTGAATCCCCTAATTTAGTTGGGAAACCTGAGAAAGGTGAGTCATTAGTGATGAGAGAACTTTGATGCATGAAGAAGTGATTGAGGAACCACCACAAAAAAAGAGTTTGTTTAGACTTAGATGTAAGTCTGAAGGAAATGTAAAGTTATCATCGATAGTGGTAGCATTGATAATCTAGTTTCTGAAGAAATGGTAACCAAGTTGAATTTTAAGATATTGAAACATCCAAACCCCTATAGGATAGCATGGATTCAAGATGAGTATAAGATATTGGTGAATGAGAAATGTTTAGTGAAATTTCATATTGGATCATATACTTGGATGAAGTATTGTGTGATATTATGCCTATGGATGCATGTGATTTACTTTTAGGAAGACCATGGTAATATGATAAGAAAGTAATTCATGATGGAAGAAGAAATGCTTATACCGTGACTTCAAATGGCAAGAGAATTAAGTTGATACCTTTAGAAGAAGAGGAGAAGACCGAAGCTTGTGTCACTAGCAGACTGTGTTTGGTAGATGGAAGGAAATTTTTGGATGGATTAAGGCATGAGAATATGTGTTTTGTATTGATTCCAAAGAAGGGTGGTAGTCCAAAAAAATGAAAGGATGAAGATCCACCATAGATAGAAGTAGCAGAATTTTTGACAAAGTATGAAGATATCATATCAAAGAATGTACCAAATGGATTACCTCTAGTCTGGAGCACTATTCATCATATAGATTTAATACTGGGAGAAAGTTTTCCAAACAAGGCAACACATAGAATGACATCAGCAGAGAATACATAATTGAACCAACAGATACAAGATTTTTTTAGAAAAGGATTTATTAGAGAAATTTTAAGCCCACATGTAGTACTTGTTATACTTGTACCAAAGAAAGATGGGGACTGGAGAATGTGTATAGCTATACTCAAGAGAAATCAATCAGATCACTGTCAAGTATAGATTCCCATTTCCAAGGATGGATGACATTATGTCCCTATTTGAGTGGAGAAAAGTATTTCACAAAGATTGATCTCAATAGTGGATACCATCATATTAGGATCACGGAAGGAGATGAATGGAAGACAACATTTAAGAGTAATGAAGGATTGTATGAGTGGTTAGTAATTCCTTTTGGATTGAACAATGCACCAAGAAATTTAATGAGATTGATGAATGAGGTACTAAAGAAATTTTTGGGTAAGTTTGTCATTATTCACTTGGATGATATTTCAATTTTTAGTAAGACCAGAGAAGAACATTTGAGGCACATCAGAAAATTATTGTAGAGATTGAGAGAAGAGAAGTTGTTAATTAATGTCAAGAAGTGTTTCTTTATAAACATGGATTTGGTATATATGGGTTTTTTTATTTATGTTGAAGGATTGAAGATGGACCCTGAGAAGGTTAGAGAAATTGTTGAGTGGCCTACGCTGGTGAACATTGGAGAAGTAAGATCATTCCATGGATTAGCTAGTTTCTACTGGAATTTTATCAAAAACTTTAGTAGAATTTGTACACCCATGACAAAGAAAATGAGAAGAGATAAGAAATATTTTAGGTGGACATATGGAGCACAAAGGAGTTTTGAATTGTTAAAGAAAAATGTGACAGAGTAGCTAGTGTTAGCATTACCAAATTTTGACAAATTATTTCAAGTTGATTGCGATGCGAGTGGAAATAAAATAGGAGCAATGTTAATTCAAGAAGGGAGACCTATAGCTTATTTCAATTAGAAGTTGAATGATGCTAGAAGAAGATATTCAGTTTATGATCAAGGATTATATGTCATATTTCAAGCTTTGAAGAAGTGGAGACATTACTTGTTACCTAGAAGGAATTTATGTTGTATACAAATCATCAAGCTTTGTAGTCTTTGAATAGTCAAGGGAAGTTGAATCAGAGACATATGAGGTGGGTTGAATTATTGTTGAGTTATACATTTGTATTGAAGCATAGGAGTGGCAAGTCAAACAAATTTACAGATGCATTGAGCAGGAGAAGAAATTTGTTGACAAAGATAAGGATAGAAGTATTGGGTTTTGAAGAGTTGAAGCATATGTATGAAGATGATGCAGATTTTCCTAAAGCATGGAGAGCATATAAGGAACTAGTAGTGACAGACCGGAGCCAATGGTTGGACTATTTCATTCAAGAAGGCATTTTATTCAAGGGAAAACAGTTATGTATTCCAAGGATTTCAATGAGGGAGAATCTAATTAAAGCAAAGCATAGTGGAGGACTAGCAGGATATATTGGAGTAGACAAGATAGTAGCTTTGGTGAGAACATTATTTTTAGCCATAGATATATACGGATGTCAGGAAGTATGTTTAGAATTACAAAATTTATTAAATAACGAAGGGGAATAATCAGAATATTGGATTGTATAAACCTTTGACAATATCAAAGAGACCTTGTTGGGATTACCAAGAACATAGAGAGGACATGATTCTATAATGGTAGTAGTGGAAAAAATTTCTAAGATGGCACATTTCATTCCTTGTAAGAAGACTAATGATGTACATATTTCTACTTATTTTTTAAGGAGATTGTGAAATTGCATGGGTTACCTAAGAGTGTCGTTTTAGACAGGGACACCAAGTTCATTACATCTAATTTTGGAGAACATTGTAGAAGAAGATGAAGATAGACCTAAATTTTAGTTTAGCATATCACCCACAAACAAATGGACAAATAGAAGTGGTAAATATAAGTTTGGGTAACTTTTTGAGATGTTTGGTTGGAGATAAGGTAGGGAATCGGGATATAGTTCTATCTCAAGCATAATTTTCCTACAATAATTTTATAAATCGGAGTACAGGGAAGCACCATTTGAGATTGTGACAGGAGTACATCCCAGAGGAGTTACAAAGCTAAGAGATATCAATATGGAGAATAAGAGGAGTGTAGAGGCTGAAGAGTTTGCAAGATTAATGGAAACATTGTATAATCAAGTCCAAAAGCATTTGGAGGACATGAACAATACAGATAAGGAAAGGGAATATGAGAAAAGGAGACATGAGGAATTTTTTGTTGGAGATGAAGTGATGGTATATCTCAAGAAGGAAATATTTCCAGTAGGAACATACAATAAGCTTAATATGAGGAAGTTTGGACCTTGTAAAATTCTAAGGAAGTTTGATTCTGAAAATGGATATGAAGTGGAGTTATCGAAAATGTTGGGTATATAACTTATTTTCAATATTGTAGATATATATGAGTATCATGAATGACATTCAAGTGACAGTAGTATTGTAGTATATTTGAAGGAACATTTACCACATCAACCACTAGAGGAGATTGAGCAGATTTTGGATACAAGAACTAGAAGAAGCACTAGGAACAAGCAATACAATGAATATCTAGTAAAATGGAAAGGTTGTCCAGTGGAGGATTCATCATGGATTTCTCAAGCTAAGGTGGACCACTTTGGTTTTCCTCTTAGCCCTAGAAAGTGAAGGACTCATTTTTCTTCCAACCTCGGGTGTCTGTTGCAAGAGCGTCCTTGGTTGTAAAGCAATCCTATATCAACCAAAAAAATTTCCTTTCTTGTATTTCAGTCTATAGTAGTTTAAAAATTTCATTATCATTTCTCAACTCGTGGAGTCAAATATAACATCTACACAAGGTCATCTACATCATATCCAAATTTCATATCATTTGCATTTATTTTCAAGAAGTTATCGCTCTTATAATTTCACTATAATTTATAGTCAAAGCATTTAGGGCCGACCTGGTCCAGATTTCTTAGTGCAAACCTATTCTATAATGTGTGGATCTTAATGGGACATCATACAATAATCTTGGGTCTAATTGGATCTACCTTGGAGATTCACAATATTGTGTCACTTCGCAAAGAATTATCTTTTTATGTTTTGAGGCCAACCTTCAAATTGATCATTCATTAGGTTTTGTAAACCATTGAGGCTAATGCAAACCTTTGTTGGATTTGGAGCATCATATATAAGATCATTGGTAATTCATTGTAAGGGTGGATCAGTAGATATTTTAGTGGTTCTTAGATTCAAGTTCTTAATTTAGGATTTCTAGTCTTTGGACTGTAATAAGGCCTTTGGCAAGTTGTAATGTTGAATTCCCTTGTGGCAGGCCTATGAGACTTGGTTATTTTCCCATGAGGCATATGATGAATTTAAGATTGCTAATTCAATTTTGATTCATATTTGTATAATACTTTTTGTGTTATTTTTGTTGTGTTGACTCTAAGTTTCACAGTTTGGACTATTCTTTCTAAACCCTCCATTTATGACTACACCACTCCCTATCACTCCCTCTTTCTATATCTCCCTACTTATCTATCCTCTCTCTATATCTCTCCCCATATATCCCTCCCTCCCTATCCCCTATCTATCTCTTTAGATTTACCTCTCTCTCATTTCTCTTCCAATATATATATCTCTCTCTATCTCCCCCTATTTCTCTCTCCATCTCTGTCATTATTTTTCTACCTCTTCTCTCTATTTTTATATCTCTATATATCTCTTTTCTTCCCCCCTCTATATGCAAGGAAGATAAGGTAGTGGAATAGCTTCCTACACTAATCTTGAGAGGGGGATAATGCAAAAATTTATAGATTTTTTCAATAGTTACAAAAACTTAAATATAAATAAACATAAATATCATGCATACTACAACACATTGATTTACGTGGGGAAAACCCTTTTTGGATAAAATCCCCACACTCCAAAATTCACCCAATACATTATGCATAAATCATGAAGATTACAATATACTTGAAAAGAAAGCTTCTCATAAGAGTATCACCAACCAGAGATCCAGAGGTAACATTACCACTATCAAACTCTCAGAATATATCACAATGCACAACCATAATATAATTCCCTCATAAAATAGGGTTTCCTTCTAGGTAAAGTCAAGCCAACAAAATATTTACCGTTAGATGTGAGACCTAATGATGAATGGTCCATATTTACAATAATACAATATACATAAAATTTGGCTTCTGAGGGTGTGTAGCCATTGGACCCTTCACGGGGGAGTAACCCCCCCGTGCGCTTACCTATCAATAGTAAACCTTATGTAATTGTAAGTTTGAGACACATTCTCCCAAAAAATCTCCCACTTGTCAAACACCTTGCAAGAGCAATGGAAGGGTGTATAAACATCATCTCTTAATTGTTAGGGGATGAAAGGCCCATAAACTTTGAGCACCATCTAAACTTATTTGTATTCATAGGCTTAATTAAAGAATTAGAAACATTCAAAAAATTGTCCACCTTAACCAACTTCACCCTACAATCTTCGACTATATCTCTAACAAAATGATACTATACATCAATGTGCTTGGTCCTAACATGAAATTTCAGGCTCTTAGCTAAACATATCGCACTCTAACTATTACAATAAATTTTCATTTCACCTTGTTTTATTCAATATATAAACACAGTCTCTTAAGACAAATGGCTTCTTTACAAGCATGAGTAACTATCATATACTTAGCTTTAGTAGTGGAGAAAGCAATCACAACTTGTCACTTACTCATCCAACTAATTGAACCACTAAATAAAGTAAACACATAAGCATTGGTGGATTGTTTGCTATCAACATCACCTACCCAATATGAATCGACACAACCATGAATATCAAGGGACATCTCATCTTCGGTCATATTATTATGATAACACAAGGAATAATCTGAGGTGTCACACAAAAATTTGAAGACTCTTTTAACTGCATCCCAATGAACTCTAATAGGATTAGACGTATATCTAGAAAGGAATCTCATTGCTTGGAAAATGTCTAGTCTAGTAGTACAAACCATAGCATACATCAAACTTCCAACTGCAATCTGGTAAGGCACTCTACTCATGTCTTCCATCTTTGATGGGGATGTTGGACAATTTGAAATAGATAACTTTGTTCTAGCTGGAAAGGAACACTCAATGGTCTAAAATCCTACATATCAAACCTTTGTAAAATTGAATTGGCATACTTACTTTGGTCAAGCATAGCTTTTTGTTCACTCTATCTCTTTTAAGTTTCATCCTAAGAATGTGTCTAGTTGCACCAAGGTATTTCATTTCAAATTTTGTAGAAAGTTGAGATTTTAGTTATGAAATCATACCTTTCCCTTTACTAATAAATAACATATCATAAACATATAATGTAATAAATAGGAAAAAATCACCATCAATTTAATAATAAACACATTGATCTAATTTAGAACGCTCAAATCCCAAACTCATACATATGTATCATTTTTTTAGTACATCTTATGACTTTGTTTTAGGCCATACAAAGATTTATTCAGTTTGCGAACCAATTTACCTTTACCTTTCACCACATAGTGCTCTAGTTGTGTCATATAAATATCCTCCTCCAAGTCACCATGAAGGAAAGTAGTTTTCACATCCATTTGATCAACCTCTAAATCATAAGCAACAACAATAGAAATAAAAAATCTAATGGATGTCATTTTTAAAACAAGAGAAAATATCTCACCATAATCAAAACCCTCAACTTAAGAGTAACCTTTCACAACCAACCTTGATTTTTACTTCTTAATACCTCCATTTGAACCAATCTTTTGAACTGAATGCCCATTTGCAACCAACAAGTTTTCTCCCCTCAAGAAATGGTATAAGATCCCATGTATCATTTTTTTCAAAGCTACCATTTCTTCATCCATAGCAATATTTTTATATTCTACATCATTCATACCTAGTACATCTTCCACCAATTTGGGTTCATCCATCTTAGTATTCAAAAAAAAAATACATCTCCAATCATCAGGTGAATACCTTTTGGGTGGTTTTCTATGCCTTATAGACCTACGAACAAGCCGAGTTGGAGCTTCTTCCTCCTCTTCTAAAGATCCAGATCTATATGAGATCTCCTAAACTTTTTTTCTATCCATGGGCCTCGATTCGACTTTCTCAGGTGTAGAAGTAAGTTGAATCACATCTTCCTGTTTACTTTTTTTTGGCTAAAATGTAACAAAAGAAGGCTTAGTTTCTCTAAAAATAAAACTTTTGAGTTATATATTATATTTTATGCAACAGGATCTCATAGCTTGTATCCTTTCACACCATAACTATATTTGATGAAGAGACATTTCATAGCCTTGTTCTCTAACTTTGTTTTCTTCTCCTTTGGCACATGTGCATATGCCTCACAACCAAAAACTCTAAGATGTCTTAATGAATCCTTGTGACCTGACTATGACTCTATAGGCGTCTTATCAACAAGATTTGATGTAGGAGACCTATTAATCAAGTAACAAGTAGTGGCATCATCTTCAACCCAAAACCTTTGTTCTATACCAAAAACACTCAACATACTTCTAGCCTTCTCCATCAGTGTCATATTCATTCTTTCTGCAATTCCATTCTGTTGTGGAGAATACAAAGTTATCTTTTGTCTATGATTACCACAATCTTTACAAAACCTATCAAAATCATTAGAGAAAATTTGACTACCATTACCAATCCTCAAAAATTTCATTGTTTTTCCAGTCTATAACTCAACCATTGTTTTAAATTCTTTAAATCGACTAAAAACTTTAGATTTACTCTTTAGAAAATACACCCATGTTCTTCTAATATAATCATCAATAAATGAAATATAATATGTGGATTCAACAATTGAAGGAACATCTACAAGATCAAACACATCAGAATGAATAAGATCCAATACACCACAAGATTTATGAGAACTCGAGTAAAACTAAACGTAGTTCTATTTTCCATAAATGTAATGCTCACATAAATAAAATTCACTTGATTACATTTAGACAACCATTGAACAAGGATTTTATATTTCAAGGTCCTTAGACCCTTTTCTCTAATGTGGTGAAGTCTCTAGTGCCATAACATAGTTTTCTTTGTAGATAAATTTGATTCAGAAGAAAGAGTGCCCTAGGGTACCTAGAAGCCATGACCATCTACTGAAGATTAAACCCTCACCTCTTCCATAATTTTTTTTCCATATAATTACTATTACACTCAATAGTGCATGCATCAAGCTTATACAATGTGTCATATCTAAAACCTCTAACCATCTTGCATCCTGAATCAGAAAATACTACCTACACACCTGCATCTATTAGTTTACTCATATATATATATAAAATCATGCTAATCTAGGGATATGCAACACACCATTAATCCTTTTTATTCTACCATAAAGAAACTTGATTCTAACTTTACCACAACCAACAATATTGAAATAAGAATCATCACCCAAGTACACCTTACCCTATCAAATTCTTCATACTCAAAAAATCAATCTCTATTAAAGGTCATATGGAAATATGCACTCAATTCAATTAACCATGTATCATTACCTACACAAGTTTCCAAAGCTGCAATGAATCCATCATCATCTTCCATCTCAGACTTAGAATTAAAATCAAATCTATTTTTTTCTTCTTCTTTTCTTCTTTGTAGTCCTTACGAATATGTCCAAGCTTACCATAGTTTCAATAAATAAATTTGGATTTTCTAAAAGATTTGCATCTCCCCTTGGACTTGGATTTATGAAGCTTCTCATTCTTCTTGCCTTTTTCCTTAGGTCTTCCACAAAAGTTTAGGGCCTCCTTGGCACTGATGGATACCTTCCTCCTAATCTCTTCAAAAAGAAAATAACCCACCACATCTTCAGTCTTCAATATAATATAAGTACTCTCAATAGCCATAACAAGAGAATCCTACAAATTAGGTGAAGAACAAAGCAAGATCTAATATTTCTCCTCCTCATCCATTTTGACACCAATCTATGCCAATTGAACCACCAACATATTGAATGCTTCTAGGTGGTTTGTAATTCATCCACCCTCTTCCATTCCCAAGGAATACAATTTCTTTCTCAAGAAAATCTTGTTTGTGCTAAGGATTTGTCTTGATACATCTCACCAAGCTTCTTCCATAGTTTTTGTGCAAAGGTCTCTTCATGCACATTGATAAAAAAGGAATTTTCTAAGCACAATATGATTAGACTCTTGGCTTTACGGTCTATAATATCATATTGAGCAGCCATAGTAGGATTTGCAAGCCTTGAAATATTCTCATCAACAAGATCCCATAGATCTTGATCTATTAAAAAATCCTCCATCTTTAGCTTCCACATTTCAAAATTATTTCTAAAAAATTTATCCACCTCTATTCTCCCTGATGAACTTGCCATCTGAAAATTATTATAACAAGATCACAAAGTATCTTCTACACAAGCTCCCACTCAAATCTAGATTAGTTCAAAAAACCCAACAACCCACAACTAAAACCAAAGGTGATCAGGCTCTTATACCACTTGTAAGGAAGATAAAGTAGCGAAACAACTTCCTACACTAATCTTGAGAAGAGGATAATGCAAAAATTTATAGATCTTTTTAACAATTAAAAAAACTTAAATAAAAATAAACATAAATATCATGCATACCATAACATAGTGATTTACGTGGGGAAAACCCTTTCGAGAGAAAAACCCCACACTCCAAAATCCACCCAATATATTATTCATAAATCACAAAGATTATAATATAATTGCAGAGAAATTTTCTTAGAGGAGTATCACCAATCAGAGATCCAGAGGCAACATGACCATTATCAGACTCTGAGAATACATCACAATGAACAATTGTAATACAATCCCCTCATAAAATAAGGTTTCCTTCTAGGTCAAGTCAATTCAACAAAATATTGACCATCAAATCTAAGACCTAATGATGAACAGTCCAGATTTACAATAATACAATATACATAAAATTTATCTTTCGGGAGTGCTACCCTTGAGCCCCCACCGGGGTGCGTGACCGTTGAACCCCTCATCAAGGGGATGATCCCCCCAAAACCCTCACAAGGGGGTACCCTCTACACCTCCTTTCTTACCTATCAACAATAAACCTTATGTAATTGCAAGGTTGAGACAAAAATTTCAAACACTATATATATCTCTCTATCACTCTATCTCACCATCTATATGTCTCTATATATCTCTCTCCCTCTCCCTCTATATCTATCTCTCTTCTTCTTTATCTCACACTCTTTATCTCCCTATCTCTCTATCTCATTTTTTATTTTTCTCCTTCTTCCTCTCTCTCCCTCTCTCCCCTTTCCCTCTTCCTAGACCTCTATATCTATATCTCTTTGCCTCTCTATCTCTATCTCTCCATATTTCTTCTTCTATGTCTCCCTCTATACCTATCTATATATCTATCCATCTCTCTCTATCCCTATATCTCTCCCTCTCTTTAATTCTCTCTATATATCACTTCTTATTTATATATTTATCTTTTTATCTCTCCCTCTCTCTCCATCTCTATATATATGTATACCTTCCATCTCTATCTCTCCCTCTCTCCTCTCTCTTTATCTCTCCCTCTCTCTCCATCAAGCTATATATGTATATATTCCATCTCTATCTCTCCCTCTCTCCTCTCTCTCTTTATCTCTCCCTCTCCTTCGCTCCATACCCGTCTCCTCTCTACCTCTATCTCCTTACTCTCTCTCATGCACTCTTCCCATATCTATCTCTCCTTGTTTTTATCCATATATCTCCCTCTCTCTTCCTATTGCAAACATAACATGACTCTCTAGTAATGAAGCTTGATTATCTTCCAAATTCAAAGGTTTTGTTTCAATCATGTTTGGATCCTTGTAAGTGGATGCATACTTTATTTGAAGCTACCACTTCTCCATTGAGATCTTTTTTGCACAAACAACATCATTTCCTAAATGTCCTACAATTGACCTCACATTTCATGTAAATGTATGCAAAAAAATAGACCAATTTGTTTCCTAATTGACCTTCCACACTTTCGGCGTTTCCAATGCACACCAAGGTGTGATTGCTAGTTATATATTAATAATTATTTCATGATATAGAAATCATGTAGAAAATCCTTTCCTTATGTTGTGCATGTCTATGGAAAGTTACATTAAGTTCATATTGTTGGTTTGTTTTCCTCAATATTTCCTATTTCTCATATTGTGTTGCATGGTTTATTTCTTTTCTTTTTATACTCAATTTTTACTTGACGCACCCACTATTTAATTGCATAAGCAATTCTTGATAAGCCATTTGATTAATTATTGTTGTGTAATAAATTACTATTTATAGAAATAAACCATTAGTATATATATATATACTATAATTATTAGTTATCTATTATTAATTATATAATACAGTTAATGATATATACTGTATATAATTATAGTATATTAAATATATTGTATAACTATTTATTATACTATATCATTAGTTATTATCATATACTATTATTATGAAAGTATATATTATCATTTATTATTAATGACTAGAAACCATAATTAGATTATTATATATTACTATAGTATAATTATAATATTTATAGTTATTATAATATAATTATATATATTTATAATTACACGACAATTATACTAATAATTATATTAGTATATATTATTTGGATAAATAGTATAATATCAATATTAATATAAATTTAGTATATTTAAAGTTTTTGTTTTCAATTAGGTGTTAGTTCAATGCCCTAGTTTGGAAGAAAGAGAAGTTGAAAAAAAAAAAAAAATCATAGCTGGTTCTTTTCCATCCAAGTAAGAATATTAATGTAATGGATGGAAGAGAATACTATAAACGGTATCCCCAGTTGGAGTTGAATGTTACTATAAGAAATGTTGTCTAGAATATTCTTTCTTGGATGGGAAAACAACTAGCTATGAGTTAAATTAAGCTTTGAAGCTTTTCAAGTTATCAAAACTAGTGGCATTCATGTTGGTAATTAATCATCCTCTTATATTTATCATGGATTCTATTATTAAAATTGTAAACAACACAAGTGGCATAGTGTTTAAATTTGTAATTCCCCTCCACTTAAATGTTAATAAATATAAATTTTTCTTCTCATATAAGTATTAGACAATTTTAATAATTTAGTTTTATTTTCTTTTAAATTACAAATATTTTTTGTGTCCTCCATTCTAGGTCATGTCAAGTCTTATTAAAGGAATTGAAGTAATAGACATTGAAAGTAGAGATTCTGAAGAGTCCATTACAAGTCCACTACTTTCAAATATTTATGTGAATTAAAATGACTTGAATGGACTAAAATTAAAAAATTGGGAACATCTATTATAGATATTTATACAACAATCATGTTGATCAACTTAAATTGACAAGCTCTCGTGCACATGCAATTAAAATATTTCATGTCATGTCTCATAAACTTGTTGTTTTAGCAATTTTGTACATGAATTATATAATGATGAACAATAAAAACAAGATGATTATGCTTTTCTTGTACAAACTATTCAAAGCTTTCTGAACCAAATGTAATATAATATTATTGTTAATACTATGCAATAAACGATTGTCTATTTATTAATAAATTATTCTAATTTTGTTCTAATATATTCTAATGTTTTATTTTCTCTACTTTTTTAGTTTTAAAATAAAATACACATAACAAGTATAATATTATTGTTTTCCATACACATTCGACAATTTCTCTATCATATAATTTTATTTTTAATAAACGATTGTATATTTATTAATAAATTATTCAAATTCTTGTTTTATTTGCTTTTTTTTATTTTTTTTATACGTAAGAAATATTTATATTGATATTTCAAAATATTTACATATCGTAACCCCTAGGGCATTAGCTATTACATTTCATAAACCACCATGAATATATGACCAAGCTTCACAAAATATTACAATGTGACAAAACTTGACCATTTGCTACATTTACTACATATGCAAAACGACCACGCAAGGTCTGGTTTCCATAAGTGATGCTACTATACCTATAACCCCTACCACCAAAACCTAATCAAAATTATTCTAAATTCATCGTATTGATATCATACTACCATTTTCTTACACGAAGTTGTTGTGTTCTGAAACCAAGCGAGAACCATACAATTGATACCATTATCCTTATTCTGAAATGAAGCCATTTTCCTCTGCAAAGGTCCTAAACTCCTGAATCCATTCGAAGTTCATTGAAGTGATATGCAAAATCCTCTTCAAAATATTTATGCCAACTGCTTCTTTCCTCTTGTTCAACCAACATAAAACCCTTCAAATCCAGGATAGACAAAAATGAACTTGGAGTGTTCTACCATCCATAGAGTTTAGAGGGCTAGTTGTGGCCGTAAAGATGAGACAACCTCCAGCTTAAAAAGTTTTTTGAATTCACCTTACAAATCAGTTCAATGAAGGCATGTGTTAAGAAGTGATGCCTCATTATGTTTACTTATGTTTCATATCTCCCTCCCTCATGTCAAATCTAATGTATTCATTTAGCTTCATCGCTAGTTGTTGTGTGCTGCGGAATGGCGACTGGAATATCAACCAAATTTTCCACACCTACCAACTTTGAGTAATGTGATAGCATATTATGAACTATCAAATCGAGTTTGTGTACTTTTAACCAAGTGCTCCCAACTCCTAATTTCCATGTGATCTTAGATCACTTTCGTCCATTAGTGGGATGCAAGATGTTCTATAATTGCCACAATCGTGTTACTCGCCGGAGTGTTCATGTTTTTAGGTCGAACCAATTTGTGAAGCCGCGAATTTGACACCACTTGCTTTACCAATTACCAGTATGCCCTGTGGGCATTAACTTATAAGCCATCAACAAGGTTCCACATCACATCCCTTTTGTATAATACCATACTATGACACATAGTGTAAATGGGAATGAGCATATCTGCATTCCCTTTCAATCTCCAATTTGGATGTGGAAAGCCACATCGCCAACTCCTGTTCCACCACAATCACAAACCTCCCGTCCAATTTGTGCTCTTAGTGTGACATGAAGCTTGCCGATGTGGAGGCCAAGGTAGCGCTCACATTAGCTTCCCGCCATGCTTGCAATTCAATAAGCTACCCAATCCTCTATCCCCATCCTTGGTGAGTCGCCATCTAGCCTTCCAAAGCCAAATCAAATTTGAAGAATCCACCCCCGACGAACCAACAAAAATGGTTAAATCAAAATTTTGAATTCTAGCTTTCCACAACTACGTTTGTGGAAAGCCAACCCTCCCTACCTCCCAATAGAATAAATTTAGCTTATGTTTTGTTCATCCGGCATTATCGTTCAGTTCATCTAGCAAGACGATGTATTTTTTATGGAATGCTAACATTGTTAGTCGTTCTTCCTTGTTGATTGTTCCTATGTTTACATCCTACTACAATATTTCTTTGATCAATATCCCATCAGCTCCCTTATTTGAGAGCTCATCAACCTCTTGATTGCCTTCCCTTAGCATTTGATTTAACATATAATTTTGAACCCGTTCAATAACTTTATGGCATTCTCTAGCATGGCCCCTAATTTCTAGTTCATCATTTGGTCGGTGTGTAAGGCATTGATAAACAAGGTTGAGTCTCCCTCCACCACCACATTGGTTAGCTTTAATTCCAAACACATATTGAGGCCTAGAATTAATGCATGCATGTCTATAGCATTGTTCATCCCAATGGGGAGCAGTATTGCTAAGTTTCCCAACGCTTTCCCATTCCAATCTTTGATGATGCACCTAGTCCTGAAAATTTTGGGGTTTCCCCTTGCAACCCCATCAAATTTTACCTTATACCATCCCACCTCTAGAGGTTTCCACTTCACCTATTTCCTATCCTCCTGAGTCTTCATACCTCCTTCACCAACGAATGGTGGTATCTTGACACCATGCCAATTTTTTCTCATAATTGTGTCCCATTATGTAAAATTTACCTTCTTATAGCTTGAGCCACCAACTCTGCTATTAATCACCTCCATAATGCCCATCTCCAACTTGTTCAAAAGTGATTGGATAGGCATTTTTTTGTCTTGGAATATGCATCTATTTTTTTCCTTCCAGACTTCCCATAACCATAATGATGGGCTCACTATCCATAGACTTGTAAACAATGTTTTTTTGTTCAGAATGAGCCAAGCTCTTAACATATTTAGTATATCATTTGGAAAAGAAGTATGTCATTGCAGCTTAGCACAAATCCAGTGCCAACACTTTAGAGTGAAGGAACAATTTAGAAAGAGATGTTCTCCAGTTTCTTCATCTTGCTTACATAAAACAAATCTTGATGGGCCATTATACAACCCATTTTAGTGAATCTATCAGCTATTAGGACCCTTCCTTGAATTGTTTCCCATGTAAACATCCCAACCTTAGGGAGGTATTTTTTGTTCCAACAAAGATTGTTGGGTAATCTTGACTCTACCTCATGATTTCTTGCCAACAACCTATAACCATATTTTGTATTGTAGTTGCCTGACAAAGAATCATGCCATCTTAATGTGTATTTTCCATCTCTAATACATATTGTTCGATCACACAAGGCCACTTCGTAGGCTTCGATTACTTCATTGCTTAGACCTAAGGCCCTTACACTCTTCCATTATCATGTATAACACTCTTTACAACTGACATGTATAAATAGTCATGCACATGGCTTCCCCATGCTTGTTTTGTGGCAATCATTGCTTGATCTAAATCACCTCTATTTGCCAAACTTTTATGCCCCCCATGAATCTTCCTAGAAGAGAGTTGATCTTCCATCCCTTATATCCCATGTTAAATAGTCCAATATTAGGTCTTTGCTACTTCTTAAGAAGTTTCAGATCCTCAGTCTATTCAGGAGTGTTCTTGAGGTAAACATACTTATTTCTCCCTCTTCTAGATATTTCACTTTCATGATTTTCACCCATTTGAGCTCTTGATTGGTATACATTTTCCACGCAAGCTTTTCCCCCAAGGCTTTATTCTGTAGTAGCAATTTTTTTCAATCCAACTCCATCAGCCTCTCTTGATTTATATATTTTATCCCAACTCACTAAAGGATACTTGTTCTATTTCGATTTGCCTTTCCAAGAGGCCAACTTTTTGTCTACCTTAGTCACCAAAGGGTCCCAAATTTTCCCTAGTTGTAGCCCCATAGCTAGGGGTAGTCCCAAATATTTACTTGAAAGTTTGTCTTTTCTAAAGTTTAGTATCCTTAAAATCTGATTTTCCCTAACTAGATTTGTGAAAAATAAGAAAACTTCAGAGTTTTCTTTGTTAACTTCCTGCCCTGATGCTATTGAGTATTTGTCCAAAATATCCTTAAATTTTCTAACCTCTCTCTCCCAAGAAGCCCCAAACAACATAGTATCATCAAAAAATTGTTAATGAGTGATCGCAGGTAGGTCCATTGTAATCTGAATCCCAACAATATTTCCTTCACCTAGTGCTTTTCTTAGGGATCTACCAAGATCCTCAGCCATAATGATAAATAAGAAGGGGAGACAGTGGATTCCCCTGTCTTTATCCACTCAATGCACCAAACAAACCTTCAAGTGTACTATTTATAAGAATCGAATATCTGGGACAAGTGATCCAATTAAATATCCAATCCAACCAACCGTTGTGGAAACCAAATGCCTCTAATACCTTGAACAAAAACCCCCAATTTACTCTATCATATTCTTTCTTAATGTCTAGCTTTATCAACATTGTTTGTTTCTTTGTCTTTTGAACCGAGTGAATTACTTCTTGAGCAATTATCACCCCATCTAGGATTGACTTGTTAGGTACAAACCCTATTTTTTCTTCAAATATTATATCATGAAGTATCTTCTTCACCCGATTTGCCACTATTTTTACAAGAATCTTGTAAATTGTATTGCAAAGGATGATTGGTCTAAATTCCTCTATAGTTTTAAGTTTCTCATTTTTTGGTATTAAGGCAATAAAGGTGTTATTCAATTCTCTGAGCACCCTCCCAGTGCACCTAGAATCCTCTATTGCTTCCATCACTTCCCCACCAATAATGTCCCAACATTTCTGAAAAAATGTAATAGGGAACCCATTCGTTCCTAGGGCCTTGTCAGGATGAAGCTGAAATAGAGCTTTCTTAATTTCTTTTTCAATGAATTTTCTAGTTAGCATCTCATTTTGGGCTTTAGTTACAATTTTCGGAATGCAATTGAGAATTTGTTGTTGTTCTTGCAAATTGGAGCCACTCCAGTCATTCAAAATATTTTGAAAGAAATCAATGGTAGTCGAAGTTATGTCTTCTATTTTGTCTAAAGTTCTTCCTTCGGGGGTCTTGATACAAGATATCATGTTCATTTCTCTCTTTACTTTAGTGGAATTTTGGAAGAATTTCATGTTTTTATCTCCTGCATTTAACCATAACTCTCTCAATTTTTTCCTCCAAAATATTTCTTCTTTTGTGAGAATGTCACTCATTTTGTTAAGCAGATCTTTTTCCTAATTATAACTTGTGTTATCCATTCCATTTCTTATTACTTTTTCATTCACCTCTTTCAAACCTTCTTCAATCTTCCTTTTTTATTCGAAGATGTTCTTGAAAGTGTCTTTATTCCAAGTCTTTAAGTGTTGTTTGATCAATTTCAGTTTGGTGACTATGTTGAACATGTTGGAGCCTTTGGATTAATTTCATTCTACCATTGGCTAATAAGATCTTTGAAGTGAGGGTCTCTAAACCAAATATTCTCAAATTTAAAATGACACCTCATGGGTTTTCTTTCACCAAGTATTTCCAAATTAATAGAAAAGTGATCAGATCCAAAAATAGGCAAGATCTTACTTTCCAATGTGTAAGGGAAGACACTTAAATTAAATTTTAAAAGAACCTATCCAACCTTTTTTCTATACTACATAATCATGTACATCTGTTTGTTCAAGTGCATTGTCCATTGCCCATTGGAATTTCCACCAACATGTTTCTTTCAACAAAATTTTCAAAATCTATTTGAGATTGCATTTTCCCTCCAACACCACCCCTCTTATCCTCTAATCTCATAATAGCATTGATCCCCCCAATTAAACTGAACTCAAATGAGGGGTTGCTACATACTATATCTAATTCTCTCCAAATTTCTCTCTTTTGAATACAAGTATTTGGTACATAAACATTGATTAAAAGAAAACACAAATTAGAAGTTAAGCTTCTAACCTTGCAAGTCATCCAATGTTTGTTCGATGTGACTTTTTCCAATAGAACTCTTTGTGGCCTCCATATGATTATGAACCTGCATGTAGGTCTTTTAGAATTTACCACCAACATCTTCCAAAGCTTTAGTATTTTTCCAAAGCTCTCTACTTCTAATTGGCTTAATTTCGATTCCTGGATGAAAAAGGTATCAGCCTAAGACACCTCTAGATGATTTCTAATCAAGCACTTCTTGTTAGGGGCATTTAATCCCCTAACATTCCAACCTATAATCCTCATTGTGCCTCAAGAAGGGCATCCCCCTTCGTTGTCTTTATCATTTTGTTGATCTTCTTTTGTCCAATGGCTTCTCCATCCAATTTGAGATTTTCCTAATTTGGAATTCTGCCCCTTTTCTAACTTTCTTCACAATCTGGGGAAGTCTTGACCATTAATTTTTATAGGATCCCTAGTTAACCAGTCTCCAATTGAAGTGAAGGCGTGACTTTTTTATTTTTTATTTTCTATGGAAGTAACTTCCCCTTCCTTTGACTCCATTCCTACCTCTTCCAGATTCAGTCTTGTTTCCCAATCCTCTTCTAAATCTATTGTCTCAAATTTTTAATCAGCAACCCATTCTTAGCTTCCTTGGAAAGCTATACTAATTCATTACCCACCTCAATTAGAGAGTTTAGATCATCCTCTTTAAAATTATTTCCAATCAAGTCAAGGACCTCAAATAACTTCATGTCCATTTATTTCCTCTATTTTGGGGATCCCTTCATCTTCTGATAAGGTTCTTCTATCTTTTCCCCTAATGTTGGGTCTTGATCTTGAGCTTCATAGCTTGAATTATTTGAATTCAATTATGCTCCATCCTTTGGTGGGATAGTATCATTTTCCCTTTCTATGTGGTGATCCATTCCTCCCCTGCCTTCTAGATTTACTTTTTGCAAAAGACTTCTCCATCCCAACACATTTATTTGAATATTATTAGGGCTTGGATCCGGTATTAGAATCTTTTTCCAATCGCCCCAATCCATTATTTTCTCAATCTCCCTCTAATGTGGGTTGTTGGATTTATTTTCTACACAAATCCTGACATAGGTGTTGATTCCATTCAAGTTTATCCTCTCGTTTGTACAAATGCAGTTTCGCAAGTGATTGCCAATTTCCTCTAGAATGTTCGGCTCTTATAACTCCAAAGGTAGGTTTGGGAGCTTAAACCAATCTTGGATTCTTTCCATGTTATGTTGAAAAGGGTTGAACCTTATCTCTCACCTACAAATGTAGAAACCACTTCCATCCATAATCTAGATTCCATTCTCGATTTCTTTCATTATTATTTATGATGGACATATCACAATAAAGTAGCCATTCACCAGTGCCTTGAATTACATATATTTACCCCAACGACCTTACCACCACTTGATCAGGTTGTCCTAGTTTAGATCCTTGCCATACCATCTAAGCAATATCCCCTACTTCTCCAAACACAAGATGATGGTTTTAATATTTTTGTTTCAATCACCATGGTTTTTCTATAAGCATTCATTTCTTTGTCCTTCTTCCATTTTCAAAGGTTGTTATTATGGCTATTCCTCGTGTGCCAATTTTGTTGACCCTTCGATTCCTGGAACCCTTTCCTTTGTTGTTGAAATTCAAAATAATTCGCACCAAAAGCAAGGTTATGAGCCCTTCTAGAGTTTTTCATGCCTTGCCAATTGTTGAATCTTCCATTTATCTTGTCGTTTCCTTGGTTCCATATTTTGAAACCACGATGACTGGGCAAGTTACACCTAAAGAAATCATATCTAGGCTTCGCATTCCCTAGTTCATTGTTCCAATGTTGGTTTCATCACTCCTCATTAGTGGCTTGAGCCCTAATGCATTCCATGGGGACGACATGTTCTACCTCCTCAACCCAGTTCTTGATGCCTTCATCTACTCCTATCTTCGCGCACTCCATTCCTTCAGTCGCCATTTTATTATTTGATTTATTTTCTTTATTTTCAAAAAAAGTACACATTAAAGGTATAACAGTATTATTTTCCATATACACTATACTATTTTCTTATCATATAAATTTTATTTTTCACCCATTACTGAAATAACATTTTTCAACTATCTTCCTATTTCTTGAATTCTCTTTTTTTCTGTTGCAGAAAATTACTTTTTTTCCTTAGTTGAACATTACAATAATTGACCAACAACATACATTCTTTTAGGATTTATTATATAAATACTCGATATTTCAAAGTAGCACTTCCTTTAATTCAAGTATTCATCTCTTGACTTATTCCAAATTTATATTTTTAATTATTTTTTGTAATACTTTGTGATTATTTACATTTGTACATTTTTTTGAATCATTATAATTATTTTACTGATATAATTCTTAGAGAAAATTTACAAACAAGTGTTTTGATTTATGAGGTACCTTTCCTAAACCATAGAGTAATACTAAGTGTTATCCTAATAGAACTATAAGCCTAAACATAAACCAAATTGAACCTTGATAGCAACCCTAAGCCTAATTGAAGCCTTATACAATGGTTATGCTAATTGAAAGCTAACCCTTACCCTATTTGAATACACACCCCTATTAAAATTTAGTCCTAACTATAATGAAACCTTACCCATAATTATAATCATAACCCTAAGTATAATACTAACCCTATGTCCAATGATAACTCTAAGCCTAACTCAATCGTAACCTTAATTGAACCCAATCTAAAAATTAATCATGACCTCAATTGTAACCATAATTGAACCCTAATTATATCCATAACTGCAACAATTTTTTGTAACCCTACCTCAAGAATTAAAATCTACGCCTAATCGTATATGAAAACTAAACCTATCTGAAACACTAACCCTAAAACTAATCTTAATGAAACACCTATCATAATTGAACCATAACCAAAATCCTATATGAACCTCAAACCTAACCCTAACTTGAACATTTATCTTATAACCTTAATCTTAATCTTAACTAAACACCTACCCTCATTAAACCCTAACCCTACCGATTTTTGAATACTAACTATTAACCTAAACATTATTGAACCTAAATCATAATCCACAAATGAAAACTACCCCTAATTGGAATTTAACAAAATAATTAATTAAACCGTAATATTACTATGGTGGCATACATAACTAACATAAATTTTGATTTAATTTCGATCATGTGTCTTGAAGTTTTGTTTTTCGACTTCATATATGCACAAAAATATTTTGATAACTAAAATATATAAATATTTTAGTTTTCATCTTTACATTTATTAAACCATTATATGTTATTTATATATTAGCTATGGTTTGAGAAAAAATGATAAATGCTCAAAGGCATGAGAAAAAAATATGAGAAAATGAAGTAGGGAAGCAAAGACATGCTAGATGAAGATTAGAAGTAACAAATGAGCAATTAGAAGCTGAAAATAGAGTACAACATAATGTTAACATAAATAGAGGTGATTAAACATCTCTAAATCAATCTCATTCCCAAAGACATGAGAGACAACAAGATCATCCAAAACCCAGTAATATGAACAGAAATACACCTTAATGAATATCTCAAGAAGGATATCATTCCCAAGGAGAGGGAAGTGATGAACACACACTTATACTTTATATGCATACTTTTTTCTTCATCTTCGTGGATGCTTTGAAAGCAACTTCCCATTTTGATGGCTTCTCCTTCTCCATCCTTATTTCATATGTCATGAGGATCCCATGTAACTCGTCCTTCTTCAAAGCGTCTAGATCCCTCATCTCGTCAATGATGGAAACTTTCACATCAAATCTCATGTGGAGAGATCTTAAAACCTTTTACACAATTATCACATCCTCAACATTTTTTCCAAGACCATAGATAGTGTTGATGATTCCATCCACTCGAATTCGATAGGCGGTGATATCTTCATCATCCTTCATCTTTAAAATCTCAGATTATCTCCTATGGGTTTGAAGCTTGGACTTCTTAACCTTTTTGTCTCATCCATATATATATAAACTTATTCTACATGTCTTTATCTGATTTGTAGTGCATAACCTTTATAAATTCTAATTTGGATAATCCACACAAGATTGTATTTTTGGCTTTGGCATTTTTCTCACTTTCCCTCTTTCCGGCTTGATTTGTTATTGGGTTGTAGGAGGAGCATAACCAACTTCAATGGATCTCCAAATATCATACCCAATAGCATTCAAGTAATTCTCTATCCTTATGCTCCAAAAATCATAATTTGATCCATCAAATAGTGGTGCCTTATTTGAGGAAAATCCAAATCCTTTCGCCATGTGTGTTTCCAAGATCTACCTTCAAGCATTTAGGCTAACTCGAAAGGAACCTGCTCTAATACCAATGATAAATTTTTTTGGATGGAGTTTTGGTAGGTGATTTTGATGGAGTTTTTGGATTTCCTTGTTCAACCTCCATTTTGTTATGGATTCCTTATGGATGAATATTTATTTTTATTTTGTTTTGTTCACAAAAATATTCAAACTCATTTGAGGTATTTTCTCCCCCTCTATCTCATCTTAGATATTTGATTCTCAAACTAGATTCATTCTTTACTAGAGCTTTATATGTCTTAAACTTCTCAAGATCTTCCAATTTTTATTTTAGGAAAGTAATCCAAGTTACCCTAGAATAATTATCTACTAATAACATGAAGTAGCTCTCACCTTGTAAGATTTTTTCCTTTTAGGCCCACATAAGTCAAGATGAATGAGTTCCAAAGGATTTGATGTAGAATACTCCTTTGATTTGAAACGATCTTATTTTCTTTCCACACTGGCACTATTTGTAGATCATATTGAAAGACAATTTTATCCTTTGCATGTCCCTTACAACTTTCTTATGGCTAATATTCATAATTTTATCAAAGTTTAAATGTCCCATCCTTTTGTGCCATAACCATCTCTCATCCTCTTGTATCATGCAACACCTTTCTCCTTTGACTTCCCTAAGAGTGTAGAGATTGCTTGTAGTTCTATTAGCATCTACAATAAGTTTCCATGTTCTTGTTTTTTTATTTCACAACCACTTGGATGAAATGTGAGGGTGTGCTCTTGATCATACAATTTACTCACACTTAAAATATTGTGCTTCAACCCTTCAACATATAATATATTTTTGGTCTTTATCTTTTCATTATCTAAACTAAGAGTACCTTTTCCTACGAACCTTGTTATAGCATTATCTCTAAACTTTACAGTGCCTCCATTTATTTCCCTCAAAGTAAGGAACTTTCTTTTGTCCCCTGTCATGTGTCTTGAGAAACCATTGTTAATGTACCACTGATTTTCTTCATTATCCATCCTTATGTCCCAAAAAACATAATTTAATCCATCAAATAGTGGTGCCCTATTTGAGGAAAATAGAAATCCTTGTACCATGTGTGTTTCCAAGATCTACCTTCAAGAAGTTAGGCTAACTCTGAAGGAACCTGCTCTTATACCAATTTATGAGAACATGATTATATTCAGATGGGGTGAATCAGTATAAGACAAAATTTTACTTTTTCAAAACTTAACTATCATAGCAATAGAAATGATGCAGATCAGGGAGGATTTTGTCAAATCAATCACAATCCAATCAGTCTTGAACAACTTTTTCACTTGGAAGACCCTAACTTGGTGTTTCCACTCAATTTTCTCAATTTTGCTTGTAGCACATCAAACAATGAAATTTGGACATATATTTTAGAGAAGGCCTCAAACCCATGAAATAAATACCATTTAGGATACTCTTTATGCTCTTCTTGAACATACCAATTTTTTTTATAGGCTTGTTTCGAAATATTCCCTCCTAAAATGGACTAGTACGCTACCCCTTAAGCCCAATTAGGCCTCTTTTACAAAGCAAGTGTGTGATATTATTTTCCTAGATCACCAATCTTTATTACCAGACCTTGGATAGATCACATGGGGTCTGAAACAATAGATTTTATCACTTGAAACATCCACCAACTCATCTAACAACAAAACCCTAACTCTACCTATCAAAACTAGCCTAATACACTGAAATATTAGGCTAGGGCTTGCACAAACAGGGCCCTAACTCCATCCCCTGCATCTACAATCCTAATAAACATGAAAAACACCTTATCTAGTGCCATTCCACTGATTTTTACCAATTTCCACTGGTGGAATGGTTTAATATGCCATTTTTCCTCTCAAACCCTCTTAACTTAGGGTTTTTCAGACCACTTCCAACAAATTGCTTATAAAAACCTTCAAACTTTATGAAAATAACTAAAACCAACAACAACAAAAATCCAGTTCATGCCTCCATCAGATTCAATTCACCTTATGTCATTTAGAGATTGTACGAAACCGTACCAATGCATATAGCAACATATTCACAAAATTTGCAGAAAATAGAGCTCTTATTATTGCTTGCACTTCAAAATCAACTTTAGAACCTTTCCTCAAATTTTTTGAGGTATATTTAAACACTAACCAACACAACCCAATGGTTCAAACCAACCTTTGAACTCCATGACCGTTTAACTTCCAAACAAGACAAAAATTGCAAAGTTGCAAAGCAACTTTTGCAACATTTACAAAAACATAACAAAATGCACTTAAACTGACCCCATGAGACTTGTTATATTGAAAATGGTCTAAGTAGACCTTATTACACCAAACATGACTCAAAACACCCAAAAATCTAACATTTGACCATATTGACAAAATTTGACTAGGTGCCCCTGCACCATACATCCAGGGAGAAAAGAATCTCAGGCTCCACCTGAGATCAACTCTTGAATAGTTGTTCCATGCCTTTTAATGTCCTCCTTTTTCATCCATGTTTCATCTTCAAGAGGTCTATATACCTTTCTATTTCACAAGATATTCATTATATATTGTGTGCCTTGTTCTCTTCACCTCCTTTGTGTCCAAAATGCTTTCAAGCTTCAAAGGATGACTTGGTGGTAGGTCCTTGACCCAATATTCATCTTGAACTTATAAGGTACCTTCTTCTTCACCTACAAGCATAGATCCTTTGAAAGGATAAAGGCCAAAAACATTAAATATGGGAGAGATAGAAACTCCAGGAGGGAGTTCTATCTCATAGGCATTTTCACCAAATTTGTGGACCACCTTGCATGGCCCAATTTTATTCATCTGTAACTTTGTGTACTTTCCTTTTGGAAAATTTTCCTTCCTCAAATGTGCAAGTACTAAATCTCCCACCTTGAATTGAACATCTCTTCTCCTCGGATTTGCATGTTTCTTGTATTTTTCTACACTTTTTTGAATGTTTCCTCTAACCTGATGGTGTATTTTCCTCATGGCCTCTACAAATTCTTCTCCATCAACACTCCTCTTCTCCATTCTACTCAAATCCCTAAGCTCAAAGAAACCTCTAGGTTTTATTCCATACACCACCTCAAATGGGCTTCTCTCAATACTTCTATTGATAAATTCATTATAGGAATATTCATCTTATGGAAGAACCAAGTCCCATTGTTGCCCATGTTCCTTTGTGAGACATCTAAGTAGATTTCCAAGTGACCTATTGACTAATTCAGTCTTCCCATCTATTTGTGGATGATAGGCAGTACTAAAGGTCAAGTTTGTTCCAAGCTTCCTCCAAAGGGTCCACCAAAAGTGACCTACAAACTTTGAATCCCTATTTGACACAATAGTTAATGGTAGACCATGAATCCTAACTATATCTTTGAAAAATAACCCTACAATATAAGAAGCATCACTTGCGCACTTGCATGGAATAAAATGAGCCATTTTACTAAATCTATCAACAACAACAAACACACTGTCATAACCCCTCTGAGCTTTTGGAAAACCTAACACAAAATCCATACTAAGAGACTCCCATGGTCTATTAGGTAATGGTAAGGGCTAGTAAAGATTTGCATTTGAACTAGAATCCTTGGCTCTTTGGAAAATTACACAACTTTCCACAAATTTTATGGCATCCACTTGCATCCTTGGCCAATAGTAAAATCTCCTTACATGTTCCAATGTTTTATCCACCCCAAAATGACCTCCTAAGCTGCCACAATGTTTCTCTTTTATCAAGTTAGTTCTCATGGAGCACTTTGGAATACATAACTGGGCACCCTTGAACAATAATCCCTTGTAACAAAAAATCAGAATATTCATCATGAAAATCACCCTTAAACCGATCACAAAAAACATATACCTCTTTAAAGTCCTCATCTCCTTCATACATACCCTTCAAGGCATCTATTCCCACACTTTGAAGCTGAATTTCTTGTACCAACATTGAAATTCTACTCAAAACATTTGTCACTTTGTTTGACTATCCTTTTTTGTGTTTTATGCTGAAAGTATAACTTTGTAGGTATTCCACCCCCTTCACATGTCTATGGATCAACTTGTCCTGGTTGTTCAAGAAACTCAAAGCATGATTATCAGTAAAAATAATAAATTCCTTTGGAAGGAGATAATGTCTCCACTTTTTCAATGCTTGAACCATTGCATACAATTCCAAATCATAAGAAGAGTACTTTTTCTTGGCCTCATTAAGTTTCTCACTGAAAAATGCTACAGGTCTTCCCTCTTGACTCAAAACTACACCAATTGCATACCCACTTGCATCACATTCTATGGTGAAGACCTTGTTGAAATTAGGCAATGCTAGGATGGGTTGTTGAGCTATCTTTTGTTTTAGAATTTTGAAGCTCCTTTCTGCCTCATTAGACCACACAAACCTTTTTCCCTTTATCTCCCTTGATTGTATCAATGATGGGTGAGTAGATATGACTAAAATTTCTTACAAAATTTCTATAAAAACTAGTAAGACCGTGGAAGCTTCTTACCTCACCAACTGATTTTGGAGTAGGTCACTTCAAAATGGCTTCTACCTTGTTGGGGTCCATCTTCAAAGTGACTTTTGAGATGACAAAACCAAGGTGCACTAGTTCCTTTATCATGAATTCACATTTTTTGACATTTATCATCAACTTCTCTTCATTCAACTTTTGCAAAACCATGTCAAGATGTTACAAGTGTTCTTCCTTGGTCTTACTAAACACGAGAATGTCATCCAATTACACAACTACAAACTTTCCTATGAAAGGCTTAAAAACTTCATTCATTAACCTTATAAATGTGCTTGGTGCATTTGAAAGCCCCAATGGCATCACCATCCATTCATATAGCCCCTCATTGGTTTGAAAAGTAGTTTTCCACTCATCCCCCTCTCTTATCCTAATATGATTATAGCCACTTTTAAGGTCAATCTTTGAAAAATAGAAAGCTCCCCCTAAGCATTCCATCAAATCCTCCATTCTAGGTATTGGAAACCTATACCTTATAGTGATTTTGTTGATTTCCCTTGAATCGGTGCACATTCTCCAATCTCCACCCTTATTAGGTGCCAACACTATAAGAACAACACATGGACTGAAACTTTCCCTTATGAGACCCTTATCTAATAGCTCGTGTATTTGTTTCCTTATCTCTTCATTTTGTTGAGGAGTCATCTTGTATGCAGACTTATTGGAAAAAAATTCACCTGGTATAAAGTCTATGTGGTGGCTCACATCCCTCATAGGTGCCAAAGAACCAGGGAGCTCATCAACAACTATGTCTTGATACTTATTCAAAAAAAATTGTACTTCCTTGGGCACATTTTCCATGGTTGTTGTTGTCAAAACATATTTGGGTATGATTATGATTGCATACCTCCTTCCACCTTCCTCTTTCATGGTTTTCAAGAATTATTTCACCCCAACCAAAATGACATTTGAATTAGCTTGTGTATCTAAGTTTTCATCTTGCAAAGGAGTGAGTGTATAGGAAACCCCATCTTTTTCAATCACATATGTATTTTTCTGCCCATCATGTTTTTCTTTTATGTCATACTACCATGGTCTTACTAACAACAAGTGACAAACATCCATGGGGATTATGTCACATAAAATATTGTTTTTATACCCCCAATGTTAAACTCTACCCATGTTTGTTCATTGACTAAGACTTGTTGACCCTTATTCAGCCAAGAAACCTTATAAGGTGTGGGGTGTGGAATCCTTTTCATCTTTATTTTTTCAACCATCTCTAAAGAAACTAAATTATCAATTGAACTAGAATCTACAACAACCTTGCATACCTTGCCTTGTGATTTGAAATTTTTTTTGAAGAAAGACTTTCTTTGTGGAGGCTCCTTCACCATAGGAACCTTGAGTAGAGTTATTCTCATCATCAAGTTTTCTCCAACCTTTGGAGCAGCATGCTGAGAAGGAGAATTAACACTCTCACAATCTTCATCTTGCACCAACTATGTTCTCCTTTCACCTCTATGTGATGTTGAAGGTTGTTTCTCTGAGAACTTCCATGCTTGATGGCCAAATTGGTTACATTGATAGCATCTCCCTAAAAAGGTGTTTAAACCTCTACCTTGTCCTCCAAATTTACCTCTACCATTAGTTCTTCTACCTTTGAATCCACCTCTTGAATCTGAGATTTGTTCTTGATTGCCACTTGACTCACCTTGTTATTTTTGTGTTTTTCCTCTTCCACCAAAGGATCCTCTACCCCTGAAGTTCTTTCCTCTACCTCTACTTTGTTTTCCTACCTTCTTTTCAATTTATCTTCTACCCTAATAGCCAATTGGAAGCACTCTTCCACCATTCTAGGGGTGGCAAGACTCAATTCATCTTGAATGTTGAACCTTAGTCCATTCATATATCTTGTTATCTTCTCAACCTCATCCTCAACATGACCTTCTCTAAGACTCAATTTTTGAAACTCCTCTGTGTAGGCCATAACATCCATTTCCTTTTGCTTTAAGTTTTGCAACTTCCTAAATGTTCGAATTGCATGGTCACCGGGAAATAATTGGCTCTTAACCTTAGACACCATCATATCCCATGATTTTATTTTTGCTTTTCCCTTTTTCACTCTCTCCTCCTATACATAGTTCCACCAAGTTAGGGTAGGGCATTTCAAATTATTTTTCGTAAACTTTACCTTTTATTCTTCTGCTACCTCCTTGTTTCAAAGTAATTTTATAGTGCATCAATCCAGTTCAATACTTCTTCACTATCCATCTTCCCACTATACATGGAAAGTTCCATTTTCACTTCAGTAGCCTCTCCTCTGACAACCTTCAGCATCTTAACCATCCTTCTTTCATCAGGTTCCAACTCATCATCACATTGGACTCCTCTTTGAGGGTTTGCATTCTCACCCTCTTTCTCTTCCTTTTGGTCACTCTCCTCTTCAATGGCCTTGCCTCTTCTTTGGTGTGCTTCCAATTCTGCAAGTCTAGATAAAATAACTTCTTGAGACTCTTTCATCATTCTTATTTCTCTAGCAATGACTGGTCTACCTTTAGGAGGCATCACGTCCTTTCAAATTACTACTTTTCCTCCTTCAAAATTCAACCTCTCTCTTTCAAAAGATCAAAACCTATGATTTGATACCAATTTGATGTATATAAGGGAGTATTTTTCAAATCAATCACAATCCAATCAGTCTTGAACAACTTTTTCACTTGGAAGACCCTAACTTGGTGTTTCTACTCAATTTTCTCATTTTTTCTTGTAACACAATGAAAATTGGTAATATCTTTTGGAGAAGGCCTCAAATCCATGAAATAACTACCATTTAGGATACCCTTTATGATCTTCTTTAACATACAATTTTTTTGCATAGTATTGTTTCATAACATTCCCTACTAAAATGGACTGCTATGTTGCCCCTTTAGCCCAATTAGGCCTCTTTTACAAAGAAAGTGTGTGATATTATTTTCCTAGATCACCAATATTCATTCCCAAACCTTTAAAAGATCACATGGGTTCTGAAACAACATATTTTCTCACTTGAAACATCCACCAACTCATCTAACAACAAAACCCTACCTCTACCTATCAAAGCTAGCCTAATACATTGAAATATTAGGCTAGGGCTTGCACAAACATGGCCCTAAATCCATCCCCTGCATCTACAATCCTAATAAAGATTAAAAACACCCTATCTAGTTCCATTCCATCGATTTGTAGCAATTTCCACTAGTGGAATGGTTCAATATGCCAATTTTCCTCTCAAACCTTCTTGACTTAGGGTTTTCAGACCACTTCCAACAAATTGCTTATAAAAACCTTTAAAATTTATAAAAATAACTCAAACCAATTCCAAAATAAATCTAGTTCATTCCTCCGTCAAATTCAATTCACCTTATGTCATTTAGAGATTGTACGAAACCAAACCAATGCCTGTAGTAGCAAATTTACACAAAACTTTGTAGAAAATAGAGCTCTCATTATTGCTTGCACTTCAAAATCAACTTTGAAACCTTGCCTCAAAGGTTTTGAGGCATATTTAAACACCAACCAACACAACCCAATAGTTCCAACCAATATTTGAACTACGTGGCCGTTCAACTTCCAAACAAGACAAAAATTGCAAAGTTGCAAAGCAACTTTTGCAACATTACAAAAACATAACAAAATGCACTCACATTGACCCCATGAGACTTGTTACATTGAAAATAGTCTAAATAGACCTTATTACACCAAACATGACTCAAAACACCCAAAAATATAACATTTGACCATATTGACAAAATTTGACTAGGTGCCCCTGCACTAAGAAATCACATAAGATCTAATTATTATGTAACACAAGAAGAACACACAATTTACGTGGAAACCCTTTCGAGAGAAAACCATGACAAAATATTATTTATATAAGATCTTACAAAATTTGTAGGCACCAAACCATAGAAGACACAAATCCTCTCTTTAATGATTTGTAAGCACCAACCCACTAGAGACACCAATCCCCACAATTGAGCACCAACTGAACAAGAGACACGGATCTCTTCTTTTGGGAGGCTCAACCTCTTCTACGAAATATCACCTTTGGGATGTTGCTCTTTCAATGGATGATGAACATATTATCTTTACAAAATTTGAATATACATAATCTTTCTCTCACAAATCTGCTCTTGAATTATAAAATCATTGTCATACACTTTATTTCTCAAATCGACATGTATTGCCCTTTACAAATCTATCATAAGTCTGTTGTTAACTTCATTTATTTTTTCTCCAATTCTACCTTAATTTTTTCTCCAAATATTCCTTATATCTCTACTCAATTTCACCTTATCTCTCTGCTCCAAATCTACCTTATATCTCTACTTAAGGTTTTCAATAAAGTCTGCTCCAAAATGATGCAATTTCTGATCCAAATTAGACACAAGTTCTACTCCAAATCAATTCTTAGGTCTACTCAAAATTGGCTCTTAGATATGCTCCAAATCTACACTTAGAGGTTTTCTATAAATCTACTCCTTTTCTTCTTAAATTTGCTCTTCTCCTAATTTTTTCTCTTAAAAGGAATGATTTTACATTGAAGAACTTGCTTTCCAACCTCCAAAATAACTTGTATTTATATCCAAATCATGCACTTTACCAAAATTAGGTCAACCAAGATTTGACATAAAATTTATTTTAAATATTTAAATTCACCTTTCAAAGTAGGTCAACCATCTTTGAAAAATATTAATTTAATGTGAGGTCTACCATCCGTGGGAGATAAGACTTCCTTAAGGGGTTGGCCCCTTTAATTAATATTTTATTTTAATTTCTACCTTTTAAATCTAGCACTACCATAAGTAGATGGACATTGGACATAAATAAATTAAATCAAACTCTTATTATTAATTGTATTCAATCAACAAACTTTTCATCACAAAAGTCTTCCTTTGACATCAATGATAATAATTCTAACAATACAAAATAATCTATAGTCAGGGGAAAGGCGAGATATTCCAAATGAACAAAATGTTGAAATAAATTTTAAGGAAGAAGCTTCCAATTCAGTAGAATATGTTGTAGAAACACCTCAAACCATAGGTCAACATGAGTTGCAATCTGCTTCATAATCGAACAAAGAAAACCCACCAAACACAAATGGTGCCCTATTTGAGGAAAATCCAAATCCTTGTATCATGTGTGTTTCCAAGATCTACCTTCAAGAAGTTAGGCTAACTCTAAAGGAACCCGCTCTGATACCAATTTATGAGCACATGATTATATTCAGGAGGGGGTGAATCAATATAAGACAAAATTTTACTTTTTCAAAACTTAACCATCATAGCAATATAAATTATATAAGATCTAACAATTATGTAACACAAGAAGAACACACAATTTACGTGGAAACCCTTTCAAGAGAAAACCATGAAAAAATATTGTTTATATAAGATCTTACAAGATTTGTAGGCACCAAACCATAGAAGACACAAATCCCCTCTTTAATGATTTGTAAGCACCAACCCACTAGAGACACCAATCCCCACAATTGAGCACCAACTCAACAAGAGACACCAATCTCTTGTTTTGGGAGGCTTAACCTCTTCTACAAAATATCACCTTTGGGATGTTGCTCCTTCAATGGATGATGAACATATTTTCTTTACAAAATTTGAATATACATAATCTTTCTCTCACAAATCTGCTCTTGAATTATAAAATCATTTTCATACACTTTATTTCTCAAGTCTACATGTACTGTCCTTTAAAAATCTATCATAAGTCTGTTGTTAACTTCATTTATTTTTGCTCCAATTCATCCTTAATTTTTGCTCCAAATTTGCCTTATATCTCTACTCAATTTCACCTTATATCTCTACTCCAAATCTACCTTATATTTCTACTCAAGGTTTTTCAATAAAGTCTGCTCCAAAATGATGCAATTTTTTATCCAAATCAGACACAAGTTCTGCTCCAAATCAGCTCTTAGGTCTACTCCAAATCGGCTCTTAGATCTGCTCCAAATCTACACTTAGAGGTTTGCTATAAATCTGCTCCTTTTCTTCTTAAATTTGATCTTCTCCTAATTTTTTCTCTTAAAAGGAATGATTTTACATTGAAGAACTTTCTTTCTAACCTCCAAAATAACTTGTATTTATATCCAAATCATGCACTTTACCAAAAGTAGGTTAGCCAAAATTTGACATAAAATTTATTTTAAATATTTAAATTCACCTTTCAAAGTAGGTCAACCATCTTTGATAAATATTAATTTAATGTCAGGTCTGCCATCCTTGGGAGATAAGACTTCCTTAAGGGGTTGGCCCCTTTAATTAATATTTTATTTTATTTTATACCTTTTAAATCTAGCGCTACCATAAGTAGATGGACATCGAACATAAATAAATTAAATCAAACTCTTATTATTCATTGTCTTTAATCAACAAAATTTTCATCATGGAAGTCTTCCTCTAACATCAATGATAATAATTCTAACAATCTTGTATATACGCCTTTGACATCAATGACAATATTTCCAATAGGAAGGGAACAAAATAGTCTATAGTAAGGGGAAAGGAAAGATATTCCAAATGAACAAAATTTTGAAATGAATGTTAAGAAAGAAGCTTCCAAATCAATAGAATATGTTGTATAAACACCTCAAATCATAGGTCAACATGAGTCACAATTTGTTTCATAATCGAACAAAGAAAACCCACCAAACACAAATGGATTACTTGCAAGTGATTTTAAAAGAATTCAAATGGAATTTTGTAATAGTTTAGATAGGTTAGCATCACCAATAATGTGTTATAATTTTCAAGAATGTTATATAATCGAATCAAATCCTTTTGTAGTCCTGAATTCCCTATTTGCAACATATGTAGACAAGAAAAAGGAAATAATAGATTTTAATTTGAAATCACATGGATCTTGGTCTGCAATCGATGGAACTTGCAAGTATTACTCAAGTGGAAGAAATGTTGATTACACATATGTGAGCCCAATTTTATAAGTGACAAATGCAATAGGTGGTCAATTCAAACTCAACATATTGAAATTTTATCAAAGAAATTACTGCATTCAGTTAAATATCTTCCACTTATTATAGTTCGTAGAAAGGATCAATGTGGTGCAAATTACAACTTCACAATAAATAGGGACTATGTGTATAAAGCACTATAGTACAAAAGAATGCTTGACATATTCTAATTTGATGTGACTATCAATGAAAATGCTCTAGATAATATATTACTAAATTTAAATCAAAATATTTTTAACCAATTGAGGTTCGTGCATATGGAATTTAATTCTAATAGCAATTTAAAATTAATTTTATGTTGGATCGCTGATGGAGACAGATGAAGGAAATACAACTGATCACACAACATCAATGGAATCAAGACCTCCAAATTCCCAAGGATAAATGAATTTGATCCATGCATGGTTCAACAACCCAAACACAAATCTAACAACATTGATTGATTAGCCTACAATCGGTCCAGATCTCCAATAAATGAATATGTTACATTGGGTTTTCTTGATATGATATTTACAACATTATTTCTTGATGGAAGATGTGATTGGTTGGAACCATGCCTAAATAGAATACACCTACATGAATTTTTCAATCACCTCCTTTGTTATAAATATAATCGATTTGATAAGAATCCAAGGTTTCATTATTACATGATGAATATGATAATGAGACATTGTGCATGTAGTTCATTAACAATTTTTGTAAAAAGAAGTATCCAAGACATAATCGTCACCATAAATGAGTTGCATGAACATATGGAAAACATGTCATATTCACACCTAATAGACAATTTGATGTTATTTGGAACTATTTTGAGAGGAACAAGATCATATTAGGAAAAATGACAAGCATAACTGAGAAGCATGCTTCATCAGATTGGCATGCCTACAATTTTTTTTACCTTGAGTGCAATTGACTTCTATAGGTTAGATTTACACACATTAATGGCAAGAAAATATTCAAAAAATCCATGAGAAGCACAAATTTTGTGGAAATAGAATTTCATCGACTACCCTCATATTGTTGCACAATATATGCACTTACGACACTTAAGTTTTAGAAAAGAGATACTTGAAAAATGTATAGATGTTAAAGACTACTAGTGTAGATATGAGTGTCAACATATGGGATCACCACATGTACATGGATTCATATGGATGCATGGAGCACCAAATAAAAATAATATTGATTGGACTAATGCAAATCAACTAATAAATATTGAAGCATATTTCCATGATATTGTTCATACATAGAATCCTCGAGAAGATATCCATCATTGAAACATATAGGTATGTTTATAGTAACTTAAAAGAATATGCATAATTTTATATACCTTTTTTTGATAGGAAAATGTTGTCATAAGGGACAAATCCCATTATATTAAATGTATAAAAATGCTCACAGAGCTTACATCAATCTTTCCATGCCTTTAGGCAAATGATCCCATTTGAAATTTTATTTATCCTTACATTTTGTTCTAGGGTTAGGAGATCCCCATAACTTCTTAGAAAGAAATGGAAGGTTCCCATATATCCACGCTCGATGCCTTTCTTGAAAAGTTTCATGGCCTCCACTGTGATGGATTCTTTCTTTTTCGCTATCGAGTTGAAGAATTCTATAATTTTCCTACCTTTGGGGAGAGCCTCCATGCGTCTGATAGAATGAACCACCAAAGGGTGGATCTCTGGCTTTACTGACATAGGTACTAGACCATAGGCCATCTCTTTGTCGCCCATGGCCTCCACTATCATACAAAAGAAATGTTCATAGACTAGCATATCATGAATATGCCCCCTCCCATGTCTGATGAGGACCCACAAAAAACATGATAGCTCTCACCCCATTTTCATCCATCAATTGAAAAAGCCTCCTTATCTAGGCCTTAGTTGTTACACCTCTTTGTTGTTACTATATACTATTACTTTTATGAGTGAATAAGCTTTAAATGCATGATTATGTTTTAGTGAATCTCTATGGATAAAAGAAGCAAATGAATGTGTATCATGATGATATTCATTTTTAATACTTTAATGATGTATGTGAAATGTGATGAATATGATTTTCATGTTATTACCTAATGTTTTTCATGTGCACTAAGTTGGATGTAGGAAATGATCAAACCCTCTAGAGGGGGAGGGAGAGTATCATCCAAGAGAAGAAAATGGTATGAAGACCATTGTCATGATCATCTAAGTATCTTCACACATGTGCTTCATCGGGTCATGTTCCCTAGATGAGTTAGTTTTAGTATGTGTTGAACCATGTTTTTATCCTTTTAAGTTGATAGGTATGCTAGGGTTATTGCTTATGATTTCCTTTTGTTAAGTCTTGTCAATTTTAGTCATCTAGTGTCGAATACCTTTGATGTATTTGAGATACTTGAATGTTATGATTGGATATGCATATGTATATAGGTACGTATGTATATATAAAATATATATGCATGTATGTATAATTGATGACACATACATACAATCATATGCACGCATGGGTATATATAGACAGAAATGCCTACATAAACCCATGTGTGGATATATAATATGTGTGCAATTATTAATACATATGCACTCTAGTATATATAAGATAAAGTGATGATAATGTGTATATATATGTAATATTAATATGTATATGTATATAATATATATTAATGCGTGTATATATTCAACTTATCATAATTGATGTTTTAAATATATATATGAATATATATTATAAAAATGGGATACACATTATAGTATATATATATATATATATAATTTAAGACTATCACATGTTTTAGTTTCCATATGAAATGTGTTGTAAAAGTATTTGAAAGTAAAGCATATTAAATACCACTTATAAAAGCCAATATAGTAGCAAAGAGATGGCGTGATAAATGTGAATGGGAAGAGAGATTGAATACTACACAATACATGAAGTTAATACCATTTTCTAGTTGTTTAAATAATCAACCCAGCCACCTATGTAAAGAGTGTAATTTGCAAGTTTTATGAGCCAAATAAGCCACGTTGAAAAGAGAAAAACAAATCAAGAAAACTCTTCTAAACTACATAGCCTTATAGAGAGGTGTTTGACTTAGTAAACAAGATTTTGATAACTGATTTAGTTAACTCACTTGAAGATTCATAAACTGAATATGCTTTGGATTATTTAGGTGTTGATTTGAAGCTACCAACAATGGGAAAAAGAGGCACCCAACTTGCCATTCGACCTACATAGTTTAAGAGTTTGATTTGAGTTCATATTTTCTATTTAGAGAGGTGGCATAAATAAGGAAATGTGGCGTATCTATTAGCTAATCTATAACATACAATTTCTCATTATTGCCCATAAATTGAGAGCAATATTTCATTGTTTAGGGGCCCATCATTTTTGCTAAGATTATTTTGTTGTGTTGAATTGTTGTTAGTACGAATATAGAGTTCATTTTGTGAGTTAGGGAGCAGTTTGTTGAGTAAATTGAGAGAATTATTTTAGTGAGATTGTGTGAATTTTTGGAGTGAGATGAAGCTACTTTGTGAAGCTGAGGAAGTAGAAGGCTACAAATAGAGTCATTTGGAAGAAGTTGCAAGATTTTTATTCATTGGAAGTGTTATTGTCTAGACATGCTTGATATTCTACCTCTATTAATCTCTTGTATTTTGGAATTGAATTATGTGTTGATTTGATAATGTTGAGCTATTATTGTAAGCATTCTCTTGTTAAAAGATAGAAATAAATGCTTGATTCTTCATTAGATGAATTAGGGAATTTATATAGAGCATGATATGAGTGTTTCATGACTATATACATTTGAAAAATAAAGTTGTTGAATAATCACTATATTATAATAATGTGTATATATTGCTTGAGTGTTTATGATCAATTACAATAAAATGGTTTAGATTCATAATGGAATAGGCTAGATGATAATGTGATGGGAATACCTATGTTTGGTTATATTTTTTTGGGATGAGAACTTATATTCTTGAATGGATATATACCTTATATGAAAAGGGTAAGTCATTCCCTAGGTATTGGGATATGTACTTGAATTTGAGGTAGTTGTTGAAATCCAACTTTACAACCATAGGAAAGGGTAATCTAGTGAATGTGTCAAGACTTCAAGGTCTACAATGTCACTATTGATGTTGTCACTTTGTTGATCTTTGTTTGTGAGTATAACCTTGAGGTTTAGTGGTCATTATAGTTTTCAAGTTGAGTAAGGGTGGGTGAAGACTCCGCTTATAAGAAGTGGAATTATTATATATGGAAGCTTTGGCTAGAGTAGATGTAAATCCACTTCTTATGCCTTGTTGGTTCACTATGACCCTGAATTGCATGCTAGTCAGTAGTGCCATGCTAGTAGGAGGGTATCCTTTGTATGGTCGTACTAGATATGTAGGACACAACACCAGATACAAAGATGTGCATTATTATGGCTTTTATACCAAACTCTTCATTGAAGGGTAGGGCCATCTTACCAGTTAGGAAGATGTGTGGGGGACCTCTTATGTCCATGGTTGGAGGAAAAGCGCTTCGATGATTCTCTCCCTCTTGTAGTCAACTATCGAGTCTTGCAAAATGGAAGAAGTGGAGATCCATAGGTGGACACTTTAACCATTGAACCACTAAACTCTTGAAAGATATGTATATGTATATGTTCATGATATTGAATCATTTGGAAAATATACTTGAAAGTTGTATTTTATTTATTAGGAATTATGTAATGATTAATTCATTCATGTAATGATATGTACAATGTGCATTTATGATAGTGAAAGGGAAAAAAATTATATCCATATGTATGAGGACTTGTATTATTTATTTTCCAATTTAAAAACTTAGGTAAAATATGTGTGGTAAATTTGGGACATGTTACATGTGGTATCAAAGCTACCGGGCTCAACACTACGACCTATGAGCTCACTATGCTAGCCTTTCATCAAAAATTATGAGGAACTAATGTTTGGACTTCTTGTGCTAGGATGGTGCAACTCAAAATGACTACTAGGTAGTGGGTGTTGCCACAATAATGGGTTACACTTTTCAGGACATTTTGATTTTTGCTAAAATCACATATTTCTAGAAAATATAATGATTTAAGCCTTGAAAGATTCTATTTAAAGTATTTTAATTGAAGGTTTGATCAAACCCCCTTGGATATAACCCCACAATTTTTAAACCATACCTATAATGGAGTCTCCTCTACACCTATCATAATGATGATAAAAGACCATTTTTTATTTACTTTTTGGGGGATCAAATGAATTCATTTAAAATTTATGTTTTGTAATTATGTAGTCCTTATTATAAGCTTCCCAAAAAGTATAATTTTAAATATATTTAATTTGATTATATTTATTTTTTATTTATTTTGAATGTAGGTTTTTCACCAAAAATCAAACTATCTATTCTGCACATGTGGAAAAATAGTAGATTACCAAAAAAAAATCTGAAAAATATTTATGCTCTTGGTACCGATGTCCTTGATCCAACAAAAAAAAATTGATACATACAAAAAAATTATGTGCTAAACAGTAAACCTATGTCTAAATTATAATTGGTTTGACTTCAAAACTTAATTAAGAAAAAAATATTCAATAAAACACTATCAAACTAAATGAAGGAGCTAGATATTGTAGTTACAAATCTAAATTTGAAAAAATTATAATTCTATCCTTCATAGAAAAAAGTTATGTGCTACATAGTAAACATCGCTACTTAAAAATGTCGTTTACTATTAAAAACTAGTTATCAAAGGGGATGGAAAAAGAAATGCAATTTGATTCCAAAAATTTAAAAAATATATATTTAGAATCTATAGACAAAATGTCAAAAATAACTAGTTTGCATCATCTTCAAATTCCTCACGGTTTAGTAATTGTAGGTGTCGGAAAGAAAAGATTTAGTTCAAAATGTTCATTTCAATTTCAAGTTTGGCCAAAAAATATAACCCACTATTGTGGGATCACCCAAGTCAATAATCAGAAATGAGTGCTACCTGAAAGCAAAGAAGGAAAGGGAAGCCATAGTTAAAACAATAGAGGGAACCAACATTGATAAAGCAAAAAAGCTTAGTGATATAGAAACTTTCAGCAACACTATGTCTAGAATTAAACAAGAAAAGAAGAAAATGTGGGAAGTAACCCAGTTATACCTCCCATTTCTTGAGCTAGGTTTGATTCTTTACCACTCTCATGGGATATACCCATGGAGTGTAGCATTAGTCCACCTTTGATTAGAAGGGACCCTTGTTTAACCTCGTCTCCTAAAATTATAGTGATTGAATCTAATAGCAAGTCTGAGGGATATGTTCCCTGTAGCTATGTATTAGAGAGTGAATCTGAGGGATTTACTCCCCTCAACTATTATGAACAGTTTTCTTAGTAATCTATGTACTAAAGGATGATTAAATAAAAGAAAAAATAATTGACAAAAAAAAGAAGCTTGTGTATAAGTGCTTTATTTGATTTATTGAATGATTGAATGATAAAAAAATTTAAGTTGTTTAATAAACATGTTTAGGAGCTAATTGGAATGAACCTCCGAGTGGGATAATTTTTGTGAAAATGGTTTGAACAAGAACTAATCTCGAGGGTAGCTAGAAAATGGGTTAAACCACTAGAAACCCCAAGGCCAAACTGGATCAGATTTAATGATGTTGAATGAAACAAGAGACAGGATTGGTCACCTCAAGTAGGAGGTTAGGGGAGCAAATAGACCAAAGCAAGAAGTTCCAAATGAAGAAGAAGTTGAAAACTCCAATGATCACACCACTTTAAGTGATCGTGGAAGTGATGAATATCAATCAAAGTCTAATAGGAGTAAGAGAAGTTCGCTTGCTCAAGAATTATCTCGAGACATGAGGAAAGTCAAACCAACAAAGTTTGAAGCAACCAAAAATGGTGATGTTTTAGAAGCATGGTTAACCGAGATGGAAAAGTATTTCAAAATAAGAAATTATTCTGAAGTGACCAAAGTCGTCTAGGGAGCCTTTCAACTGTTAGGAGAAGCATCTACATGGTGGATGAACAAGAAGATGGAGCTTCGCCTTAGATCATTAAGACTAACTTGGGATGAGTTCATGGAACTCTTTTGTAAGCTATGGCTTCCTCAGTTATACCTCAATCAGAAGTCGATGGACTTCCAAAACCTAAATTACGGAGAGTTCACGATGAATGAGTACTAGGATAAATTCACTCACCTTCTCAAGTATGTGCCTCAGTACCAAAAAGATGAGTGATTTCAGATCAATAAATTCATAATGGGTCTTAACTCCCAAATCAGGGGTGAAGTAGATGTACATGGTCCAACCACTATAGACCAGGTGTACAAAAAAGCTATTAAGCAAGAGCAGAAGCTTAAGTCTATTTCTGCCTACTGAGAGAAGAGTTGCAAGAGGTATAATTGGTCTCAAAACAATTAGACTTTCAAGAAGAAAGGCGATTGATCTGATTTTAAGAGGAAAGGAGATAGGAGATTCTATGGTAATTGAAACAAGTCCAGGGGTGACCACAGGGATAACAATAACAACTCCAAAAGGAATGAAGACAATTCTAGAAGGCCACTCACAAAGCAAGGACCAGTTGGAGGATTTTTCTCATGTGGAAGTGATCATTACCCCAATAACTGTCCCAACAAGACTTAGGGAAGGCAATCACATGGAAATACCTTACCTTCTTAGCAAGCAACGTTCCAAAAAAGAATCAATGCGACATTGGATAATCAATAGGTCGAGTACCAAATCACTTTGATTGAGGTTCTAGGTAGTTTACTTGGCATCCAAATTTCCATTCTAATAGACATTGGTTCTAAAAAATATTTTGTTTCTCCTAAAGTAGCTAATAAGTTATCTAGGAAGATAGCTTTATGGAAAAGTCTTGGTCAGTGGAATATGCTAACCAGACAAGAGAAAAGGCAGATCAATGTCTATTTGAGGCAAGAGTTGACCTTCTGAATTTCTCAATGGAAGTAAACCTATATGTAGCCCCCTTTCATATAATGTCATACTAGGTATAAACTGGTTATGGAGGCATAGAGCCAAGGTCAATTATCATGCCAAGACCTTAGAGTGTCTAGATGACTATGGGCACAAGGTATACTTGCAAGGTACACCTAGGGAAATAAAGTTGTAGCAAATATCTATCGTACATTTCCATAGAGCCATGAAGAAGGGGTGTCAACTTTTTACAGTTAAGATGGAAAAGTTGAATGAGTGTAAGGAGTTCATATTTCAAGATTATGTAAGGTACTATGAAGCCTGGGATCTTCTAGAATCCAAAGAAGAAATAATGGAACCAGAGAAATTAGATATGGATACATATCCTGTGTTGAGAGACTTTGAGGATGTTTTCCTAGATGAATTTCCCAGGTGACCTCCCAAAAGAATATTTGACTTCTCTATTGAAATGGTTCTAGGGTCAAAACCTATATCTAAGGCTTCGTATAGGATGACCACGATGGAGCTTATGGATTTGAAAGCTCAACTTCAGGAGTTCCTGACTAAGGGACTAATCAGATCCAGTGTTTCACCCTGGGGAGTGGCAGTGATCTTCGTTAAGAAGAAGGATGGTACACTGTGCCTATGCATTGATTATCACTTGCTAAATAAGGAAATAATAAATAATAAGTACTCTTTATCGCGTATCAATGATATTTTTGATCAAATTCATGTAACAATGGTATTTTCAAAGATTGATCTATGATCGAGATATCATCAAAAATGGTCAAAGTTGAAGACATTCATAAAACAACCTTTAGGACAAGGTACAATTATTATGAGTTCATAGTCTTACCTTTTGGACTAACGAATGCACCTGCGACATTCATGAACCTAATGAACAATGTGTTCAGGGATTGTTTGGACAAGATTGTGTTGGTATTCTTAGACGACATTCTTATCTACTCCAAGAGTGAGGAAGAGAACCTTCAACATTTGAGGATTGTTATGTAGTGTCTAAGGGAGCATAAGATTTTTGGGAAACTTTCAAAATGTACCTTCTTTCAAAAAGAGGTGTGGTACCTAGGTCATGTGATTTCAACTGAGGGAATTGCAGTTGATCCATCAAAGATTAAAGTAGTACTAGAATGGCCTGCACCAAAGAACATGCATGAATTCCAAAGCTTTATGGATCTAGAGGGATATTATAAGAAGTTTGAGGCTAACTTTTCCAAGATAGCTTTTCCCATCACATCATTGCAAAGGAAGGGTAAAAGGTTTGATTGGATGGAAAAATGTCAAGCAACATTTGATCAACTTAAGGAGAAGTTAACTACAGCTCCAATACTTAAGGTGCCAGATCCGAAAGGTAATTTTGTTGTCATCATGAATGCTTTAGGAGAAGGTCTAGGTGGGGTACTAATGCAAGATGGGTGAATAATTACCTATGAGTCTAGGAAATTGAAGCCTTATGGACAAAATTATTCTCCACATGATTTAGATTTAGTAGCATTTTCCCATGCATTGCAGATATGGAGGCACTATTTTCTTGGGAAATCATCTAAACTAAAGACTAATCACCATGGTCTGAAGTATTTGTTTACCCAACCAAATCTGAATGGATGGCAAAGGATATGGCTTGAGTTGATATCAGACTATGATTTTGAGATTAATTATATTAAGGGAAAATAAAATAGAGTTGATTCCCTAAGTTGAAGGAGGTGTATTTCCTTGATGGTATCAATTCATTCCAATTTTAGAATTCAAGTATTGTAAAAGTCCAAGGGCAATGATTACTATGAGAAATTTAAGCAAGCACTCTTGGACAATCCATAAGATTCAAGTTATGAAGGGTTTATTTTTGAACCTAGTGGACTACTTAGATATAGAGGGAGAATGTATGTACCAAACTCTGAGGAATTAAGGAATACTGTGTGGAAAGAAGTTCATATCACACCCTATTCTAGACATCCTGGAGTAACAAAAATATTGTTTGATGTGAAGCCATTATATTTTTGGAAGGGAATGAAGAGGGATGTTGCAAGGTTTGTAGCAAGTTGTTTAGAGTGCCAAAGGGTGAAAGTTGAGCATCATCATCTAAGAGGATTATTATACCCTCATGAAATTCTAGAGAGGAAATGGAAAGTCATTAGCATGGATTTTGTGCAAGAACTCCCTATGTCTAGGAATAAGCATAATTTTATTCTTGTAGTTATGGATAAACTCACTAAGGTAGCCCATTTCATTCTAGGGAACTTGACAGATGGAGCTTCTTTCATAGCTTGTAAGTTTGTGCAAGAGGTGTTTAAATTATATGGAGTCCTAGAGAATATTATATCGGATAGGGATGCACATGTAACATCCAAATTTTGTAAAATCATATTTTCCTCAGTTGGGACTCAGTTGAACATAAGTTCAACATATCATCCAGAGACTAACGGTCAAATAGAAAGAGTAAACCAAGTGTTGGAAGATCTACTGATAATGTATTACATGGATCAACAATACAAATGGGAAGAATATTTTCCACTAGTGGAGCTTGCATACAAAAACTCCTATCATTCCACTATTAAGATGGTTTTGTTTGAAGAATTATATGGAAGAAAGTGTCAAAATCATATAAGTTGGGATAAGCTAGAAGATAGGATTAGCCTTGGGCTTGAGATGTTTTCATAAATGGAGGAGCAGGTTAACTTGATAAAGAAAAGACTGGCGAAGGAAAACAATAGGCAAAAAATTTATGCAGATGCCAAGCATGTTTCCAGACATTTCTCATTAGGAGAAAAGGTTTTGTTAGGAATCAAACCTCATAAAAGCTCGATCAAGTTTGGAAAGTCATCCAAAATGGCTCCACATTTTGTAAGTCCCTTTGAGGTTCTTGAGGAAATCTACATTGTCACTTATCAAATTTCTTTATCACCATCTCTTGCCAAGATGCATAATGTCTTCCATGTGTCGTGTTTCAAAAAGTATATAATAGGAGGTAATCATATAATTGATTGGAATTATTTACAGGTATAGGATCCAGGGGTGATGATGGTTGAGCCTCTTAGAATAATCAAAGCGCTTAGGATTCACCTACATAATAGAGAGGTTCTCCAATGCAAGGTCCAATGGGATTAGTATGTTGAAGATTTTGCTACTTGGGAAGATTATCTGGAGATGAAGCATTGTTTTCCTCTTATTATGCAAGCATTTGAGAATTCCTAGATATAGTTTATATTATGTTATATTATGTTTATGGATGTTTTTTGATACTTTAGATCATCGGGGATGATGATTGTTAAGGGGGGGATATGTTACACCCTATTGTTGTTACTACATATTACTACTTTTATGAGTGAATAAGATTTAAATGCATGATTGTGTTTTAGTGAATCTCTATGGATAAAAGAAGAAAATGAATGTGTATTATGATGAGATTTATTTTTAATGCTTTAATAATGTATATGAAATGTGATGAATATGATTTTCATGTTATCAGCTAACTTCGTTCATGTGCACTAAGTTGGATGCAGAAATGATCGACCCCTCCAAAGGGGGAGGGAGAGTATCATCCAAGAGAAGAAATTGGTATGAAGACTATTTTCATGATCATATGAGTTTATGCACACACATACTTCACCAGGTAGTGTATCCTAGATGAGTTAGTTTTGGTATGTGTTGAACCATGTTTTTATCCTTTTAAGTTGATAAGTATGTTAGGGTTAATTCTTATGATTTCCTTTTGTTAAGTCTTGTTAATTTGAGTGATAGTGTTGAATACCTTTGATGTATTTGAGATACTTGAATATTATGATTGGATATGCATATTTTTATAGGTATGTATGTATATATTAAATATATATACATGTATGTATAATCGATGACACATACATACGATCATGTGTACGTATAGGCATGCGTAGATAGAAATTCCTACATATACCCATGTGCGGATACATAATATGTGTGTGATCATTAATACATATACATACACCAATATATATATATATATATATATATATATAAGATAAAGTGATAATAATGTATATATTAACATATATACATATATATGTATATATGTATGTATATTTAATATATATTTAGCTTATCGTAATTGATGTTTTATATACATATATATATTATAAAAATGGGATACACATTATAATATATACATATATAATTTAAGACTATCACATGTTTTAGTTTCTATATGAAATGTGTTGTAAAGCATATTAAATGCCAATTATAAAGTCCGATATAGTAGCCAAGAGATGGCATGATAAATGCACATGGGAAGAGAGATTGAATACCACACAATACATGAAGTTAATACCATTTTCTAGTTGTTTAAATAATCGACCAAGTATCCTATGTAAAGAGTGTCATTTGCAAGTTTTATGAGCCAAATAAGCCACATTGAAAAGAGAAAAATAAATTAGGAAACATCTTCTAAACTATGCAGCCTTATAGAGAGGTGTTTGACTTAGTAAACAATCTTTTGATAACTGATTCAGTCGACTCAGTTGAAGAGTCATAAATTGAATATGATTTATACTATTTAGGCATCAATTTGAAGTTGCCAACAATGGGAAAAAGAGGTGCCCAACTTTCCATTTGAACTGCATAGTTTAAGAGTTTGATTTGAGTTCATGTTTTTTGTTTAGGAAGGTGACAAAAATAAGGAAAGGTGGTGTATCTGTTAGCTAATATGTACCATAAAATTTCTCATTATTGCCTATAAATTGAGAGAAAATTTTCATTGTTTAGGGGCCCATCTTTTTTCTAAGATTATTCTGCTGAGTTGAATTGTTGTAAATACGAATATAGAGTTCATTTTGTGAGTTAGGGAGCAATTTGTTGAGTGAATTGAGAGCATTATTTTAGTGATATTGTGTGAATTTCTAGAGTGAGGTGAAGCTAATTTATGAATATGAGGAAGTAGGAGGCTACAAGTAGAGTCATTTAGAAGAAATTGCAAGAGTTTTATTTGTTGGAAACATTATTGTCCAGGCATGCTTGATATTCTACCTCTATTAATCTCTTGTATTTTGGAATTGAATTATGTGTTGATTTGATAAGGTTGAGCTATTATTGTAAGCATTCTCTTGTTAAAATATAGAAATGAGTTCTTGAGTCTTCATTGGATGAATTAGGGAATTTATATAGAGTGTGATATGAGTGTTTCATGACTATACTTTTGAAATATCACATTGTTGAATAATAACTATATTATAATAATGTGTATATATTGCTTGAATGTTTATGATCAATTGCAATTAAATGGTTTAGAGTCATAATAAAATAGGTTGGATGATAATATGATGGGAATACCTATGTTTTGGTTATATTTTTTTGGGATGAGAACTTATGTTCTCAAATGGATATATACCTTATATGAAAAGGGTAAGTCATTCCCTAGGGATTGGGATATGTACTTGAATTTGAGGAAGTTTTCAAAATCCAACTTTACAACTATAGGAAGGGGTGATCTAGTGAATGTGTCAAGTCTTGAAGGTTTATGATGTCACTATTGATCCTGCCACTTTTTTATCTTTGTTTATGAGTATAACCTTGAGGTTTAGTTGTCATTATAGTTTCCAAGTCGAGTAAGGGTGGGTGAACATATGACTCCACTCATAGGAAGTGGAATTATTATATATGGAATCTCTAGCCAAAGTAGGTCTAAAAGTCATTGCTTATGCCTTGTCAATTCATTGTGATCCAGGATGCCATGCTAGTTAGTAGTGTCATGCTAGTAGGAGGGTATACTTTGTATGGCCATATTAGGTATGTAGGACACAACACCAGATACAAAGATGTGCATTATTATGGTTTTTATACCAAACTCTTCGTTGAAGGGTAGGGCCATCTTACCGGTTAGGAAGATGTGTGGGGGACCGCTTATGTCTGTGGTTGGAGGAAAAGCACTTGGATGATGCTCTCCCTCTTGCAGTCAGTTGCTGAGTCTTCCAAAATAGAAGTGAAGATCCATAGGTGGACACTTCAACCATTGAACCACTGAACTCTTGAAAGATATGATGTGTATATGTTCATGATATTGAATCATTTGGAAAATGTATTTGAAATATATTTTTAATTTATTGGGAATTATGTAATGATTAATTTATTCATGTAATTATATGTACAATGTGTATTTATGATAATTAAAGAAAAAAAATTATGTCCATGTGTATGAGGACTTGTATTATTTACTTTCCAAGTTAAAAACTTAGGTAAAATATGTGTGGTAAATTTGGGGCATGTTACATTAGCAGAGTCTTGAGGGCATTAGTATTTTAACTCCACAATGTCTTTTTCCACAATTTTGCAACGTATTTCTTCTATCTAGAAGAGCACTTTGGACCCAATATTTACACTTTCCTACTTCATCTTCAATGCATATCCATGAAAATATTGCTTTATCTAAATTTTCATTCAACTTCTAATATTTTCCAGTAAAGCATAAATCCCATGAATATTGGAAATCTACCATCATGTGTCCTTATCCAAACTTTTCCTTGAAGTTGCTAAATCTTGTTCCAAAAATTTCTTGAGACCCTTCCACCTCATTGGATCCTCATTTGTGATGCATGCCTCCACTTGCTTGATACCCCATTTTTCCAAAAGACTAGCTGCTTTGTTGGATTCTCTGTAAATGTGTACCATCAAGTAGTCTTGGATCTCGTTAAGTATCTCTTTTATTTTGATGATTTTTTGTTGAATTAACCAAATCGTAATTTTTCGCTTTCTTATTGCATTTAGACTATTTGGGAGTCACTTTCAATGTCTATAGTTGTAACTTTCATCTCTCTACACATCTCTAGGCCTACCATTATTGCCTCAACCTCAACAACATTGGTCAATATATCCGTCTGTTTGATAATTTTTTCTATTACTAATTTTCCTTCCTCATCCCAAATAATGCATCTTGCCTCGAACTTGCCCAGGTTTCTATAGGATGCCCTGTCAGTATCTAGTTTCAATCTTCCACTAGGTGGGAGGTGCCACCTAGCCTCCACACTTTTGGCATTGTAATTTGGGATAAAATTGTAGAACAAAGGAAATTTCAAAGGTTGCCATCTCCTCATGAGATTATCATCCCATGTTGTGAATTTTTTCTTCTTTTTCTCTTTCACATGCACATTCAACCATTCTAAGATGTTTTGTTCTATTATGGCTATCATAGATTATACCTTCTTTTCTATTCTGTTAAAAATTGTTCGATTGTGTTCTTTCCATATGTTCTAAATCAAGATTGCAGGGCTTACCATCCATGTACTTCCCTAGAAACAACCTTTACGATTACCTGGCCAGCTAAGTGCAAATTCTATTAGGTTATTTTTTTGAAGACTTTTCCAACTAAGTTTGTTCATTAGCCAATCCTAATAAGATACAACAAAAGGACAACCCAGTAATAAATTATTTGCATTTTCTTTGTTTTCTTTGCACAACACCCATTAATGTGGGCTAACAACCCCAATTGTCTTTATATAGTCGCCAGTGAGGATTTGTTTGTGCAGATTCTTCCACATGAGTGTGCCAACCTTCGATAACACCCATTTCCCCTAGCATAGCCTTTTTGGACAACTACCATCCTCCATATGTTTTTGAATCTAGTAGCTGAGTTTCATTGTATACCTTCTTGATTTGGTGTCGCACCATATTATTTTTTCCTGATATTTTTTAAGATTATTGGTATGTCTATGAATTCCTCCTTTGGATGCCTCTTTGCACACTCCTCAATTAGGAGGGACAAATTGTCCATCCATTTAAATCCCCTATAGTGATCACCCCTGATATAGTCCTTCACTTTATTACTGAGTGACCTTCTTAGTTCGGTCATGCATTCCTTGAGCTTGGGCCATTCAAAGAGAGCCTTGTGTCCTCCCCAAGAGTTCAATCAAAATTCAAGTGTACCTCCATTATTTATCTCCTAAGACAAATGATCCATGATTACATGCATACTTTCCATCATAGATCTCCAAACATGTGATCCACCAAGTAGGTTAGTAGTGGCAAATATCCTAGTTGGGTCTTCGTTGTCCAAATATTTTTGATGCATGATCTTGCATCATAGTTGTTTGGGGTCTTCCACCATTTTCCATATTAGTTCATCTCCAAATGCCTTATTTTGGAGTTTAAGGTCTTTGATGCCTGCACCCCCATCTTCATAATGTTTGCATACTATATTCTAATGAATTAGTGTAATGCACCTCTTTTTGTGTGCCCCCTCCCATAAGAATTTTTTAAGCATGCTATTCAGGCTTGATGAGGCATTGTTCATTAGCTACATGCATGATATATTATAGATTTGGATAGCCACTAACACAACCTTAATCATTGTGATGTGTCCTGCCAATGTTAGCCACCTGCCTTTCCAAGCCAATGTCTTCTCTTTTCACTTTGTTATTATCCACTCCCATAAATTAGTCTTGACAATTCCCATAAAATTGATACAAATGGAATCAACATTGAAACCCATCATGTCTGCTATTTACTTTTGTTTCCTTTTTTGGTGTGGAATAAATAAATTTTGGATTTATCTTTATTAATTATTTGGTCAAATGCTTCTACATACTTTCCTAGTACACTTTGGATTTCCTTTAATTCTCTTATCGTGGCCTCACCATACAAAACTATATCATCTATGAATTGAAAATGCGTGATTGGATCTAACCCCCTTGCAATCACCATATTTGATCACTTTCCATATTTTTTCTTGATCTATCTGTCTACTCAATGCTTTGGCCATTATTACAAACAAAAACAAGGATATTAGGTCTCCCTGGTGAAGACCATTGGAGATTTCAAAAAATTGCATGACAAACCATTTACCAATACTAAAAATATAACCATTGAGATACATTGGTACACCATTTCTATCCATTGATGATAATATTCAAATCTTTCCATCACCTTAACTAAAAATCACCATTTCACTCTATTGTAAGCCTTACGTCCAATTTTAGCATCATAATTTTCATTTGTTTTTTATTTACCAAGTGAATATATTCATTTGTAATTATTATGTGGTCCACTATGTCTCTTCTCAAAGTAAAGTCGCTCTGATTACTCGCTATCACTTTTCCCATTATTTTTTGAGCCTGTTTGTGAGTGTTTTTGACAAGATTTTGTAAATTATGTTATGCAGAGAGATTTGGTGGTAGTCTACAAACATTGAATAGTCTTCCTTTTTTGGTATTAGTATTATTAGCATATTATTCATATCTCTCATGAAATTTTTCTTCTTCCTAAAATCTTATGTGATTTCCCATATATCTTTCTCCATGAATTGCCAACATTTTTTATAAAAAAAGGGTTGAAAATCCATTTGACCCAGGTGATTTGTCTGGATGCATCTCGAAGGTGGATTTTAAAATTTCTTCTATTGTGAACAGAGCCAATAAAGCCTCATTTTCCATGTTTTTTAACTCGATCCCCTTTCCATGATTTAATTTAGAGGTCAAATACAATGCAAAAAAATCCAATCTTTGTTTTTTGTAGGTTTTTCAAAAATCTGCATTTTTGGGTGCAAAATAGGGAATTTTTCTGACTTCTTTACATTTTTGGAAAGCTCTCAAAAAATTAGCAAGGGTATCTTCTTTAATTTTTTATTTTTCAGATTAATAATGTCTTCAAATAATCGAATCTAATTCAACTCTGTTAAAAACATGTATCTGAAATTATAATTTTTCTTATCTGATGAGCTTTTTTTTTATGGATGCATTATAATATTATTTTCTGATTTTTTAGGTGAATCTAAGGAGCTGGATCATCATTGGCACCAAAATCTATAGTATATTTAAGGATGAAAACAATCAAGTGCACACATTCCATCTTTCATCTCTAATCATTGCTTGTCAACATACTTCGATTTGGGGCTTAAAAAGAACAAATTGTTTGATCACACACTTGGATTTTGGGCTTAAAAAGAACATCTTGTTTGTTGTCACATCATTGAAATTGGGTTAAAATGAACAACTGTCTTCCTACACATTTGGCTTTGGGATCTAAAAGGTACAATTGCTTGAACCGTTTTACACACATTTCAATTTTCTAAAAGGAAATTAAAAACTATGAGTGTGAATCAATTGTGTGTGTGATAAAAAACACCTCACTTGGTTTTTTTCTGTCATACCCTTCTGAGGAGGCCTGCTTGGAGACACACCACTCCAAGGGACAACCTCAATTGAGGTGTGAATCTAAAGACACGCTTCTTTGGGAGTTAAAATCTTATCACTCTTGGTTAAGCCCCAAAGAACTTTATACCTTTGGGAAGTGAAGGTGAAGGGTGGGTTACCCCTTTCTCCTGACTGTGTGGCAAGATTTTTCTTTCAAATCATCCCTAGTCAACCACGTGCATCCTAGCTTAATACCTAATTGTCCATACCCACTTGACTAGTTATAGGACTTGTTGATGTGTCTTCTTCAAGTTCATGCTTAATCATCACATTCATAATTTCAAATTCAAACTTGCTTATGTGTCTTACATGTGTGATTCATGTGTGTACATGTGTAATCATTTGTTTGAAAATTTTCATATCAAGCTATAAGCACCAACACATAAACATATCATTCTAATCATTCTAATTATCCTCTTTCTAATCACATTCCTATCAATTTGATCCTAATCAATCCATGTCATCCAATCTAATCATTCCACATCATCATCATCACCCTAATCCTAGTCAAGCACTTGCTAAAATGGTCCTAATCCTTAACAATCCTAGTCACAAGCCCAAGGTCATACTTCGAGGATCCCCTTCACCTAATCATGAAGATAATCCAAAACCATATATCCTCTTAGGTAGGTCAAACTTTTCTCCTAGTGATGATGAGAACTTTGTAGAAATCTTAGTCTATAGGAGCGAATTTGCACCCCTTATGAAAATTTCCCTTTTTCCCTTCCTCACTTTAGAAAAATAAATCCAGAGGCTAAATTCGACATAAGCATGTTGCCTTCATTCCACTTGGTTCCTGTTTTGAGCGTCGATAGAGAAATAATTATCGGGGATGCCCACGCAGTGCATAGATGTCCACACAACATGCTTATGTCCTTGGCAGATTCCTACAAATGGAGCCTACAGAGGCGTTACACTTCCCATTGGAATTTGACTTGTAACGCCCTCTTCGACTGACTGACTCAAATATGGCCATTTTCTTCACTCTTCCCTTCAAATCCACGTTTCCTTCATTCATTTCATGGCTAGATGATCTCTCTGGGAATTTCACAAGCTCAAAACATTCACTTCAAGCATTCAAGCAACACTCTTGCACTCCGTAGCAGAAACTCCATCACTCCATCAACTCAGTAGAGCAAGTGTAGAACAACACCATCGCATTAGAGCCTTGAGTCCTCTCATTTTCTCCCCCATTAGCCTTGAGCACTCTTGGTGGAGGTGGTAAGATTTATACCCCTCTCCTCTATTATTTGGTTGAGTAGGCACATTATTATTTGGTAGTGTTTTAGTTTTCTTTAGTTCATTCCTTTCTTTATCATATTATTTCTCTATCATTGAAAACTTGGTTGTTTGTGGAGGTGCAAAGACCAAAACAGGGGTCTCACTGAGGCAGACCCCTATACAACCCCCCAACAATTTTCCTCTTCATTGTGTGTAGGTGAACATGCTTCTTGGAGCTAGCTGGCGAACAAGCTTTTCTATGAGATCATTCTTGTCACCCTAGCGTTAATCTACTTGTTTTATCATGTTCATTTATACGTTTCCTATTTCATAGTGTTATTTTGTTCCCCTACAAACCATTAACTAGGTTGTTAGTTTATTTTCCTACATTCAACCTTGCCTTTCAAGTTTTTTGGTCATACGGACGCCAGCGCACCTGAGAGACACCAGCGCATCGCACTATCATCCCAAAACCGTGCTTTTTTCCTCAGACAAAGAGCTATCTGAGATGCAGTGTTGAATCCGAAAACCGACTCGCCTAGTCCCCTTTCAATTCTTGGATCTGCAGAGTGATAGAAGGACCTTATAGTCCTCAACATTTTCATCTCGCATTTCATAATTGTCCCTTAAGTTGAGGTAAGTTAGGGCAGCCTTCTACTCTCGACCCTCCGTGACTGGGGCCTTGACGTGGTTGGTCCCCCTCTCTTACACTTAGGTCATCTTAATGATACTATTGACAAGGGAAATACCACCTTAAGTTTGGAATCATACACCACTCCATCTAATAGTCCTCCATCACCATCTAATAAAATTCTTATCTCAAAGCATACTAGTCCTACATCAACACCACCATCCAACTTCCCAAGTTCTAATCCATCAACCAAAGAATCCTTTGACGATTTTCTCCAAAGACTAGTAGCACGGAATAGACCATCCCCATGTCAAGCACCCATTAATGAGCTTACCAAAGAACCTTTGAATGTCATTCCTATTCCTCCAACTCCATCATGTGGTCCACAACCTATTGATCTTATATATCTAAGTGAAAGTCCATCATGCCCTCATGTTGTTGATCATAAAGAGAATACTAAGCCTCTTCTAGAGCCTTCCACTTCCATCTCCACTCAAATCCAAGAGCTATGTCAAGAGAATTATCCTAAGCATGAGGAAACATTAACCTCTCATTCTAATCAAGATCTAAGCCCTTCTAATGATCCCACTCATAACGTACTTGGTCCTATTCATGATGAAGCTTCTCTCTATGATCTAGATCCTACCTATGATCAAGAAGGCCATGATGATCCTCTTAGCCAACTCTATGCATTCCATGGTCAAGAGCCTATCACTTCACCTATCCATGAGCAAGAAACCTCCATTTCTCCTATCCACCCCCTACCTAGTCCTATCCATGATGCCACATTATCCACTTGTCATGTTGAGAAACATGCCTCCCAAGCAAATGTAGAAGATTGAACCAATAGTGTGGATCTAAATGGACATAATCAAAATCCTAATGATCCTTCCACATCTACTATCAACCCCATTCCAAATCCACCAACGTGTCCTATTGGTCTATCCACCTTTATTCATGAATGTTCCTCCATAGGAAAGAAACAACCATTATCCTACACTTCATCTTCTCCGTCAAATAATGAACTCAAGTCTAGTATCCAAACTACACCTAGTCTCATTGTCCATCACATGCTTTAGAACATGAACTATCAAGGTAAAGTCTTAGGCCTTTATGAACAAGTTATTTTGGAGCCAATCCATGTTAAGTTCCCTCCACACTCTTATGGCCTTGGATATACACCCCAAGGACACCAATCTCAAGATGTTGGTACTTCCTCCATGCATCCTAGGTCCACCTCCTTCCATCATAAGGCCTATCATACACCCAAAACAGATGTTGCCATTCCACCTCCATCATCCTACAAATTGCAAAATCATGTGACCATACACTTTCCACCATCTACTCTACCACCATTGCTTCCAACTCCTAATATCCCTCCATCTAATCTACCTCCACTACTCCCAACACCTAATATCTCTATCCTCCAATCCTCTTATCCATCTATCCATAAATCTTCTAAAAATCCTAATCATGACCAAAAAATACACACATTGTCTGAACATAAAGATTCCACTCATTTCACCAAACCCAAGGGATTCCAAAATAAAAATTTGGATGCCTCTACACACAAAGATAAAAATCCTAAAGGTCCTAATGCCTTAAGATACAATTGCAAAAAGTCAAAGCCAAGTACATCTAAAAAGCTATATAAGCCCATACCTCCAAAAGAAAAGGCCAAAACTAAAATGGTTCGAGTCCCTAAGAAAAAGGAAAGCAAGTCAAACGAGGCATCTACATCACAAAAATCCTAACCATCCACTTCCACCCCACATTCTCATTCCATTCAAAAGTCCCAAGTTCCTAAATCCCATGAGAAAAATAAAACTCATAAAAATACTAAGTCTATGTGGGTACCTAAAGCAATGCATCAACCATCTCCTAAGAAAACATTATCATTGCTTCCTCCACCACCTTTCCATAAAAAAATTCAATATTTAACACGGTGTGTGCAACCATTGGTCATGATTCCATTCCCACATACCTCTATCTCCCCATCCTTCAACTACTATCCTACATATCTTCACAATCACCTTCCTATGGTCCATGCTTTTGCATAAACCTTTCATCTATCCTTTTGCATAAGTCCTATACAATCCACATCATAATCCACTATTCCCCATCCATCCTTGTATAAGCCTTTCATAATCCATCATCTACCTAATCTATCTCACACTCATGCAATTCCTTAACAACATCTATGAGAACACTTGGCATGGTCCATGTGACGATATCCATCTAGCTGGACTATCACCTTTCATGGAACTAGATACTTGAGTCACTCCTATATTTCTCCTATTCAAAAAAATAAATCAAAAAATGAAAAAAAAAAAAAAAGTAAAGAGAAATTCCTTCGTCCTAAGGTGAAAACCTGGTAAACAGGCACCCTGAATAAGTACCATGATGAAAACCTTGCAAATAGACATCATGTGTAGGTTGATCTTCTATGTCACTTACACTTGGGGGCACATTGTGTCATCCTATCATGTCATTTTTTATCCTATCCTATCATATCTTACCATCTTTTATCTTATCATCCTTGGCCATCATACCCATATACTTATCATATTGAGTCCATTCATCCTATCTTCCTCCTTTTGATCTTGATAAAAATAGCGGGAAAAATGTTGAAACATACTTTGGATATCTTTTGATATACCTCATCCTTGCAAACAAGCCTATCACCATCCTATTGTTCTAAGAATTGTCATAAAAATCCTAAGTATTGTACCTAAAATGGGGCATGTTATTCCTATGTGACATAGTCTTTGGAGATCACATCCTTTCTCTCTTATGATGCATACATCTATTCCATTCACTAGGACCTATCATTTTATTGATCCATCTATCATGAGCCTTCTACCCCTTATCCTATCACCCATTGTTTCATCCATCAATCCCATCTATCTCCTTGCACCTAGACTTGGTTTTCCCTTGTCATTGGTATCTAGCACAAAGGCTACCCAAATTGTCATCCATTGACATCTCAATACATTTCAAAAAAATCTTGAAAAAATACAAACAAAATGAAAAAAGGTCCTGAAAAAAATCCAAAAAATAAAATATTCCCAAAATCCAAAAAAAATAAAACATTTGAAAATCCCCAAAAAAATCAAATATTCTAAAAATCCAAAAAAATCCAAAACATTTGAAAAATCTAAAAAAAAATCAAATATCCATAAAAAACCTAAGCAATAAAATCAAATCATTTCCTCATCAACCAATTCCATTCTTCAATCAAATCAATCCTTTAATCAAACCGCTCCAACTTAAATCATTCCAAGCAAATTGATTCCTCAATTCAATTCATCAATCATCATCCAAATCTTCAAATCAATCATCTTCAATCATTCCAAGCAATAAATCCAAATTCAAATCAATCCTTAAAACCATACCAACCAAGCTAATCAATCTTGCCAAATTATCCAATCACATCCTTTGGTCTTGATCCTAATCTTGTTGTAAACCCAATCAATTAATCAATCAATCAATCATCCTTGTGTTGATCTAGGGATATATCATTCCCCGCAATGACAACACTACCATTATCATCAATCAATCATCCTTGTGTTGATCTAGGGATATATCATTCCCCACAATCACAACACTATCATCACCATCATCAATCAATCAATTAATTATTGGTTTACAGCTTGACAGGGGCAATACCTTGTTTGTTTTTGAATCATTTGTGCATGCTTTCTTGTTTGCTTGTGTGTGTTATCATTTTATCTTACATTTAATTTGTATCATTCCAGCTAATATTCATATCTTGTGTATGTTGGAATAGCTTTTTTCACAAGTAGATCCTTTGCATCTAAAGTCACATCATACCTTTTGTGCATTAGGACTTTAATGCTCTAAGTTTACTTCCTCATACGTTTAGACAATGTTGTATTACACTGGGGCATGAGACACATCATCACCTTGGTCCTTATATCTTGGTGCATAATGTATAGTGCTATATCAAACACCATGTTTTCTCACTTTGTTGCAGCATAACATATTATCCATCTCTTTATCCATCTTTTATCATTTCATTCATTTCAAGAGCATACCCATGTTTGTTCAACCCGCCTATCCTCTCGAGGGGGCATCATCATCCCATCATTATATCTCTACATCATCATTATCCTATCTTTCCTTCATCATCCATTCTCTTTTACCCCTACCTTAGTTTATTTGAAATGATGTTACTCAACACAAATCTCATCATCTTGAACATCATCTCGAAGAGGGGCAAAATGTAGTCACCTAAAATTGACCATATCTTGTGACATTCACTTTTGACATCTTACAACATATTTTATTCTAAACCTCACATAACCCCTTTCATCATCCCTATTATTTAATCTCTAGCCAATTAATTAAATAAATTATATTTATTTAATTAATCCATTTATCCTTTAACCAATTAATTGAATAAAATTTATTTATTTAATTAATCCACATTCCCCAAATAATTTAAATTAATCCTTATCCTTTTACATCTCTTATAATTCTTGATTCACTTTCTAAATCATCTCTCAAGATGACTTCATCACTTTCCAAATCATCTCTAAGTTAACTTGATCCCCTTTCCATTCTCCTCTTTAGTTAACTTGATCCACCTTTCATTTCTTCTCCCAAGTTGCATGATCAAATTTCTAGTTCCACTACCACTCACAAAAAAAAAAAATTTATCCCTTAATCCTCCCATCTTCACCTATAAATTAACCCACAACCAAGCCATTTGCATGCATAAGCTTTCAAGTACCCTTACTCTATCGAATTGTCTCTACAATCTTTCATCCATCATCTTTCATCTATCATTTTCATCTTAATGTTATGTTGTTGCAACAGTGAGCAACCGATATTCCTCCATCAACAAACAAACCTTCAAAATCTTGCATTCTCATGTGAGGTGGAGAAGCGCAATGGAGATCAATCAAGTTTAGCATGGAGATCAGTTTGAATTTGAATTTATTATTTTGATTTTCATGTTATCTTGTCCTTCATTGTGCATTGTTAGGGTTTCATTATAATTTGTTTATGCATTTTCCCTAAATTTTTACCCTAACTATAGTTATCACATCTGGAATGTGTGCCAAAATTTCCTCTATGTTCCAAAAATCTTGTCCATCTATTGAGTTGAGCAATTTTTTGAAATGATTTATAGCCTCTTCATATATGTCCTCCACCTGCACCTTTGCCTGTTTATTATCATTTTTTATTTCTATTATTTTGTTCTAGGTCATCCTTATCTTTGTTGTGTTGTGAAAAAAAATTGTGTTTACATCCCCTTCTAAGCCATGTCTCTCGATTTCGCTCTCCAAATCTCCTCCTCTCTTGTCAATATTTCAGTGTAGTCATGCATTAAGGTTCTTTCTTTTGATAGTCTTCCTAGTACATGTCACATTTCGTTATCCTTTTGTTTATCTCCTCCAGCTCATGTTCCAACCTTTCTTTTTCTTCAAATATGTTTTTAAATGACATTTGATTTCATTCTTTCAGTTTTCTTTTGATGTGTTGCAGACTATTCATGAATATGAAACTCTTTTTGCCTCCACATTTTGGTGCGGATCTCCACCATTCTTCTATTCTACCTACTAAATCCTATCTCCTAAACCACATTTTCTCAAATTTGAATACACATTTTGTTTGTCCTTTATTTGGTAAAATGGCCAACTCCATTGTCATGTGGTCAGAACCCGAAAGCGGGACGATCCTAGCTTCTAGAGTGTAGTTTAGTTGTAGCCATTCTTGCGAGTATAAAAATCTGCCTAATTTCTCCCTTATGTTATTTTTACCTTCCTTTTTATTCGTCCACATATAGCATCCATTCTTTGTTTGGGCTTCCAACAATCCCAAGGACTCTACAAACTATTTAAAATCCTTCTTTGGGGCCAATATTTTCTTTGCACCCCCCGTTTTTCTTCTAGTCTCAAAACCATATTAAAGTACCCCCAATTACGATCTTCTTTTTGTCAAGGTTGGCCATAATTTCACTTAGGGATTTCCATAATGCTCTTTTTTCCTCATTTCCTATTAGACCATATATATTTATTAACCTAGATTTCAAATTGGTTTTCAAATGGATTACCTCACATGAGATCTAGTTCTTGAATTCCTGAATTGAATACACCATACAAAATTTGTTCACCATAAGACACTTAGTCCTCCTGTCGATCCTATTGCACTTGAGTTAGCTTCATCCCATCCTTGCCAGTATAGATCCTTAACCCTGTCAATTTCCATTTTGATTTCTTGCAGAAATATCAATCCCACATTCATATTTTCAATTTGATACTTATTAAGCGAATTCTTTTAGGGATGTTTAAGTCCCTAACATTCCATGAGAGGATTCTCATTGCTTCGTAAAGGATGGTTTTCCTCCCTTAGTGTTTAGAATGAAGTTCTTGATACTCTTCAGCTCCTGTTCTTATGTGAATTCCTCCCTTTTTTGTTTATTGGTATTTTTGCCTTTCTTTTTATCCGATCCTATTTTGTAGTTTAGCAACCTAGATGTCGACTGAGATATGCATCTTCTAGATCTACTATCCCTAATTCCTCATATTCATCTTCTTCACTTTCTATCATGGTTGCAGTATCATTCTCCTTATCTATTTCTTTTTCTGTTCTTTCATTCCCTTCGCTTCCCTTTGTGAGTTCTGTCCAGTAGGCATTTCAATTTTTTCAACCTGGGCTCTCTTTCTTTCTTCTTTCTCCCCCACAATCCTTAAAAAAAAAGATTTATTTGGATTGGAGTCTTGGTTCTTCTGCTCTGCCTCTGTCTCCTTCTCAATTTCCTTTTGAGTATCTACACCCAAATTTGGGTCTTTTTTCTTCCACACATCTTTGTGTTTCGTGGATTTTAAGCAGATGGTCGTAGCATGGTTTCTTATTCTGCAATGAGTGCAGTACATCTTATGTTCCTTGATTTCCACCGCTTGGATCCATTCACCTTGATTAGTAATTAATTTAATATCTTCAAGAATTCTTAGGAACCTTGTGATTTTTATCCATGCATAGAGGTAGGAATTCTCCTCCAACAGGTCTTCATCAATGTCGATTAGGGTTCCCAACGAGCACCCAATATTTTATGAACATTCCTTTGACCAGAATTCAAGCAGTAAATTGTATAGTCTAACCTAGGTTAGTTAGGAGCATCATAATAGGGTTCACAATTTCTTGGTTTAAATCTTGGAATTCATTTTTGTATGTATATTAGGCGTGCGTCCATCGTCCAAAGGCATTTCTGTAGTATGCCTTCCGGATCTTCTTTAGACCAAAAAGTAGCTATGAAAAAACCATTTGGCATAAATTTAACGACATGTTGAATAGTCCAATTTATCTTTGCCCATTGTAATATCTCACTCCTTGTCTTCCCTGGGCTGATTAATCTATAGAATATCACAGATTGCATTAGCAATTATGTGTCTTCTAAGGTTTCCACAGTTACATCGATCAATGGTAACTACTCCATGAAGCTTTCCTTATCCCATTCCTTGCCGCTTTTCCTTCCTTTTGTGATCTTGTAGACTTCATTTTTTCATACATAGTTTTAATGAAAAATAAATATTATTTTAAATATATATTTAAATCTTAAATATTATATTTATATACTTTTATTTTAATATAAAATATATTAAATTGATAAATTTAAATTTACATTGTAGGCATTCCAAATTCTTTCTCCACATCCATGTCTTAAAAACATAAGACAAATTACATAAACAAATTTTAACAATGACTATGAAGAGATCTTGAACGTTGTACAAAGACATACAATGTGTAGAGAGGGTGCATATCTATGAAAGAAATGGGGAAAATGGTTTGTAGGTAACTATTTCATTTAATTTTATTGTTTTAATTAATGTAAACAATGCATTACTCTAATAAATCACTTAGTTCACACAAAAATTGTACTTAAATGAAATATAGGTACAATGCTCCATGGTCATTAAATTTGCAAGGATATAGAGTATATGAAGATATAGAAAATAGTGAAATAAATTTTGCACCATTTACAAATGACAATAGACTAAAATCACACAGTCGCTATATACTCCAACTATGGAAAGAAAATATTGATTGATAATTTGTTCTATCAAAACATATTGTAATTAAATATATTGCGAAATATGCAACTAAAGCTGAGAAAAGAAGAATTATACCATCAAATATTACGACTTGCAAATATAAAAAATCCAGATGATTTGACAAGAAGAGATTATAGGACTCTCACTAAAACAGTTATAAAAAGGGATACGGAAGCTCAAGAAACAAGACATATGCTACTAGAACTTCTATTAGTAGAGAAAAATTGAAGATTTGTCAACCTAAATGTCTCGAACGAGGTATTCAAACGTGTAGTTCTAAGTGCAAAAGATGAGAATGAAGAGCACACAATATCTTTCATTGACACATATAGGAATAGGCCTTTCACTATGGAATTTGTATCACTTATTGACATAGCAAAATTGTGGATATATAATTGTAAAAGAAAAGGTGAAAAAATGGAATGCAAGAAAAACTACAGCTATTGTAAGAGTGTTTCCTAAATTTTAATATATTCCTGCAAGTGACTCTGACAAATGGTTTGAATTTTTCTCATCTGAATTGTTACTATACAAATCGTTCTGAAACATTAAGAGAGATATAGGTCACAACAACAAATCTATAGTAGCAATGTGGGATAGCTTCAATTATAATCAATGATATCTAGAACAAACAATACCTGCTAAAAATGTTGAAAACAATAGTGATTCAAAATTTGAAGACAATGAAAATGTTCATGGAAATACTACAAAAAATGAATGGGAAATTATATCTATACTTCATCATGGATAAATTATGCAAGTTTCAAAGATAGATATGTTGGAAAGAAGATATATAGATATAAAAACATATTGGTGTACAAAATTTCAAGGTCAAGAATACACAAATGAAGCTATAAATTTCATTCACACCATGAAAATCAATGATAGTCTCATTCATGATGACATACCAAAATGTGTGGACTATAGAAACCTCAACAAAAAAACCTTGTTAACATTATCATGTCTCTTTATTACACAACTTAGGCTACATCACCCTTGTTTATGATAATCCAAGGCACAATAGGAACAAGTAAGTCGTATTTAATTGGTGTCATTAGTCAAATAGACAAAAATGTGGTTGTTTAGATCAATATCCTCTACTTCTACTTGTACCAACTAGAGTTGCAACATTCAACATTGGAGTGTCAACTATCCATTCAAAATTGAAATACCATTAAGAGATTTCAATCAACTAGAAGGAATAAGACTTACAAGTTTCCAAGAGGAAATTTCACATACAAAATACATATTGATAGATGAAATGAGTTTCCTTGGAGAGAGATTGCTTGAAAACATAGATTATCACCTTTGATAAGTATTTTCCATAAACGCTCATCAAAAATTTGGAGGTATGTTTTATATACAAATTACTCACACTCTTCACTTTATATTACAATACATTTTATTCATTATTATTACAATTTTATTTTTACAACATACTATTCCATACAATTATATTTTTTTTAATTCATGCATATCTATGATATTGGTTGGAGATTTGACACAATTTCCTCTAGTCATTGATAACACCATATGAAAGAAAAATGCATGCAAAGTTGTTGTGGGAAGAATTCCAAAAACTGGTTACTTTAGATCATATTTTTTGACAAGATGGACAAAGCAATGAGAAAGAAAGATTTTGTTAAATCCTATCAAATATAAAGGATGCAAATTTTCCAATTGACAATTGGATGTTACTTTTGATAAGAGTTAGTGCCAACATTACTGCAACAACCAACGAAGACTTTGAAAATAGTGTTAATTTATTTTAGACAAATGATAAAGTTCACAACCATAACATGAAGAAATTACATTCTTTATCAAATCTAGTTGCGCTAAGAATTTTCGTAAAGGTTGGATGTGTTCGTTCCACAAAAGGAGGTGCAAATGATGAGCTTGATATGAAACTATTACTTAGTAAGAATTCTAGGATAATGTTAACATCAAACTCATGGATAGAAATAGGTCTTGTAAATTGAGCACTAGGATATATTGAAAGTATTGTATATAGACTTAGAATTGGACCACCTCAGCCATCAAAATATGTACTTGTTCAATTTGACAATTACTCATGAATATCATTTGATGATCACCATTCACATATAATTCTAATTACAAAAATTCAAAAGGGTAGCACAAAACAAATACCATTAAAATTGTCTTGGGCTTTAACAATACACAAATCATAAGGATTGACTCTTCAAAAAAGCCATTGTTGATATAAGGTTGACTGAAGAAGTGGACTAACAATTGTAGCAATTTCTCGCATAAAGTCTTTAGAAGGACTAATAATTATGCCAACATTAACGTACAATAGAGATGAAAAAATGAAGGGAAAACAAGTTGCAAGAAGAAAAGCAAAAGAAAATAGAATTAAAGCCTTAGAAATCAATTGATGTAACATATATTATTTAAATCCTCATGCAGTTACCACTTATATAAATATTGAATAACTCTTCAAAAGTATTTACAATTCGACACTCACAAATAATTTACTTTGCTTATATTTGTTTATGTTATTAATTTATTATTAAAATTAATAAAATAAAATAATTAGTTTATTATATTTTTTACTATTATCTACCATTATTATTAATGAATTCAAAACAATCTATTTAACTTCCATTTCTTAAAATTTCTCTAATCAAACTTCAACATAGATACTTTAAAAATATTCCTCCATTCTCTATAATTAATAAAATTAATTGATGCAGGAGCATCCGGATATGCCACCAATCTACATCAACCTTCATACAATTTTGGTTTTGTGTGCTTTAAAATTATGTTTTGATGTACATGTGTTCATTTTCCAACATTCATTCTGGACGATGTCATTTACCTGTCGGATTGGCAAATCAATATGGGAGCTATTTAATTAATATTAAATTTCAAAGGCCAAGTCAAACCATATTGGAAACTATTTAAAAGAAGATTTAAAAATATTAAAGAAACCAATATATGGCATTCCAACAAGGGGGCGAATTAGTTTTGCAAAATGTGGAAATTTTGGGCTATTCACATGCCATTGTATTTAGCTAGGAAAGACATTGTCTGGATGTCCTTTGAGTTGCATGGTGGCTGAGGAGGCAAGGAAGTGGTGGCATAGCGAATTAGAGAATTTGGGCGCCAAAAATTGGTGAAAAAGAGCAGACCTAAAGTCATCTGAAAAAGAGGAAGGGTACAATCAACCTTTTTGGCAAAAGGAAATGGTTGCCAGTTAAAAAAATAGCAAGGGGCATGGAAGAAGATATGGGGGTTGCGCCCATATTTCCACATAGGGGAGAGGACCCAGTAGTTGATCATGTTTCAATAGTTGTGATAGTAGTAGTTAATATAATGCCCAATAGTTTTGATAGTAGTTGTTTATATAATGTCCAATAGTTGTGATAGTAGTTGTTTATATAATGCCCAATAGTTGTGACATAAGTACCCTAGCTTAAATAAAATGTATCCCTTTGCTCTAAAAAGCAACCAATCATGTGATGCCACATCAGCACTCAACTACTCATGATGTGAATGCTCAAGTATTGGTAGCACTTTGTTTTTGGGCCCTTTTGGACACTTTGACAAAAAGCATGTTGATGTGGCATCATATTTGATGATGTGGTCTTGAAACGAAAGTTATAAGCAAGGGACTTGCCATGTAAGCTTTTGTAAAAAAATTGGAGTGATTTGAAATTTCCATGTAGGGTTTTGAGAAGCGCGAAGTTAGGGTGCACAACTATTGGGTCCTCTCCCCTACTAAACTTTGTAAATAACAAATAAATTAAGAAGGTTGCGATAATGTATGATGGAAAAATGTATGAGGGAAAACAATGCATGAAGACAAAGAAAAGAGAAAATGAGGTGGTGCGTAGGAAATACTAGGGCAACTGAGAATTGATATTAAATTTAAAAATGTGTAATTTCAAGCAAGAAAATGAAAAACCAATTTGTGAGATTTTAATTATGAATGACAATAGAGGTGTATGGTGGTGATCATTTTAGAATTGAAAATTTGAATTTGCATCCTTGTAATGTTGAATTGGGTTATTCAATTAACAAATAGAATTGTCAATGGAGTGTTGGTGGTAAAATTATAAATTGAACGATGTGTTGCAATCTGTGTTTCTGGGTAAAGTTTAAATTTGGGGCAAAGAAATTTCTTGTACAATTTGTCTTTTTGTATGTGAAATCGCAGAGGGAGACCCTTCTTGCCTTGCATTATTAATTTAATTCTAAAATATTTTATATTAAAATGATGTATAATTAATCTAATATAATATATATCATTAATAAAATATCAATATATTTTATTAATTACATATATAATATACTATAATTAAAATAATTAATATAATTTAATATTATTAGTACAATTAATATATATATTTGTTTTGATCGGTAAAAGGTTTGTTTTTTATTATATTTCTGGGATTTGACTTGCCCCGAAACAGGGATGGTAACAAGGGAAACCATCTCCCCTTGCAAAGGACACCAACAAATAAAACAATACATAGAGCAGCAACTCAAACACCCCCAGTGTATCCAGAATTAAAGCCACACAACCCGAAACTTCTATCAAATTGTTCAAAGGTGTCCTTTGCCTTTGGTCCCTCCTTTTGTCTGTGATCAGAGGACCATGTTAAAAGTTTCCTTCTTTCCTTTTTTATATCGCCTACCCTTCACAACCTGCAAACCCTCCTCCATTCTTGCAGCCTCCTTCTACCATTTCTTTGGGTTGTCATGCTTCCTACCAGCTTCTCCTTGCTCACCACATGCAATATTACCACACTGGTCCTCTGAGGTGCCTTGCATTTCCCTCATTTCCTGACCCCTAGTCAACCCCAATTTCTCCCTACACTCTGGGGTTTTAGCACCTTGGTGGTACTGCTCCTCCATCCCTTCTTCCATATTCACCATGGTCTTAGCATTCAAGTCAGGCACCTCAACTTGACCTCGCTCCCCCCTTTGTTTTGAGGCCCCATTTTGCTGATGTGAAGCCACGTTACGCACCGCCTAAGAGTAGCTCTTGCTTTGTTCCTCCTTCTTCTCACCCTGTTTCTCCATCGCATAATGTGAATGAGACGCATCCTTCCACCAAGAAGTTGATTTTGGTGCTCGGGCTTTTTCACATTCCGCAGCCAGGTGTCCAGTTTGAAAGCATCTTCTGCAATGAAATGGAACCCCTTCATAGTCTAGAGGCTGCTTCCAGCACCCTTTAGAAGTGTTGATTGCAATCTCTTCTTGAAGAGTCTTTGCCACTTCCATCTCCACCAAAATCCGAGCATAAGTTGAATGCATCAGATTTGAAGAATCATCATCAACCATAAAAAAATTTCCTAAAGAATTCCCTATAACCTCCAAACATGACTCAAACCAAAGATGTAGAGGAAAGTTGGGGAGTCTCACCCACAATGGCATTCTATCAAAAAATTTTGTTGCAGGATTAAAAGCCAGATGTCATGGCTTGAACAACAAAACAAATCTTTCTTCCCAACTCAAAAAATAGTCACCCAAAACTTTATTTATGTCAATCCCAGATTCAAAAACAGTAATAAAAAATCCTCTCAAGACTGGATAAATTTGAATGCATCCAGTCACCACCAGTTCCCAGTGTTCTGAGATCCATTTATGTAATTCACCCAAACTTGGCCAAAGTCCCCCGAAGCGGCCAATCAAACCTAGTTCAGAGAAAACTTTAACATTGTGATTTACCTCTTCACCAAGCTCTGCTTGCAGAGAAACAGATGCCAGGTTGGTTTTTCCTTTCTTTCCTGTCACCTGGAGAAGATACCCTACATCTACATTTGCCACTCCCAACTGGAATTTGTCGACATTTCCCCGAAACACACCTGCAGCTCCATTCTTTTCCCCCGCACCCCTTGGACGTTTTGCCTTATGTTCTCTGCTTGTGTCTGAATGTTTGTTGTTTGGGGGGCTTCCTCCATCCAAGCCCGCAAAAACCCTGGCTCCCACCATAGCCTCCAATGGCTCCTTGTTGCTCACCATCGCGCTCGTGAATGGGTTTATCCCAACAAATTGATACTCAAGGGTATAATTAATATTATTTTTTTTGATCGGTAATCGCTTTTGACTGGAGCTTTGAACCAGTGAGGCCACAATTTGTGGGAGACCTCATCCCCATGTTTTTGTCTGGTATTAACACTAGACCATTCTCCTTCTTCCTCTTCTCTATTTCACCTATTTTGTTCTCCAGCAGCTGTCATCAACAGTCGTCGATGGGTGATCCGACTGTGCCTCCAGCTCCTGAACGAACACCCACCCATCCTCCTTCCCTCCCAGCAAAACCTTTCCTACCTCCTCTACTTCCTTCATTGATGCCCCTTCCTTCCTCCTGCCTCTGCGGACCTCCCAAACTCCGACCCACCCTTCTGTTCTTCCTTCTTCCACCGTCACCCCACCACCCTACTTCCTTCCTGCCTCCTCGGGCCTTCTTCACCACCTCACCATCGCACCATCTCCTCCTCTCCTCTGAGCTTCTTCACCACCACACCGTTGCCACACCTTCTCCTCCTCTCCTCCATGGCGCCCTCCATACTCCTCTCCTCTCCTCTCCTTCGTGGCGACCTCCGTACTCCGTTCTTCGTCCTTCATTCGCTGTACTCCATCCTCCGACCTCCGTCTGCCTGTACTCCATCTTTCGTCCTCCGTCCGCCAGTACCTTCCTCCCTTGAGAGGTTCCACCAAGCTCCATGCACCGTCACACCCGCCAACACCAATGATCTTCATTCAAAGCACTACTAGCGCCAACTTGGTGAGGTTTGAACCTATGACGCCCTACCAACAGGGCCTTGTGACTTTACCCTCACGCTGTGGGGTGAACCCCGTACAATTAATATATTATTATTATATATATTTAATATATTGTTATTAACTGGTTAATATAATTTATATAATATATAATCATAAATATACAACAAACACTAATTATTAAAATTAAAATTTATTTCATTCTTTCAAAGATGAATGTATTATCTATAATTATTTAATTAATATAATTCTAATATATATAGTTTATATTAAAATTATATATAGTTAATATAATTCATATATACTATAATTAATATAATATAATTTAACTAATATATAATTAATATATTATAATATATAATATTCATTATATTATATATAATATGATTAAAATAATTAACATGATTTATTAAAATTAATACAATTAATATAGTATTATTATATATATTTAATATATAATTATTGATTGATTAATATAATTAATATAATATAATATATAATCATAAATGTACAACAAATACTAATCATTAAAATTAAAATTATTTCATAGTTGCAAATACAAATATAATTTATCTCTAATATATTAATTAATATACTATAATATAACTCATTAATATATCATTATTAAGAGCTCCTCAATATCTACCACACAACTCCCAGACCCTAACCCAGGCACAAACAGTTTTAGTTGCACAACTCATGAGAGGCATCAGTTAATAGTGACTTAGAAAACATGTCCCCCATTTGTGATTCAAGCATGCATATATCTCACTTGGAGGATCAAGATACATGAAAAAATGCGGAAAGGCATAGTTTTAAAGAAGTGTTGAATAAGGGCACTTCAAATTTTGGTGGCGACGATTCTTGCTCGCCTAAAACCCCGTTGGTGACTTTCCTCGCAAACCCTTCACCTTCTTATGCGATTGGAAACTTGGGCAATCCTCTTTCTATTTGAGGCACAATGCATGTCCTTGAAATTTGTACGGATGGGTTAATTAGGGACAAGGAGGAATTTTTATATAACCACACCCTCATTTGTAGATTTACAAAGACATGGTTGAAACTTCGTGATCTCCATTCTTGGATCATGGAATATTGGAATGAAGGTATGGAGGAAAAATTCAATATCTTTCCTTGTGCTAGAGGGTTTTTTATCCTTGAGTTTGATTCTCTTGAGGATAAAGAGTTGGTGCTTAAAAATGACCCTTGGTTCTTCAATGAAGATTTTCTATGCATGAAATCCTGGTTCTCGTCCTTCAATCTAAAAACTAAGACTTTCTCTTTTGCACTCCTGTGGGTATGTCTACTTTACCTCCCTTTGCAATCCTGGGAGTTGGAGATTCTATACGCAATTGGTAATGGTATAGGCAAGTATCATTGCACATCAAAAGAAACAATAAATTATGAAAGTTCAACCTGTGCACAGTTATGTGTGGAAATGGATCTTTCCAAAAGCCTTCCTATAGAAATATTTATGAAGGTAGGCAAAAAAAGTTAGAAATAGCCCATAGATTACAAAAAAATTGCATTCCGATGCCCATACAACCCCCCAATGTCAAAAGTTGCAAGCTCATGGTAGAGGAAGAAACAACTTAAATTGTTAGAATTATGAAACAAACACAAAACCACGAGCCACAAGATCAAACAAAAAACAAGTACACCTTTCACGCAAGAGATCTGAAAAACAATATGTGCAATATTCATCAACAAGGAAAAGCTACAACAAGAGACTTTCAAGAAGATATGAAAGCTCCAGATAATATCTGAGAGATAATTACAAAGAGATCAATCCTTAAGAAAGGAGATCGAAACCTAAAGTGAGAACCCTAGGATGAAGATTAAATTAGCATGTGACAAGTGTCAAGATCATAATGAACGAGAGAACATGACTAATTTAATAATGTAAAATAAAGATTCCTAATTTTAGCTTAAGTGAAATAAAGTAAAGGTGACTTAGTTAATTAATGAACATGATTAAATTAAGCAAGTAAACAACATATTACTCTAACACCCCCCCTTAAGATGAACTTAGGGAGAAGCTAAAAAACTAAGGACAAATGCATGAAAGCAAAGATGGGTCCCGATAAACAAGGCTTGATGAGGTACCCATGTACAAATGTAAAAGATCTCTCACAATAGAAGAAAAAGAGAAAACCTCATGGGAAAAAATCTTCTCCAAAAGAGAGAAAATACATGTGAAGGACTAAGAATCCTGCAAACAAGAGTGAAGGATGAAGTAGCCTCCAATCAAGAAGAAATTGTCCCAAAAGATAGGAACAAAGGATGAACACCACTGAAGCATGAAGAAGCTGCAAACACTGTCGTAGAATGATTGCTGAAATGCTGAAAGAAAAACCCTCTCTAAAACAAATGATGATCAGGATCAAGAAGACACGTGTTATGCCTTGCATAACCACCCCATCTTTTGCCTTGGTCAAAATGGGTACCCCTTTATGTTTTTATCTTTTGTTGATTTTCAAACAAATTTTGGAGTCTTTTGTTTCCAACACTTTGTTTTTCTTTGGTTTAGTCTGTCAGAATCGGAACCGGAACTGAATCGGGTTCTGAAACTTCTTTTAAAAATTGATCCGATCCCCATCCCGACAGTCTTTCTTTTTGACCTTTTGTTTTGTCTTTGTCGGAGCCGGAGCCGGAGCAGATGTTAATTCGATATTTATTTGAAGTTTCAAAATCAAAATTCATTCCGTCTCCGCCTCCACTTTTTGGACTTTTGTTTTAGACTTAGTTTTTATGTTAAGTTTTCTTATTTTGGTCTTTTTGTTTTGTTTTTGTGTTTCGTTTTATTTTAGGCTTTGTTGGCGGAACCGGACCCGGAATGGGAACGAAGTTGGGAAATTACTCAAGTTTCCAAATTCGTTTTCATTTCGATTCCGCTCCCACCGTTTCTTGGTCGTTGACTTTTTACTGAAGTCACACTGCAGTGATGTGTTAGTTCTTCTCCAATTCCGACTCTGCTTTACTGCATTTAATGCATTAATGACAGCTACCATGCATAGGTAGAATCTCTGAGTTTTACCTTGATTAGGGATTAAACGAGTGGTTATCATTATTATTGTTAAGAAATCGAAGAGCGAAGTAGAGCAACAGTGGAGCTTTTTGGAGTGAATTGATTTAAAGAAGAGGAGATAGTTGCTTGCGGATTTCTTCAGAAGGTTTGCCTATTTTGCGTTCGAGGTAGGGTTCTTGTTCTCGTTCTTCTTTTATTTTCTTTCGTGTTTTGATCATTTTTCTTTGGGCAGGTTCGTGTTTCTCAGTGGGTTTGTATGTTTAGTTTTTCTTTGTTTTTGTTTGTTTGGTTGTTCTTGTCTTCGTTTTTTGCTTTTGTATCTAGTTTTCTAGATTTTAGGGCACGATCGCTTGCACGTTTGTTGTCGTGATTGCGTCGTGCTACGTTGGTTTTTAATTACGTAGATTAAATTAGGGTTTTTTAAGTGAGATAGATTAAATTATGGTTTTACAGTGAGTTAGGGTTGGTTAAATCTTCTTTTTACTTAGGGTTTTTGTTGCGCATTCATCTGGTTAAATTAGGAAGGATTAAATTCGTGCCCTAGTTTTCATATCGGGTTTTTAGTTTAGGGTTTCTTAATGCATTTCAGTGTTCATGTTTAATGTTAAATATGATGCCCTAAAAGTACAGTCGCCCCCATGGTCATATGGGCATGGTCTTTTCATGTTATATTTAAGCCTCATTTCATTTTAATATGACCTTAGTCCTTAATCAGGAAGTTATGCATCAAACTGTTAAAATCATTGATGATGTCATTTTCAACCTAGGCAAAAGTGGGATTGGAATTGATTTAGATTTTGGGTGTATGTTATAATTAGTGTCAATTCCATTTCCATCCCGTCTTCGACTCCGCTTATTGTGAGAAGCTTTATTTCAAAAGAATGGTAACCTTAGCAGAAGTGGAAGCGAAACCGAAACGGAATGTGAAAATGGAAAATCTGAAAGAAACCAAATTCGTTTCCATTCCGGTTCCGGTTCCGGTTACCATTCCAGTTCTGACTCCGAGCCCACTTCTTGTTAGTGAAATATTAATAACAGTTTTGGCTCTGAAGCCCGACAATATGTTAAAAGGGGATTGTTTAGGATGTTTTCTGCTTGTTTCCGCCTCTGATGTATGTATGAAAGGTATGATTTTAAGACATGTTTTGAGATGTTTATTCAAGGATCTAACTAGAGGTTTTGTTGCAGGAAAGCTAAAGAATGTCGGGAACATCAGGAGAAGTTGTCCAAAGGAACTGGCCTGCAGGAACATCAGAAGCAGCAACTAAGCCCAAGAAGATCAAGCCAGAGCAGTTACCTTATACCTTAAGGTATAACCACAGGAATCCTGTTGCCATTGCAAGCAAAGTAGAATCAGATTGGTCTGACATAACTGATACCAATCTGGGCCAATACAACTTTGAGGAATCATATGCTGACACATTCAATGAGGATGTGACACCTATAATGAAGAGAATAGTGGATTCTGGTTTAGCTCATATCACCCTGTTTCCTCTATCAATCCAATGCCCGAAGTTAATCTTGACAGCTGCAGGAGCCTACAATTTGGCTACCCGACAATGCATGGATTCGCAAGATAATGTAATCATTGATCTCACTCCTCAAATGTTTCAAATTATGTGTAGTGTCCCAAACCCAAAGAACTTGGTGCAGTTAACTGAGGCAGATGCCCTAGAGAAATATAGCAAATATAAGGAATCCAACAAGTCTCACTTGAACAAAAAGTGGATAAAAATAGAGAAGAAGTCTTTAACCAAGCTTGCAGACCAACCAAAGAGGGCAGATTTTTATAAAGAAGTGTCAGATTTAATAATGATGTTGTCTAGGGCCTTTGGGAAGAGAGATGCCTTTCATTTCAAGGAGTGGATGTTTCCCTTCATCCAGATAATCTTAAATGGCACCCAACAATTTGATTGGCTGATGATTGTTTCAGATGCCATTCATGATCAATTGACCAGGATTAGGGAGACTAAATGTTTTTTCATGACTTCTTGCATTGTGTATGCAGCAACAAGAGTAGGTATCTTCCCAGGTCTGAACAAAGTGGGGATAATAGGAGAGGCTGATGGACAAAAGAAGGTGTGGGATCATTATAACCAACTATCCCTACAAGTTGCTGAGACTCAATTCAGAAGGGTTAATGATGCATTCATATATGTGATCAATAACCAACTCAACGGAGATGCAGGGTACAGACTGAGCCAAGAGGCCATGGCATTTATCACTGAATGGGGATGTTGGTACATTCAATACCCCAGGTTCACATACTTTAGGCTAGCTGGATTTGAAGGTCATCCACATTTGCTACCAAGATGTTGCAATAATAGGATAGTTTTAATGGAATTTGTATATCAAGCTCTAGGGGTTAATGCCCGGTTTGGATTGAAACATAAAAAAGGATGTCATAAGTTCCCCATGAAGCTGGGCGAATACAGCTGTCAGCATTTGGTGGGAGCAAAGGTAGTGTGCAGTGAGTTGATACATTTAAAGCTAGGTTTATATACAGCTCGGAAGCACTTTGACCCGAAGAGTAAAATGAATTCCTTGTTGCCTTATGTGTTTGATAAACATTTCAATTTATTGGAAGATTTCTAGAGTGACCGCCAGGATGAGTATGATCTAAGGAGGAAGAATTATGAGAGATTACCCGTCTCACTCATGGCAGAGCTTGGTATCAGAAATGAAATTCTTGACACATTGGTGGATGATGGAGTTGTATTGGATCCATCGTATGAAGCTTTAAACATTGGGACTTAAAGCCTAGATCCGATTCACTGGGACAGTGAGGAAACCATTGACATTAAGCAGATAGGGCGAGCAGTCTTAGATAGGAGCATTCAATGGGTGTTCTAAGAACCAAAAATCCTCAAGGACCAGCTCCTAAAAAGGGGAAAGGATATAAAAGGGTCAAAAGAAAGACACCTCCCAAGGAGCCTTTGGAGTTCCTTCCTCCAGACATTGAAGAAATAGAGCTTGAAGAAGTAGTTGATGAACCAGAGACACAAGAAGGAGATGCCCAAATAGGATCTATTATTTCAACACCTACATTAGGTGAGTCTTCTACTCAAGTCCCACTTGCAAAACAACAAAGTGAAGAAGTGCAAAAAGGGACTCTTCATAATATTGTTGAAACTATGAAGGGAAAAGAAGTAGAGGTAGAAATTCATGATGTTGGAACAGATTCTGATGAGACTCTGTCAGAGAAAGGAATACAAGAAAATATGCCTCTAGAGGAGGATACTGAACAGGTGATGACAGAGGAGGATTAGTGGGCGTTGTTTGAAGAAGTCAAGAAGGCTGTTGATGATCAAGCTGCAGCAATAGAGAAACAAAAGTTAATTGATGCCAAGACACAAGCTGATGCCATACTGCAGCAGCAGTACATAGAAGCTAAATCAAAAGCTGATGAAGTAGAGAAGCAACAAAGGAAAAAAGAGCATGAGCTGAAGGTTAAGGAGGAAAATGATAAATTAGAATTGATACAGAAAATTCATGACCTTGAGGAAGAAAAGGCAAGACACTGAAGGGAGAGAGAAGTTCTGGTAGCTAAGTTAAAGCTTGCTGAAGAAGCTTACAAAAAGGAAGAGGAAGCATAACGATTACAAAAGGAGAAAGAGGCTGAAGAACTGATAAAAAAGCAACAAGAAGAAAAAGAAGATGCAGAAAAGCTTAAAGCTTTAGAGGAAGAAAGAAAAAGGAAAGATTGGAGAAGGAAAGATCGGAGAAGGAAAGATTGGAGAAGGAAAGATTAGAAGAAGAAAGGTTGAAGAAGGAGGAAGAAGATAAGAGAGTACAAGAGGAAAAGGATAAGGAGGAAGCTGAGAAGCTGGCATAAATAAGTGTGGAACAAGAGCAACAATAGAAATAGAGGGTTGATTCTCAACCTCAGGTAAATGTGCAACCTCCCTTAGCTACTGCCTCATCTTCTTGAACTATGATGACTGTTACTCCAGGTGCTCCGACTTGGTTGAAATTAGACCTTCAAAAGAGAACATCGACACCTTCTCAACCTATCAATTGGGAGGATATGATGAAGGAGATTGAAAAAGAAAGGCCCTAAAAGAAGGCCAAGATCCTGCATTCTACTAGGCTAACTGACAAAGGAGAAATTGTGGCTGAGTGTGCTATACCTATGATAGACAAGGAGGCAGGAGATATGCAATTAACAGATTATTAGCTAGGCACTGTGAATTTGGGAAGACCTACTAGAGACCAGCAAATAAATTTAATTGATGTGGTAGCATCCTCAACCAAGTCAAGGATGTTGAAGGATAAACAAAGGAAGGATGAGCTTATGGCTCAATTAGATCAGTTGCATGCTTTCCTTAAGAATGTTTTTTCTCCAAGATCACAACAGGTTGCTATGATTGAGATCCCAGTTTTGCTGAGTAAAAAGGAAGTAGATGATTTGGAACAGGTGAGGGGGAAGGTAGAAATGTTGGATCAGTGGGTTAGTAAATTGAATCAAGAAATAGATGAGATACTAGAAGATAGTTTTAGGGTTCATAAAGCGACTGAGGGATTGATAGAAGAGATGAATCAATATGTTAAAGCATTGGAAGCACAAGAGGAGGAGTACAAAGGACACGACCAAAAAATTGAAAGAAGTTAACAAATCACCTAAGACTACCCTTCTGGAACAGTCGATATTGGAAGAGGATAATAAAGATTTTCTGGAAAAGACTTCTTGTATACTCCGGTTTAGAACAGATTTCCTATACAAACATAGAAATGAGGTTCAGGATTCTGTTAAGGATTTAAATGAACAATTTGAGGAGTTGGAGGTTGTTATTGCTATTATAGTAAGCGTTGATGTACCTGTAAAAGAAGGCCTATCTTTAAACCAAATAAAGGAGAAGTGGAATGAAAGGTTTAAAGAGGTTATGCAGAGAGGAGATGTTGGTGAAGATTTTTTGATAGATCGATTGATGGACATCAAATAAGAGATAAGAGTAGCTAAGAGAGAGTTGACGAAGCTGAAAGATATGAGAGGGTTTGCTGCAGTGGAGTTGGAAAGAATTAAGTTTGAAGACAACTGAGTGGATGGGCTAGAATTGGACACTCTACAATAATTCTTCTCCAGCTATGATGAATACATTGTGGAACAAACTTCACATGCATAAATCTCATGCATGCATGGATTTCTTCTTCTTTGCATGTTGCATGCAGGATTGATAGTTTGAGGCGCATGGCTTTCTCTTCCATTCTATTTTCTTTTCTTCAGTTTAGTTGAATATATTAATGTAAGGAACTCGAGATCAAATTGATCCGAGTTTCCAAGAAGGCTTTAATTCCTGAAAAGGTGGATTCAACTTAAAATAGAAGAGGACTTCAGATTTTGTATATCTATAAATACCCTTGGGGTATCATATTGTAAGGGTCGGCTAATAGAGAATAGAATTGGCCACCTGATATTATGAGATATAATTTTTCATAGTTGTTACTGAGATACATTGTTACTTCATTTTTATAGTTAAATAAAATTACAGGTTTACACAATATGGTGTTAGAATTAAGTTTTACTTGATAAGGTTGATGAGTTATAATCTATTTGTATACCAGTGATTGTGCTGAAGCATGATTGTTTCTTATGTGATGAAAGTCATTAGAAGAAGCCGAATTTAAGGATTATCTCGTTAGATTATCATTGAATTGAATTTATTGAAGTCTGTTGATCTATGATCTTGGCAATGAATGAATGTGTGTTCTTTTTGGAATCTTTGAAATAGTTGTGATATGCGAATTGTGATGTTAAAATAAGCACCTTAGATGTATGCAATGGTATGAATTATTCTGTGAATTGTATCATGCTTTGGTTTTCTTCATCTGTTGGAAAAACATTCATTGTTGAAGATATATGTCCGGATGCTAGATAAGTTTGATTCATGTTTACTGATTTACCTTCTGATCTATCTTTTTCTTTTATTTAAAACCCCCCCCTCTTTATTAAAGTTGCTCAATGAATAAGTCATTGCTTGTATTCTTTGTTACCAGCACATGCCCCTTGAACATTACAGTTACATGGACCGATTGAGTGACACCAGACAATTGAGAACCAACTACCAGGACCTTGGGAGTTAGGCTACTATATGTTGTCTTTCTTTTTCAGGAGAAATAGAGTATAAATATTTTGTTTTAATGTTGTTTGTGTCATTTTCACCATCAACAACACAAATTTGCATGAGTGCCCTCATTGACACTACTCGAATCCGATGACAAACCAAGGAAAAACATCTAGAACTCGAAGATGCAGATGGCAAAAGTACCAAAATTTTGAAGAACTGGTCATGTGAAAATGGAAGGTCACCTCTAGAAATAAGAATGCAAGAGTGTCCATATGGTAAGTACTCCATCTCACCGAAATGCATGGGTAACTAGCCGTTGCATCCGCCTAGTACATAGGAACAAATGTTGTATACATAGCTCACTCCAATGCGAAACCAAGGAAGCATTATCACCAACAGTAGAAACCCTCCATAATGTTGACAAGGGAGAGGTATGACATGTACACTAAAAATGAATTCCAGAATGTAGTGCATGAGAAAGAACCAAGAACATCTGAATGTGCAGACATGAAATTACAAGCGGATATAAAGGGTGTGAAAACAAAAGTCACACATGCATGAGAAAGGTATAAAGGCAAAAAAAGGAAAACATCAACCCCCATGGAACTTTATAACATAGTGCGAGTACAATAAGGCACAAAGTGATGTGTAAAATCTCATAATACACCTATTGTGACACTTTATTTCAGTGCGTTTACATAAGATAAATACATGCAATGTGAGCCCATAAGGTCCAAAAAGGACTACAACTGAGAAGAAGATTTTTTGGAAAAAAAAATCAAATCTAGAAACCACCTACACCATTGCAAAGAGCTCGAAAGAAGCTTTCCGATGATATCTTGTTTTCCCTTTTTTACATTGTATGCAAAAGTTATGCCGAAAACACTGAAGACAACTCTCAAAAAGAAAATCTGACTTTGACTGAAAATAACAAGGACTTGAGAAAAAATCTCCAAATAATACTTGTACCATTGGAAAGCACTTTGTATCCTCTTTTCGACAATATCTTGTTTGCCCAATTTCGACACTATGGGAAAAAGTTATGGCCTCTGAAAGAAAACAACTCTTAAAGGGGAAAAATGACAGTGACTGCATTAAATTTGACGGCCATATGGCCGTTGCAGCAAAACAACGAGCCTAAAATTGACGGCCAAATGGTCATCACATCATTTTTACAATTTGGCTTATAATATTAAGAAAAACAATTAAAAAAAAATTGGGTGGGGGGGCATGTGGGCCCATGCCCACCTCTCCAACCCCATGGGCATAGGTACCTCCCTCTTTAATTTGTTCTAAAAACATTTTTTCAAAAACTTTTGTTTTTTAAATATTAAAGTTTTTAATTTTTATTTTTTTCAATTAAAAACTGCAATTTTTTTTTTCTAGAAAAAATTATATATATATATATATATATATATATAACGAAAATTTACCTCGAGATGCATGCAGGAGGCTGTACGGCCCCTGCCAAGTAAAATTCTTTTGCCTCAGGGTGATCTGCTCCAAAATTGACAAATTATATATGGAAATAGGGGTTTTTGGGCCTTCTAAGCATAATGGTGAGGTTCGTTTGGGCTCAAAACGCTCCAAAAAACTAGGCACCCCTTAGATCTAGGAAAAAAGCCCTTTCTTCAAACCCTCACAAATCTTACAAAAAAAACCAATTTTGACAAAATAAAGGTCAATATTGACTATTTCAGTAGCTCTGGATTCAATGGAGAAGTCTGATTTGACCCTGGATGCACTGTAAAACTGCTTCAAGGCAAGATCTCACAAAAAAGGAACAAGAAGCTTGTAGATCTGGAGCTTTGATACCATGTTAGAATTGTGAAACAAGCACAAAACCACGAGCCACATGATCAAACAAAAAATAAGTACACCTTTCACGCAAGAGATCTGTAAAACAATATGTGCAATATTCATCAACGAGGAAAAGCTACAACAAGAGACTTTCAAGAAGATATGAAAGCTCCAGATAATATCTGAGAGATAATTACAAAGAGATCAATCTTTAAGAAAGGAGATTGAAACCTAAAGTGAGAAGCCTAGGATGAAGATTAAATTAGCATGTGACAAGTGTCAAAGATCATAACGAACAAGATAATTACATGACTAATTTAATAATGCAAAATAAAGATTCCTAAGTTTAGCTCAAGTGAAATAATGTAAAGGTGACTTCATTAATTAATCAACATGATTAAATTAATCAAGTAAACAACCTATTACTCTAACACCCCCTTAAGATGAACTTAGGGATAAGCTAAAAAACTAAGGACAAATGTGTGAAAGCAAAGATGGGTCTCGGTAAACAAGGCTTGATGAGGTACCCATGTACAAATGTAAAAGATCTCTCACAACAGGAGAAAAAGAGAAAACCTCGTGGGAAAAACCTCTTCTCCAAAAGAGAGAAAATACATGTGAAGGACTAAGAAGCCTCCAAACAAGAGTGAAGGACGAAGTAGCTTCCAATCAACAAGAAATTGTCCCAAAAGATAGGAACAAAGGATGAACACCACTGAAGCATGAAGAAGCTGTAAAAATTGTCGTAGAATGACTGTTGAAATGCTGAAAGAAAAACCCTCTCTGAAACAAATGATGATCAGGATCAAGAAGATAAGAATCTGCATGAGTGCCCTCAATGACACTACTCGAATCCGATGACAAACTAAGGCAAAACATCTAGAACTCGAAGATATAGATGAAAAAAGTACCAAAAGTCTGAAGAACTGATCATGTGAAAATGGAAGGTCGCCTCTAGAAATAGGGATGCAAGAGTGTCCATATGGTAAGTACTCCATCTCACCGAAATGCATGGGTAACTAGCCTGCATCCGCCTAGTACATAAGAATAAATATTGTATACATAACTCACTTTAATGCGAAATCAAGGAAGCATTAGCACCAATAGTAGAAACCCCCCATAATGCTGACAAAGGAGAGGTATGACAGGTACACTGAAAATGAATTCCAGAATCTAGTGTATGAGAAAGAACCAAGAACATCTGAATGTGCAGAAATGAAAGTACAAGCGGATATAAAGGGTGTGAAAACAAAAGTCACACACGCATGAGAAAGGTATAAAGGAAAACAAAGGCAAACATCAACCCCCATGGTACTTTATAACATAGTTTGAGTACAATAAGGCACAAAGTGATGTGTAAAATTCCATAATACACCTGCTGTGACACTTTATTTAAGTGTGTTTACATAAGATAAATACATGCAATGTGAGCCCATAAGGTCCAAAAAGGACTACAACTGAGAAGAAGAATTTATGGAAAAAAAATCAAATTTGGAAACCACCTACACCACTACGAAGAGCTCGAAAGAAAATTTTCGATGATATCTTGTTTTCCCATTTTTGACATCGTATGCAAAAATTATGCCGAAAACACTGAAGACAACTCTCAAAAAGAAGATCTGACTTTGACTGGAAATAACAAGGATCTAAGAAAAAATCTCCAAAAAATACCTACACCACTGGAAAGTACTCTGTATTCTCTTTCCGATGATATCTCGTTTGATCGATTTCGACACCGTGGGAAAAAGTTATGGCATCTGGAAGAAAACAACTCTCAAAGGGGAAAAATGATAGTTATTGCATTAAATTTGACGACCATATGGCCGTCGCAACAAAACAACGAGCCTAAAATTGATGGCCAAATGGCCATCGCATCATTTTTACAATTTAGCTTATTTTAATTTTTTTTTTTTTTTTTATATATATAAAAAATAAAAATAAAATAATTGGGTGCGAGGGCATGTGGGCCCACCCGCACCTCTCCAACCACATGGGCGCAGGTACCTCCCTCTTTAATTTGTTTTAAAAACAATTGTTTTCCAAAAAAATTTGTTTCTTAAATATTAAATTTTTAAAAATATATATTTTTTAAATTAAAAACTGCGATTTTTTTAACGAAAATTTACTTCGAGATGCGTGCAGGAGGTTGTACGTCCCCTGCAAGGTAATTTATTTTGCCTCGGGGTGATTTGCTCAAAAATTGACAAATTATATATGGAAATAGGGGTTTTTGGGCCTTCTAAGTGCAATGGTGAGGGCCGTTTGGGTTCAAAATGGTCCAAAAAATCAGGCACCCCTTGGATCTAAGAAAAAACCCCTTTCTTCAAACCCTCACAGATCTGACAAACGAAATACAATTTTGACAAAAAAAAGGTCAATCTTGACTATTTCGACAACTCTGGATTCAATGGAGAGGTTTGATTTGACCCTAGATGCACTGTAAAACTGCTTCAAAGCAATATCTCACAATTTTTTTTAATAAACTTGCAAATCTGGAGCTCTGATACCATGTTAGAATTATGAAACAAGCACAAAACCACGAGTCACATGATCAAACAAAAAATAAGTACACCTTTCACACAAGAGATCTGCCAAACAATATGTGCAATATTCATCAACAAGGAAAAACTATAGCAAGAGACTTTCAAGAAGATATGAAAGCTCCAGATAATATTCGAGAGATAATTACAAAGAGATCAATCCTTAAGAAAGGAGATCGAAACCTAAAGTGAGAACCCTAGGATGAAGATTAAATTAGCATGTGACAAGTGTCAAGATCATAATGAACGAGACAATTACATGACTAATTTAATAATACAAAATAAAGATTCCTAAGTTTAGCTCAAGTGAAATAAAGTAAAGGTGACTTAATTAATTAATCAACATGATTAAATTAATCAAGTAAACAAACTATTACTCTAACATAAATGACAAGCCCACTTGGTGGATTGGGGCAAAACCACATCATTACACCATTCAATCTGGTGCTCAAAACGATATGGTATATTCCCAAGCACCTTCAAAATCCATTACAAAGACAAATAAATCTCCTTCACACATTCCCCAAGACCCAACTATTGGGTTTTGCATTAGGCTTCTCCTGAAGGCAATATCTTAGAGGGCTAGATTCAATTCAACTAGAGAATCCAACCATCAAGACAACTAATTTAGAGGCCTCTTTAGTCCCACTAGAAACATCAATGAATGTTCCTAGAAGCAATGAAGACAACTTAAAAGGAAAAAATAGTCAAATTCTAAAGTCATTCTCTCAAATAGAGGATGAATGGATAGATGTCAAGCGAAAGAAGAGCCCCCCCACAAAAACTCAAGCACCAAATGATGTTGAGATCATCAAGGAAAAATTCTAAAGAAATGTACGATTCTGAAGCAACCTTGCTTAAGGGTTGATGCACATTTTTATTTTATATTTGATTTATATAAGGGAGTGAGCCCCATACTACAACTCATCAAGTGGGAAAAATAATAATTAATATATAATAATATACGATTCATATTTAATTAATATATATTTTAATTAATTAATCTCTTCATGTTCAATCTAAACTCTTACTAGCATATTTAAATTAAATCCAAATATATCCTTTTTGAGGCATCTATTTTAAAAAAAATCATAAACAAAATAAATAAATAAACATATTGAGAAAGATATATATTGTGATATTACTATCAGATTTGAAATCTATGTAGTTTTAAGAGTCAAACTCATTGATCCATATTTCACGAATATTAGTTCACAAGAACCCATCTCTGGTATAATGAATGGTCCATTTTACACTATAATGACCTAATCTATGCAATTAATAGATTTGGAGATAATAAAATTGTAGAATAATGTAAAAGGACACACGTATGCAATTTTCACGTTTATAAGGAGTCACCCAGATGACGGATCCTAATAAAGGGCGGTCGTGACTGGTTGGCCCCATGCACGGTGGCGGGGAAATGGTTAGATGTGAGAGTTTAGCTGGGATACTGGTGTATCTCGACCGGCATTTATTTCCTCACAGCTGTCTCCAGCCAGGTGTCGGAAGAACGGAAATTTCAGAGGTTTACACAAGATACCCCTTATTTTACTACGCACCTTCTGCTTTCTTGGCAGCCATAGAACCACAACGCCAAGATTCAAATATTTGGTTTATGCATGAATCGTATATACATCGAATATCTTCCCGCTACCTGCTGCCTGGCTCTGGCAGCTTTGGTGATACGGATATACCGACAGAACCTAATAACACAGGAAACCAGTTTGTCGTCTTACGCTGCTGCCACTGGCCGAAGAGGACCGTCCATTTCATTTCAAATTGTCCTCTTCCTCTTCCTCTTCACTTTTCTGCATTCAATTCAGTTTTTTCCATTTACAGAGTTTATAGGACTCAAGAGCAAGCAGGGAAGAGGGAAGAACAAGCAAATTCAAAGGTGAGTGAGCTTGTTTTTCTTCCTGATTGTTTAAATTCTTTTTTTTTTTTTTTAAGTGATTCAGCTGTGCTGGTAGTAAATTATTACGCACGAGCCTTAAAGGAAGTTAGGAACTCCATCTTCTCGGTCTGTTGTGCTTTGGTTAGTTAGGGAGTTGAAACTTTAAAACATTTCGTGTTTCTGTGTTGCTCCTTCTTTTGCTTTGAATGTAACAGGGCTTAATTTGGCTAAACTATCAGGGTTTCGAGCGTTTTATGTTGTTTTATCGTCCCTTATGTGGTTTACTTGCTTTATCGGAATTCTGTCTGGTATCTTGCGAGTAACTCTTAGGAGCAATCTACTTTCCAGTTTCTTCCATATAATTTTCTCACCTTAGAATTGTCGGCATATTTTTTCTTCTGTGGTAGAGGAAGTAGGAGGGGTCTTTGAGAGAGGTGGTGAATGGAGGATCGGCGGAGGGATGCCATTTTGCTTCATTCCTGTCTGTGACGTGATCATTTGGCTTCTTTCCAGTGTGTGAACGTGTAAGTTGGAGGTTGTTTGCAACGTTCAAACTAAATGTTGTAGCTTGTGTAACGCCGCCTTTCATTCATTCGGTTAAAATGTATTAATAACTTAAAGCAGTGATATTTATGTGTATGCACTGTCTGGACAGCTTTACGGAGTCTTACCACCTTTTCCTTCTGAAGTACATTAAGTATCATTCTGCTGCGTATCTTGCTGTATATTAGATCGGAACTTCCGTTGGTTAGCATTTTTGCTGGTAGAGAAGACATAAATCAATTATATAGAAGTTACTTTTGTGAACTAAGAGGGAAGTACAGGCTCTATTATATGCCTGCAGACATGTTGAGCTTTTCCACGCTCCCATCCGAATCGGGTGAGCAATCAAGCGTAAGGAGCACAGATCCAATCTGTCATGCCACTGAAAAGGAAGCCTTTGATTTCTCCAAGTTTGCGGAGAAATCAAAACCAATCAGTCTGGAGCATCAGAGATCATTTGAGGAAAGGTCTCTCAGTGAGCTTCTGTCCCCTAATTTGATGTCTCCGCGTCCTACTTCGAAGACTATTGAAACAGTTAAAAGCTCGAAATGTCTTGAAGGCATGTTTTCATCGGCTCAGAATTCTCCTCGTTCTGAGCACCATTCTTGCGATCCCCATCCTATGATTGGCGATGCTTGGGAATCTTTGCGCAAATCCTTGGTTTACTTTCGAGGGAAACCAGTGGGGACCATTGCTGCTCTGGACCCTTCAGAGGACGTACTCAATTATAATCAGGTATTTACCTCTCTAATCGAAGATATCCTTCCTTGTGCACTTAATTTCCAAGCACAAAATGTTGCAAATTGCTTAGCTTGCTTTAAAAGCACAGATATGTTTTGAAGAGGCTAGGATCCGTAAGATTATTACTTCTGCAAAAAGTAGTTTTTTTTGGAATGACATGTATGGTATACTGATCACTTTTCGTACTCAGTATGACATGCAAAATGTATTTGATCTGGGTCACTTTGTCTGTTTGTATTCACTCTGATTAATTCCACTTTCAGGTTTTTGTCAGAGATTTTTTCCCAAGCGCTTTGGCATTCTTGATGAATGGTGAGCCTGAAATAGTCAAGAACTTTCTTTTGAAGACACTTCGTCTGCAAGCATGGGAGAAACGCATAGATTGTTTTACTCTAGGAGAAGGAGTTATGCCTGCCAGTTTTAAAGTACTTCATGATCCTGTTCGTGATACTGATACAATGATTGCTGATTTTGGGGAGAGTGCAATAGGCAGAGTTGCTCCTATAGATTCTGGATTTTGGTGGATTATTCTGCTGCGTGCCTATACAAAGTCTACTGGAGATCATTATTTGGCAGAAATGCCTGACTGCCAACGGGGAATGAGGCTTATTTTGACATTGTGCCTCTCTGAAGGATTTGACACCTTTCCTACTCTTCTTTGTGCAGATGGATGTTGTATGGTTGATCGCAGAATGGTTAGATTCCTCTCTACCTAAATGTATCAATGTTTTTAAAGGTTTAGAGTATTCTTAGAGATAAGCCGCAACTGTTTAACATCACTACGTATTTTGATGTTTTATTTTATGTTGCATCACTTTCTTTAAATAATTTTTTATTTTTTATCTAGCTTTATGCTGCTGTTTTTTTTGTTTCTGAATAGTAAAAACAGTTTGGTATTGAGTATTTCATATTACAGTTTTTGTAGGATGAATATGCTTTGAGAACCTTGATGCATGGTTCGATCATAGTACCTTCATAAAGTAATCTGGTTGAATGCTTCTTTCATCTACTTAAAGTAAATATTGAGTATTGAAGAGAGCAGTTTCTATATGATAGGTTTAGTGGATATGCCTAGAAATGTATTTTGTTATCTAACATTTGGAAATTAAATTTTTTGAACCCTGACAAATTGTTTTTGTTTTTCCTCATTTGTAGGGTGTTTATGGTTATCCTATTGAAATTCAAGCTTTGTTCTTTATGGCACTAAGGTGTGCTCGATTACTTCTTAAACCAGAAGGTGAAGGAAAAGAGTTCATAGAGCGAATTGACAAACGGTTGCATGCATTAAGTTATCACATGCGCAGTTATTTCTGGCTTGACTTTCAGCAGCTTAACAACATATACAGATACAAGACTGAAGAATATTCTCACACGGCTGTCAATAAATTCAATGTTATTCCTGATTCTATTCCAGATTGGGTCCTTGATTTCATGCCAATAAAAGGAGGCTATTTTATTGGAAATGTTAGTCCTGCACGGATGGACTTCAGGTGGTTTTGCTTAGGCAACTGTATTGCAATTTTGTCTTCCTTAGCAACACCTGAACAGTCTATGAGAATAATGGATCTTATTGAAGAGCGCTGGGTAGACCTGGTTGGGGAAATGCCTCTCAAGGTTTCATACCCTGCCCTAGAGGGTCATGAGTGGCGAATCGAAACAGGTTGCGATCCAAAGAATACTAGATGGAGCTACCACAATGGGGGATCTTGGCCAGGTGAGATAATCTTTAGACATTAAATACTCTGGCAGCAGGTTGTCAACATTCAAGATTTCAATCGAATTGTTTTTAGTGCACTTGCAATGACATGAAAAATATTTGTTAAACATGGTTAGTTCTAGCATTTTTCTATAAATTGTCATATACTTCTGGCTTGGTAATATAACAAATAAATTGTTGATCTCAAAGGTGCAGAATAACATGGTTTGTTGTAGAAATTTTCTTTAAAGTTAATTTCTTTGTGAATCATCTACTAATTAGGTTGGATGTGAATGCTACACATTATCCTATAACAAAGAGATGGCCAAGTACATCAAAGATTAGTTGACTTCGTGTACCTGATATATTTTCCAGGAAAGGGAGATAAAGAACATAGCACAAAAATCCTTAGTTCAATCTACTAGCCAAGGTACTATGTCCAATCTCCAGCAGACTGATTAAAACTTGTAGCTCCCAGAATCTGAAGGAAGCCTTTCTGTATTGGGAGAATTCCTTATATATAATTGATAATTCAAGTGCATTCCATTGTGTAGGATAGAAGGAAGTGATTAAGAGAATTGAAATTGCCTATAATTTGGGTTTATCTATATTTGTTTTTTATTCATTTGATTTGGGAGAATTGAAACTGAGTTGACCTGCATACCATTCTTCTGTCCCTACATGACCATTTACATCTGGTTGGACAGAGATTTTAGTGTATGGTACATTCTAGGCTGATTCAAAGATCAAAGATGTTGAATGTGCTGTACAATGGGGCAACAATGGATATCTACCTTACGTTATCTAACTCAAGAAGGATCTGCATGGTACTAGGGCCTGGCTATGAAACCCTGACCAGATTCTTGAACAATTAATTGGCACCATGTTGATTCCTTAAGAAGGTTCAATTCCATATGCTCATTTTGTGTAGGCTATGACTAGGCATGCAGGATCTTTTAACTTAAATTTCTAGACAGCTTCAATTCAACAAGCAGAAAGACACATCTAAAATACATGGTTTTAATAAGAATTTCTTTAGCCTTATTGAGACAAGATACAATTCAAGTGAGATTTGTCCATGCTTAGGTTGACCTTTTCACAATTAAATGACTGAGTGTTGAGATGATCCCTTTGCTCTGTTTTAGTTAGGCCAACTTACTTATTTTGTTACTTTGATACTTACGCAATACACAACTGTATTTGGTCAACTATGGTGAAGAAATCCTAAATTTATTTGTTGGAATTTTCTAGAGTTACTAGCGTGCATATTTATATAACCAACACACAGACTCTTATACTAGACTCATCATTAGAGATGATGAGTCTAATATGATACTCCAAATGACCCTCCTTGAGGACTAGTCTAGTATGGGACTCCAAACATTGATGACTTAAAGATATACTAAAATTTCTCCAAACAATTCCAACATCCATGCAACACTATGAGAACAACCTCAAATCTCTACTCCTAAATCTAACCAATTGAATGGTCACTTGGTGCCACTTTATAGAAGGATTCCATGAATTTCTACTCGCTTGGTGATCTTGTCCCTATGCATTAAAATATTGCCTAAATGGAACTTGTTGAATATGTCTAATTTCTTGGAAAGCTTTAATCCTCATTTTTAAATCCATATTGGTGCATTTATAATTTTGTTGAATGATGCCTAGAGATGGGAAATTGTGTATGCTAATAAAAGTGACAATATGACCAATGGTTACAAACTTACTTCCAAGGGTTCAACTAACTCCAATGAAATACAGATCAGTATATGGTATGACAGTGAGAATTAATGCCATATGGAAAGTGAAACTAGAAACTACTCAAGAATAGAGATCAAGATTTGCAAATGAAGGCAATCGATTGCAAGATCTTGATGACAAGAGTGATCAGAATAGCAAAAGCACAAAGACAATTGAAGATTGTAGAATGCAATATGATAACAATTCTAAAAACTAGGATGCAATATGATTAGATGTCTCCAATATCTACATTGTTGTGCAGGAGAAGATATCAAGTACAATGAGATGGATGTGCAATGGATGCTCAAGAGTGAGCTAGAGGTGGGTATATAAGATGTGTCACCAAGTGAGAAGTACTTAAAACCAATGTGGGATACAAATATGTAGTACATGTGGTAGTACATCTTCACCAAAAATGGAAAATATAATCACAATTATTAAATGTATGAATGCATATCACCTCCCTTAGTAGATGCTTACTCATGGGCAAGAAAGATAACACCTACCCAAGTTGATAAATATCTAGGTAAGCTTATCCTCTCCTATGCACATAATATGTAATAAAGTAATTAACTAAATGCAAGGAAAATAAAATGCACTAGTACCTACCATAAGCATAGCTTAGGTGGGTATGGATGGATGGGTCTTGACAAACATTTAGTCATACTAGGTATCCATGTACAAAATTATCCTCTCGAAAAGAGGAAAAAGAGAAACTCCTCCCCACTATGAAGAAGAGATGACAAGGACTATGTAGCCCCTCCAAAAGATGGAATAGCTGTCCTAAAACCCTTGTAAGTTTAGGCACATGAATGCCTCCACAAACAAGAGAGAATGTGAATGTAGATGGTTACATAGGAGTGCTGAAGTAGGTCCCTTTGTAATGAACAATGCAACTTCCTTTCAAAAGAAATAAACCCTAAGTTGTCGATCTATTGAATTTCCACTCAACTAGTGGAATAAAAAATTAGGATAAAGAACTTTGGAATTTAATCAATCTTCTCCAAGTTGGTGCTGAATTGTGACTCAAATGGATCAAGGGTATTAGGTACCGTGCAAAATTCTAGCATAGTAACCATGTAAAAATGATGCTCACCATAAATAAGAGAATTGAACCAACAAGAATTTAGTACTCTTGTAGAAGGTGCCAATAGTGATGGAGTTGGATCAATAAATAACTATAAGATGTGTCACCATCTATGTTCCATGGTGTTTTGGGGATGGTGATGCTGGGATGCTGAGGGACTTGTTTTGGGGACGACAATTTGAGGGTCATTTTCTAGGGATGGATTATATATATATATATATATATATATATAGAAAGATAGATAGATATAGAAGTAGGTGGGTACGTGGGCAGCCAAGTAGAATACAGAGAGAGAGAGAATTAGATTCATTAAGAAGAAGACATGATCCAATTCCAATCCTTAGCACTTTCATAAGAATCATACAACATTCATTTCTTCATTAGGTTCAATCATTACATTCAATTATTACTTATACTTTCACAAGTGTAAGAGGGAGATAAGGCACACATACCTTCAAACCTACTCATTAATTTTTTGACACAAGAAGAGAGAGAGAGAGAGAGATAACAACTCATCCACATAAGTTTTCATTCCTTTTCACCAATAAAACACATTATAGAGATAGGAGATAAGAATACTTTTATTAGCCCAATTCAAAAGATTCAATTTTCAACTTAGACATTATAACATACATCATGATGCAACATACATATGTTTCATCCTATTGATCTCACTATTTCCTTCATTTTGACAATGATAAGTAGAGAGAGATAAAGAAGATGCTTTTACAAGACCACCCAAAAAGAAAGATGTCTTTTCACAACACCAATCCAACATGTTCACAAGAGTAAGAACCACCATTCCATAAATAGCAAAAGACTACAAGATATGATTTGTTCGATTACCAAGCATAGATTCTATAAGTAAGAAGAGAGAGATAGATATAACACACATTCCATAAGATTAATCAATCTCTATTGCATTTAAATTTTTAAGATGAAATAAGATAGAAGAGAGTACAAGGATTACATCATACACACATTCACAAGATCAATCATTTGTTTATTTTAGTATCATTTATAGAAAACATAGAACTAGGAGAGATAGTGGTTGGTCATCAGGACCCAAAACCTATCAGCTCACACTTAACATTTCTTCATGCAATAAATGCGTACTTGATACTTAGAGATGGTTAGGAATAACATAACTTCTACAATAACATCATATCCAACAATATGACATCTTTTGTTCAATAATTAATCAAAGGAAAACACCAACTAACCTCTACGTCTAGGGTGAGAATGATTAAATTTCACAAATCATTTCCAAAACCAAAAAACAGACATCCCATCATTACATGCCTCCAGATAGTGTGATAAGACTTTTGAAAAATGTAAATAAATCATTTACATCATTTTTAAAGGTTTTATCGCACATTTATAGTTTGGAATAAAATATCCATAGTTCACTCAAATCTTACCATTTGTGGTCCTACAAAAACCAAAAGAAAGAGGAAGGAAATGTTTTTGAAAACTTTTTTGTGTTTTGCCAAATTCATTACAAAGAAGAAATGGCAAGGGATGCTTCCTCAATTGTCAAGCACTTTCACAATTCTACTTTTGCACAAGGCTTCCTAATATGTTTCCCTAGCCTCTTGGATTGGCACATGTAAAAATTAAGTACAATATGGTCAAAAAGCACCACTAAGAAGTTATTAGGACCTACGAATGCTCTAATGGTTTCCAAAGCTTTGAACTTCACAACTATCCAAGAGGCAAGGACATCCTATGAACCTATCCTCAATGGATCACATATTTCAAGGTCAACGAGGCCCAACCCTCAAAAGACCGAAATAACAACCTTCAAATTTCACATAATTTCTCCCCCTTTCAACACAAAGCATAAACTACAAAATTTTATCAAATTTAAGTACACTTTTTTTCTCGATAATGATTTCATTAGTAATAGATCTCTTGTAGCTTTAGTAAAATGCACAATTGAAGAAAATATATCATAATTACAACTTTCCAATTTCTCAATACTAAGTGCTTAAAGGAATAAGTGGAACAAAGAATTCTCCCAAGCTCCCAAAAGAACTTCAAGAAGAGATCAATGGATGATCTACTTTCCACCCTACCATATTACTATCATCAAGCGTAATAGATGCCTATGCAACTCTAGGCACCCCCGAGCTATGGAGAAAGACTATGGATACACCACCAACAAGGCCCATTCTCCAACACACACAAGGGTCTATCTCAAGACTCAGTATGGATGCACTTGTTAACCAAAATCAAGAGGAGGATTTGAACCCAATTGTTCAACAAAAAGCCTTAATTAGGCCAAAGAAAGATTAACGACCAAGCAGTTGGACACTCCCTCAAAAACAAGCTATCCTTTTTGCTCAAGGATTCAAAGACCACAAGGATATAAAACAAGCATAGCTCAATGGAAAGTAGTTACACCACCAATCATGGCATTCAAAATCTCATTTCAAACATATTCACATATTGGAAAAAGAATAAATAAAAACCATAAATAAAGGGGAATACTTTTCCTTGTTTCCAAGGATCAACCAATTAAAGAAAGTGTAATCTTTGGTTCTCCCAAGCCTTTGAGCAAGGTTGACAAAACATAAGGTGAGCTCTATCAAGCTTCAACCTTCAAACCAACAAAAATGAGGAAATCTACATAAAACACCAAGGAGCTCCCACAAGCTTCAAGAATCCATCCACACAAATGTGTGAAGCATGCCTTCTATAGAGCAAATACCCACAATCCTTACTCAAAATCCCACGAAGGAAATAAATTCCCAAGGTTCTTTGTCATGTCCCCAATTTGGGACCTATTTCTAGTTGGCAGGAAAAAGCATTTTTAAACACTAATTTAAAAATAATATTAAATAATAATGATAATATTAAATAATAATATAAAATTTAAATTATTATAAAATAATATTTAAGTTTAAATAAAATTCTCTGGCCGACATTGCAAGGCATTTTACCAACTATTATTTATGCTGGGTCGATTATCAAAGGTCATCATCACGGTTTGAGATTTGGAGCGAAGCTTCTGGGCTTTTAGGGACGTAGCCCCCTGCTAGTCAACCAGGTGGGACGACACCCCCACGCTGGCAACTCGTGAATTCCATTATGTCCGCATATCACACGACTCTAATAAATATTCAGGTCCACTTAGCATTAGCAATGTTACCAGGAAGGAGCGGTGATTTCCGAATTGATTTGTGGTTGCGTTGCCTTTGGCTCTCGCCACCCATCCAATCATAGTCTTCAACATCACATGGATTGCATTGCCGATAGCCCTTATGGTACTCTGCGATCAGTATTCCACGCACACCCATTCCCCATGTTTTATCTCCGACAATGGTATCCGTCGATTCTCTGTGAGCTGATTAACATTTGAGCACCATCGAATATCGGGTCATATTCATAATTTGTCGGGATTTCTGTGCGGCAGCTATCATTGTGATCGATGGCCTTGTAGCAGATTTGCATTCATTCGATGGTGGTATTTCCATGACTTGAGATTCGTTGTATGAAACTCATGTGTTCAATACTCTAATGGCTCAATTACATTTTGCGATTGTCATTTAGATGTATTTGTCTATCATTACTCCAGTGGTTAATACCTGTGTCTACATTACGTATTTTCTGTCTTGAGGTATTCGATTGCTATTGTTATTGGGAGTCATCACTATGTGATGTTAATGCTGTTAACCAGATCTGAGCACAAAGTGTCTATGTTAGGCAGTCAATACTCGGAATCTCATATCTTCCTTGTCTATGCACAACCGCGACTATCTTCAACATTCATGTCTTAGCAATATTATTTTGTGATATATTCATAGCTGGAGCATTTGTTTGAATCTGAGTTATTAATGGAAGCATTACTTTAGTATTGGTGTTCAACAAATCGTTACTTGTTGTCCTTTACATATTGTAGTTGTGGAGAAAATTGAGGATCAACACCTTACATTCTTCAAATTAAACTCCATTGAGAAACATATTAAGTCAAAAATATTGAAGATTTGTGGCTAAACTATTCACACAAAGATAAAATAGTCACTGTTGGCCTTCACAAGAAAATATAAAACTCATCAATAACTAAAAGAATGCTCACAATTCTCAAAATTGCACATTATAGTACTACATGACTAACATTAAGTCGCCAATAAGGAAGGAGGAAATTGCATGCCTTAAAATGGAGGGTCATGCTCTTGTATGGTGGGAAACCTATGTTGCTAATTGTGAAAAGAGGAATAAGCCTATTTTCAATAAATGAGCAGAATTCAAAGATTTAATCCATAGGAATGTCTATTCCATAGGGCATAAAGTGGATTGAAACATTAAATGGATGTACTATAAAAACATCAAAGTGGTTAAAGAGTGAATGATTACACTATGGAATTCTATTAGCAAACCATGATAGATGAGATGGATTTATATGAGGACATAATGACAATATCTTGGTGGGATCCATATCCCACATTTGAAGGAGGGTAGTCGCTACCAATTCAAAGGACTTGGATAAGGTATGTGTCCAATCTTACTACATGGAAGAGGAGAAGAAAAGGTATGAAGGTGAGTCTTCCAAATACAAAGGTAAAAATAAGGGTAAGTGGAAAGCAAATAAAACTAATAGTGTTGTATAGAAAGAGGATAAAAAGGACACAAATAATTATCGTGGTCATTGTATATTAAATGGGCATCTAAACTCAAAATGTTGGTAGCTTCATCTTGAACTACATTCTAAAAATAAAGGGAAAAGAAAAAGATGAAATTGAGAAATTTTTGCTGACCATCCAAGATGATGGATTTGAAATAGAGGGTAGTTTGGACATAGATTGCAAAATTGGATGCATGGCCACCAATTTAAAGGACTTGGATGAGGCATGTGTCCAATCTTACTACATGGAAGATGAGAAGAAAAGGTGTGAAGGTGAGTCTTCCAAATACAAAGGTAAAAATAAGGGTAAGTGGAAAGAAAATAAAACTAATAGTGTTGTATAGAAAGAGGATAAAAAGGACACAAATAATTATTGTGGGCATTGTAAATTAGATGGACATGTAAACTCAAAATGTTGGAAGCTTCATCTTGAACTACATTCTAAAAATAAAGGGAAAAGAAAAAGATGAAATTGAGAAATTTTTGTTGACCATCCAAGATGATGGACTTGGAATAGAGGATAGTTTGGACATAGATGGCAAAATTGGATGGATGACCACCAGGGAAAGAGATGAACCTGAAAAGATGTACAAACATTTTTTTTTGAAGTTACAAAGTAATAAGAATAGAGTAAATGCATTGGTAGAACTTGGTTCACAATGTAATCTCATTTTCGAAAATTTGGTAAAAATACCTGATCTGAAGACATAGGAACATCTTCATCCATACCCATTGGTATGGGTGAAAAGAGGAGTAGAGATGCAATTAATAAAAAGGTACAAGATTAAACTTGGAGTTAACACACAATATATAGATGAGATTAAAGTAGATACAATTTCGCTTGATGCATTTGATATTGTTTTTGGTAATCCTTATTGTTATTCTAGGGATTCCATTTTCATGAGAAGAGCTAACAAGTAAAAAGTTCAACTAGGTTAAGGATGAAATTAAGTACATAGTCAAAGGGAACCAAAGTATAGCTAAAGTAGCTATGGTAAGTTCCGATCAAGCCATTAATTTATTTCAAGAACCAAATAATTTTGTTTTCTTTTGCTTAAGGATAAGGAAAAAGATTTATTTCTACCATCTTTAATTCTAAATTGAAAGGCTTGGATGAAGTCTTGTCATCTTTTTAGGACATAGAACCAAGACAATTTCCACCAAGAAAGGAGGTGGAGCATGCAAATCAATTTCTACCAAAATATCTTAACCTCGGTTTGTATTGATAGTCACTACTAAAGAGCAATGAGGTCAAGAGGCAAATTTAAGAGCTATTGAAGCAAGGGGCTATTTTCCCTAACACTTTGCGTTGTGGGTCACCCATAGTGATGATCTAGAAAAAAGGGGTTCTTGGAGAGTGTGTATTGATTATAGATCTCTTAATAAAATCACCATTAGGAATAGGTATCCTTTTCCTAGGATAATGATTTGTTAGATCAACTAAAACATGCTAATTATTTTTCTAAGTTTGATCTTAAGTCTAGTTATTATCAAGTGCAAATGAAAGAAGTAGACACTTGGAATACTACTTTCAAAACCAAGCAAGATATTTATGAATGGTTAGTATTTCCTTTTGGTTTGAGTAATGTGCTTGTGAATTTTATGAGACTAATGAATGATGTGTTAATGGATTTCATAGATAGTTTTGTGATAGTCTATCTAGATGATATTCTAATCTTAAATGTGACATGGGAAGAACATCTTGTCCATATTAAACAAATATTGCAAAGGTTGAAAGAACAACAACTTCTATGCAATCTAAAGAGTGATTTTGGAAATCATTGATTTATTTAGGGCATGTTATAGGAGGAAAATTGAAGCAATTGTAAATTGGCCTATGCCAAAGGGTGCTACAGAAATCGGGAGTTACATAGGGACTGCACAATTCATGAAAAACTTTATTCCTTCTTTATCCTACATAGCTACACTTTTACATCAAATTTCATCAAAGGGCGGGCTTTAATTGGGGGGATGAACCTGATAAAGTGATAATGCAATTGAATCATTAACGAATAAGATAAGTAATAGTCTTGTGCTTGCTTTTTCTAAGTCATGCCCTTGTGTTTGCTTTTTTTTGACATACAAAAGCCATTTGAGGTAGAAACAAATGTGAGTGAATAATGTATGGGTTCCTTCTTGTTTCAAGGTGGTAAACTTGTTTGTTATAATTCAGTTTTTTTTACAACTTTAGTAGTTAGAGGATATCTGGTGTATAATAAAGAATTGTCTGCACTAGTTGAAGAAATAAAAAAATGGAGGCATTATTTGTTTGGCATGGAAAATATTGTGCACATTGACCAACAATCTCTACAATATTTACAAACAACTCAAATTGCAACAAGCAAGAGATTATTAATAGATGAGATTTCTAAAATAATTTCATTTGGTGATCAAATATAATTAAAGAAGGAACAGTGTTGCGGCAGATATGTTGTCTAGGCCACCTATTTTAACTATCACTACAATTACTCACTTGGGGCCCTTCACAAAAGAAGTTTACATTGAAAAATTTCAAGGACTTTGGGAAGATATTCATGGAAATTTTGTCACAGTTTAATAGAGAAAGTGAACAAGGCTTTCATCTTCAAGATGGTTTACTCTACAAGGTAGGAAAATTGTGAGTGCCAAGTGCAAAAAAGCTTCTACTAATAAGGGAGAGACATATCTCCAAAGTGGCAGATCACTTCGGCATAGGTAAATGGCTCATTTGCAAAGGTATGTGTTTTGACTTAGAAGACAACAAGAAGTAGCAGGATTTGTTAGAAGTTGTAAACTATTTTGTACCAGCAAATCTAAAACAAGGAAAGAAGGAATGTATATGCCTTTTCCAATCTCCACAAGGCCATGGGAAAGTGTTTCTATGGATTTTCTAGGAGGTTTTCCTATGAATAGACATAGGTATGATTGCTTGTTTGTGGTAGTTGATAAGTTTAATAAAATGTGTAACTGCTTGTAAAATGACTATCACAAGAAAAGAAGCAACTGAGATGTTTGTTAATAATGTATTGGTGCACTTCAGGCTTCCTAAGTCCATAATTTCAGATAGAGACACAAGGTTTTCTAGTATGCTTTGGTCTACATCATGGATCATGATGGACACAAAGCGAAAGAAAAACACAACCTTTGATCCACAAACAGATGGCCAAATAAAAGTGGTCAATTGGACCTTGGTGGAGCTCATTTGGGGGTATAACAGTAAGTTTCCCAAAGACATGGGATAAATCACTTCTTTACATTCAACATTTTATAATAGGGATTTGCATTCTTCTACTAATAAGTCACCATTTAAGGCATGTTTGGGATATTTGTTGTCTAATCCAATCAATGTAGCTTTTGACAATCCAAATGAACAAGTAGGGCAAGATAATGAGGTGACTAAAGCATCACAATTGTTGAGAAAATTGTAAAAATTCAACTCAAAAGTTAAGGAACAATTGGAAAAAACACAACAATTGTATAAACAAAGGCATGATCAGCATAGGAGAGAGCACAAATGATGCAGCAACATCTTAGGTTTTGGGTTGGAGGTTTGGGATTAGTCATTTTGGTGAGTTTTCCACTTGCAGCCACAACAAATTTTAACTTGTAGCCATTGGCAAAAGTGTGGCCATAGTATATAATGCACTTGCAGCAAAGAGGCAGCCACTTGTTGCCACTGGTGTGTGGACTTGCAGCAATGGGAGAAGTGAGTATTGAATCACTTGCAACAACAAGGAGGATCTATGATAGAAGGAGAGGTCACTCGTAGAAACTATAGGATGGCCCGAAGTGGAAGGTGGGCACTTGTAGCAATTAGGAAGGTTGGCTAAGTTCACTTGCAACAATTATGGTGGTTACAAAGGCTTGGAGTAGCATGTGTGGGTGATGTTGCAGGAGACTAATTGTCATGAAGTTGTTTGATGTTTGTTGTAGTTTCATGTGTAGAAAAGGAACATTGTGGAGAGTGTTTGATCCGGAAGCTACAAGCTCACAAGGCCAATAGAGGTCGGTACAATGATGGAGAGGTGTGCAGAGCTTGTTGGTAGAGTAGAAGAGTAGTGACATAAATGGGAAGAGGCTGAATTGAACGTGATGGTGACTCTACAATAGGTTCCATCCAGAATGAATCTACTTTTGAAGAAAGATGGACCACTATCCAAAGCCACTCATTACACCCATGCTAACAATTAGAAAATGGAAAAAGAAGGGCTTGAGAGGGAAAAAATAGAATAGGCTTAAAAGAAAGAAGATAAAATGCAGTTATAGGACCATCTAACTCTCAAGCAACTAAGGCAATTCGTCCACCAGCTGAAGCAACTCCTAATTTTGATATTATGGATTATATGACCAAAATAAAGGTGTAGATTCCTCAATTATAATTCTTTCACAATCATCTAGAACAATTAAGAGTGGATTTAGTTATGTTAAAGGAGTTCAACTTACTCACAATGCTCAAGCTTTAGTTGACGTTTTGGCTATGCCTCAAATTAAAGTTGCAAAGGTTGAGGATAAACACAAGCCCATCTATGTATCTTTATACATAGGAGGCTATAAATCGAATAGTTGTATCCTAGACTTAGGAGCTTCGGCAATGCAAACAATCATGAACACCTTAGGTTTGACATGCACCAGGACATTGAATAAAGCTATTCATTAGAATCAAAGTTAGTGCTTTTGGTAGGACAGTTAAATGAAGTTTAGGTAGCCTTAGATGGGCAACCCGAGAAAAGAATCATGATGACAATACTGGTTGTAGATATTCCAGCCAACAATGGGTTAATCTTAAGTATAAGTCTTTGTAAGGATTTACGAAGGAAAATTTAATTAGATTGGTCCTTTGCTATGATCTCAATAAGGGAAAAAAGGCACATCTTGAGCCAGCACTTAAATCACAGACTACTATTCATAAATCAGATGATCCATGAACCAATATTTTATATGAAGACATTTGGCTCAAAACTTATATGATGATGTTCAATGAAGAATGTTGGGGTGTAGAAGTTGTACGTCATGAAAGGGATATTTTATATTTTATGGTAGTTATTTGGTAAATGGATCAGGAGTCGGAATGTTATATCTTTAGATGGAAAATTGTATCCATTCTCATATTAGTTATAATTCAAGTATACTAACAACATTGTAGAATAAGGAGGCATTACTTCTTAGTTCTTGGATTGCGGAATGCTAAAGGTATAGATATCAGATTATTGAGAGTAGAAAGAGATGCAAAGCTAATTTTGAAATAGGTTAAAGAGCAATTCCAAATGAAGAAGGATCGATTGCTTCACTATAGAAATTCGGTTTGGAATGGGATGGAACTTTTGATGCTTTTTCTAGATAATATATTCCAAGGGATTCAAATAGTAGGTTAAATGCTTTTGCTATCTTTGCCTCCTTTCTCATGCTAAATTCCTTATGGTGAACTCACACAAGATATATTCACTAAGAATTGGTTTATTGGCCAACTGTTCCAAACAATGTAGAAAATTGGAAAGCATTTAACGATCATCGACAAGTCATAGATTTATTGAAAAAACTGACAATTTCAGCTCTTTTTATCTTGAAGGAAGTTCTTCAACATATAGAGAAATGGTAACATAAGATCATAAAGACACAAAGGATCACTCAAATCTAGAAACTATTCAATTAAAAGGAAACAAGATTTCAAAGGGTCTCATCTCTTTGGAAAATGTGTTTGATAGATATAAGAAATATGTGAAAGAGCAATTTCAATATCAAAAGTAGTTTTGAAAGGATTATGAACAATTTGATATAAGTGATAATGATGAGCCTAAACTAGTGAATTTAGGAAAATGTTGCATAATTGGTGAGAAAGAAATGTATAAAGAGCTGTTCAAAATATACAAGGATGTGTTTGAATGGTACTATGCAAGTTTAAATTTTTGTTATCAAAATATTTGTGTCACAGAATTGCATTAAAGTTAGAAGGAAAACCCTTGAAGCATAGGCATAGACCATACAACCCATGACTAATAGGTACAATTTACGGTGAGATCCAAAAGATGCTGGATAATCTTTCCCATACATCATTCTACTTGGGTTTCTAACATAGCCAGTCAGAAAGAAGAATGAAAAAATAAGTACGTGTGGATTTCGGAAATCTCAATCAAGCTTCACTCAAAGACAATTATCCTTAACCCGTTTTGGATCAGATTATACAAACAAACACTAGATCAAAAATGTTGTCATTACTTGATGGTTTGTCAAAATACAATCAAACTGAGGTATCAACTAAAGATTAGTCTAAGACAACATCTACCTCTCCATGGGGAAAAAAGAAAATAAATGATCATCTAGATAACCTTATCATGGTGTTTAATTATTGTAGATTTTGTGGAGTTTCCCTAAATCCTAAAATATCTATCTTTGTTTTGACAGAAAGTAAGCTATTGGGTCACATTGTACACAAGAAAGAACAAAGATTAATCCACGTAGAATGGAAGCTATCCAAGATTCCAAAATTTGTCCTTACCTACCAGTAAAATCATGGCTCATTCTTTCTTCGATTCAATGAACTATTTGAGGAGAGTTGTGCCTGATTTTGCAAAGATGACATGAAGTATTACAAGTATGATGAAGAAAATAATTGCATTCAAATGGACTGGAGAATGAAAGAAAGTGTTCAATGATATAAAAGAAGTAATTAGTAGGTTACTAGTGTGTGTTCACCTAGATTTTTCAAAAGAATTTCCTATATATTATTATGCTTTAAAATTCACACTAATAGCCATTTTGACTTAGAAGGATAATGGAGTAGAATCACCAATTTATTTTATCAACTTTGGGTTGAAGGATCATGAATTAAGGTGTACTCAATTGGAGAAACATGCTTATGTTGTGCTATGTTCTGTCAAGAGTTTTGGCTTATATGTACTTCATTCTCGCTCCAAAATGATGGTGCTGGATCCAATAGTTAAGGCCATTATAACTCAGCAAGAGTTAGGTATTAAAATGGGTAACTGAATTGCCAAAATTTAGGAATATGATTTGGATATTCAGCCCACCAAGTTCATACTAGGAAGACGTTTATGCGAGCTGATAGCCAAAGATGGTATGAAGAGGGAAGGTACCTTGAAATAAGAGGAAGAGCTTGAATTGCCATTAGTTCTATTCATTGACTTTATTGATACTTGGTATCAAGACATTGTCCATTCTGTTGCATAAGGTAACTTTGCAAGCTATTTGGATGGAAAATAGAGAACTCCGAAATTGCAAGCACAAAAGTACATTATCTATAAGATGTGTTGTACAAATGAAGTTTGGATGGTATGTGCTTGAGATGTGTAATGTGTAAACAAGGAACAATAGACTAAATTGCTGGAAATTTTTCATAATCAGGTTTGTGGTGGTCATTTTTCATCACGCACTACAACATACAAGATTTTGTGTGCTCATTATTATTGGCCTACTATATTCAAAGGTGTATGAATGGGTTCATAAGTGACATTTATGTTTAGCAATTTGTTGGGAAATTGAAAATGACAGCCATACCTTTGAAGCTTGTGGTGATTAATGCCCCTTTTCAGCAATGAGGTACTGATTTTGTAGGGCCTCTAAACCTGAATTTTAAAAAAGGACATGTAAGAAACATGTATATGTGCTTACAGCCATAGATTCTTTCATATAATGGGGTAGAAGCCATACCCATTAAAAGGGAAACAATGAGGTAGTTTGTCACTTAAAAAGAATATTTTGTCCCATTTCAAAGTGCCTAGAAAAACATTTCTTGATAATTATTTAAGTTTTTATCTAGAAGAGATTCTTCATTTTTGTTATGAGTATGCCATACTCTTAGCTCATTCATCAGATTATTATCCTCAAGGAAATGGGCAAGTGGAATCATCCAATTAGAATATTGTTACTATCATTTCCAACTTGGTAGAAGACAATCAAAGGATGTGGCATATAAAGATGTTTGATGTGCTTTGGGATGATATGATTACACCAAAGAGGGCAATTGGCACATCACCTTTTTCTATCATGTATGGGATGGAGGCAATGATACCCATCAAATTGGAGTTATCAACTTTACAGTTGGCTTCGGTTATTGAAGATAGCCATATTAAAGATCCCATTGAGAAACATATTCTTTATCTTCATAAAATTGAGGAAGAGAGAGCAGAAGTGGATAAAATTATAGAGCATTAGACACTTGTAAAGAAAGCATTTGATAAGAAGGCATGACAGTGGAGCTTGTGGTAAATGATCAAGTTTTGTTATGGGACAAAATAAACAAATCCTAAGGAATGCATGGAAAATTTGATTATGTGGCTTGGTCCTTTCAAGATCTGATATATATGTGGAGATAATACACACAATATCTTGCTTAGATGAATGGAACACATCTACCCTTGCCCTATAATTAGCAACTTTTGAGGCTTTTCAACCCTTAAGGTTGTGGGGTGTTTCCTCCTTTTGTGTTTTGTGTTGTGGTTCTCATTTTTGTGTTGTGATTCATGATATCATAATGTTTTTCCACTTTTGTAATGTGTTTTGTTTATATGTTTTTCTTTTTGTTTTTGTTTTGATCCAATGTTAGTTTAGCTAGCTAAACTCTATAACCCAATAGATAATGGCATTAGTCGTTTTGTTTCATCAGAGATTCTAATGTTCTCATATGACCCAAGTATGTCTCAAGGTCCTTAGAAAGAGCCAATGTTTGTACCCATACAAATTTTTTCTCAGAAGTCGATGTTTTAGCCATTAATCATGATTATCTTTCTTATCTAGGCATTCGAGTTGTTATATGTTAGTCATTTTTGCACTAACGATGTTTGCAAGATCCTTATGAGGAAATATAGCCAATGAGGAAATCAATCTCACAAGAACTAGTGGAGAAAGTGTAAGGAAATGCCAAAATCTGTTAAGAGTTGATACAAAAAGTGTGGCAATTGAAGCAAGATCTGGAAGTGGTAAAAAGGGGCTAAAGAAGGAAGAAATAAGGTTAAAGAGAAGGATCATGGCACACAATTTTAGTGGCAGATTCTAGACATATCTCTTCCCATTCATACAATAAAAATATCATCTTCCCAACATGAAATTATCACTGCGAAAAATTCAAATGGAAGTTAGAGTTTCAGCACTAGAAGAAAATCCATCTAGTTTTCATAAGGGCTCTATTTTTAGTAGGTACGCTTTTTGGTGGAATGGTGAGAGGAGCTTAAAAATCCAACTTTCTATTTTAGAAAGTTGTTATTTTTAAAAGGTCCTTATTTAAGGATATTACTTTTTCAAGGAATGATAGTAGATGACAAAGTCGGAAGTTGGTCAAAAGTAGGTTCAAGTTCCAACATGAGAAAATGGAATCCAAAAAGCAAAGCTATAGTAAGAAGAGATAAAATTCATCAAAGATGTCATGATAACCATTAAAAATTCTCCAAGTGTGGGCAACCCAACATGGGAATTCCTGTTAGGCATAAAAAATTGTTTAAGTTACTAAGTAGCAGGATTTTCAGAGGGGTTTGCCACACCATTTTACCCACTAGAAGATATTTTAGGATGGAATGCCAATTTCAAAAATCCAACAGAAATTGATTATGGAGAATTGGCTAAGTGATGGAGGTTTTCATGTGGTTTGCCATGTCAACTTTCCCACCAAACATGGCCGAGTGCCCAAATTTCCTCATTTTCACTAGAGCAGAGATTTTCCCTTGGCATGTCAGCATCAAATCCCCACCATATAGAATCAAAATGCAAGTTGGGATTCCAACATAGAGGGGAATGAGTTTTTGCCTTGGTGTGACCTTGAAAAAGTTATTCAAATCTAGTGCCAATGTCAAAAACCCTTGCTAGATGGAAAGAAAAGCAGCAAGTGGTTAGACAAACTTCTCAAAATAGAATTAAAGTGCCTAAGTCAAGGTTAAAGATCAAATAAAAGATTTGAATGAGTAAAACATTGAAATTTGAGCCTTTCCTTCATATGGGTGCCCAAGATGGAACAAAAAAATGTTGTTGAAAGCACAAGAAATTCAATTTTATATTATTTTGAGGGTAGAAGTGCTTTAAAGCAATAATTATTATTTGAAGTTTTAGAATGCATCTTTGAGAGGTTATTAGTATTTGTCATTTACTCATAATATGTAATGGGAGTTAGAGATTTGCTTATGTGATTGAATTTCCATTCAAGTTAGAAGTCTGTGTTGTAATTGTGCAAGTTGAAAGCCAACTAATAAAGAAAGTTCATGTTAACTTTTTGTAACATTGATTTTTGAACTCTAATAGTAGCTTTGAATGCTTTGTAGTAATTTTTTTCTTTCATCTCTTTTTAATCACTATTGTCATAAGTGTTATGTTTTCTTATTCAATCAAAATCAATTGTTCATGTCTAATTGATGATATTTGTTTTAATCATAAGTTAACATTATTGTTCAATGCATGTTATAGTTTAGTTCTTAAAATGGATAGGTTCACTGGTTAGATAGAAGATTTTTAGATTGTGCTCTAACCTTTTAGGTCATAAATAGATAGGTCAAGTTTGTTTTTTAGTAATTTCATATTTGTGCAAGATCTCAAGGGACAAGTTGAACAATGTACACAATAGAAAACTTGTTTTTTGGTTTAGCTATAGGAGTAGATTAAATTAGGGATCTTCCTATGCAAATTTGAAGAGAGGTTTTCCTCATTTGCTGTTACATATTGTGTTTTCACGAAAGTGGCAAATTAAAATGTCAATACGATGCAAAGAAGAAAAGGACTTGGTGGAGTTGGTTGGTTGTTGATGTGGGTAAGAGTCTAGCTATAAAAGAGTTTGTTGCTATTGTGGAGGTGTTATTGTCTACATTAGTGCATAGCAGGTTTACAAGCTTGATCAATGGTTGTTCGAATGTATGATGGGTTGGAGAAGAGCTCAAGAAGTTGTAGGAAGGTGACAAGCTTGGAAAGAGTTTGTGGGGGCCACGTTAGATGGAGGAAAGTGGCAAAGAGAGGCCACAATGGTATGAAGGATGTTGTGAGCATAGTGAGTGGCAACAAAGATGCGTGAAGCAGCTTTGGTAGCCTTGTTTGGTTGGAAAAATTATGGTAGATGCTTTTCTTAGGTTATAGGCGGACATTTAATGTCCTAGGTGACATTTGGGATGATTTGGTAAATACCATGATCCTTTATAGGATCAAAATTTTTGCAGGGGCGCACATTTATCGCTAGGATGACAAAATGTGCAATTGGAAGATTGGTGTCAAATGGTTGAGTGAGCCATTTAACTACTTGTTGGTGTGCGTTTTAATACCCATTGAAAACAGAATAAAATGCCCAAAGACACTCTATCCTCTCTTGAAAAATCACCGCGTATGCTAAGATTGCGAGAAGATCATATGGCGATTCCAAGGTTTCTTTTGTCAGGTCTTGACGTGTGGATAAGATCAGTGGGCGTTGTGATTTGATGGTAATCACAAGGGGACTTACGTTAGAATTTATTTGCAAACTAAGGACTTAGACGGTTTTGACATTGAAGGCTCTTTTTTCTTGGGTTTTCTCAATTTTAGGATTTCCAAAAAAATGGAAAAAAAAGATAAGGGTTTAGAAGTCTAAACTACTCCTAAGAACTCAAGAGACGGCAATGATTGGATGAAACAAGGAACCACACTTTTTTTCGCCTCCTTGGGACAACTACGCAAAGTGGGTGCAATCTTCTAGGGGTGTGATTATGATTTTCATGTCCAGAATAAGACTGAAGTTAAGCATCCACAATTTAAGAGCTCAGGCTGACTTTACGCATTGGATACAAATCATCTATCCAAAGAAAGTATGAGCTAGATTTCACCAATCACCACTATCAGATCTATCATTCATTTAACAAACACTCAAATAAAATTCTACTCTAATTCTAGTCTAAGTGTTGAAGGAGATATGTAACCTTGCACACCACTTGAAAATAAAAGTGATTCAAAGAAAATCATGCATAAGAGCTTTTATTAACAGAAATGGTCTAACGCAACAATTTCATATTACTCACTTCACAAATTACAAATGAGGGCAGAGCTCAATTTAAAGGCTCCCCGATTACAATTCAATGGCCAAGATTGATTTCGAATCAACGACCGAGATTACAAAATAAAACCCTAATTAGGGCTTGTCACAATTAACTACCTCTCGACCAATAAGAAAATTACATTTCGGGACACTTGTCCCTCTTTCTAAATATAAACCAACTCCATAGATAAGTCAGGTTCATTGAACCTAGACATGTTGACTTGGAACAATTTGATTGGTTGGAAGATGACGAGGCACCACCTCAGCGTGCTGGATGTCCTCCTTGGTCTCCTTGTTCTTTTTTCATGCACTTGCCTTAGAATATCTTTCTTCGCCAACGACTTTGTCCTTTGTGCTTGTTTCTTCCTGGCTTTGATCTTGGATTTCCTTCGGGATTTTGATTTCTTCTTCTCACTTGCATTTGAAGTCTGGAAGTCTCCCCTTGGAGCAGTTATTGAACTTTTCCTTCCTAATTGCTTTGAAATTCCTTCAAGTGCCTTGAATTTGGAGAAGAACTCCCTTGTGCTTTCACCATAATGGAAGAAATTGGAACTTTCTTTGTGAGGTATTTCCCATACTTAGCCAAATTTTGGCCATTCAATTTCATTATGTAATGCCTTCATGTTGACCATTCAACACTTGGCCAAGATTTTGGCCATCTTTATGCTCGAATGAACTTTGCCTGTGGATTTGTCTTCAATTCTGAGTTTGGCTTGTGCTAAGTAGGGAAAAATCCATCCTTGGGCAAGAATTTTATTCATTTCCTCTTTATTCCTCTTCATTTTTCCTATTTTCTTTCCAACACTTAGTCAAAATTTGATACTTTTATTGTAGGAAAATTCCACACTTAGCCATTTTTTTGCTTCCTCTTGGCAAATTTTACCATGCTTGTTTCTGACCTTGGCTGACTTTGGACTTGACATGCCATTTTTTATTATGCTTGAGCGGACTTCCTCATTGGCAAGCCAATTCTTTTTCTTTCTCCCTGGCGGACTTGGTTGTGTCCTGGACAAGGCGGACTTTGAAGCTGGCTTGGATAAGTGCATGTCAGACTTCAAGGTTGGCTAGACATGCTTTGGCGGACTTCATCTTTGGCTAGACCATGTGCACTTCCATTTGGGTGGACTTTGTCTTCGGCCTGCCATCTTCATACTAGGCGAACTTGGTGAGTGCTTAGACATTCTCATGTTTGGCGCACTTTGCCAATGCCTTAGAAATTTTCCTTGCCTCCAAAGTTGGGCGGACTTCTCAGTAGATTTGCCAATTTTCCTCTTGGGTGGGCGGACTTGGAAGCTTCTTTGCCATCTCACATCTCTCCTCTAGGCACTTCATGCCTTAGATATCTTCCATCTTGCTTGAGGGCGGACTTTGGAGTCTTCCTGCCAGTCACTCCTTTTCCATGCCTTAGAAACTTTTACCATGTTGGAAAGGGGGGCAAACTTCAAGATTTTCATGCCAAGGGCGGACTTTGAAGCTGGCCGGACGAGATGCATTTTCCTCTAGGCGCACTTGACCCTGTGGCTGGACACCTTCATGGCGGGCTTCACCAATGCTTGGACATGCTTCCTTGTTGGAAGGCGAACTTTGCCTTGTGCCTGCCATCTGACTTAGTCAAAAATTTCAAATTCTCTCTCCTTTTGGGTTGGACGAACTTGAAGATCTCTTTGCCATTTTGTATTTTATTCCTGCCTTCAGAATTTATTTCATGTTGAGTTGGGTGGACTTGGTGCTTGCCTTGCTAGACATTCTTCCTTCCGTGCCTTAGAATTTTATTCCGTCATGCCGAGGAGTGAATTTTATGCTAGCTTGATCCCCTCTCTCTCTAGGCATATATTTTTTTTATCCATGCCTTAGAAAAATTTCCTCTTCCAAAGCTAGGCGGACTTCAACCTCTCCTTGACATTGGCGCACTTGGCATCTTACCTGTCCAAGGGCGGACTTGGCACTTTATCAAGCCATGGGCGGACTTGGAGGCTTGTCTTTCCATCCACTTCTCTTCTAGGGCGGACTTTGTGCCTTCTCTTCCAAGGGCGGACTTGATGCCTTGTCAAGACATGGGCGGACTTGGAGCTTCTCCTTCCAAGGGCGGACTTGGAGCTTGCTCATTCCATGGCGGACTTTGACTCTTTCCAAGGCATGGCAGACTTGGAGGCTTCTCCAGACATGGCAGACTTGGAGCTTGGCTTGCCAGTGCCTGCCTTTGGACCATGTCTGCCATTCCTTCTCATGGGCGAACTTCTCAGACTTGTCATTTTTCATCAATTTTTTACCTTTTACCTTGATTTTCATGTTGATTTCTCTCAATCTGGAGGAGTGTTGACTTCATGATTAGTGGGACTGTAACAACCCCATCCTTGGGTAATTAAATTTTTTCTAACATTTCATTTCAAACATATAAAAGTAACAAGTAACAAAGACATTACAATAAAATTCTTCCTTTCTTCATTGATAAATATATGCGAGTTACAATATATATTTCCACATGAATTCTATTTTCATTGCAAATATAAATCAGAGTATAAAAGTAAAACAATTACATACATAGCTCGTAAGCTTTTTGCACAAATAGTAGTAAGACGGTCCAGGTTCCCTTCCTTTCAAATCTTGGTGTATCCGTCGCCTATTGTGGAGGAGAAACATCACTTAGGCGCTTTTCCGCCAACCACAGACTGTTAATGCGGTCCCCCACACATCTATCATTCGATAGATGGCCCTCCCTTCGAACGAAGAGATTGGTAGAGTATCCGGCTGCGACAACCCAATTGAGCATAGTGTTGTGTCCTATTCATAACTAGAACCTTGCTATTTCACAATCTCATACTAGTAAAAGGATCACGATGAACTGACAGTGAAGTCTCAACTATCTCACATCTAAGTGGATGTCGTACATTCCACTACTTTGGCCAAAGTATTCTCATTCAGTACTTCGAATGAAGGTCATCTATCATATACACTACTCAGGGCCGATTTGACTTAAGGCTATCTTACACTACGCACATGTATTCTCCTTTACTTTTGGATAATCTTTTATCCCAGACTAACCTACAACATTCTTCTAAGAAATTTACACAAGATAGGTATATCCTGTTTCAGATTACCTACCTTTAGACATTCTACTTCAAATAGTTACATAAGGGAGATATATCCTGTTTCAGACAACCTACCTTCAAACAATCTATTTAGAAATGAAATAGTCTACAAGGGTCTTATACCATTCCTCCTAATCAGGAAATCTTTATCCTAGGAGTACTTTTAGCTTATCTCAGTTATCCCTATAACTTAAGCTGAAAAAGACCTTTCTAGACCACTATCCTTATTTCATTCCTAGTATCTAGTATCTACTTCACACATATTCTCCTTACATGGAGGTCATACAGTATAGACTACGCATATACAAAATGCAATCCATTTTAATTACATAAGTTCTTTAATCCCTTATACTTAAAAATCCCATTACTAAGCAAGGTAAGAATGACAATTTCCCTTAGAAACTATTTTGCAATCAAGACATTTCCTTTAGTCAATGCAAACCTAATTCTCTTTTACTAAAACAATCAATTTATGCAATCTCACTCTTAAAATGCAATTCTTCTCACAAGTTTACCTTTCAAGCACAACTTTAGAAAAACATTTCTCATTGTAGCTCATTTCCTCTACATTCTAAAATGTAATTCAAGAAATGATCTTCTACTTTTGAACACACAACAAACACATAGAAGCAAATGTAAACAAAACAGAATTGGAAGATGGAGAATAATTCATGCTTGAATATACGCTTTCCTACGCAACTTTAAGTTTTTCCACTCAATATAAACCCTCAATGTCGATGGAATTCTCACACAGATTTATACTCCAGATTGATGAATACACAGCTGTTTTGGAAAAAGACTCAGAATTTGATAAAGACGAACTGGTAATACCTCTATTCCTAGCTCTTAGAAATGAATATGAATTCAGGTAACAAACTCAGAAGAATGCAAAGGAATTTCGGAGATTGCAAGTGATGATAAAAGAATGAACTGGGCGGCTATTTATAGAGCCCCCAGCCCAATGATTTCCACTTTTGAAGGCATGTAAAATGACAAAACTTCTCTTTGAATAATTCAAAATGAAATGTGGTGGATTTCCACACTTACTTATAGCTATAAAGAGGTGATTCGATTCCAGCTGATCAAAGAACATTTCAACTCACACATGGTAAAAAGCAGATGAGAGACACCTACAGGCATACTCAGCAAAAGCATCCAAAAATGGCGGATTAAATTCTAAGCAGGAAAATGTCCAAGGCAGAAAGCACCCCACCTGGCCTTTCTTCAGCCTTCTCACGCATTCTCAGCATGGTGGATTGCAAACCGCGACCAGGTCTCTATGCGCGCGCGTGTTCATAGCCGCGCGACTTCCTCCATTCAAAGTTTCGACCTTTATTTTCCAAATAACATTTGAACTTTGTTTTTGGCGTATTTCCATGGTGAAGGAAATTCGTATCACTTAGCATTATTTAAATGTTTATAAAGTATTCGATAAACCTCGCATATTGTCCAATGTTAAAAAACATTTATTTCCCATGATATATTTCACGTTTTTACCTAAAGACTATAGAAGTCTAATTCATTTACTTTCTCATGGTAAATATATTATTTACCAAGTGACTATAGAAGTCTAATTCATTTATTTTCCAAGACCTTCTTTATTTAAAATATAAATAAATTATTATATTTATATCATGTATTATATTATATATAATTTATTATAGTTTTATTTACCATAATAAATATATTTATATATATATATATTTAAATGTTTTAATATTTAAATATAACTATATATATATCTATATATTTATTCTGGTAAGACTATAATAACATATATATGTATATAATATTAAATATACATATATATTTATTTATATATTTACACTTAAATATACATATACATATTTGCATAAAATCATTCAAATACGTGTATTGCGATCGTGCAAACATGTATATATATGTTTAACTGTAAATTCAAGGCATCATAATAATGTTATAATAAAACATCATAGATAGTGTGTATATGTTCATAGATGCGTATAATCCTTCTATACAATCATGTGTATGTATTTGTATGTACGCCATGTCGACATAGGCGTATGGCATGATAATTGCCCAACATACGTCTGTATCGCCATGTCATACATATTAATACATACATATGAGCGATACATGTATACACATATACATCCTGCCTATGTTCACATATTAATTCACATTTCGCATTCAAGGTCACAAATCAGTAAGTCAGTTTAACAAGTAGCACCACTCACAAAGCACAAAGAAGTAATCCAAAACTCCTAAGCCTAAGGATGACTTATCAAGACAACTCTATCTGATTCAGTTCCTCTAACCCTTAGTGAAGTGTGTGTATGCTCAATAGATTTACTTTACTGGTTATCCGACCAAGCCCCTCTCCCGAGTGATGTCTCCCCTCCGCTTGGAGGAATGGTTCCTGTTCCTGCATCCATTGGCACAAAACCACGGCAGTTACTTACTCATAACATTTGCAGTATATAAATCAATTATAAAAACAAGACTAATTATCCTCTTTTACATGTATTGCTTAATCCAAGAATAACATCAATCAAGAACATAGAATGAGTCAATCACAAAATGTAAAGATTCTCAAATTGATAACAAGGTTCAACACATTTTATTCATCCAAAATCTTTCTTACAAACAAAGTGCTCTAAGCATTGCTAAAATAGTAGCTATACAATTTTGGGGTGTAACAGGGACCTCGAAATAGAAACTTTTCCCAAAATAGAAACTTTCCAAAATAGGAAAAAGCAAAAAGCATCCCTAAAAAATAGGAACTCCAGAATGGCCTAAAAATGCCAAAAATAAAAAAAGCAAAAAGTTAAAAAGTAGAATCCCTAAAAAATAGGAAGCGTCAGAATTGACTCAAAGCAATGGCATTCCTCATCTACCGGTCCTTCTGAGCACTTCCATGACATCTAGGCACTGATAAGGCCTTGAATTCTCTACTTGGCTTAGATGATTTCTACAAAACTCTAACTCCTCATTGTAAATAAAATGGTGATAAGCAGTTGCGCTGCCAAGGCAAAAAGCAAAAAAGCAAAAAGAAGGGGGTCCCCATTTGCAATGGGGCGATGTGTGAAATAGGTCACAACACTACCCTTGATAGCATTTATGATCCTATCATGTGGATGATGATGTAAGTGAGATCCAAGGGGAATTTGGTTAGAATGAAAGTGCGAGTGAAGGTTAGGCACAAGAAGAGGGTGAGGGAAAAAAGAGAATGCCCAATAGGGAGTTGAGAAGAGAGTGCCAACAAAGAAGGTGGTTTCTCATGAGAAGGACTGGGTAGTATGGAGAAAGAGAGTGAGAGAGTTCTAGTGGGAGAGAAGACTATGACTTGACAGAAGAAGCACAATTTGTTGCTGGCCACACGCAAGTGGACACACAAGGGGGGGTGTGGAGGCTAGAAGAGCCAAATTGGGCATGACACAAGTGAGCGAGTTGTGCAAGAAAGGTGAAGAGGTTGTGTGTGAGGTCAAGAGGTGGTGAATGAGTTCTAGACTGCACTAGCAAGAAAGGAGATGGAGAAAGAGAAGCTGAGTGTGAGCGTGAGGAGAGGGAGTGAATGAAAAGGGTAAGGCTAGTACCCAAATGTATTTCAGTTTATGTAATAGAAAAGAAATCATGTTGTTTTTCTGTTCAAATGGTGTCCCATGTGATGTGTCTCGTGCATGAGGTTTCAGGTTCAAGTTCTTATTGTTTTCTGGCTGCTGTTGAATGTGTTTAGTTGTGTATAGGTGGTAGTCCGTTGGAAGGAGTAAGTTTGTCATAGGTTATCATAAATTGCAAGTCATTGCAGGCTCACCCACAACATAAAGGAAATCACTTTCTTTCTGCTAGTTACACGTGGGGTTTATAGGTTCCAGCATGCCATCAACATGGTATTAGAGCATCTAACCTAGTGGGGCGGTGTTGTTGACAAACTTAAGGTAGGGGATATAGTTTGACTTCAAGAGAAAGCAAAGAAAATTAAACCATTAATCTATATGGAATCTTCAAAATCTGGAGGTCATAGATGAAAATGTTTTCAAACTCGATCTTCCTCCTTTCATGAGGATGCATTTGGTTGCTAATTGTGAATACTTGTGGCTTAATGAGCCCTCCATGCTAGATGAAGAGAAGAATAAGCACTACCCTCCTTAGAAGATTTGGGTGTGAAAGAGCCATACTCATAGAGGATGTGGCGCTAGAAAAGAAGACAAGGGAAACTGGAAATAAAGTCCAAGAAACATGGAAAATTGGAACAGGAATCAAAAGATTAGCCACACAAAATGATGTTCCAAAAGAAAAGTGGTAGTGATATTTCCTCACCTTTTTCTCATTAAACTTTTATGGGACTGAGGAGTTGTGATCCAAAATGGATCTGAACAATGTATGAAGTCAAAAAAACTTGAATAATAAAATGAATTCAAACACAGGAACATGAACATAATAGAAAAAGAGAGCAGAATGTATCTAAACAAGAGCACAATCATGCTAGTCTAAACTACATGACTGTGTTACTATCCACTGACTGTGAACTCTTAAGATTTGGAATGTGAATCATGTAGTTGTCATTTGCTTCTTGTGTCAGCAAGAATTCTTCTAGGGCTCAAGAGAACTTTTCTGTCATGAGAAATCTACATAAAGGGGGTTGTAGTTGGCTTTAAATCCAGTTCTTGGAGATTGGAGAACTAGAGAAACATTATAGAATTCAGTTGTAATTCAGTTGAGAAAAATAGAGGACAGAAATGGAGTTCCACTTGATGTAATTATCTTCCCAAGATAGTAAAGGAGGTGGCAACGCCATTACCACTACTGTAAAATCTAGTTTCCTCCATGTTGGGGGTTTTCAGGATAAAATTCTGAGTTGTGTAAGTTTGTTGGATGTTTTATTTATGTTTTAGATCACAATATTCGCTTCTCTAAAGCAAAATTCATTTCCATAGGCAAGTAACAAGTAGATTAAGTATTTTGTTGATTCTTGAATTCTAACCTAAGGTTGTTTAGATCACTAGTCTGTTGCTACATGCAAAGGTGCTTCTTTAGTAGATGCTTCTCTATACTGGTGTGATGCCCAACAACCCTTAGTGTGTGCCCCCCACTTTCACTTTAATCTTCACACTCTCAAATAGAATTGTAGATCCTTGTTCTTTTGTGATCCTCATTGAGACTTCTAGTGGCATTCCACTCTCCTTTGGGAACTAGAGCTGCATTAAATCGTTGGGAAAGTTCAAGGTAGAGTTCCCAAATATAGAATTGTTGGGGTAGCACCAACAAACCCAATTAAATACCAAGCAAGCAAACCCCTTAAACAAACCCAACATACTGAGCCTTGGATTGTTACAAAATGATAGTAAGAATTGACTGCAAATTGAAGCTTTAATGCCCTCACCTATTGTTTCAGGTTTTTTCAATTGTTGCTATGGATCTTATCTGAGGTCCATTAAAATAATTATCTAAATCTTTGAATGCACACCCCTTGGGCATTCCCTAGGTGCTTGCTAGTTGGTTCTCCATAGGCTTACAACACATGTAGGGTGAGCAAACCAAACAATAAGTTTCACCCCCATCCTAGGACTTGGTACTCATCCGACCTTGGGAGGATGAGTTTCTTCCTAGGAGGGGGAGACCCAACCAAAGGGTTAAGGAAGGAATTTATGCTTTTGACCTTTAGGTATTTTGTAACATATGCTTTTGATTTCCTCTAGGGTTGAGTTGAGGAGTATGCAGAAGAGAGTTTATGCCCTCGACTCAATGGAGGGGGGTTTAATCAACGAGAGAGTACTCAACTTATACGCTAAAGGGAAGGCACTCATCCAACAAGGGGAGGCCAAGGGTTTCCTCGACCTCGGCCTTTTAGTTGAATGTATAAATTAATTAAATTAGCTCACCATATTTTCTGAAGTCTGCATGGAATTGTAGGCCATAGGAAACATGGATGAATCAATTTCTATGCAATGCTTGATTAGGTGGATATATGTTAAGTAATAGTCATTTGATCCAAGGGTTTGAGTATGTTATTATAGTTAGGAAACCATGTTGCCGACTTGGTTGATGTGGGTAGGTTTCAAGTCAGATTCATTGAAGTGCCAATTAGAGAAAGTCGGGTTGATAGCCTAACCACCCCGTTGTCCTCAATTTTGAATTTTCAAAATTGGACAACCCATATGAAATTTTGCCTAAAATTTCTTCATAAATCTCTATGGCATGCATTTCGAGGCACCAAAATTCTCCAATTGAATTGTGCAGCCATTGGTCTCCTTCCTATTTTGCCTTGTGTGAAATTTAGGAACATTTCGACATGTTTTTCCCCTTGTTTTGCCCAATTTCGGGATTTTTGATCACCATTGCAAGTACGGACCTTTTGGCCTCAAGGCACGTATTACAAGGTACAGAGGTTGGGCACTTTAAGTTTTGAGTCTATAGTCCTTTTGGCCAACATTTTTCATTCACTCTCGTCTGTTTTCATGAAAGTCTGAGTCATTTTTGGTGTGTTTTTGGTCAATTTCGGGTTTCGAAGACCTCACTGCAAGTTTGGGGTTTTAAGTTCTAAAATGCAAGTGATGCTTTAACTTGCAATCAAGTCCCCAAGACCCAATTTCACTTATTGGCTTTTTGAGTCACTCTTGTGTTTTGTTGTTAACTTGTAATGGGGATCTCAAGACCCGATTTACAAGTAAAGGTTATAAAAATTGGTTTGTCACTTGTAATGGGGGCTTTGAGACCCGAATCGCAAGTGAAGAGCACTTTTCCACTTTATAAAATTCATGTAACTTGTAATGGGGGTCTTAAAGCCCGATTTACAAGTTGAAGGCTTTTTAAAAGGTTACTTTTTATATGTCACTTGTAATGGGGGCCTTGAGACCCGATATGCAAGTGAAGGCACTTTTTAGTCATTTTATAAATCTCATGTAACTTGCAATGGGGGTCTTGAGACCCGAAATGCAAGTTAGAGGCTTTAAAGTTACTTTTTATTAATATGTAACTTGTAATGGGGGTCTTGAGATCCGAATTACAAGTTGAAAGGTAAAAGTCAAGTTTCATGTCACTTGCAATGGGGGTCCCAAGACCCGAATTGCAAGTGAGGGCCTTTTAAGTCTTTTTAAATATTGATAACTTGCAATGGGGGTCCTAAGACCCGATTTGCAAGTGAATGGTCTCAAGTTCAAGTTTAAATCACTTGCAATCACCCATCCAAGACCCGATTTGCTTGAAAGAGAGTTTTACATAGCATTTTTCACTTGTAAAAACATTTTTCCACATTGCAAGTAAGTCACCTTTCACTTGCACTTGCAGTCAGCCTTCCAAAACCCGAAATTGAGCTTTGGCCTCACTTTTGCGGCCCCTTTGTCTCATTCTTGTTAGTCTTGTTTGCACACATGACCTACCAAATCAATAATATAAGGCATGGGCCTTATTTTTCAAGAAAATTCCAAGGCTGGAGAATGATACAAGGAAAAAACAGCCACATGACGAAGTCACATGAGGAAATTGCAAGTAACATGATCTCTTGTATGTTTTGAAATCATTTGCAATGTTGGTTTCTAGACCTGAAATTGCTTTTATCAACAACTTGTAATTTGTTTTATCAACTTATAACTTGTGAGCATAAGGCAAAGAATGATGATAAGTGAAAAGGCATAGGATGGTAGATTCAAGTGAAGATATGGAATAGACAATGTAATGAAGGTCAAAGTTATGTTGTATTACTACATATGATACAAAGAAATAATAACAACAAGCTGAAGCACAGTCATGCCAAGGGAAAGTGATAATATTTCCAAGAGAATTTCAAAATGGATGTTTTTCACCAAAATATCTTCTTACCTACTGAAATTAGTAACATGAAAAGACAGTCCTATACAGGGCTATTGAGATAGGACAGTGAATCAAGACATCTTAGAATTATGAAAAGGAAAAGACAGTTGATTAAAAATCAGTTTGTAATGTATTTCTGAGCATGAGGACTTCATTGATAGAGGATGACAGCAAAATATGATGTTCTATGTCAAGGGGCAGTTATATCAAGTTGCAGTACAGATTTATGAAGATGAAGACGGTCCTAGTGATGTCTAGAGAGCTAGGAAAGTGACAAAGCCATACAAGAAAGTGAATAAGTGACAGGAATGTTTGATTGAGCATAGAATGCTTTCAAGACAGAGATGGAAGAATGTTTTCCAAATAGTAGCATGAAGTTTCAATGAAGGATGATGTAGTTCAAGTCATGTCTTCAGACACTCGGAATAGTTTCAATTGTGTACTTGTAATTTAGTTTTGAAAAATTACATGTAAAATGGAAAATTGTAATTGCAAGTAATCATATCACTTGCAAAGATATAAATTGTAATTACATGTAATTACATTACAAGTCAAATTACAATAGGACTTGTAATGTTGAATAAGTCAATTGCAGTTAGTTAGTGGTTGAGAGAATTTCTCAAGTTTGTTTGGATCCTCCCACTTTTTTCTTAAGGCTTCTCTCCTATAAATACTTGAGGGGGTCTATTGTAAAATTTATCTTTTGGCAATGCAACAAAACTCTGCTAGTTTGTATGTGCACTCTAAGATTTTGAGCTTAGATGTAAATCAAATTACAGTCAATAAAAGAGGCAAATTGTTTTCAAACTTTTTGTTGATTCAAGGTGTTATGTGACAACATTTTCTACATATTGATTGTGAGTTTTGTGGTGTTATACAAGAGGATTCAAGCTTAACTTTGCAGACTTTGAGCTGCTTAATGCATTTGGAGTTTTAGATTGGTTTTCAGATTTGATACTGCAGACTTTGAGCTGTTTGTTGCATTTGAAGCTATTGTAGAATGCTCAAGCAAAGGGGGTAACTTGCAGACTTTGTGTTTCTTTTATTTTCTATGTTTGTGCATAAAAAGTACATCATGCAATTAGACTTTGAGCTGCTACATAGTGTACTTGGTTACTAGAAAATCATCTAAAAAGGTTGATAGGAGAGTAAGTTGTCAAAAACTTTGTGCTTTCAATTTTTTTTCCCGTCCCGGAAGAGCAACGAAGGACTTTGTGCCTTTATGGAAACTTTGCTTCTTTATTTGTTTACTTCATTAATCATTTATGCTTTCAGCCGTGATTCTTTTCTGAAATAAGAGAAAAGAATAAGTGTCTTTTCTGAAAACAGAGAACAAGACAGAGTTTCACCCAGATTTAGAGTAGATTTATAGTTAAGAGTTTATTTTTGAATTGTTAAAATAGAAAGCAAAGGGGGAGCCTTCCCTTTGAAAATATGAGAGTTTATCTCACGTACTGTGGCTGAAACCACAATTTTGTTGGCTTTCCCAAGTATACAAAATTTTCAACCAACACACCCCACCTCTCTATGATGTATAAAAGATGGTTGAAATTGATGCAGGAGCATCGATCCACTTTTCCCAATTTTTGATTTGCTTTATATTTGGTGTATGTTTGCTTGTTATTTTTGGCTTGTATTTTTTGAAAGGAAGGTGTGGTCTTCCAGCATGAGAAGGAGTGCTTGTTCCCACGTATGAATGAGAGAGGGGAAGGCATATTTGATATGTATTTGAAAATCAAACTATATAGACACCCCGTGGCTAGAAGAGCAGAAGTGAGTTATAAATTTTAGTGCAAGAGAAAATAGTTGACACAAACCCACGTGGTAGGAAATCAGTTATAACTCTAGGATTTTTTTCAGTTACCTCAATCAGTTATGAAAGGAGATTCCAACGTGGGGAGAGATGTGTGGAGAAGGGTGAGCAGTTAGAGCATAGAGGAGAAATGAAGTGGTCTGCAGAAGTAGCGAAACTATGTGGTAGAATCGGTGCTAGCAAAGAAAGGGGACTTTTGTAGAATCGATGTAATCTGTCACTGGATATGCGCAGCGACTTATAACACTGCTTTTCTATGTTGAACCGTATGTTGTGTTTTTCTGTTGTGTTGAATGTAATCAAAATGTGCAAGTTTCTGTGAATCGTTCATGTCGCCTTGTAGTGGATTTCTGTTTCCTTGCATAAGGAATGAGTTTTACTATAGCTTGATGCTTGTTTCTTGAAATGGAGCATGAGTTTGAGAATGGTTTTGTCGCCCAAGATTATGACATTGTTTCTTTAACTGATGCATGAGATATATTTGTCCGTGTCACATTTGTCAAAGTATCAGTCACATTGTTCGATCCATCTTCTTGAGAACTGCATTTGCTGATTGGAACTGCAGTAGTTTATTTGAATGTTAAACTAGGCTGTCATCAGAAATGATCAGTAAAGGGAGATCCATCTAGGGGAGAGGGGATATAAAGGAGCAAAGGCCACTCCAAATTCTACCCAAGTCTTTTTGTCCTTTATTGGTCCTCCTTTTGTAAAATTTGATGTCTTTGATAGGTTAATAAGTTTCATTTAAATTATGAATTTTATGACTAGGATTGCTATTTTCTATATTTGATTTTTGTTTCATGCCTTTTTTGTGTTGTATGTTGTGTTCAAAATAGAAAGATAAATTAACTATTAGGAATATTAAATTTTCTACGAGGTTAATTACTTGAGTCCATTTATCTTTCATTTACAACATCATGAGATTTAGTAAGTTGATCATATATTCTGTAAAGTTAGTTAATGACTCTATAAATCCTAGATTTATGCTTTCTACTAGGAATTCTGTTAGAGTTAGTGGGTGGTGTTCATCATTTTATTGAGTCCAGAGTGCTCATACACATCATTTTGCACAATAGGGTTTAGGCGCATCCATGTCAAATTTCTTATAGGATCATGAATTGAAGCATTCTGTTATCTCTGAAGGACTACAACAAATCTAGTAGTAATAGGACTCACTTATCTTCAATTATATGTGGGTGGAGTTTATGGGAGGCAAGAGAAATGATCACAGAATGAGTTTATTTTAAATATTTACCAATCAGATGTCATCAATATTGGCCGTTCAGAGAAATGTCACAGCATTTTGTGTTGTATTCCTACAGAATTATTTCACATTTTTTATTTATAGCTCTTGTTGCTTGTTTGAAATGTAATTATTTCAAAAAAATTGTTTAGTTTTTATTTTTCCTTTTTTGGTGGTATGGGCATAATATAGATTCAAACTTAGATAAATGATTAGCATAGAAACTTGCATCCTACGGGCATATATTCTGTTAAAATTCATGTGAACATGTTCCCAGCCTTGTCTATTAATGTGCTGCCTTATCATGGCTTCTTTCAAATGGAAAGCATTCGTGTTAGGTGTGGAATTCAGGTTATTATCATGCCATTTTTTCAGTTTTATCATAAGTACTTTGCTCCTTTTTTGGGTAGTCAAATTACAATATATCATCATTTCAAAGGTTTATGCTATTTCGAAATCTTAGAATGTGCTAGATGCTTTACAAATAGCCATCAACAACCAGTACTTGGCATAATAATGGTTTTGCCTTTGTTGATTGACCTTGATATCATAAAAGAGATGAAATGTGGATACAACTATTTTTTTTTCTCTAAAATGTAATGTTTTGTTTTGAAGTGGATTTAGAAGGACTACTTGTTTCAGATGGAAAAGTTATATTTGCCTGGTTAATCTTTGTTACCAGTAGCCTCTTCATCTCTTAGGGTACAAACCTCAAATCCTTAGTTTATGTTATTTCTAGGCATCTTTTCAAGCTCTCACTGTGAAAAATAGGGCTCATTGCATGGCATGTTTCGGGATGATCACGTCTAAGTCCAGTCAACTATGACTGAAGTTGGAGGACTATGATATAGCGAGTTATTTTGACATTTCATGTTGGCGGGAGATTTGGGGCTAAAATTAATTAACACATCGAATGATTAGTTATGGTCCATGGAAGTGATAATTCTATGGGTCCCCAGAATCATCAATTTTTGGTGCTTTTAGGATTTCTAATAAATATTTTAGATGTTGAATAGTTGTTCTTACGAATATCCTGAAAAGTAGAATGATTCTAATAATTGCATTTATGGTGTTCATGCAGTGCTTCTGTGGCTACTCACTGCAGCTTGTATCAAAACAGGGAGGCCACAAATGGCAAGACGAGCTATTGAATTGGTAGAAAACAGACTATCCAAAGATGGTTGGCCTGAATATTATGATGGCAAGCTCGGACGCTACATTGGAAAACAGGCTCGAAAATGGCAAACTTGGTCAATTGCTGGATATCTGGTAGCTAAGATGATGCTTGAAGATCCATCCCATTTGGGTATGATATCTTTGGAGGAGGACAAGAAGATGAAGCCCTCCCTTACCAGATCAGCCTCTTGGACGATGTGAAGGAGAAGTTTATAGTTTTCTTTGTTCACCTTCTAATAAGATTAAACTCTCTTGTTTACATACCAGTGGGTAAATTCAAGGTACATGGATTCCATAACATTTTAAGGGATTTCATCCATGGTAGATTTATGGGAGTGAAACTATGAGGTTGAATGGTTTTTCTTTGTAATTGTTTAAATTTTTTGAATAAAATGCAGTAGATTGTGATGCATCATTCCTTTGATGTTTTACTTACTAACTCGTGTATTTAAAACTGAACTTTGAATGGTTCGTCTCCTGCTATGCCCAGATCCGGTTCCGGTACGAAGCCGGTTCGGTTTCGAGGCCGATTCGTCAGGAGATTCAGTTCGGGCGCGTGGGGATGACTGTGGGATAATCCCGTAAGAACCTGTGCGAACCCGGCAGAAAATCGTTTGCCCTGCTGAGCACTCTACAATAATTTTTATTTTTAAATTTCTGATTTCTGTATGCCTTGACATTATACGAAAGAAAAACCGCAGTGGCTGGTTATTCAGCATTCACACCACCGAGCAGAACAGGCAAGGAGGACGCGGCTCTTTCGCTGAATTTATGGCGGGTAATGGCGTTATTCTCGTAAGCATGAGTAGCAGCGAGACGGGATGAGTTTAAGTTTTTATTTATGAAAGGAAGAAAGTGTTTTTATGGTTTAAAAATTTAGATATAGACGTTTCAAGTAATAATGGAAATCTAGATCAAATGAAGATCATATATACATGAAATAAATTTGTTTTGTAACTAGCACAAAGTTGAATATGAATATAAATTAGCACTTAGCAACTTTAGGAGGTGCATGGATGTGTTGATAGGAAATTTAAGGGAATGTCATCATTATCTTCTCCTTGCATCCAATCATTATTATTCTCATCTTTAATTTCTTTAATATAAATAGTAATAGTGACATGATATAAATAATGACTTATAATTTACTTATGATAGTTGTAAAAACATCATTGCCAAACATGTCATTAGAAAAAATCATTTTATAGATCCCCGAAAATAAATTGATAATAATAAAATGATATAAAAAATCATCTATAAGATCCAAGGATGAAGCTTTTTATCACTCTACAGTAGTGTAGACACAATTTGTATTTGATGAGAGAATCGATGCATGCATGCGAAGAACAAGTCTCATGTGGAGGACTCCCAGATTCATTTACTAAGAAGGCAACAAAACATGTAATAAGAAGAATAGGGAAGCAAATAGAGAAGAATATTTTTCAATTAGAAAAGTAAAGGAATGCATTTGTTGCAAATGCAAGTTGTGATTACAAAAACTTATCATTTGGGATTTGTTCTTTTAAATCATAGCCTAATACTACATATTAGTGGGACTAATAGGTAGAATTGATTGTCTAAACACTATTTGATTGTTGGTCATGAATGCTCAACTCTATTATCCTATTAAATTTAAATTCTTATTTTAGACCAATCTTTTCATGGCTACTCACTCTAGCATAGGAGAGTCCTTATGATGATGCATGCAAGTCATGGGTGCTAGAAACTAAGTTAGAAATCTTTGTTGCTATTGTATGAGCTAAAAAATGTCCCCTTGACATTCCTTACTGGAATTGAAATAATAATCTTTCAATTTATTTATCCTCCGCACATCTTAAAAGGATACCATTAAAAATGCTCTTAAATAAAAATCCATTTATTAAAGAGAAATTACTCCCTACAATCGATAAAATCTTCTCGAAAACAAGAAGATTATTTGGATATTGGCATGTCTATATAAAATAGACCCTTTCTTCAATCCATGATGTTGGTAATTGTTTTGTAATCACTAGGACTATTTCTAGTTCTATTTTTTGCATTTCTCATGACCTTACATCTTGAGCAATATGATGACATAGAGTTCTTCCTCTCACCAATTTGGTTGGTTTGATATCTATATCATATTCAAAAGTATTTGTTATCCAACCAACCCCTTTTCACTTATTTCTCCCTCTATAATATATGGCCTAATACGAGGATGTGCAACATAGGTGGTGACTATTTCTAGAAATCAAATACTTGAACTTCTTAAATCCTTTGATTAGGGCACAAGATTTTTTTCTTCGTAAGTTTTTATCTCATTTCATAATCTTTGAGGATTCTTGAGTTAAAGGCAATTGACATTCTCCTTTTTTAGTGCGCCATCCTTCCATGTTAAAATTGTAACTATACTAAAACAACTCTTGAAAACATACATGATGAGATTCGTTGAGAAACCAAGGTTAGTCAAAGTTGGCACTATAGAGATAGCTTGTTGATTTTTAAAAAATATTCTCTTTAGTAGTCTATTTTAATTATTTATCCTTTTTAACCTATGAGTAATAGGTGTAACTAATATAGCAAAATCTAAGATGAGTCTTCTCATAAATTTAATCTTTCTAAGGAAATATTACACTACTTTCTTATTTACTAATAAAGACAACTCTAGGATAGATTGAACTTTGTTAGGTTTTAAGGAAATTCATTCTTTTGATATTACATGTTCAAGGAGTTTTCCTTGAGGAACCTCAAACACACATTTATTCAAATTTATGAAAAATACCAAACTCTTGACATTGTTGAGAAACTTTCTCTAAATATTCAAAATTGTCTTCTTTTGTTTTTGAGAAAACAATGAGATTATTTCAATAGATTAGGATAACCTTATACATCAAATCACTAAAGGATATATCCATAACACTTTTGAAGATCATACCTATATTTGATAGATCAAATGGATTTTTTTGTTTATGTGAATGCTCTCAACTTAGTGGTGAATATTGTCTTGTTGATCCTCCTCTTTGAGTCAAGCTTGGTTATAGCTAGAAAAGCCATCCATTAAGGAAAAGTTTTTTGAACTAGAAAATGGTTGTGATATTTGTTCCATTTAAGGAAGAGGATAATGATCCTTAAGTGATGCTTTATTCAGATCTCTAAAATCAACACATTTCATTCTTTTTCCTCATTAGCACTAAATTTGACACCCAAATTAAATGTTTAATGAGGAATATGATCTTAGACTCAACCAATTTAGTGAGTTCTTATTTCATTAAATTATCAATATTTGGATTTTTTGGTCTTTGATTTTTGCTAATTGGTTTTGAATCAAGAGAGTTTGATAGTATGTTGAATCACACCTTTATTATATTCTCTTAAATCATCATAGTTCAATACCATAACCTGATTATATTTGTTGCAAAGATAAATTAGGCTATCAAATTCATTTTGGGTACATACTTTTACCTTTATACTTCAAGATAATTGCCTCTATTTATGATAAACTTTATTTTATCTCATTTTGCATCATGCACGAATTTTCAAGGGTGATCAAGCATTTCAAAAATTTATTACTTCAAATACACAATCTAGTCCTCATATTCTTTCTCAATTTTAGGTTGAAGTTGCTCAACAAATCCTCTTAATTGTTAAAGGAATGATATTTGACTCATTCTCAAATACCTAATAATTATCTCAATCGTCTAAAATTCTAGGCTTTAATAATTAACTTTACATTATCCTTATTTAAAAGTAGATGTTTTATTTGTTGGCCCCACGATTGTTGCTGCACCAAAAGATCGATCTGTTAATGCCCGATACAATCGTCAGAGTTAACAGATCCACGGGAGGCGGTTAGTCCATGTCACAAATCTTGAGGGGAGCGCTGACCATCTGCCAACAACCTCCCCCTCAGTGTTACCCGAGGGGATTTGAACCCAACACCTTTGGCTCTGATACCAATTGTTGGCCCCACGGTTGCCGTTGCACCAAAAGATCGATCTGTTAATGCCTGATACAACCGCCAGAGTTAACGGATCCATGGGAGGCGGTTTGTCCATGTCACGAATCCTGAGGGGAGTGCTGACCATTTGCCAACATTATTAGATTAATTGAGATCCAATTATAGCCTTATGGTCCAAAATTTTAGGATCTAGGAATCGATTGGATTTTAAAAACTTCAAATCCCTCAAGCAGATCCCACACCCTATGGTGATATGATCTCATTCTCACATTCTTAGCAATAACTATTTATTTGACTTATTTGGTAACTAGATTTGAGTCCCCAAAATATTTGTAGCTATTTTATCTTCATCTTCTTTGCTAAGATAAGTTCATGAATTAAAGACTCATACTATTCTTCATTGTTAGTACAACTAAATTGAAAACAAAAATATTTAAGAATGTTCTTACTGTCAAGAAAGATTAGGAGTATCCCAATCCCTAGGACATTTGCACATCTAGCACCATCAAAATATAATTTTCATTATCCTAAATATTGCATTTTTTTTAATTTGTAAATTTTAAGGGTTCATTTACCTTTAATATAGCTTGATCCTCATCATACATAACATAAATCCCTAGGCCAAGTTGAAGCAAAATTACCATAAGGATCCCACTAAATTATCTTTAAAATGTATGCCTCCCCTTGATTATTTTTGAAAATTTGAATTTATTCCTCCTTTAAGAGTTCAATAATAAGCTCCTCTTCCTTAGTTATCATGGTATGAGTAGGCTCAAAATTAGCCGTTACCTCATGGGTAATATACTCTTTATGAAGTTTTTATGATACAATATATATTTTGGACCAATACTTAATTCTAAGGATCAGATGGGACCAATTTGAGAATATATATCCTCTTATTTTAGTAGTCAAATACATTGATAAACAAAACCATAAGACTAGTGGGATATCAATTATCACCATATCTTGAAGGATAGTGATATTTGGGCATGCATATAATATAAGGGAAAAAACCTTTATAATTCCAACTATTTTAACTTTTATTTCTATCTAATTACATTACCCCCTTTTCCACATGTTCATGCTTTATCCCCATAGATTCTACAATCTCTTTTGGAATCACCATAGTAATCACATTGGAGTCTAGCATACAATTATGCAACACCTTCTTGTCAATTATTAGTGTCAAATAAAATGGAATATACTTAGATTTTCTTATCTCTTACCTAACATTATGAAGAGAAATAGGTGTTTTGATTTGGATGGTCTTCATTGCCCCATTGTTTTTTCCTTAGCATTTGTGCTTGATCAACCACTTTATTTGGGTTCTCTTTCATACTCATAGCTTCCTAAAGAAAATTCTTCTACACAAGGATAGACATAATGTCCCAAAGTGAAATGCTAGCAACTATTTTCTTTAATTATTCTACCATGTTGAGTAAGCTAGCAATTTGAACTTTAGTGCGATACCCTTAATGGCCTTGATATCTTTGTATTTCATCTATAACATTACATGTCCCATGAATTACTCTAGGGAAACCTCAGGCTATTGATTGGTGTTATTTTTTTCTTGCGTTTTTAATATTGGATTTAAATTTTGGGTCATAGGTTCTTTCTAAACTATAGGTTCTAGTCATAATTCTGCCTTTGGATTTTCAACCATTCTCCTCTTTGATCTTGTGAAATAGTTTGATTGGACTTGTGGAGCTTTATAATTTGAAGGATCAATGGAAAACAAAATTTCTTCTTCAACCCTTGCGAATAATGCTTGTTCTAATGCAATTTATTTTCTTTCTCAAAAGACATACCTTGCATCTGAGAAATTAAAATAATGTTATGTACCTCAAGAGATTGTTATAGAACCTTAAGTGATTTAATTCCTCCCCACATTACTAGTATTTTTTGGCTATCTTTTGTTGTGAATTACCTCTTGGGAATGCTTTGGATGAATGGGAATAATTACATGGAAATTACCACATGTTGGTATCATCCAGGTAATTATTCTATATAGGAACTATATGCCTTACATGATTGTGTAGTATTTGTTGGAATGACATGTACACGAATATTTTAGTTTGATGTCTAAGCTTGCATTTGTCCTAGAATCTATTATTTTGGTATCTATGTGGTTGGTATTGTGGCCTCCACCCTTTATTGTTTCCATATCTAGGCCCAAGATATTCATCTTGTCTATTTAAGTTGATAATCTGGTTTTAAAAAAATGCAATATATTCTTCATATCATCCTTTTTTGGGGGTCATCTAAGCTATTGGAGCTTGAGTAGATGGATACACATACATTGAAGGGGGAATCTAATTACCACTTGACAAGGGAGGATGATCTTCAATGGATCTTCTTATACTAAGAGTGAGTGTTCTAGAAACATTAGCATATGAGGTGTAGGAGGGAGTCTCCCTACATCAATGAGGCTATTTTCTACTTTAATTGCTAATTCAAAGGACATTGGAAGGATTTACCCACCTAATGATTGGATAATTACTAATAATTCTAAATTAAAACCCTTCATATTGAAGACAAATTCCATTTCCATTTCCATTAGTGGGCATGTAGTAAAAAATATTCTAACTAAAAATTTTAGAATCTAGGGTTAAAATCAGTGTCTGTCTCTTATGGTGCTCATTTTATAAATCAATTATTATAAAAAAGAGGACCTATCTCATTTTTCTTTGATTCTTTCATATGACATCTTTTAAGTCGATCTCATGAATCAATTGAGCTAGGCACAATTGATTGATACCAATTTATTGCTTTCCTTTCGAAAGAGGATGCTAGTAACCACATCGCAATATTTTTCCTTGTAATGTAATGCATAATGCATACATTTGTAACATCCTAGAGATGCTCAACTAGGGTCTTAAAATATTCTCCTATGAACTTTGGGAGGGACTTAAGAGCATTAGAAGAAATAAGATCTCAAGTAGCTAGAGGAATTGGATGAATCAAGAGTACAACTATTCCATTAAAAAAATTTCTAGGAACTCTTGGTACAACCATTTGAGGGGGTGGAAAAATTGTTCATATGAATCTTCTTCTAGGATTGACAACCGATTGTAAAACTAAAATACTAGGGCAAGACACTAAGAAGGATCTGGTTACATGTCGTTTTCTCATAAACCAAGGTATTTCTAAAGAGGTTTATTATAAGGCCTACTATATAGAAGTCAATTAATTAGGCCCCGTTATACATTCTAAAAAAAATGATATTAATGTTTTCACTTTGTATGTTCACCTATACCAACATGGGGAATATTGAATATGCGAGACAAGACTCGCTAGATAACCTCTAATGTTTTAGAAGTTGGCTCTTTGTCAAGTATTTAATATGTTTTTTTTTTTATTATTGATGCGAGAGGAAAAGAGAAAATATTAAAAGATAAAACTAAAATAATTTACAATGCACCAAAAAATAGATCTCTTAATTGATACAAAAAAGTTTGCATAATGATTTAAAATTTTGCTTCTATGCCAAAGGGAATGTATATGCATAGTTATCAATTAGCAAAAAAGCTATCTTAAATGGATGAATCAAGGCTATCAATAAGATGAAGAGTAGGGAGAAAATATCATAATATGTATGATAACAAAATAAACATAGAAATAAATTTTTTATTTTATATATGACTGCATAACAATTTACATAAAAGGCTAGAAGCACAGTCATATAACGATTCCTCTTCTTTACACAATGAAAAATAGAGAAATCATGACCATGTGCTCTCAAACTAGAGTTGCATATCTTGATTTCTCTGATGAATCTAAATTCCAAGAGTTGATTTCAAAGATTACCAAGGAATATCAACATGTTCTTGTTTTTAAAAGATGCCCTTTTGAATTGATAGTCAAAAGATCATAAGACTAAGGGCTTTGAGAATTAAATAGTTTTAAAGAAATCTAGGTATATTACATACGTTAAAATAATTTTGACCAATGACACAACAAAAAGAAGTGTTAATTCTATCAATTTTTTCTGATAAGTGTGGTTCCAACACATGGCATTGGGAAGCATAATCATTTCTTCATGGAAGGCTTACTTAAAAGCTAACTTGGATGCTACAACTAATAGTGCAATGATATAAAGTTGTCAAACTAACAATATTTATACATTGCACACACCATTTATCTAAGAATAATATCAATTGTTTTGATTTATTTTGGTTCTTTTTAGTTTACTTAGAAGTGAGGGGCCCTCCTCTCAATAGCTTATCACCTCTTAACTAAAAGTGCAATGGTCAAAACTTGCCAAATTGATAACTTCAAAACTTCATGTGATGAGACCACATAGAATTTATGATGTAAACCACCTTTTCTTATTTGAGCTTTGTAAAATTTATTGGGAGCCACCATTGATTCCAACTCATATTTCTCCAACCAATGATGCAACAATATTAAATTTTAAATTTAGATGCTACCACATGGTTCCTTTGTACATTGAATCAATGGTTGATATGATCTTCAACTATGCTCTTTTTTTGGTGGAAAGTAGGACCTACTATTTTCTAAGCTATTTATTATACCAAGTGGTGCAACATTTTAGCCTGCCAATTTGAGAACTTTTAAAATATTGTGCAGATTGTTGATTTGATCTAGTATTGATGAGAAATACAAAAAAAATCTTACATTAAAAGTGAATTGTGATAACCAAAAGAATTTATAATTATAAACATCTTTGGAGGAGCCAAAATAAAAATTAGAACCTCTAAAGTAATAGAATATGACATGACACAAAATGTATCAGTCTTATCCAAAATGAAATGGTACCCTTGGAAATAGATTTCAGCTTGATGAATGAAGATAAAATATCTACATGAGTAGAGAGGGATATCCTAGAAGGTGATATATTGGCTGAGGGAATAGTGAGAGAAGATTGTAGCACACACATGACACTCTTCATATATAGTTACAATAGGCACATTCAAAGGTACAAATATTGAGGGGGGAGATATCGGGTGCAAGTGCTACTGGTATTGTATGGATTTGACCAAGTAACATCATACATGGCCAAGATATCAAGGGATGAATGCAAGCACTATAGTAGTGGTTGTAAAGGGTACCATTATATGTAGAGATGATATTTTTTGGGGCTATTGAATTTGGAAGTTCTAGGATATTAGTCATAGTCTCTATGCCACCACCTCCTCCACTATCTAAAGGGATAGATATAGACATATGGTCACAAGGGGATAACACTATCTAGAACTATCAAGGATTTGGTCCATGTTGATGTATCATGCTATATAAATATTTAATTTATTTATATTTGGATTGTACACACGTACTTTTATGCTCTACAAACTTTGATGTACTTTATGTATAAATAATATTTTTATACCATTATTTTTGAGTTTATATGATACATATGATTTATTGGATGGATTTATTTATGTTATGGTTATGTGATGATCTATGGATGAATAAATTTATGCTTTATGCTTTATGGGATTATGTATTGATGTATGGTTTATATGATATTGATTGAAACTTGATTTATATGATATATAATTATGTAATATGATTTTGTGGATGTGATACATGCTATTATGCAATGGTATGTTATTATTTTATGTTTTTATATGATCATGCATATGTGAATGTTTAATGGTTTATCTATTGTGGATATATGATGTATGGAAATAGTGCATGAGATGATAGTATAGATGATTATTTTTGTTTATGGAACAACTTGAGAAGAAATGATGATTTGAAAGTAGATAGATGAGTGAACTAAAGAGGAAATTAAATAATCTAACTAATCATTTAAATAATTTGAATTATCATTTAAAGGAAAAATAGATTATGGATATTGTGTTTTTTAATTACAATTGGTTGTATGCTTGAATGCAGATATTATGTTAACATGTGAGCACCTAATTTGATATAACAATGGATATTATGCACTAGGTTAAATAAAGACCAAGGTGATGATGTGTCCAACACATAAAAGAATAAATTGCAAGCATATATCAAACAAAAGGACTTCAAACCACATCACAAGGCATTTGATGAACTTGGTGGGTTTTGTGATGGGACAAGCAACAAAAACAACACAATAATAAATAGACCATGCCTCAAAATATACTGGTCAATATGCACCATGATATAAGCATTGTGGTGACCTTAAGTGGACATAGGATGGGTCAAATTAGAAACAAAAAAAATCAACAATTAATCAACAAACAATAGTGCTAACTCTTGTTAAAGTGTTGAAAAAGGATTAAGATGATGATGCATGATATGAGGAATGATATATCCCATGAAGGAAAAGTATGGGAATGGGAGTCTACAATAGAACAATATGAAAAATTCATGCTATTGAGGTAGAATAGAGGGTTTTGTTTTAGCATTTATGTTTGATGTTTTAGATGCTTAGTTTCTAGGTCAAGGCAGATGATGTTGATCTTATTAAAAGTGTGCAAAGCTTAGGAATGAGGATAGTGAGTGAATCTTAGGAATATGAATAATGCATAAACTTTAGGATTAGGATAGCACAAAGATTAGGAATGGGGGTAATGCATGTATATTAGGATTAAGATAGAACATGAAATTTAGGATTAAGAATTTATCATATTGTCTAAGAAATAAACATGGTACATATCAAAAACCTTTTTTGAAATAGGATGTAATTGCTTGTCCCTAACATAGTAAAAGGTCATGCATAGGGTGTAGATGATGTGAATGGTATTGATATTATCACAAGGAGCATTTTTTTAGGACATGGATGGTTAGAATGGGAGTGAGGAAGTAAGTTGATAGCTTGATAACACATGTATTATCTAAATGATATACATAACTCAAAGGGCTAGAGCAATGGGGGAGGGTTACCAAACCATTTCAAGGAGTAGTAGATATATCAAAACCATTGTAATACTCATGGATGAATATGAATGGAATGAGATTAACTTAGGGAGTATCAAAAATAATGAAACCATTATAATACTTATGTATGGAGATAGGGGGAGAAAAAGAGGACATAAAGGATAACATAGTTCATTTATTAGACATGGCACCTTAAAGATTTTTTTCATCATGGTACTTGTCCAAGGCACCACTAGGTGTGGGTTTTAGTAGAGGATGTTTTTTTCTTTACCTTATTGATTTTTTGATAATTTATATATATATTTATATGTTATAATTGGGATACCTTGTATATTATGCATGGAATAATTTGAGGTGCATAATGTACATGGAATCTTTAAGTTATTGAGTAGAGCGGCTAGTTGATAATGACAAAATCCATATTTGGAAATTATGACATATGGTCTTGGTCAGCTGTGCTCAAACTTTCCTTTCTCTTCTTGATCTTAAGGGTTTATTTATTTTTTCTTGAGTATAAGGTCATCAACTTCAAATTAACAAGCATTGATTTTCCTATTTTAACTACAAGTGGTTCATGAAAATGAGATGTTTTTTTATCTAGTAGCTATAGCTCATACACTCAAGAAATAATTTACTCCTAATTAATAATATTATGCAAGAAGATTTGTAGTGATGGTAGTTTAATGTCAATTGACTAAGTTAACTTCAAAGCTAACAGTGTCAATCAAAAACCATATCAGTATCAATCACAAATAATTTACTCCTAATTAATAATATTATGCAAGGAGAATTGTAGTGATGTTTATCTGGTAGAACTACAAGTGATTCATGACAGTGAGATGTTGTTTATCTAGTAGCTATAGCTCATGCACTCAGGAAATAATTTACTCCTAATTAATAATATTATGCAAGGATATTTGTAGTGATGATATTTCAAAGTTAATTGGCTAAGATAACTTTAGAGCTAACCGTGTCAATCACAAACAATATCATTTATAGTATTTTTGAGGATTTTGAGAATGATTTTATTAGATGTCTCTCATTGTCCATCAATTTGAGGGTAATATAGAGTGGACCAATCGTTTTGGATGTGCAAGAATAGATAGATTATGTGAACATCATTCTTTTTTAAGGATCTACCATTGTTAGCAAAATGGTGACAAGGATCTGATAGTGGTAAAAAATATAAGGGATGATGAATTTGGATATATGCTAGATTATGATATAGGTGGGAAAATAATTTGACCCACTCAATAAAGCACTCAATGATAGTAATGATGAGCTTATGGCCACTTGATGAAGAGGGGCGAATATTATCAACAAGATCAAATCATCATTACAAAAAAGTCCGAGTAGTAATAATAGACTATGATGCTTATGATGGTACACAAATTAAATCTCCATGTTGTTGACAAGTCAATCATTAATTGACATACTAATATATATTATATTCTATGGTGGGATAGTAATAATATATTCTTAAGAGCTATTCCATCTTGATATTTGAGTGTGAGAAGAGCCTATTCAAAGTTTAGGTGTTAAATTAAGGTACCATCAAAACTCATTCTATAAAATGTGTCTTCAAGGATAATGAATCAAGATGAGTATTATATAAAGGTTTTTCATTACTTGCATGAAATTTTAGGAGGTATGTTTTGATCATGGATGTAGGAATAAATTTTATGGTACCAAGAGAAGTTAGTACCAAAAGGTTCTCATAAAATCTCAAAGTATTATGTGTTGTATGTGGGAACCAAAAATTGTTCAACCAAGATTTTAGAGTGTTAACTATCTTGTGGAATGTCCAAAAATGACCCAATTGTGTCCATGGAATCTACTTATGTTTTTTTGAGGTGGGGCACCTATTCAAATTAGACATGCGTGAAGTGCCCCTTGAATCTATCAACCATCTAGTTATAGCAAATTAATTTATCTTCCTTAGTTTTATACTCACTATTAACTTATTTAATTATGAGTTAGGAATCTCCATGGACTACCTGAGATGTTGAATATTCCATTTAATTGCCATTTTAAGGCCCTTGATCAAGACCTCATATTTTGTAATGTTTGTACATGAAAAACCCAATATGGATGATTTTGGTATGTGATCTCCCAATGGAGTGAAAAATAATCTTCCCACACCTATTCCATGACTAGTGCACAAGCCATAAAAAGTATAGTTTTTGGGTTTGTGAATCATCAATTGTGAAGATGGACTCATTGGGAAATTCCATAGCTAGAAAAATATTTTTTTAGAGGTACTTTTACTAGTCGATTTTTCATAACTTGTCCCTTGATTGATTTTATATTTTCATATTCAATGTTGAACTCATTTACTAGTATGAACCATTTATCCATATAGCATATGAGAGAATTTGTTGATAAGAGACACTTAATTGGGTTGATTTTGGATATGAACTTACTTTTATGGCTAAGAATATAATGTTGAAGCTTCTAAAAGATAAAGACAATAGCTAGAAATTCTCATTCAATGGGGGCATAATTAAGATCATAGGCCACCAAGGTTCTATTAATGCAATATATGGTGTGCTCATGACCTTCATTGTCATGATATTATAAGAGTTCCCCCAAGGTGACTGGTGTAGTTGATATTGTATAGGAGAAATTGTTTACCTAGGAAAGGTTTCATAAGATTTGGTTTTGAGGCAAGATATTCCTTGATTTTTTAAAGGATTACTAACATACTTCATCCCATTAAAAGGTGTTATTTTTCTTGAGAAGATGGGATAAACTTTTCCACTTGTCTGCCAATTGTTATATAAACCTTTTAATGGATGAAAATTTTATTTGGAGACTATGAAGTTGCTTTGGGTTCTTGGGAGGTGAAATTTCTATGATAGTGATAAATTTGGTGGGGTTTTCCTCTATTTCCTTGATGATAGTCAATAAAACCCAAGAGTTTTCCTAATGTAACATTAAATACACACTTCTTCAAATTAAGGTGCACCTTATACTCTCAAGAGAAATCGAATATTTGCTCAAGAACCTATAGATGTCTAGCCTTTTTTTGGTTTAACTAGTAGATCATCCACATAATCTTCCATGATATCATGAAGCACATCATGAAATATTGTATTCATGTCACACTAATAGGTGGACCTCATATTTTTCAACCCAAATGGCATATATTGATAACATAATGTACCTTAAGGAGTTGTAGATTTGTTTGGTGTTGATATTTGGGGGAAATTTTGAATATAATCATACCTATAGAAACCACCTATGAGTGAAATCATCTCATTTCCTACTATAATCTAGACAATGATGATAATATTGGAAAGTGGAAATTCATCCTTGGGACATGCTTTGTTGCCTAATCTTTAAAATCTATACAAATTTGGATCCATTTTGTTTTTTTACTTAAAGGGTATATGTTGGAGATTCATGCAATATAGCCAATAGGGTGTATGGAGTTGGCTTCCATTTTTATGTAATTATTTGACTAAGAAGTTTATTTTCTAATGAATCTTATGGACTTTCTATTTTATTGGTTTTTCCACAGTATGGTGGACTATAATGGATGGGTTCAAGCCTAGCATGTTTGCATATGACCAAGTAAACATTTTAATAGCTCCTTTGAGCAATGTGATGGTCTCCTATTCAGTTGATATCAACCTAGTTGTAATGTGTACAATTTTTGGATTGGCTTTTGTACGAAGATTTAATTCTTGTGTATCCTTAACTAGTATTTTTGACCTTTCTTGCCACTGTAAGAATTCCAGTGGAAGGGAAAGCTCCTCATTTATTAACACCTTAGAGAGGCTTTTATTTATAAACATCACTTTTATTTCTCTTTCTATTTTCAGTAGCACCTCAAGGAGGCTTCACCAGGGGACTTTGATTTTTTTATTATAATTTTTAGGACCAAGGAACTCATCATATTCCCCAAAGTACAGTCTTACATCTATTTTGATGTTAGAACCTTTCTTATGATAATTACAAGGTATATTATTTTAGAGTCCCATGAACTTGTCAATGGATTTGTCATTCTAGAATATGTCAAGATACACTAGATCTTGCTGGTCCAAAGTGATGAGTGGTAGGTAAAATATACAAATGGAAATTTCATGAAAAGATGGAAAGGTTTTAAAATGATTCATTGATGGTTATTACCTTGATACTTTCAACATTGGGAAATGTTCCTTCCATAATTATAGAAATGTCAATAGGTTCATTAGTTTCCTCATCAAGTGGCATGTATCCTAGTCTATGAGTTTTATGATTAGTTTTTATAATAGTTGGATCAAGAACACCATACTTATGTATTCCTAGATGTTTCTCTTTGTAGTTCATGTTTTTATATATGTAGAGTGCTATTGGATATATTTCCTTAAGAAAACATGGAGCATGCTCTTCATATTTATAATTCCAAGAACCAATGTTTCCTTAAAATGATTTAATATACTAGGAATCCATGCTATACAAATATGGTCAAGCCATATTGCAGAACATTAGATATTTTACTAGCTCAGAGATGAGGTCTTATATGAGAGTGCGGGGAGAGGGATTTTGTTGACATGAAAGGCATTGTGTAGCTCAAATTATATATAGATATTATTGATAATATTGACTTTGAATTTAGGAGTAGCATAGGGATGCCATATCTATATGATAGACATATGAGGAGGATAGTATGAAAGGAGTGGCTACATTGGTCCTAGACAATTATGGGATTTATGATAGGTCTTCAAATATTTTAAAATATTATAAGGGATGGGGATTAGTGGGAATATTGATTTCTACACCTTCATAGGAGAACCTCAGGTATTGATGATAGGTAGAGGGAACACCTTGCATGGTGTAAATCCATGGGTAACCAAGGAGGATGTTATTGGGCAAATCAAGATCAATAGCATGATATATTATTTTTTGTAACATGGGATTAACCTATATAGGGGGACACATTATGAATTTTGACTCTTGTTCTACATTTGTATATGCCTTAATGGCGATCTTACATGATTCTATGTTATCTTTAGAGTATTCCAATTATTTAACAAGCCTTAATGTGCATATATTTAATCCAAATTCATTATCTTGTAAGACTATTAACCTTTCATTTATCGATGATGACTTCAATGTGGAGGGATTTATTGTGAGAGGGTTTGATTGGTGGCATATCATTTTGGATAAAAGTGAGATGATAGAAATTTGATAGTTGACCCACCAACACTTGCAAGTAGTCAAGTTTGATTTTTTGGGGGACTTACAACTCTTGTAATGCGTGTTCCAATAACTCCCCATGAATATTCAATGTTTTAAAAATATCTAGGATGGATATTTTCACTATATTTTCCCATATTTTATCTAGGAAATAGCATTAGGTTCCCTAACTAGAGGACACATATGTCCATTGAATAGTGACCCTACCACACCTAACATTGATGACACAGTTTTATGAGTTGATTCTAATAGTGGGAATTTGTGAATAACCTTATTCACTATGACCTATTCTAGAGTCATAGGAAGTGTATGGTTTCATGGAATCTAGGTTGTGAGTGTTCTTATTATGAGTTTAACCTTGGTTAAATAAAGAAGGTTGTTTTTGGTCATGCCTAAGAAGAGGGTTCTTATAAATGCTCAGTTATGTTGAAAACAAGGCGAAGTAAATATGCAATAACAACTTATGCATGTGTATTAAAGTCTAAAAAATAAGATTAAATAAATGAGATTATATGTATTGAATAGTCAACATAATAGAAAAATAAAAAACCCATAGGAGACAACATATTTACATGGACAAACCCCTTCGGGAGAAAAATCCACACAAGAGAGGGAAGTATATTATTAATATTCAATGAAGAGATACACAACAATACAATTCTATATTGTTCTCTAATCAACCTAACAACATCTATGTACCTACAAATATATTATATGAAATTACCATCCCATGACTCCAATTTATAAATAATTGTGGGAGGGAAAATCATAAATGGTAACTTGAAACAAGAGGCAAGAAACCAATTTAAAAAATCAATGCCTCACTCTTGAAAAACCAAAACACATGATAATAAAATAATAATAATTACATGACTCCAATATGAGTTCCAAACCCATAGCAATTCCATTTTTTTCCAAACTGGATGCTCTAATGACTCTTCCACTTCCTAATGCAACACCAATGGACAACCTCACTTCTTTCAATCCTGGACACCCCACACATGAATCTTCACATTCCCAAAGTGGATTCCTAGGGGGAATTTTTTTTCCATTATGACGTGCAACTCCATCGACACATGTTCACCTCTTTGAGACACAATTACAATTTATCATAGAAATAAATATTAAATGTTTTTCCTCTCATGTCCCCTATATTACTTTCCAAGGAACATAGAGACACTTGAGAATAACATAGTAATGCAATGTTAATGTCACCTATCATAACATTCCCCCACTTGACATTATACATTAAAATTACATCCAAGAGATACAAATAGTAAATCAAGTATCAAGGCCCATGGCCTTCTTGTACCAAGAGAACTTATCCATGGTCACTAGATTCATAAGAGAATCTACAACATTATCAAAATTTTCAATATTTTCATTCAAGACCTTACCATTCTCAACCATTTCTCACACAAAGTGCTATTAAACATCAAAATATTTAGTATGAGCATGATACATGGGGTTTTTGGCCAAAAAAATAACACTCTAACTGTCACATCCAATCTTCACCATTATTCAATCAAAACCAATGCCATTACCAAGTATATGTAACCATACCACCTCCTTATAGGCATGTGAAACAACCATGTACTCTGATTTAGTGGTGGAAAATGAAACTATAGGCTATCTCTTACTCATCCAACTCACTACACCTCCAAAAAATTAAATACATAGCCATTAGTGGACCTTTGGCTATCTAAGTCACCTGCCTAATCTACATAAAAAAACCCCTATATGTCCAATGAATTGACCACATCATCAAATACCATAACAAACCAAATAGTAATTAGAAGTACCTTGCAAATATCTAAACACTGTTATAACAAAATTCCAATGCTAGAAGTACCTCACAAATATCTAAACACCATTTTAATAAAATTCCAATGCCCTCTACCAAGGTTAGACATAAACCTACTTAGAAATCCCAGTGCTTGGGATATATCTAGTCTAGTGAAAACCATTGCATACATTAAATTACCAACATCACTGGCATAAGGAACCTTAGACATCTCCTCAAAATTATTATCAAAATTAGGAAACATGTATAAACTCAACTTAGTACCAACAAAAAATAAAAAATGCTAACTGACTTACAGTCATGCATATTAAACCTTTGCAAAATGGTATCAACATACTTATTTTGACTTAACCAAATCTTACTATGAACCCGATATTTGTTGATATCCATCCCAAGGATATATTTTGTATCCCCCAAGTCCTTCATATCAAATGCTCCAAAAATTTGAGTCTTGAGCTCCCTAATCATCACCTTTTTGTTACCAATAAACAACATATTATCAACATACAAGAAAATAATTATAATTTGATGATCAAAAACATTAATGTAAACACAGTGATCCTCCTCGCTCTTAAGATAACCCTAATTTAATGAAAAGGAATCAAAATCTGGGTACCACATCATGGGTGACTATTACAAACCATACAAATATATCTTTAACTTACACACCAATTGTTCTACTCATTTCACAAAAAAATTGTCAAGTTGTTGCATATAAATATCCTCCTCATGATATCCATGCAAGAAATAAGTTTTAACATCCATTTGGTCTATCTCAAAATTACAAGTAGTAGAAATAGAAAATAGGAATAAAATTGAAGTTAATTTAGCAACAAGAGAGAAAATTTCACCAAAATAAACCCCCTCTCTCGGAGTAGACCTTGGCCACAAGTCTAGCCTTGTACCACTTTAACCAATTGTCTACACTAAATTTATTTTTAAATATGAACTTGTAACCAGTGGGATTCCTTCCTTTGGGAAAAGTAACAAGATCTCGGGTGTCACAACTATCCAAGGACATCATCTCCTCATACATGGCTTGCATCGAAGAGTCACTTTCCTCTAAAGAGAGAGACTCCTTGAAAGATCCGGGTTCATCATTAATACTCAACAAAACAAATGCACAACAAAAATTTGGTGGGCTACACCTGTCAATTGGATTTTTTTGCCTTGTGGATAAATTTGGTGGGCTACACCTGTCAATTGGATTTTTTTGCCTTGTGGATCTCCTTAAGGTAAGAGTAATGGGATATACCTATTCTTGTTCTTCTTTTGTTTGCTTATCCTACACATCCTTTGAACTTTCTAAACCCTCTACTTTCCACTTCAAATCTATCTAATTGTTCTTCCACATGTGCATCTTCCTACTTCTCAATATTTTCCTCAAAGTGCATTATGTTTGTCTTATCTTTATCCTTTGGTTGTTCTTCTCCTAAGTAAGCTCTAAACTCTTTTAAAATCACATCTCTAGAAAATATTATTTTATGGATCAAAGGATTAAAAAGCTTATAACCTTTTACATTCTCACTGTAGCCAACAATGATTCATTTTTGTGATTTTGGATCCAATTTAGGTCACTTCTTTTGAGATACATGAACAAAATCCTCACAACCAAAGACCCTTAAGTGTGAAACAAAATTATTTCTACCTATCCACACTTCATAAGGAGTTTTATCAACAAGAGTTGAACAAGGAGATCTATTAAACAAATAGAAAGAAATACCTACAACTTCTATCCAAAAACATCTATCAAGCTTAGCACCACACAAAATTATCTTAGCTATTTTCATCAAGGTTGGGTTCATTCTTTTTACTACCCCATTTTTTGGGGAGTGTAAGGTGTAGTATTTTGCCAAACAATACCTACGTGTTTACAGGATTCATCAAAATTCCATAGAACAATATTCACCCCCATTTTCAAATCTCAACACTTTTATCTTATAATATGATTGCATCTTCACTAAGGCCTTAAATTTCCTAAACTTAGTGAAAAATTTAAATTTTGAACACAAAAAAAATCCATGTGTATCTTGAGACATCGTTAATGAAAGAGACACGATACCAAGATTTACACAAAGAGTCAACATTTGCTGGTCCAGATACATTCGAACAAATGATCTCTAATAATCTATTTTCTTTATTAATTTCATTAGGAAATGATGATCTATTTTTTTTACCACACAATGCTCACATAAATCATTTTTTCCAATAGAATAATTAGAAATACCATCAACCAACCTTTTATTAAGGATGGTATTAAGAATGTTTTCACCAATGTGATACAATCTATGGTGCCACAAAATACATGCATTTTTAATGCCAATTATAGTGGAAGAGTTACACAAAGTAGAGGCATTTAGCCTAAACAAAGTCCCTATTCGAGGTGTTTTAGCTATCACCAAAATCCTCTTACCAACCTGCAAATAATATTTTCAAATGTCACATGCATTCTAGACTCATTCAACTTGGATACTGGAAATAAATTTCTTGCAAGTCCTAGAATATGAAAAACGTTATCAAGGTTTTGAATCCTCCCATCACTAAAACACAAATTTACCTTTCACTTGCCAACAATATTATTTGTGCTATTATCACTAAGGAAAGAATCTCCCCCATCATATGCTTTGTATGTATTAAACCACTCCTTGTGATGAGTCATACGGTAGGAGTACCTTGAATCAATAAGCCAATCATCATTACTAATAGTACTAGATGAAATAAACAAAGCACCAAAATCATCGTTAGAGGAATTTTTTTTGGAGGAATCAAAATTATTTTTCTTGTTCTTACACTCCTTCACATGCCCTCTCTTGCCACAATTACAATACTTTACTCTACTCTTTCTTTGGGTTTTAGAGTGTCCTTTAGACTTATCCCTCTTTTATCCCCTTTAGGCCCTTTCTCTTTGGACCTACCCCACACATGTAAGGAATCTTCGAAGCCAAAATTAATAGATGTTCTCCTCATCTCCTCTGAAAGAAGTATGGAAACCATGTTGTCCATCTTTGGCTTTCCATTACCACTTCTTATGGAAACAATTAGATTTTCCCAAGATTTAGGAAAAGAACAAAGAAACAAGATACATTTATCTTCATCTTATAATTTAACATCTATTGCTGCAAGATGGCTTATTATAAAATTAAATTCATTTAAATGGTGTAGAATAGAATTACCATCTTTCATCCTTAAAGAATAAAACTCTTTTGAGATATAACTTGTTAGAAAAAAATTTGTTTGATATATTTCACCTATCCTCTTCCCCAACTTGTATGAAATGTCTTATATGGAGACATTCAAGAGGATAGAATCCACAAGACACAACTAAATGGTTCCCCATGCCTTCTTGTCCAACTTTTTCCAATCTTCATTAGATATTGCAGCTGGCTTTGTTTCTAGTGAATTTGGAAACCATGATCTCTCTCTTCAAGGAGACCCTCCATCTTTAATTTCTGCATTTCGTAGCTTGTGTCATTTAATTTCTTAATATCCTGAGGAGAGTTAGAAGTCATGGTATATAATCTTCTTCGCAAATCTGCAATATACCACAAAAAAACTCCCATTGCAGTCAAAAAAACATTCAACACTCAAGAGAAAGGTGCCCTTCTCTCAACATAACCATTAGCTCTAATACCAAATGTTTAAAACAAGGTGAAATAAAGCCACAATAATAACTTATGTATGTGTATTCAAATATGAAAATAATATTGACCAAATGAGATTATGTGTGTTACATATTCAACATAATAGAAAAATAAACAAACCATAAGAGACACTAGATTTACATGGAGAAACCCTTTCGGGAGAAAACTTCACACAAGAAGAGAGATCAAGTATATTATTAATCTTCAATGAAGAGATACATAACAATACTCTTCACTACTATTCTTTGATCAACCCATCATTTGAATACCTACAAATACATCATATGGAACTACCATCTCATGGATCCAATTTATAGAAATATGTGGGAGGGAAAAAAACAAATGGTAACCCCAAAAAAGAGGCAAGAAACCACTTGCAACAACCCACACCTCCCTCTTGGACAACCAAAATACATTATAATGAAATAATATTTACATGAATCCAACATGGTCGCCGAACCCATAGGAATTCCACATTTTTCCCTTCTGGATGCTTCAATGATTCTTTCAATTATGATAGAATACTAATGGACAAACTTACTTATTCCAATATTGGGTGCCCCATACATCTCTCTTCACATTCCCAAAGTGGACGTCTAAGAGGGAATTTTTTTCCATTACGATGTGTAACTCCACCAACACATATTCACCTCTTTGAGATGCAATTACAATTTATCATAGAAACAAATATTAAATGTTTTTCCCCTCATGTACCCTAGAAAAATTTCCAAGGAACATGGAGACACTTTAGAATAACATAGGAATTCAAGGTTAATGTCACTTATTCTAACAAGTTACATATTTGGTGAGTATCACAAGTCTCCCTTTAATTTTATTTCACCATAATCAATGAGATATTGGATGTATTTTTTGAGCTTCATACTTTTGATAGTAGCATGGGATTTTATGTAGTAGTATTCATAATATTTATTGTATTTATACCACATGGGTTTAGGTTGTTTCTAATCAAAGGGTTTGGTGTTAGAAAATTTTATTGATTTTTCCTAGACAAGTTTCTGCAAAAAAAGTCCATAGGTTTCCCCAAGGAGGTGTGTTTAAATTTTATATCTATGAGAGGTTTAGGTAGATGTTTTTATAATGGAGACGTAAGGATTTTATACAATTTTTATGTTTTTGTTTTCTTGGTGTTGTGATGTTTGTGTGTTATAAATGTGCTTTGAGTCAATGATCTCATCACTAACACACTTTTTATTTTTTTGCCTATAATCTCAATTTTAATTTGTTTGATTATATTTGTCTTTGCCTTTATTTTAAAAATTAATCAAACGGCTAGATAATAGGACCTTTTAAATGGTAACTCCTTTCTCAATGATTTCATCATATGTAGACCAACAATGGACCTGTAGGTGGAAGTCCATTTATGAATTGAGATTTATGATGAAAATATTAAATTTTTTTGTAGGGATTGGCCAAGAAAAGTAACTTGCAAGGATCCTCCACCATTGTAGGAAGGAAAAAATTTCTCCCAATCTATTTTTTTGGCATTACATAGATTAATCATTGTGTGATTGTGCTCAAAATTAGTAAGAAAATTCTTTGACAAGTTGGTGAAAGATGTAATTGATCATGGAGCTAAGTGCATAAACCACTCTGATTCTTATCCTCCCAAAATATAGGGGAACAATCTTATTACGTACATTTCACTATATGAAACCTCTTGGAAATATATGAAATATTTTTTGACATGGTCTTGGCATCTCCCTTTCCCTTGTATTTTTCAATATTTTTGGATTTCAAAGTTTTGGGGAAAAATTCCTACTGTGATTGATCTATCTAATGGATAGAGGAAAATGTCTTCAAATTTATATTGCTTGAATTGATTAAATTCTCCACTTTGTGTCCCCTTGATAATATCTTTCATATATTTCCATTTTTGGGTGAAAGGGGTCCGAAGAGGTAGGTTAGGAGGTTGATATGGTATGGAAACATATGGATGTGTTTGTTGATATATTGAAAGAGGGGGTTTTGGTTTTGGAATGTGTTGTTGATAGATTTATGGATGAGAGTTTAATAGTAATATTTTAGGAGGATAAGATGTTATTGGATATGTTAAAGTGTGGAGATAGAACTTAGAGTGGTCTGGAATGCATGGTGGAATTGTGGACTGTGTTAGGAATGATTGTTGAGGGATGGAAAGAGGAGGAAGTGATTGGATAAGGATCTATATAGGTGGGAATGAAAATTGAGATGGATTTTAAGGAGGAATGTATTGACCAAAATGGTATGGATGGAATTTTAATTCGTGGAGGGTTTGAAGGGGTTGTGTTTTATGTGGGTCTTAGCGTGAAGATGAAGGTCAATTTTCATTATTAGGAAGGTATATGTTCCATTTGATCTTAAGTTTGTATGGGTGAGATGAATCATGTGATGAGGGTTGGAAGACGACACATGAGGAGGAGGTGGTGGTGGCACACTATCTCCTATTTTTTGGTTGATGGGATAGTCATGAGATGGTTAAGGTGGTGGATGGCTCAAAGGATTTTTGAAGGTGGATGATGATGTTGGTTTTGATGGATGATGTTACTAAGTTTTTATATATTGTAATGATGAGGTAATTTAGTTCCAATGTCAATGAGTTGTTCTAGGAAATGGTCTTTGTGAATGTGAATGAGTCAATCCATCATCAATTGAATATTTTTGTTATGAAGGATTATTGGAACCGAGGTGAGTATTCAAGTTAATGAGTTCTTGAATCATTTGGGATTTCATGATATATAGATGGTATGATCTCTCGCCTTGTGTATTATATCCCAAACTAGATCCAAAGGGATTTTTGTTGCATTGATTCATTTTTTTCTTCACTTTAAACCTAGTTATTCATGGTGTAAAGTGATAATTTGGTTTTAACGTGATAATTTTATTTGGATAAAATTTATAATGGTTTAGGTTTGATGTGGTTTGGATTGAATTTTTAGCATGGATTTTGGTTTTGAATGGAAATATTTGACTTTAAATGACCTTTATTTGTTTGTGAAGGCTGATTTGGATTTGAAGATGAGTTGACTGGTTTTGGTGAAAGGTTGGATTTTTGTATTTTGGAAATAATTTAAAAATTAGGACCTTAGGTTTTTTTGGTTTAATGTGGATTATTTATTTCCATAATTAAGAGATACAAGTTCTTAAGTAATATTTTATTAGGGGTGTATGCTTGAATACCTAGACTTAAGATATGTAAGTTCTTAAGTAAGCCTAATCAAGGTTGGATTTGATGGTCCGATATATAATTTTATTGAGTTTATACTCAATGTAGAGACAAGTTATTAAGTGAGGATTGATTAAGGATGATTGTTTGGTTTGGTTAATGTCTTGATTTTAAAACAAGTTCAATTAGGTTGGATTATATATATTTTTATTTAAATTTGGGTTATGGAAATTGGGATGGGGGTGTTGATTTGGATAGAGTTTAGATTTGAAAGTTGGATTATGGTTCTACTTGGATTAGTTTAGGATTTTATTTGGAAGATTGGATCATACTTATGGTCTATGTTTAGGAATTGTATTTGAATTATGGTTTAAGGTGATGGACTTTAGCTTTGGCTTAAGTTTGAAGACGTGTTTAGGATAATGGAATTTGATTTCAACCTTTATAATAGGATTTCATGGTGTTCTAATTAAAATTTTATTATAGTTTAGGGTGGATGTTGCAAATTTTTTAGATTTTAAGGGTGATAAAAATTTCACAAAAGAAAACATTCTATACAGATAAATAACCTAGATTATTTAAGTAAGATTAAATGATTGTGAACCCATTAATATGCCTTTTTTAGGCATAGAATATAGGTCCCATGAGGAGACACTAATTTATTTTAATCATCCAAGGTCACTTAATGACATAAGGAGAGATCATACATGACCTATAAATACATTTTTTGGGGTACAAGGTGAGTAGCTTCCTAGGGCTAACCACTTATCAGTGCATCACAACCAAGCATAATTGATAGGTCTTATCTAGGATGCACAAGAAACTAGGGTATGTCCTCTATAGATTCAAAGGTATATGAGGTTATATTTTGAGAAAGGGGGTTGTACCTATAATCATCCGGTTGGGGTCAACCCCTTCCACTTCACCTTGTCCCCTCAAATTTGACAACAAGGCTATTCCAAATACAATACCCCTCCTTTCAAGTGAGTCCCTTTATTCTAACCTTAATTTCCATGCCTCTCCAAAAAACATGTGGGTTTGGGTGATCCATGGGTCGTGAGATCCAAGGAAGGATTGATATATAAAAGAAGATAAAGCACTTTTGATCTTCAAAATTACCTTGCATCCTAAGGAGATATCATACATGACTTGATCCCCTTGGGTTTTAGGATAAAAGAGAGAGGATAATATGGTGTTTATGATCTCCAAGATCACCTTTCAATGCAAGGAGAGATAATACACACCAAATATCCTCACAAGCATGACACACAAATGTTTTTTCCCATAAAAAATAAATGTGCAACTAGAATAGTATAAAAGTTGAGTCATTGGACAAAAAAACCCACAATGAACTAGTTATTAGTTTCTCAAAAGTCTTAGAAAATTGATTAGCTACAACACAATGTTACCACCAACAAGTTTCAACAAGGGTTAGTATAAAAATTGAAGGAAAATGGGATAATTTTTTCATATAATGGATACATTGATAGAAACACAAAAACATTGATATTATAATAAAATCATTAAAATAGAAATATAAATTTTAACTACGAGTGTCATGTTTACCAATAATTACCTTTTAAGGAATTGAATGGTGTAGACATAAATTTTGATACAGAGATGCAGACATTGACGTAAAAAATGAGTGCACTAAAGGGGAAACCTACATAATAAATGATAATTATTAATAAAATTCCATATAAAACATCAAAACCCATAAATAGAGAGTTATCAATGATAACAAAAATTAGGTTAATGAGTTAGAGAACTAAGAAAAAATAGAAAAATTAAAATATAAGTTAAAATTGATGGGAAGTATAAATTTAAGGCTAAGATATGGGAATGTTGAGTTGTAAAATCCAAGTGCTACAAGGTGACATAAATTACAAGGTAGGGATGGGTGTGCCAAATTGTGGTAGGAGTCAACAAAATGTAAACTAAACTATAAAAAATTAAGGTTAACTTATACTAGAATGATGAAATGAGCATAAAAATAGGTTAAAATTGGTAGATACTATAGAATAAACTAAAAAATGCAAGAGATGTTAGTCTGAAAACAAAAAAATAAAAATAATTTGGTGTTAGAGATGGAGATTCCAATCCATGGACCATATGTGACATGGGAAATTAGAGATGCCAATGCAAGAAATATGTGTGCTAGATGAAAATATGGACCAATAATATAATATAATCGACATAATGGGGTTAATTCACACTCAATTGGTTAGGAAAAGCTCAAAATAGACAATGAATTAAAAAAATCATAGAAAAAATATCCAAAAGAGCTAAGATTTTAGAAGAAAAGAAAGAAAAAATGTCTAGGACATCATGTTGTGTTATTAGAATACACATGGATCCACCATGTTGATGATATATATACCACAACGTGTAACATGGCCACTAAAAGTAGAGATATGTTACACCCCAAATTTTGGCTTGCAGTTACTTTTAAATTTTACGTTAAAAATGTGTTTAACTAGGCATGAATGGATAATTTTACTTCAATTGATGTTTAGATAAAATAGTAATATTGTACAAATGTAAAGTAAATGATCAAAGAATTTTGATTATTATTAATTTTGAATAATGATTATGCTATTATAGCTATTAACAAACTAACCATTGTGATGGATTTCTAAGTTGAATGTAGGAAAAAGTTTGCCCTTCCAAAAGGAGAGGGAGAGTATCACTGAAGAGAAGTGTATAGATATTGTAAATAAACTAGTAATTTCCATCTTGAGTTCAATACACACTCACGTAGACCTTGCATAAAAGTCTAGGTAAGTTGTTCCCTGTGTTGTCAAAGAGTTAATATTGTGTGGTTTTTTTGTAAGGCTATTTCAAATGCGTACTCAGCCTTTTGGCCTAGTCTCAAGATATGGTTGAGAGGTGATATTATGTTACTTAATACTAACTCATGTGGGCATAAAGATAAGTTTTATTGTTATGATATGAGAAAATTTTATGACAAAAAATAGAGTGGGAGTTTGTTGTTAAGAGGTGAGTTCAATTTACTATGATAGCAAAGGCATAATAATTAGTGAAGGGAGTTTTACTATTAGAAAAATAGTGAACTTTGTTGTGAGGAAAAAGGTGTGAGTATTGGAGTAGCACAAGGAAAAAGGAGAAAGGTTGTTGGTTTTGCATAGTTGTTTGAGTTTGTAGAGAAAGGTTAACATACTTCCAGGAATGTTATTATTTGTTTTCTTCTCATTTTCTTGGTTATAATGACATGAATTCTGAACTTTGATAGGAAAAGAAAGTTTATACATATAAATATATGTTGGTGCATGAGAAAATGATTTGGTTGAGTATTCTTTCCTATGATTAAAATCATTTAATATCTTTATTGCTTCTGCATAGGATAGAAAATAAAATAAGTTTGCATATATGTATTATTATCATAATCATAGTCTTATTATCGTGATAGTTCTACTTTGAGTCACAACTAAGGGAATGGATTTAAAGTTCAGGGAGAAACAATTGTATATGATCATCTACCATGCTGGTTTGAACTGAATAAAAATATTCATATTTACTCATAAACATAAATATCTAATTGATATATATACACATACATATGTATATACATACATACATACATACATACATACATACATACACACACACATACATATACATATATATATATATATATATATATATATATATAGAAACGAGTATATTTTATTCAAGATACATTTGTAAATATGTATGAAAGGCTTGATGCTTAGACTGGTTATTATGGTAGTGAGTAATCAAATTTTACTCAGAGATTTTATTATGACAGATTCAATATGCATATGTGCTTATTCTTGCAAAAATAAATCAATGACATGTTGTACCTTGATTGGTATTATAAATTATTTTGAATGAATTCGAGAGAGAAAACATCAAAAAACCAAAAATATATATGATGTAGTTATTTTATTGAAAGAGGTTAAAAATTTTATTTAACTGCATTACGAGTTGTCAAGACCCTCCAATGATAGCCACATAATCACAAGTCAGTGGTAGGAAGGTGTCATTAATAGAATGAACTATAACATGTAATAAAAATTAAAAGGTCTTAAGCTATTAAATATAGGAGAGTATTACACTCTTTAATTAATTATAAGGACATATGAACATGTGGCAGTAGCTAAAATCCGTGAATTGTGAGTAAGAAAAATGAATGTTCTTTCTTAGAAGTATATTTCAATAACTTTAGGCATTTACCAACCATATAAAGAAATACATGTTTGGTCTTAATTATTTGTGTGCAGGTGTTTTAACTAAGTCTAAAATGCAAAACAAAGGGAAATGAAAAAAAGAAAACACAAACAACACCTCAGATTAGGCCTAGTTGAATCTAAACAAACAACAACAAAAAAAATAGAAATGTTATACCTTTTTCTTTCTTAGATTGATGAGTTGGTTGGCCCTTGAAGATGCTTGGATGTATGCTCCTTGATGAAAAAATGCATGCAATAATGGAGGTGGGTGTAGGGATTGAAGATGGTAGGTGAGTGCACTAAATGGCTAATATGGCTGCAAAATGGCTTGAATGCAAGAATACCTTGAATGCAAGAATGACTTGAATTCTCTCTAATATCCAACCTCTCTAACTTGAGGCCAAGGCTCTCAATTTAAAGAAAAACAAACGGTTGTGATTAAGCCATCATGGACAAGATGAAGGGTTGTGGTGAGTTGAGGACTCACAAGCCCTCACATCTTGCCATGTGGAGGGTGAGATGGAAAAATGACAAGTGACATGGAAAAGGCCATGTGATGTGGAGGTACTTGAAAGTAACATGGGATTGGAGAGGATTTCTTCAAAAAAGAATTCCTTGTCTCCATATGGGACTGATAGTGACAAGTGAGGACTTTTCGAAAGTCCTCTCTTGTCACCATAGGGATTGGAGAGGGTGTTGGAGAAATAAAAATAAATTTTTAATTCACATGTTTGAAAGAACCCAATGGATAAAACAAGGTCCTCTTAAAGGAGTTCCTTGTCCCATGTACATGATGTGACCTATGATAGGTCATGGGGAAGAGAAATGCATGGGAGGAATAAATGGAATTTAAAATTCCATTGGAAATGACATGGGGAAGAGGTCAATACCTGATAAGGTAAGTATCATGAAAGGTTGACTTAAGGACATGCCAGAAAATGTAAGAGATTATATTAAGGTTGTGCAAATAGGTGATTAGGCAAATTAATGAAGATTAGAGGCAAGTGGCTAAATATGGAGGACGTGACATTAATCCTGATTAGGGATATGCATATCTTAGTCAATGATTAATTAGATTAATCCGGATTAGTGAAAAGGTTATGGAGGATGGGACAAGAAGAGAGAAAAAATGAATTTAAAATTGAAGAGGATAATTGACTAAATTAAATAAATTGATACATTTATTTAATTTAGAGAGGGAATGGTAAAGGACAAAGTATTTAATTAAATACTTTTGGAAACCTTAGAGAATGGGATAATATTAATTAAATATGTCATTTAATTAATATAGACGAATTAGACGAATAAATGATATGATTTTGACCATATGGGAGTGGTCAAATTTGGATGTCTACATTTTTCCCTCTTCGAAATATTGTTAGAATAACGATGTTTCGAAGAAAAATAAAATGCAAATGACTCTATAGAGGAAGCGACTAGGAAAAGGATGCCCCAACACGAGAGAGGTTGCATGAGTTGCCCAAATGGAGGGGAGTGAAGGGAGATGCCCCAATCTCATGGTAAAATGAGCAAGAAGGAGGTATGTATGAATATGGTAGGGTATGCCCCCTCGAGAGGGTGGTTGGGGAGGAAAAAGGGGTCCTAGGTGACTTCTCGATAGGAAGAAATGGAAGGTACTGGTGGATAGAGCTTGAAAAACCATGAAGATTGGATTTTGAACGGAGTCAAACAAACACACAGGGTGCAAATGGCGGCCCCGGGAAGTTGGTGGATTAATTGAAGGAGAATAAAGTTAATTAAAGGGAAAAAAAACCCTCTATTTTAAAAAAAAGGGGAAAATGGGGGAAAATTATAAATAGTAATTTTAGAGTTACTATTCCTCATTTGTACAATTGACAATTGAGTGAGAGAGAAGAAGAGAGGAAAGAGACAAGGAGAGAAGATGCTGGAGGATTACGATGATGACATCATCCACTGAGGAGATGAGGTGCAGAGTTTCTACCACAAGCACGCGGTCCCACGCTAGGTTAGGCCCAAACCCTCCTTGTGATTTTTCGCATTTTATGATTTATTTTTAAGTTATAATGCTAGTCAAAAACATGGGTTTGGGTATGGGGGTAGATAGGAAAAATGGGTAGAGAGCAATAATCAAGTTCACCCACTGAGTAGGAAGAAATGCCAATTAGAGGCATGGGGGAAAGGGTTTTTTTGTTGTAAAAAGCCAAGTAGATGATAGAAAAAAAATGGGGTTTGGCCCCAAACAAGGGTAGCTATGCCCTAGGAGGGGTGACCGCACCCTTGGAGGGGAAGTGACGCCCCAAGAGGTGGCCTTGCCCCAAAGGGCGATGATGCCTCAATGGGCGGCTGTGCCCCAAGGGGCAGCCCTGCCCCTAAAGGGGTGACCGTGCCCCAAAAGGGATGACCGCACCCTAAAAGGGAAGGCACCAAGGGAAAAGAAGAGGGGCCAAAAAGATAGAGGATAAAGTGTTAGAAAGAAATGGAAGTGGGACAATTGAGGATTGTTGTCTAGAGGAGTGAAGAAAAGGTTAGTGAGAAAATAATCTAGGGCCGAGAAATAAATGAAGGAGAGGATTGGATGACTGATAGGGTACGGTATGTGGTTGCAACAGTTTGATAGCTTGCGGGCTCAAGAGAGGAGATCAAAGGTGTTGAAGGCGATGTGACAAGCGATGACTGGAGCAGATGATCAGGCCCTGGCCTAGGCGGGGCTGTTGTACATGTTGGGATATCCATCTATCAGAGCGCATCAGGCGATGCTGACAACCCTTATTGAGCACTGGGATTAAATGACCTCAACTTTCCATCTCCCGATAGGGGAGATGATGGTGACGTTGGAGGATGTCTGGCGAATATTGAGGATTCCCATAGTAGGTCGCATGGTGAGCTCTACGAGATCGGAGGGGGAGGAATTGGATTAGATCATGTGGGTCCTATTTGGGCGAGAGGATCTTCCTGTGCAGAAGAAGGGATTGGACATGGACAGATGTTTGGGTTTGAGAGTACCACCATTTCCATTGTACCTATGTGGATTGATCATCGGGATACTGATACCAAATAGGAGTGGACGGTTCTACAGCCTCAGCTACATGGAGGTGATTCGACATATTGTCAAGGGGAGGGATGGAGATTTCACATGGGGTTCATGTGTCCTTGCGCAGTTGTACAGGGATATGCACATGGTGTGCTACTGGGAGGGACTCAGTGTGTGTCATGTGATGTTTCTTCAGGTATGGGCATGGGAGCACATCAATGTGTCCAGGATAGATGTAGTGAGAGTAGGACTAGAGGATGCGACACTTCTAGTGGCGTATTGGTATGGTGCTGAGTATGACTGGGTGTGGTGGTATCAGGGCTGTGGAGATTTAGATGGATGGAGGAGGTTATTTGATGAGCTAGAGGAGGAGGAGATAGTGTGGAGGTTGTATATGACACGACACTTTACCAGGTGGAAGGAGGATGAGGTGAGACGTAGGAGACACTTCATGACCCGATGTTATATAGTGGGGAAGGAGCCTTGGATAGTGGAGTCACATAGGCTAGACCGAGTGATGAGGCAGTTTGGGTTGACACAAGATATTCCAGGTGCAACAGAGAGGTTCAACCATATTTCACGAGAGCGACCATGGGGGGAGCTGATTCCACTAGAGTTTGCAAGGGAGCATTGGGAGACACTGGAGCAGGATCTAGTGACCTATCTAGGGAGGACTGGAGGGATAGAAGAGGCAGGAGTGACTGTTAGATATGCTGCATGGTTTGTGTGACACCGACCCTTACGAATTACCTCGAAGGAGCCGATCAAAGGGGCATTAGGATTTGGACCAGAGGATGAGGTCAAATTGGTAGGTCAGGGGAGAGGGAGAGGGAGGGGACAACCGAGGAGAGAGCCGAGGGTAGGCAAGGTAGGAGGAAAACAAAAGAGAGGGCCAGGGGCAGCCAGAGCAGGAGGAGATCAATAGAGGAGAGAGCTAGGGGCAGCCATAGTAGGAGGAGATTAGCAGAGGAGAGAGCCAGGGGAAGCCATAATAGGAGGAGATCAAGAGAGGAGAGAGCCAAAGGCAGGTAGAGTAGGAGGAAAATGGAGGAGAGTGCCAAAGGAAACTAGAGTAGTAGAGCAAGAGGGGGGGCAGGAGGAGGATGAGGCAAGAGGTCAGGGGAGGTCAGGTAGGAGGAGGAGGAGATAGAGGGCGCGGGTCGAGCCTGAGGAGGAGAGACATGAGGCAGAGGCGATGGGGGAGAGGGAGGAGGTTGAGGTGATGGACATAGGAGATGAGGGGGGTCTAGAGGTGATGGATATGGATGTACATGATATTCGTCCATTGGCCATGAGGTTGCTGATAATAGAGGATCCATCCGTGCAGTTGAGAGGAGACGATGCGAGGTTACATATCGCTGAGCAGAGACTAAGAGACGTAGAGGCATCGAGGAGTAGATTGGAGGTGGAGGTGATCATGTTGTGAGTCGAGATAGCTTGAGTGCGAGCAGAGAGAGAGGGATTTTTGGGATGTAGCCGAGATGGTGCTGCAATATGAGTCAAAGATGTGGGAGGAGATAGATAGCTCACGTGTCAAGGTGGATGAGTTGTGAGTAGAGGTGAGCAAGTTACGGGCAGAGGTGACTCGCTTAGAGGGAGAGGTATCGAGGGAGCAAGAGGCAGGAGAGGCAATGAGATGGGAGAGATACATACTAGAGGCCACTGTGACGATACTATAGGCGGGGGGTTAGCGAGAGTCTGGAGGAGTGACAGGGCAGATATCGACAGAGACTCTAGCGGAGGCAGAGAGGGATATGGAGGATCTGAGGAGGCAGGCAGAGGGACTGTTGAGAGAGAGGAGGGAGTTGAGACACGAGCGAGATGAATTCTGTGACAGAGTTGAGGTGGCAGAGGAGACAGTGGGAGATATGGGACAAATGTAGGAGAGGGAGGAGACCATGAGGGATAGAGTACAGGTGATGGAGATAGAGAGGGATGCAACAGTGGCATAAATATAGGCTGTGGAGATAGATGCAACATAGCGGTAGGTACAAGCAACACATGGTGGTGAGACCGGGGCAAAGGTTCAGATATTGTAGGCACAGGTATAGGCTATGCAGGAGGAGAGGGATAAATCCATGGATCAGGTGTTGCGGATGGGAGCAGAGATTGAGTAGCTATGGTTAGCACGGGGTGCATGGGCATAGGAGAGGAGGTCCATTTGTGGATTTTGGGACAGGTATAGGGAAGAGCGAGATGCAGCCAGACAACAGGTGGGAGATCGGGAGGAGTATATGAGAGAGGTGAGCTACTATATGTGTGCCTATTTCTCGAAAGTGCCAGATCTTGGACAACGGGTACCCGCCTATGTTCGAGTAGTACCATAGATGCCAACACCATTCCAGTTAGCAAGGGTGCATACCTGGGGATATAGTAGCATGAGAGAGACACTTCCATGAAGAGGGCTAGTGCTGGAGTCACCACAGAGGTCGGATGCAGGCATCTCATGGTTTAGAGGATTGGAGGGACATGATCTTAGTTTGTGACAGGTATAGGATGAGATTCAGTACATAGTAGTGAAGATCAGAGATGAGCTATAGCTTTGTACTCATACTTTATTTGATGACATATGTGATGGATATATATTGTGATGTATATGATGGAACTTATTATGGATGATGTGATGGATATTGTAGTTTTGTTATTTTTGATATGATATGCGAGAGCCCTTATTGGCATTATGTGATGTGTATGTGGTGTATGATTTATTTATACATATGTGTATGTTTATGGTTTTTTTGTGGATGGTTATTATGATGCAATGGATGGACATGCCTATAATTATTTATGTTTATGCCTATATGGATTTATGATTATGATATGTAGGATGCCTAACATTTATGATGTAGGGTGTGATGAATGATTTATGATTGTTTCTATGTGAATGATATTATGATGTCTAATATTTATGATGCAGAATGTAATGGATGTGGAAATGAACCTAACAATAAGTGATGCAGTTGATAATGCATGAGAGATGATATGCACTAAGATGAACATTCTAATGAATGAAATGAATTTTAAGATGTATAGATTAATCAATTAAAATTAATCTAAACAACTTAAAAAAATGATTATGATATGATAATGCACATGGAATGAAATGTAATTTAGCGATCCTAAAATAGGGGATGAGAATGCAACTAAATTCTAAGAAGTAAATGAAATGCAATGTGATCATGAATGCAAATAACAACATGCATAATGATGGAAGCGAAGGAGGTGATGGATGTGCAACTACACCTTTCAAGAACCATGGGAGTCCTAAGAAGAGAGGAAAACTAAGGGAATCAACGTTTGCACAACCAAAATCCTAAGTCAAGGATTGGAAGAAAAAGGGATGGAGGATACATGAATGAAATGGAGGAGAAAATGAAATGCAATCTTAATTAAATTTTCCATCTTCGAAGTATTGATTTTTTCTATAGCATAAGACACCAGGTACCATGGTATGTGGACTAAGGCGGATTAGTGTCTAATGCATAAAAAACATAACAAACAAGAAGATTATCCCAATACCCCAAAGTCGCGATGACTTTGGTCGGGCCAGGTATTGGGATAACCATAAGCACAAAAGGATGTCCCAACATAACACAAGACCTCAGGGGTCTTGGTGGGTACTACGTGGGACAACCAGGAAAACAAAAATAAAAATAAAAATAAGATATGCCCCTATGTAAACTAGTCAAAATGCACCATAATATGATAGATCATGGTGGTCTTGACAAGTGATGATAGGGAGCTCAAATGATAAAAAAAACCAAAAGTATCAAAATATTACAATCAATTTCAAAAAGTCCTTTGCCATAGGATTGAGAGGATGGATGGGGTTGATGAGGTTTGTTAGGAAGGATACATCCTACTGAGACCAAAGATGGATACTAAACTAAAGGATCGATAATGACGTAGGATATTCAAAAACCGATTAAATCTCATGACACAAATGGATTCCATTTGTGAAGCACCAACTAGATAAGGACATAATGGAAAAAATGACACAAGACACACGAAACAAGACTGAAATACCCTAAAGACCTAGGGGCTCAGGGGTTGATCAAAGATCAGCCTTGCCTACGTGATAACACAAATCCCTCGTAGTTCAGGAAAGACCATGGATAAAAGCGGAAAGTGGACGATGAAGAAAAATGATGGAATATGACGAACATATAGACCAACGACAAGGAAAAACAAAGAAAAAGAAAAAGAGAGCCCCGGGGGTGGATCAAATGATCGACCTTGTCTACGTGCAAGCACAGGGGAAACGTAGTTCGAAAAGGACAATGGGGATAGATGAAGGACAAAACAAAAAAAGAGATGATAGAATGGACAAGAAATAGCACCGGGGGTGGATCAAATGATCGGCCTTGATTATGTGAAAGCATAGGGGCAACATAGTTCACCAATGACGGAAACATGCAAAGGGAGACAACAAGAAGCAAAGCCCCAGGGGCAGATCAAATGATCAACCTTGCCTACATGAAAGCGCATGGGCAACGTAGTTCGCCAAGGATGGAAATAGACAGAGGGAGTTGACAAGAAGAAAATACTTGGGGGTGGATCAAATGATTGGCCTTGCCTACATGAAAGCGCAGGGGCAATGTAGTTCACCAAAGGCAAGATGGGATCTAGATGGAGACCGACACAATGAGAGGGCCTAGATGGAGACGAAAAAATGATGAGACGACACAAGCTCAGATTAGGATAAAAGCTTAGGATGACAGATAGCGGATGAAGTTCATCCAATGCTCAACCAAAATATACCAAGAAACTAGATGATGCAAGCAGATGGAAGGATGAGGGTGATGAGGATATGAGATCTGGATGGATAAATCGTAACGTAACTAGGACGCAAGGTAGATAATGATTAAGCCCTATATGAATGGCGCCTGTTGCCAATTTTTCACCAATCGTACATATCCAAGGCACCATGTAGGGGTGGTTTTCACCATAGGACAAACTATTTCTTTTTACTATTTTTGAATTTTTTTTGTATTTTGACAATTTTTTACTTTTTTTTTGTATTTTTTTGATTTTAACAGGAAGGATACCCTAGCTAACCTAAGTATAAAACTTCTTCAGATGCATGATATTGATGGGCTCTTCCAGGGGCTCTCCTTCAGGTGTAGACAACCTGTATGCTCCAGAACCATATTTTGTAGTGATGACATAAGGGCCCAACCAATTTGCTTCAAACTTGCCCTTCTTATCCCTATCTTGTTGGTTCTGCTGATTTTCTTTAAGGAGTAAATCACCAACATTAAATTGATGAGGGTAGACCTTATTATTGTAGCTTCTCTTGAGCCAATGTTGGTAGGCTTGTAAATGGTTGTAGGCTTTGATCCATTTTTCATCCAAGAGTTCCAACTGAGCAAGTAGTGCAACCCAAGTGTCTTCATCACTGATTAGATTCTTCAGAGATATGCGAAGTGATGGGATTTCAACTTCAATCAACAAGATAGTTTCAACACCATAAACTTGTGAATATGGAGTGGCGCTAGTGGGGGTGTGGATGGAAGTGCGATAGGACCAAATGGCAAGATGGAGGTGGAGATGCCAATCTTGACCAGTGTTGTTAACCATATTTTTAATGATTTTAATTAAGGTTTTGTTGGTTGCTTCTGCTTGACCATTACCCTGGGGGTAATATGGGGTAGACCAATGATGTTGGATATGATAAGTCTCGTAGATGAATTTCATGCACTTATTTTTGAATGGATTTCCATTGTCAGTAATGATGGTGGAGGGGATTCCATACCTGCAGAGGATATGGTAAAGGATAAATTTTGATATATGAACACCATTAATTTGGGTGAGTGGTACGGATTCCACCCACTTAGTAAAGTATTCAATGGTGGTGATGATGAAAGTATGGCCATCAGAAGATTTAGGGTAAATCTTGCCAATCAAATCAAAACCCCATTGTGAAAATGGCCATGGTGTTGTGATGGGTTGTAACTCTTGTGTAGGAGCATGAATCGGATCCACATGTTGCTAATAGGGAAGGCACCTCTTGAAAAACTTGCAAGAATCTTGTTCTATCGGTTGTCATCTACCTTTTTCTTCTACACCAAGGCCTCCCCCCCAATAGTTATGTTTTTCTACAAAATTAGAGGGTCAAAGATAGGCCTCTTGGAAGTATTCTTTTAAGGGGGGAGATGGTTTAGGTTCCTCATGGTACACCCACTGGCTGATGTCATCTTTGGGTGTATCTTGTTGTAATCCAGGAGAGTGGAAAATGCTAGACCCCACATTTGGAGCATTGAGGGTGATTGTCTTCTCTTTGTCTTTTGGAAAAGATTGAGACGATTGACCATATGTACATGGTGAGGGTGGCATGGTTGTCATGTTCAATGTTGTACAAATTTTGTACTCACCACACCCCTTGTCAATGATCTGGACCTTAGTAATGGTGGAATCAGGTGTGGATGATGGCATGGATGAAGTGGTGGTTAATATGTTGATGGATGGATGAGATGCTGATGTCTGAGATGCCTCCGTTTCAACCCTAGAGTAGTAATAAGAATGGGGAAAGGAAGACTCTAGGGCATGACAATATTTGAATGACTGAGGGTTAGCTTGTATAGTTACTTCCATTCCTTGAAATGGGAATTTTAGACATTGGTGATAGGTTGATGGAACGACTTGCATATAGTGAATCCATGGGCAGCCAAGAAGGATGTTATATGGAAGTTCAAGGTCCAAAACATGACACAGTGTGTACTGCATAATGGGGCCCACCTGGAAGACAAATAGTACCCTCAGAATCTCGTTCTACATTATCATATGCTTTGATGGTGATAACCTGATCGTTTAGGTCAGCTTGGGTGTATCCTACCTGTTGTATAAATTTTAATGTACAAAGATTGAGGGCAAAACCATTATCTACTAGTACCCTTTTTACTTTATGAAAATTCACACCATCCTCAAGGTGAAGGGGATGATTTATGACATGAGTCAAGGCATGGCATATATTTCTAGCTGAAAGCTAATTGGTAGGTCACTGAGAGATTTCCTACCAATGCTTGGAATTGTGTCAGATCTATGTCGTTGGGAATTTGAGTGTTTTGTAAGGCCTTATTCAGGATGTCTTGGTGCATGAGAGAAGACTTAAGTAGATCCAGGATAGAGATCTGAGCCGAGGTCTTTCCTAAGTGATCAAGGATGTTATACTATGAACTGACAAATGACGGTTGGGTGGATTTGGAGGCTTGTGGGACTGTAATGCATGTATGACGGGTGGTAACAACACATTGTGGGTCTTTACCTTTGATGCGTATCATAGATACATGTGGCTCCACTTGTTCTATGTGCATAACAATGCCTTGGTAATTGTAAAGCACATTTTTATAACTGATGTTATTAGTGTTGTTATTTTGGTTGTTGTTGTTGCTAGGTCCAGGATTGGACTTGGATGTAATAGGACCCTGATTATGCTTGGGAAAAGGATTATGATATATATTTGAAGTCAAGCATTAGATGAGGTTGTCGTGTTAGAATCCACATGTATTTCACCCTGATCTATGAGACCCTGGATGTAGGTTTTTAGACCTTAGCACTTATCCAATGTATGTCCCTTAATCTTGTGAAATTTACAATACTCGTTTTCTTTCAACCAAGTCGGATTAGGCTTGGAATCGTCAAGGGGCTTGGTTATAGGATATGTGATGGGGTAATTAGCTTGGAGGAGCTTGTTAAACATGAAACTAAGGGGTTCTCCCAACTGAGTAAACTAGCATTTATTTCCCCCTTGGTTGTTTTGATTTGACTACTGTTGACGAAAAGGTGCTCCTTGTGGCACGAATATGGTGTTTGGGATCGACTGTTTTTGTTGGGGAGGATATTACGGCTTCAACAAAGCACTAGCCACTAGTGCTGCAAATGTTGTGATATAGTGAAGTTAGAAGTTGTGAGCCATGTCTAGATGATAATTTTCAATAAATAAAGTAACCATGTCTTTTTCCTTGAGTGGGGATTTTATTCGACTGGCTAAGGCTCACCATCTTTGCAGATAGCTTGAAAATGTTTCTCCATCACGATATTTTTCTTTCAGGAGATCAAGCGTATCAATATCCTTCTCCAGATTAAAGGAGAATTGGGAGACAAATTCTTCGAACAGCTGCGCAAAGGATTTGATGAATCCCTTCTGAAGACCCATAAACCGGTTAAGAGCGATTCCCTGTAGGCTCTTAGGGAACAATCACATGATGTAGTTGTCATTATCCATGACTTCTTGGAAGTGGGCATAAAAATCCTGAAGGTGAGCTTTGTGGTCTTTTGTTCCCTTGTACTTATCAAATTTTTATATTTCGAAGTGTTTAGGGAAGGGAACCAAGGAAATGGAGGGATCAAATGGATAGGGACAAACGTCCTCAAATTTGAATGATTGTTTTCCCATCCCAACTTGTAAGTCATTCAATGCAGCTTTGATCTCTTCCAAGTATTTATTGATAGGTGCTATAGGAGTTGGAGTAGGCTAATTGTACAAATGATATTGTTAGTATGATGAGGATGTACTGTAGAGGTTGGATCATAAGAGGGTTGAGGTGCATAAGGAGGCATTTTCTGGCTTTGATTGGTATAAGCGGATTGGGGATTAATGTATGGCGGATATGAAGATGACGGATTGTGATGGTAAGAGGTGGAAGTCGCTTGTTGGTAGGATGGTTGTTGTTGATAATAAGAGGTGGATGAGGCACCCTACTAATATTGTGTAGGATTTTGATAATATGAAGAGGTAGAAGCCCCTTGTTGATATGGTGGTGGTCGATAATAAGAGATGGATGGTGCACCCTATTGTTGCTAGAGATAGGATGGATAGGATTGGTATTGACGTGCAACAGTGGGCCTTTGCATGACATATGTGGGTGGTTGTGGATTTGATGAATGTTGATAATGGTTGGTGTGTGATTGCGGAGGGTTGGTGCAAAGTCGTGATTGGGTCCGCATCTGATTCTGAGAAGCCTGATGAGGATTAGGATGAGATGGAGCAATGTATGTGTTGGATGGATGATAAAGATATTTCGTAAGAGGATTATTTTGCATTTGCGTAGGAATGTGTATATGATGTCGTCGAGTTTTCTCTTGTGGTAGTTGTTAGTAATATGGGTGGGATGGAATATGTGGTTGTTGTGGGGTTGCTACAAAAGCGCCATGTAGTGGTTGCGGTGGTTGGGATGTAGTTTGTGTCACCTGGTGTGGTAGTTGCGTAGGAATCAAGACATTTTCTGGTGGGATTGGGATGTTGTGTTGTGGAGGTTGCTGATGAGTTGGTAGGGATGAAGCAACAATAGTAAAAGTATGTTGTGGTAGTGCTTGCGATGCAGTGGATTGGTGAGGATTAGTGGGAGGTTGTTGGAATGCAGGTGGTGGCAAGTTGCTAGCAGGTGTAGATCCTGGAGGTGGCATCAATGTGAGGATAGGTGTGCCCCTAGTATTGATAGGTGGTTGACTAGGATGTTGAGATGGAAGTGGCAAAGTTGATGGAATGTATGGTGGCATGTTGTAGGAATATGGATCATTATGCTTAGGTTGTGTCGTAGAGGTTGTGGTTGGGAGGCGAGGATAACTAGCAACTTGACGTATCACAACATTTCCAAACTCAGGGTGATACCAATTCTCTATTGGTGCACCTTCGGGGACATATGAATTTCCTGGAATGTTTTGTGAAGTTTGTGGATATGCAGGTGCTGGAAGAGTGTGGGTACCGACATATTGTGACACATCAAAATTGGATGGTGGTTTGATTCCTCTCATGATCAGAGTGGCAAGAATATTATCCCCATGTTCGTTGAGGAGATGATCTGTCATCTAAAAATTAACAAGATCACTAAGATATTTGTCAACAGTGACTTCGGGTTGATTGACCATGTTCTCATCATCAAGTGGTGTGGTGTTTTGAATGTCAATATTGGATTGTGATGAAGCATCGTTATGGGGACCTTGTGGGATATTTGGAACATTGTTAGGATCTTGTGGGATGTTTGGCTAGGAACCTTGGGCTTGTTGTTCTACCATTTTCCTTTTTGCTTGTGAGCGGGTCTGAATGGGCATGAAAGTGCAAAACAACTAGGTGGACCAAGATGTAGCTAAACTTCTAGGATGCAATGCAAAGACGATCTAAATTATGATTGGATTGGATGAGGGATAAATTGATTGGATAATTGAATAATTGGATAAGGATGTGATTGAATTGGGTTGGATTTGATCGATAAAATGATTGATAAGGTTGGATGGAATAGGATTAAGGATCAATTGATTGGATGATTAGAAGGGATTCTAAACTAAGTTCAGAGATCACCCTAGGTGACTTAAGGTGCTAATTGATCGGATTAAAGGATAAATTGATGATCATGGTACCGAATCCACCTTGAGATGGAAGGGGATTGATAGGGCCAAGGATGATGGCTGAATTAGGACGGATGGCGATCCTAAGCAGATGTTGAAGGATGACGATCGGTTTCAGGCACCTAGGTCAATTCGGATAACAACTTCAAATAAAGTTCAAAGGATTTGGATTAAAAAAAATAATGGATATGTAACCTAAGGATGATTAAGGATGGACCTATATGATTTGGATGCAAATGGATCAAAATGCAAATGGACTGATGTGAGGATTATGTGCGGGTAGGATGTGCAAATGGCTAGGTAGACAACAAGCTTTTCAGAATCCCAATAGGCTAGTTTTTTAGATCAGGCTTGTCTAACGGATTCAATTTCGGGGTAGGGCCGCCCAAACTTGGGTAGGTTCACCCAAACTAGGGCAGGGTCACCAAACTTGGGCAGGGTTGCCCAAATAGGGGTAGGGTTTCCCAAACAGGTTTTGGATCCGATAGTTTGAAAAATGGTTAAGCGCTATCAAAAAATGGGGTGAATGAACTTCCAAGATGGGAAAACAGGTTCACAGAATGGGCGAACGATCACTCAGAATGGGTGAACGGATGCACAAGATGGGAAAATGGATGCTTGGAATGGGGGAATGACACTAAAAATGGGTGAACGAATTCCCGAAATGGGTGAACAGATACTTGGAACGGGTGAACGAATACCCGAAATGGGAAAATGATGCTCGAAACAGGAAAACTAAATACCTGGAACGGGAAAACGGATACCCAAAATGAGAGAACGAATGGTCAGAATGAGGGAATGATGCTCGAAATGAGTAAGCGAATACCCATAATGGGTGTATGGCTACTCGAAATGGGAGAACGACGCTCGAAACGAGAAAATGACTAGCAAACGAAAGCTAAAAATGACTGTCTGGAGGGTAGGGTCACCCCTTTGAGGGCACAGTCACCCCTTCAGAGGGCAGGGTCGCCCCTTTGGAGTGTAGGGTCACCTGTTTGAAGGGAAAGGTCACCTGTTTAGGAAAAAATGCTCATATTTGACTTGGGAAAGGTAAAAAGTAGCTAAGATAGAAGGGCAGGGTTGCCCCTTTGATGGCAAGGTCGCCTGTTCTAGTGAAATTTGTCATATTTGACTTGGTTTGGGTGGAAAACAACTGAAACAGGAAGGGCAGGGTCACCTCTGTGTGTTGGTCTGGACTTAACTTAGGCAAAAACAACTATGGAAAAGGACAAAAACAACAAGCAAATGGCCAAAATTGACTGATAAACATTGGTTTTGCACAAAGAAGACAGTTCAAGTAGCACAATCCTAAGATTAGTGTTAAGGGTATGACCAACATGGTCCTCTATCTAGGATGAACATGGATTCTAAGGGAGTCTTCGATATACGCACGATATGTGGGGCATAACCATGAACACCAACCCGCCACAAGCATGAGTCAGGAACTTCTAGCGAGAGACTAGAAGCTCATACCAACTCTTCACATCTTGTCTAGGTATCACCCTAGCTTTGACACTCTTCCAGACACGACATGAATGGATTGAGGTACAAATTTCGCTCTCCCCCATTGGTAATACGTGGTTGGGATCGTCCCTTGGGGTGATGAAATCCCCAAGCAAGTCCCATTAACAAAAAGAAAAAGGGAGAAAAGGACTTAAGTGGGCTATGATTTCTCTTCACCCAAGATTGCCAAATGGCACAAGGGGAGTGGTACGTCAATAGCCCACTGTTTAGACACTCACACAAGCTCTTTGACCCTCTAATTAGAACTATGTTCCTCGCTGAAATAAAAATAACAAACGGAAAAAACTCTAAAGAAAGTAAATTTCTCCTCCTGCAACAAATATGTTAGTAGTTTGTTGTTTTTGGTCTTCAACAATCGAGCTGCACAAACGTTAGCAAAAAAAACACTCACCAACAAACACACATTAGCAGGTTAGTGGTAAGGAAAAACAACATGAATCTGGACTCTAGAATGAAAAACTAACCCTCTGTTTTACCTGATTTACCTTTGTTCAAGGCGTGACCACCTTTGTGTTTTGGGCACAACCGACTCTTTGGGCGGGGTCACCTGTTTGTGTCAGAAATTGCAAAAATAGTCAAAAAATAGAAAAAAATAGAAAATAAAAAGTTGGGCGGGGTCGCCTATCCGTGGGCGGGGTCGCCCCTTTGTGGGTGAGGTTGCTTGTTTGTGGGCAGGGTCACCCCTTTGTGGGAGGAGTCACCTCTACATTTTGGGCAAGGCCACCTCTATGTTCTTGAACCTGCAACACGTCAAACAACAAAAAACATGAAAGAACAGACCTGTGATGTGGGTCCCATCGGGTGTGCCAGAAATGTGTGCAAGTGTTTTAACTAAGTCTAAAATGCAAAAAAAAGGGAAATGCAACAAAGAAAACACAAACAACACCTCAAATTAGGCCTAGTTGAATCTAAACAAACAACAACAAAAACAAATGGAAATGTTATACCTTTTGCTTGCTTAGATTGATGAGTTGGTTGGCCCTTGAAGATGCTTGGATGTATGCTCCTTGATGAAAAAATGCATGCAATAATGGAGGTGGGTGTAGGGATTGAAGATGGTAGGTGAGTGCACTAAATGGCTAATATGGCTGCAAAATGGCTTGAATGCAAGAATAGCTTGAATGCAAGAATGACTTGAATCCTCTCTAATCTCCAACCTCTCCAACTTGAGGCCAAGACTCTCAATTTAAAGAAAAATGAATGGTTGTGATTAAGCCATCATGGAAAATATGAAGGGTTGTGGTGAGTTGAGGACTCACAAGCCCTCACATCTTGCCATGTGGAGGGTGAGATGGAAAAAGGACAAGTGACATGGAAAATTCCATGTGATGTGGAGGTACTTGAAAGTACCTTGGTATTAGAGAAGATTTCCTCAAAAAAAAATTCCTTGTCTCCATATGGGGCTAATAGTGACAAGTGAGGACTTTTAGAAAGTCCTCTCTTGTCACCATGGGGATTGGAGAGGATGTTGGAGAAATAAAAGTGAATTTTTAATTCACATGTTTGGAAGAACCCAATGGATAAGACAAGGTCCTCCTAAAGGAGGTCCTTGTTCCATGTGCATGATGTGACCTATGAGAGGTCATGTGGAAGAGAAATGCATGAGAGGAATAAATGGAATTTAAAACTCCATTGGAAAGGACATGGGGAAGAGGCCAATACCTGATAAGGTAAGTACCATGAAAGGTTGACTTAAGGACATGCCAGAAAAGGTAAGATATTATATTAAGGTTGTGCAAACAAGTGATTAAGAAAATTAATGAAGATTAGAGGCAAGTGGATAAATATGGAGGATGTGACATTAATCATGATTAGGGATATGCACATCTTAGTCAAAGATTAATTAGATTAATCTGGATTAGTGAAAAGGTTATGGAGGATGAGACAAGGAGAGAGAAAGAAATAATTTAAAATTGAAACGGATAATTGACTAAATTAAATAAATTGATACATTTATTTAATTTAGAGAGGGAATGGTGAAGGATAACGTATTTAATTAAATACTTTTGGAAACCTTAGAGAACGGGATAATATTAATTAAATATGTCATTTAATTAATACAGATGAATTAGATGAATAAATGATAAGATTTTGACACTATGGGAGTGGTCAAATTTGGATGTCTACATTATTTATGAAAAATTAGATGAATAATCAAATGAGTCAACTGTGTTAAGTTGTAGGTTGAATGCCATTTCCAAGTCAAGTTAGAGGTGTGTTCAAACACATGACTACATTTCCTATGGAAGTGTCTTTTATTTAAAAAATTGGCCAAAGTGATGCAAAAGTCTCTACTTGCATTTACTTGGTTCACTGTGTTCTAGATTTCATAATCTAGTTAGATTGGTCATACTTATTTAGAGGATTGTCTAAAGTTGTATGGTCTATCAGGTTATGTAAGACACAACACTAGGACTTGGATGACATGAATTTTTTTGGTTTCCTTTATCTATACTCTTCATGAAGGCTAGGGTCACTTTCATATGGAAGGTGTGTGGGGGATTGTCAGTCTGTGGTTGGAGGAAAAATACTTGGGTGATGCTCTCCCTTTTGTAGATGACTCAACCAGAATTGTGAGAGATGCAGGATTCTAGATATGGAAGATTTTATAATACATACTGGTGTACTTGTAAACATGTCTGAATGTAATGCATATATGTAATGTGAAATAAAAATATTATCATAATTTAATTATTGTAATGTTTCATTTCAAATTCAAATATACACTGTAATGATTGTAGTTTCCATTTTAATATTGATCATGTATAACAAATGAAATATGAAAGACAAAAAAAATTAATTATGATTTTTAGCATGTGCCTATTTACTTGTTAATTCATAAGTACTTTCAATTATGATGGTTGAATTTGTTACAATATAATTCATTAAACAACTAACCTATAATATAACTCTTGACAAATTGCAAAAAATGTTAAATAGGGATGTGGGTATCACCGGGCATGGAAAAATATGAAAAACATGTAAGGAAAGCAAATGAAATATTCAAACCTTTATTCCAATGCACCCAAGATGAAAACCTAAAGAAAATATCTCACCAAAGTCTTTTGTTGAACTCAATAAGTGTGAATGTGCTCAAGATTTGTGATGATAAATACATGGTATTGATGCTCAAAATAGTAGCATAACATTGCATTTAAATTAATTCATAATAATAACTCAAATGATAAGCTATTTATTGCTACACTCTTAATATTATAGTATACATAGGATTATGATTAGTCATATTGTGGCTACCTTAACTCTTAGTTGTTATTATTATATTTTTATTTAGTTATTTAGTTCCCTAAGGCTTCTATAGGGTTATCTAGGTCAACCTAGGTAGGGTATATATAGGAGGTAGAAAGTCTTGTTTTATCATCAAATTATGAATTGTGCTCTCATTGGAGATATTTGTAGGTTTCCCCCCTCAAAGTGGCTTGCTATTCATAGTTATTATCAATTATTTTTCAAAATATTTCCTACCATGTTCTTCTATTGTGCAAATTATTTTATTACAAGTGGTATCAAAGCACAATCTTGGCACCATGAAGGCAAGGCATTTTTTTCAATTTTGGAGATTATTTTGTGAAATGTATCTCTCACATTTTGGTGTGCATTTATTCCTAATTTTAAAATGGTTTTTGAATAACATATTGAATCATCTTTAGTCCATA